>CM049384.1:12586508-13199008 GCA_026937815.1 Etheostoma perlongum | reverse complement strand
GTCAATTTCAGCTCTTCAGACACTCCTCTTAAACAGTTTGCTGGCTCATTAGGATGCATTTTGGAATCCAACAAATCTAAACCCCTTCCCCTCAAAAGTTCTGACTCTACTTGTTATGTTTATTTATGATTTTTCTTTTCTCCACAGTGACAGCATGTCTGATTACAACATAAGAAGGAGTGAAAAAGCAACAAGCCAAATCAGCCCCCTGAAGTGATATGTATTGGCTGGGGAAATGTATTTTTCCGCCATTCTCGTGTGCTGTAATCAAAGGGAGTGGCGCTCTGACTGCGACTCCCATCACCAGAGGCTAATGGCTAATCAAACAGGAGGGCTGCCAACTCTCAATAGCTTTCTCTAGCTGTCCTGCACTCTCTCATTTTCTCTTCTAATAAAGGGATCTAAGCGTCACAATTAACATGCATGCTATTTCCAAACTGGACATGTTTTAATTGTCCCAATCAACATGCTAATTAACAACGTGATTTCTTAAAAATAGTTGTGACATCATCTTGCTGACATAACACCAGGTTGCTAACTTTCAACCTCTTTTAGCTCTTTTTTCCACACCGAATGTCAGATTTCTTGATGCTGTGGCTCAGGAGGTGCTACTTTTGCTCGCCCCCTTTTGTCTCTGGGCCTTTGTGAAGGGCCACAGTTCCAAGGTCAAAGTTCAAAGGCTCTCTGACCCACGGATCCTTTGAAACGCCACATCCCATCAGTCCTCTGGAGCATTCTGAGGAGGATTTGTATGATTAATCAAAAGGCTTTTCCCAAAAGGCTGACCCAAACTAGGCACTGTCCCACTGTGAGCCCTCGCCAAGGAACAGACTCAAGTCAACACAGCAAATTAACTTCATGACTCGGTTAACACTTCTGGATTCATTTGTAGTATTATTTAGAATGTTGGTTGTAAAAAAAAAATTACAGGAATCCCAAATGACCTAAACCCTTTTCCGATGGACAGACAGCAGCATTTATATTTGTTGGTGTTATAGTACTTTCTATCAGTATTTTTTATTAGTGTGATCTCAATATAGAAATAATAAGAAAAATTTGTTTTATAGACTGGTGGGGATTCAGTGCAGCACAAGATATAATAGAGGGTCTGCCAGGTTTTCTCACACGGATGTTCAACATGATACATCAAAACATAAAAAGTAATAATCAAACTTGAACAAATTACACTGACAAAAAGCCTGCTGAATTTTTTTTTTTTTTTTACTTTTATCAAAATGTTACCAAAGTGACTTGTTAATGTCAAACTAACTTGGGGCAGTTATAGGTTGACAATTAGGTAGTGTTCTGCTGCTGGAACTCAGTTTGTGTTCCAGTAGCGAGAGCCTGGATTCAAGATAAATTGGCTCTTTTTTACTGTCAAGTTGTTTGTATTTAATGCCTTTCACCCAACAGATCCATCTGTGGCAATATATTTTAATGATGTTGCCCTGCTCCAGGCCATGGAGGTTGGATGAAATTGGAGAGATTCTGATGAAGACTAGAGTTACATTAGTGAGGGGAAAAAAGTCATTATTTAATTGTTTAAAATTTAGATTTAGTTATTAGCGTTTTAAAATGTAGATTTAGTTAGATTTAGTTAGTTACAAATCTAAAAAAAACAAATGGATTACTTTGCTAATAATATATCAAAAACAAAGCTTATCATTTGTTTTATACGTTTCTCTATCACCAGGACATGTTGTACAGTTAAAGAACATTGTTCCTCATAATGTGGCACTTGAATTCTTTTCTTTGATTCAGGTATTTGAGTCTCTCGTTATGTCCCAAACACACACAATGACACACTCAGTGGGCCCCAGGCATGGCATGTGGGGCACAGTAATGTGATGAACAAGTTTTAGGACATTCCCCGCTGGTCTCAGTCTGCGGTGCCGACCGCCTGTCGGCCAACCTCTGGCCACCATCTGTATCCCATTAGAGCCACAAGAGGGACGCGGTGCAGAACGCATGAAAAAAATAATCCACTCTGTTCCCCTCAAAGTCATCCTGCATTATTTAATTACTGAGCACACTCCATAAACTTCATGTTATTAACACAGTGGGAGCACATAAAAGTATATTGGATAAAGCGACACCGAGGCTCAATCTGTCATTGGATGCGAGGGAAGAAGGAAATTCTGGTCGTTGCTGGTCAATCATTTTCTGTATATTCTCATTGGTTTGTTTGGGTAATTAGTGCATCTTTTTAGTTTCAAAAGGTATCAAATTCATCCTCTACCTTGATAAGGTTTATTTATTTATGTCATATGTTAAGGAAGTTATAGAATAGGAATCTGCAGTTTCTATGCAAATGTTTTGTTGCTGTATAGACAACCCATAAGTTTACATGTTTGTTACTTTTATTCTTGTGAGTATGAAATGCTTTTTTGCCAAAACTTGTTAATCAAATTGCATTCACTGAAAAATCAGAACATTTAAAAAGACATTGACTCCCCTGAAGAGTTTCGTTTTACGCAGTTTCCATGGTCAAAATAAAGGCCACAGTACATCTTTACCCAATAAAGAAAAACATTAAATTCACCCAGATTTCCACTGGGAGTTTCTTGGTTATTTGCAATGTAAAAATACTTTGTCTGTGCATGGAAACTCTATGCCAACAGCCAGATGCAGACTGAAGAGGGGATTAGGGGTCACAGGTTTTGAGGCCACACTGCATGACCTCAATCAGCGCTAAAGGGGACGTTCTCAAATAGCTAAAACTATCCAGATGATGACCTCTGACCTCAGCTTTGCACCCACCAGCCTATGAGTGGAGCGGACGTTGCCTCTAGCTTTAGAAGACCAAACACATCTAATATAGCCTGAGATTCGAGCTACCATACATTCACAAAAACAAATGCTGTCTATTTTTATCTGTCTCACTTGTGTTCTCACCCTCACCCCTCCCTCCTTCCTCCCCCTCTCTTCCTTAACAAGCAATACAGCTTTTATGGTTCACCAACTCCCGTAGGCTGCTCAATTGGGGAAGCTGCCTGTCTGCAACACTTTACATTGTTTATATTTGCAGAAAAATAAAACATAACCTGCCACCTGCCTGCTCATGCTCCAAGATGTGGGCCAAACACAATTAGCCAGCACAGAACTGTTATAAAATGCCATTATGGCGAGTCTGTGTGAGTGTGCGTGTTAGGGGAGAGACAGAGAGAAAACCCACCACACTTGAGATATATAAACACATTTCCACTACAAATGAATTCATGGTATGTGGGGAAACGCAATGGGCTGACCGGAATAAATATTGGAAGGGCTGCGTTCCAGTCCAAAAATGGAAATCAGCCGATTGATTTCAGGATAGCGGCGCACATATTTTTTGAAATGGCTTTTATCACTGCCACTGAAAGTCATATAAGGAAATCTAATGTCTCTGTAATGTAAATATAATGCCACTAATCCGAAGGTGCAAAGCAGCTTGAAATCTCCTCAAACAGACGTGCGCAGGCTCCTAAATATGTAATACCGTTAAATCAAATTAGAATACCACTGTCTGACCAGAACGGAAGCCAGCGTGCATTTCTCATCGGAAGATCATTCAACAAGGACGGCGAGAGGAAAGCAGATTAATTTGCACCAAAATTATCCAGTGGATTGTTTCGGGCAAACGTTTCCATTTTTCAGTGAATTATTCTCTCACTGCTGGCTTGGCAGCAGAGCGGCTCAGAGTATGTCACACCTCTTTTGTCAACCTGAACACATTTTTGTAATTTGCCTTGGCAGAAAAGGCCTTGTACATTACATTAAAACCTCCATGCCAACCTTTGGCATCTCAGCAGCAGGGGCACACTGTCTTTGATGGAGGCTGTCTGGTTTTGAGTGGCACAGTTGGCCCGGATTGGTTTACTATCCAATATTAGCTTTTATGTGTGTATTTTTGGAGATTTTGTCCCCAACATTTCATTTACACACAGAAATTGCAGCATTCTTTGTACTTGACATCAGTATAGAAGACAGGTCTCCTTCAGACTGAAATCAGCTGTTTAGACCTTACAGCTCTGAGCTTTTCTTTATCACAGGCCCTGGGTCAGCAGGAAATGCCTCATAATTCTGCTGATTTTAGAGGATTAATTCAACATGCTTCATACTACTGTCCTCCAAAGACGAACAACATCAGTTGTTTCAGCAAATGCCTCAAAATGACATGTTCACATTCAAGTGACAAAGCCCTGTTGGACATATATAATAAATATGCAAAAGAGGAAGTCAAATGATGTCATACAGTGACAAAATCCATTGAGGAAGGAGATCTGGGTGGCTGTATGGGTCAACCAATGACTAACAGAGAAAGACTGATATCTGCTTTCTGTTTTCCAACAAACCAATAGTAACAATACCAAACACTACTGCTCCATTACCTTATCCACATGCATGCCATTGTAACCATGACAACAAAAGGTCTCCTGAACTTAACAAAGTAGTCATTTTTACCCAAACCATTATGTTTCCTTAAACCTAACCAAGTGGTATGTGTGACAAAACCTAACCAACCCTTAACAATAATCTAGACAATTACAGACAATCTAGTCTCCTGCAAGAAAGTGAGAGGCGCTACATTCCTATCCACTTCACTGACTTCCACAGCATCTGCTTACTACAGATGTTACAACTGATTTTAGGTGAAATCTTTTCAAAAACAAATGTATTTAGGCTGCATCAAATTGGCTTTGCATTTTTTAGGTCAGTAGTTTGCCTTGATACTGCAGTTGCTAAACTGGGTTTCAATTTTTGCAACCTGTTTTGCTGCTCATCTTTTTTGGCTGCTGAGGTTTAAGAGCATGCACTGAAAGGTTTCGCACAAGTTAAATGTGCACGTAAACACACACAGACACATACTCAGGGCTTTTCATATGCTTTCTTTTCAACTGCACCTCACAACTGCAACTCACCCTCGCTGCCCACGCACACTCCCACACACACAAACAGTCATTCACACATTATGCATAAAGCCACACATCTCCACACTACACAAATAGTCCGTCATGGTAGCACGTGTCACGCGTCGTTTGTGTGGAACTGATGGGAGTTAATAGTGCTGCCAAGTTGAATATCATTCTGAGAAATTTGTCAGGTGAAATGCCACTTCAGACCAGCTTCTTTTAACCACCAAGTGCAGCCGCGACAAGCGTTGTTTTACTCTCATCAGATGTGTCATAAGAAACATAAATACTGTTCTGCCCTGCTGACCTAACACGGTGGACAATTATTGATCAAGTTCAGTCATAATAGAGCCTCCTGAAACCATTTTCTGCAAGGACCGTAAGCTGAAAGTCTGTAACCAACAACTCTAAACCATTATTTGTCCAGCAGACACTACATTTACATGACTGGTCTGTTTCAGCATCATTAAAATTGTAATGTCAAATGGTAATTTTTACACTTGGGTTTTGCTTGGCTTTAACAAATAAGATGCAGTGAGTTTTAGAGGTGCTTATAATCAGATTTTTCTATAGTTTGAGACAGCAGCAGGCTAGCTGTTTCCCACTGTTTTCCTTCTTCATGCTAGACTAATCTAACTATCTGTACCATTACATTTAGCAGATAGCTAAACTTCCTTTAACACAGGGTCTTTGTAGTGGCTTTTTCTGGAACTGTCATCCGTATCTCGTGGTCTTCACATAGGGTCTTCATCAGCGGATCGAGTTTGACCAGTTGTCATCACATGATCTAAATTTACCAAATGAATGACCAGCTATTACAGTATCATGTGACCAAGATGCAATACTACTCTGAGCTATGGTGGATAACAACATCCATGAAGAAGACTGAAAAGATGTTGTTAAAACCTTCTAAAGGAAGTAGAAAATCTAGTAAGAGGACATTGAGTTGAGATCATTTTGAGAAACAAACAAAGAATGTTCCCCCTCAACCTAGTTAATAATTTCAGTTTGGTATCGAACAATGAAACTAATCAATCTAAAATGTATTACCTGGAGTTTTAAGATGCGTACTGCTTATTTCTTTATTCACTATTGTTTCAAGTCATTTGCTCCACAGCTGTGGGCTCTATAATCTGTGCAGGGTGGTCACACAGCTGGCAGTCAGCTGAGGTGACACCCCAGTGTCCTCATGTGCACTCAATGCTAAAGATATGAGAACGGCCTTTGTGTGTGTGTGTGTGTGTGTGTGTGTGTGTGTGTGTGTGTGTGTGTGTGTGTGTGTGTGTGTGTGAACCAGGTTTTACTACATTTGTGGGGACCAAAAACTGGGAATACAGTATACTTATGGGGTCCTGACAGCTTTGTGGGGACAAAATGATGGTCCCCACAACGTTAAAGGGCTGTTTGAGGAATAAGACTTGGTTTTAGGATCAGGGTTAGAATTAGGTTATGGTTAGGGTTAGGGTTAGGGTTAGGGTTAGGCATTTAGGTTTGATGGTTAAGATTAGGGTAAGGGGTTAGGGAATGCATTATGTCAATGACTGGTCCCCACAAAGATAGTGAGACACACAGGAGCAGACATCTCTGATACTTTTTTTTTACATAAAAGGGTGGTGTGGATGTTAGTGGGAGTTCCGGGGACTTGGTCAGCCCTTGTGTATCAAAGCATAGTGTTAAACCACAGGAATGCTTGGACAGATTCTTTGCAGCACGTGTGTGTGAGTATGTACATGTACAACTGGTTTAGCCATTGGTGATGTACAGTGTGTAAAAAAAGAGCTACGCAGTACTTGCTGTAACGTTTGCGAGCACTGGCGACGCTGTGGTTGTTGACGTTCTCTGGAGTGAGTTTAGTGAGTGTGTTGTTGTGCTCACCCAAACAGCACACCGCAAAGTCCTCCATAGTCTACTCCAGGTTTAACTGCTCGTTCATTCGAAAATATATTCCAGTCCAATCTGACTTGCTGCGTGTCCTTCTCAAATTAAAAATGTTTGGAGCTGAAAAAAAACGTTGAGCAGTCACATCGGGGATATTGTCACAATCTGAGCAGAAAGGCCTCAAACACCTCACTGAAGTTTAAAGGGCCTCCGTGAACGCAGAAATCGCAGCTGGAGGATCCACCGTGGACATTTTAAAAATATTTAGCATGTTAGCTAGACCCAGAATTCACCTGGGCCGCTGAATGTGATGTACTAGGGCTGCACAATTAATCAAATTTTATTCACAATCACGATATTGACTTCCCACGATCAAATTTGCGTGATCGATCGATATTTTAAATGCATCATTTCATAGAACGCTCCGGGTTTTTTTGTAAAGCCAATCTACCGCTCTGCAAACCACTGTCTGATCATGAGCCAGAGTTGTTCCCTGCATCGCGCAGCTTAGTTTCTAGATATAGACAGTCACAGAGGACAGAATAACGGGAGGAAAATTCAACAGATAGCAGTCGGTTATACGTCGGTCTCAAGGTTTACCAGTTTACCAGTAAACGCAACATTTTGTCCCGTCTGTCTTGTTTTTCAGACAACAGCAGTGGCCAGTGCTAGTCGGTGCTAGTTAGTCCAGTGCTGTCTGCTAAGCTCACACTTCTGACATTTGTCTACAGTTTTATTTTTTTTATTAACACAGCTGATATTGTTAAGCATGAGAGGTAAACTTGTATTTGTACCAGTATTTTCGCTGGCAAAAAACACAGAAGAAGTTATTGAATGCAACTAACTTCCGTTCGTAGAGTAACAGCGTGTGAGACGTAGCCTGCTGGACCTGGGTGAGAGATGTGACCCATGGCCAGAATATCATAGTTCATAAAAATGCAGCACAGTGACGATACAGACATTTCATACCTACGACGTGTGTAACTCCGCTGCCCCGCCAGTCGACCCGTGCTGGAGCAATTCATAATGAGTCAGCCATCTCTCTGTGAGTAGCACTCCCTCTCTCTCCCCTAGCTCTTTTAATCAGTTATTGTTGAAAACAAGTGAAGGAGCTTTTAAAAATACACCGTAGTCTATTTATTTCAAATAGTTAATTTTCATTTACATGTGTTTCAGCTGTATGTATAACTTAAGACAGAAGAATGTAGCATAATATGGATACGAAAGCAGTTATAAATAGCCTATGAGACAATAAAATTTGTTTTGGTTAAAATCAACAAATAATTGTGATAATTAATTGTGATTATCATTTTGGCCATAATCGTGCCGCCCTACGATGTACTCATATCCATTATAGCTGCCTTAGTTAACATGGCTCTTGTTTAGCCTGACCAGTCAGTCTGGTTAATCCATAACAGGAATGTAGAGCCTACTAAACAAATATTATTATTATTATTATTTTTGGCATGTTGAAATTATTAGTATAACGCAATCACACATTAACTATAACAAATTAACAAAGCTATTATTCAAAGTGTTTTTTTTTGGTTGCTATTCATTCACAGGGCATTTGTCATAATCTCCATAACTTTAAAAACTCACATGAAGGCAGGAGGGCTTAACTTTCCCTCTTTCATTTGCGGTGCTCTATGTGTGAGAATATAAACAAAGTCCCGTGACTGGGGGCAAAGGGCATTGCTGAGGGCAAGATTGGATGATATAGCGATAAATAAATAAAATAAAAAACGAGAGCCTGTACCTGTGCACGTCTGACCTTGCACCACCTGACCAGACGTACACATTGAACATGCAACATTTGTATTGTCACCTCTGTGAGCTCTGTGAGCTCTGTGAGCTCTGTGAGCTCTGCCAGATCTTCCCTCCTGCAGCCACAGTCACATCAGCATCTTCTTCTTGGCTACAGCTTATTGATCTCCTTTCTTATGTGTATCACATAAATCAGGACTTTTTCATGTGACTTTTTTATGTAACAAAAAAATGGCCTATTTAAGTAAAAGTAAAATTACAGATTTTGAAAAAGTAGCAAAAAAGACAAATAACAGCTTAATTATAGTAGCTTTGCTTTATCTACACCCTGTAAATAAATAGGCCTATATACAGTATAGTAGGTTATATCACATGTAAAGTTTTCAGAAGTGCATGCATCTGCAACATAGGAAATCAAATATAACTCCCTCTAAACCCTGAATTCCTTTTTAGTGCAGCATATACCAACATAGACGCTCATAATTACATGTTCTATAGACACGCACCTGTGTCAGTAGACTGTCAGTTTATTTAGCTTTAGCTTTGGACTGAAGGTTTAGCTGTTTCCATGTCTGTACGCCTTGAGGGGGAATAAAGATTACGTGTGTCATTATATTAAGTAGCCGCAGCTCTTGTTCTTGCACACGGTATTACAGGGTGACATACATTTTACATGAGTTCCACTGACCGGCTACTGCTCCAAGGTTGCTCACTTCATTTAAAGTGTCAACAGAATTAATTAAGTAAATGTCTCAGAGGGTAATCATTTTCCAACCTTCTCTTTTTTCAGGAAAGTTGTTTTCCCCCTCCGTTCTGTGCTCACAGGCTTCGTCTTAACACACACACACACACACACACACACACACACACACACACACACACACACACACACACACACACACAGAGAGATTGAGGGTGGTCTGTAAAGCCTGGGGTTGATTAATTAACATTGATATAGATGAATTAGCTGTAGCGACACTTTGTAGGCAGGCATGCATTTCGGATTCTGAATATATTGGATTAATCTGGATTATATTGGATATAATCTGGATTCTGTCGGATTCCTCCCAACTTCTTTTGATCCAACAATAAGAACTATTTAAAGGGGAAAAAACACGTAAAAGGTTGATCTATAGAGGATGGCAAGGATCTGAATGCTTATGGCTTGAGCACACTAACATGCATTTAATTTGACATAATTGATTGTGTGAGTTGGCACTGAAAACTGCAAATTCATTTTTACAGGGGTTCAAACAACTTGTTGTTAAATCTTTGTATGGTTTTGAAATGCAAAGAAAATGATCAAATCATGGGTTAATTGAGCAGTTCTTCATTTACAAAAAGACTAGAAAACATAACAGCTGAGAACATACGCCGTTGTAGTCGCTCAGGCAGCATACTTTAATTTAAGACTGCATTGACTCAAATTTCAGCTGTAGTATGGAACTTAAAAAAGTGTACCATAAGAAGTCTTCTTTTACTGCTCATATTTTGCCTTAGGCCTACATTAAATGGATAAACGTTCAAAAGAGAACCACTTTTCCTCAAAAAACTAAATATTAATAAAGCACCAAATGAAGGAAAAGACCAGACCCAGCTCATCTATTTCCTTCCTTCATTCCTTCCTTCCTTCCTTCCTTCCTTCCTTCCTTTCTTCCTTCCTTCCTTCCTTCCTTCACTTTGTCTCTACAGCAGAGAGGATCGTCCACTGGCTGGCATCATTAAAAATCAATATGGCTGCTTATTTAGAGTTTGAACTGTGTGTGTGAATTAGAGAGGGGGAACTCTGACTATTCCCCGGTGCTAAGCCCTCCAAGTCACATGCGGTTTGTCAAGCTTTGTCAGAGGACACAAAGGGGAAAGATGTGTGTGTGTGTGTGTGTGTGTGTGTGTGTGTGTGTGTGTGTGTGTGTGTGTGTGTGTGTGTGTGTGTGTGTGTGTGTGCATGTGTGTGTGTGTGTGTGTGTGTGTGTGTGTGTGTGTGTGTGCGCGCGCGTGCAGGCGCGTGTGTGTGTACACAGTATAAGGGTGAGCGTGCTGAGGATGAGTGGGGAGGCATAGCTGCCGGGGTCTCCATGGCGATGATGCTAGTTAGCCAGCTAGTGCTCAGGGGGCCCTGGAGAAAAGTGACAATACAAGGGACTTAGAAGCGGCAGCAGCTCAGCAGCCACACTGCATTAATGAGATTTTTCACACTTATTATACACACACAACCAGCTAGCACCATAGCAGGAGCGGTCGAGTGGTGTGTGTGTGTGTGTGTGTGTGTGTGTGTGTGTGTGTGTGTGTGTGTGTGTGTGTGTGTGTGTGTGTGTGTGTGTGTGTGTGTGTGTTTGACAACAAAATTAGGAGCAGCCCGGGATTATTTATAAGCAGTTTCACAAATAAATGCATACAAACACAAGTGAAAACATATTTTAACTCTCAATCAACGTCTCTATCAAACTATCCATTTACAAAAACACACATAAACTACAACATGGAAGTAAACAAACAAACAAATAAACAAAAACTAAATTATAGAGCTACACTCTAGGCTGTTATTACAAACCATTATGCTCCTACATTGTTATTGTATTGCTTCATCTCCGGTGGAATGTTTAAAAAAAATGGAAATATAATCTCTCCACCTAGTCCTGGGTCTTCCCCGAGGCCTCCTCCCAGCTGGACGTGCCTGGAACACCTCCCTAGGGAGGCCCCCAGGAGGCATCCTTACCAGATGCCCGAACCACCTCAACTGGCTCCTTTCGACGCATTACTTGATGTGTCATTTATTTTTTTTATTTATCTTGGAATACATCTGTAAAATATCAACCCCTGTAATCCTAACTCCAACCTGCGTTTGGTCTGCCAACACAAACACCTAGTGAAACTTCAACTTTAACGATGATGTGGACAAATATGATGTTTGTGGTCATTCAAAAAAGCAAAATCAAGCATTAATTGTCTCTCTGCAAAGCAAAACCAAAACAACACACTCATGTAAACATTTATCGGAAGATTTTTTTAAGCTCTTATGTTTTCTTTAATTTTTCATTCGATCTACAGTATATTCAAGTCTTTTTTTCATCAATTGTTATTTTATGCTTGCTTTCTTTTAATATCTCATTATGTATCTTTGTTGTAAAATACTTTGAAAAGGGCAACATTCAGTTATGAAATAAAAATCCGTTTGTAAAAATGTATGCTGCAACTAGAGGGATGTACTTCAGTTGTTGTAAAAAGTATAAGTCGGGACTAAAAAAGGTTTGATGATGTTATTGGGAATAGAAAAATATGTGAATACAAAAATCTGAAGCCGTTTGGTTAACCAAAGTGGTGAATCAAGATATTTTTTAAGATATCTTTATTTTAAATGACAAATGACAGTCATTTGAAATGATGTGTGAGTATGAGTGTGGTCTGTTTGGTTCAATCTCCCATAAGGTTGTGGAGTTGTCTGTGAGTTTTCAGTGGTGAAGGAGAGCAAGATAAAAGCCAGATAAAATGAACCATCTAATATAATATTTATATGTACCTGTTGTCTTGTTACTTTTAAGAATGAAACATTTAGACATTGTTTTGCTGCATTTGACAAAATCTCAGAAAAACACACACAAAAGCCAACAAAGAACACTCCAGTCTGGCAAATTACATTTCACATTGTCTGGTTTGAGTATTATTGCCTGTATTATCTGTTGACATATCTTTCTGATATGAAAGCACGTTTTCTGAATAACAATATCGTTATCATTAATGATGATGAAGGGATGATGAAAAAATGAAGGGTTAGTAGAATATTAAAATCTCCATATTTAAAGAAAATGTAAATGCTTGTGTTTTTTGAAATGTATGTTCAAATTACCTACAGTTGTGCTCTAAGAAGAGAAACCGAGACGCCCAGCCCTGTCTGACAGAAAGGAAATGTGAAACTCATTCTACAAAGGAAGTGTTTCTCTGCTGCCTGGCTACTGGCTCACAGATTAAAGCAGCTGTCAAGTGATCAAATATTTGCATTTTCCTTCCCTTTTTTATTGTGTGGTGTGTTAATGCATGTATGCGCATAGACACCTATATTCAGAAAGGAATTCAGGAAAGCACACACACACACACACACACACGCAAACACATGCATTCTCAACACCATCCATTTTCATTGGGGATCTCTCTCGACACTGTGAGCGTGGGGGAGGGGGGGGTCCTTTTTGCAGCGCTAACGGCACATGTCCCCTCCAGGGTAGCAAAGATCAGGGGCCAAAGTGCATAGGGCCTGCCCTTATCGCTGTGGCAACATCATTCTCAGGGGGAACATTCCCACCAGTGTGAGGTTGCTAAATCCAACTGGTGATGCATTATCACTGTAGAGTTACATTTCAGAAATGTGTCCAGCAAATTGTTCCTGCTAAATGAAATAAAAAGGCTGAAAGCACTGCCTCCATGTGTTTAACTGAGGCATTTTGTAGCCAGACCAATCAACATGTATTATTGATTTTTTTCATTTCTGCATCAGTGTCTTTTAAAGTCATGTAGTGACTTCTGTCTTGTCTGTATTTGCATCAAAATCATTACGTAATTTATTACATAATATAACAGTAATGCTCATCATCTCCTAATGTTTGAAGGTTTAAACAAAACAATCAGACTGTGATGTTAGTAAAAGATGGTATTGAAGAATTTCATCCTTGTTATAGTTACCAATTAGCCAGCCAAGCAATATCTAGCTGTGTAAACAGACTGAGAATCTTATATTAAAAAGATGTTGATTTGAATCCAGAAAAAAAGTTTATGTAAACAAATGAAAACAAAACAGATCATATGGTCATCATATGGTATCATCAGTTATGAGGGTTTGTATGAATTTTAGATCTATCCTCACCAGCCGTTGCTGTGTACATTTCAAAATTGTAACGACAGATTAGTCAAAAGAATATTAGATTCTAAACTAATGTTACATAAAAACAGATAAAACTTTTGTTGTTAATGACAGTGCAACATTGCCAGACCTTCCTCCACAACCTGGCTAGTCCACACAACATTCTAGGATAGAAGAAAAACATGCTCTGGTTTATTGGCATTGGCATTACAATCATCTTGGGCGGCGCTAAGTGCTAGACGGAGCAACGGTGCCTCTGCAAAATAACCTTGATAAAGAACTTGTTTTGGTTCGTACATGTGTACTTTCAAAAGTAGTTTTAGTCGTGCAAGAGAAAACTCAGATTGGACAGATAGTCTAGCTAGCTGTCTCAATTTACCCTGCAGAGATCTGAGGAGCAGTTATCCATAATCCACATAAATCAACACCAAGAAATGCGGAAGATGTGGGACATCCGGCCAAACCTCCAGCAGCACCTGAAAGATCCTGTAAATTAAACGTTGTCGATATAGATTACTGACAGTGAAACTTCAAGAGGACAGCAGATCATGGACTGAATCTTTAGTCCATGATTTTTTATGATTTTGTAATACCTATCGATGACAGATAAAGTAATGCTGGACATTTACTGTAGCCTATTTGTGTGTGCATGCCAATAGGGAGTATGTGTTTACAGCCCATATAAGTGTTTGTGTGCCTGCGTATGCATGTCTCACCTCCTCCTCACACAGCTCCGCTGAGAGATGAACAGATGGACACAGTGGGGGGAGGTTGGAGGACAGAGTCTAGCGAGGCGAGAGAGACAAAAGAAAGGAGTTCTCTGTCTCATCTTCTTCTTTCTACAGTAACAGGAGACACCAAGCTGTGCCGCAGACGTGTCAGACTAACAGGTGATACAAAGGTGTCTCCGAGGGAGCATTTGGGTGACAATGAGTCGATGCAGATAGCAACCTGGGAGGTGACATTGTTTTAGAGGAAGGACACTGGAAAGGTGCACAGGTGGCACAAATGTGATTTGCAAGGTGCATACAGGTGACACTAGAAAAAGGAAACAAAGAGGTATAAATGAGAAATATATATATATAAACTGACATGTGTATATGTATTACAGTATAAGTTTATGATTACAGTCATTAAATGTATCTTATTGTCATGGTCACTGCTCCCACGAGAACACAAATGGCTAGCTTAGCGCATAACATTACTGGTATTGCTCTCCTCTGCATGTTCCGTTTAACGTGAGACATAAGCTGGCCTGGATAAGACAGTATGTTTTTCCTGCTTCTAGAGGAGTTTGTGCAGTGTTAACTGACTCATCCAGCCGCTGTTAAATTTGCATTCCAGAGTTGGGCCTGTTAGTTTTTGGTTTCTCCCTCGTCTTCGGTGTTGTCGTCACTGGGCCAGCACCACTCTATTTGTTGTAGTTCAGGTTTTAATAGGTGTATTTACAAGCATGCTCGCTTCCATCTTCCTTCTTCCTGAATCAATCTCAATCTGAAAATCCTCTGAAAGTGTCTCCCACACCCCCCTCCCCATGTCATGTGCCAGTACTGGCCCTATTGGCTAACTACATCCACTCCTGAAAGTACTCTCATAACAATGGACTTTTTGGAAAAAATGCTGCTCTGACTTAGAATTAGCCATAATTTAACTTTTGGTGTCAGGACAAACTATAACTTAGGCCTCTGTGACAAGACCTTTATCTAGAAAAGACTCACGTGATAAAACGTCGAGAGCAAATGACTTCAAAGTGAAAGATCAGATAGCAAAGCATATGATTTGGGAGGTTGACACAGCAAAAATAAGGCATGCAGAATGATAAACAGGGTATGTTCCTAGGACACTTTAAGGTGAATGTATTTTTGCTTGGGAATTGAAGATAAACAAACAAGAGCCTGGTAAAGGAGGAAACTTTGAGTTGTTTGTTTGGAGTAAGAATGCTGCCCTCATGAAAAGACCAACCCATGAATCATTTTGGTTGACATTTCACATATTATCCATGATCCTATTTTGTTTTTTTATTAGATTAAATCAGTGCTCATAAAACTGACTTACACAACCACATGGTTTTACAAATGAAATATGTTTTACTGGCCGATTGGCAACATGAAACTTACGGTAATCAAGCCACAGAAATACAGGAACAGGGTAGCAACTTGACATCAAGTTCAAATAAAACTGAACAAAAGGGTGATAGCATGAAGTGTTCAAGTCTGCAGACAGAGTTTTAAAATCTAAAAACAACAACAGAAGATTGGAGATGTAAAAACATGTCAGACAGGAATCGTTTATTTTTCTTATTGCTGATTATACTGCAAACCCGAACAGCATATCTGTGTGTTTACTTTTAAAATGCATGCATGCATGTGTTTTCCACAAGTACCATGAGTTAAATCACTACAGTGGAGCTACATTTTATACTCTTGGCTTGACATACAACTACAGTTTCAGTGACAGCTGGTCTTTCACAGCATAGTGTGCCAGTGCAGGAGATTTTGTCTTTTTAAGAGTTTTTGCTGCATTACTGAAAGTCCAAGTTATTTAGTGTGAGAGCATGGGAACTTATTACATGGAATTCTTGTAGCTGTTTCATTTTGTATCTTGTTGTGCATTATGTTTATCACTTTAAAAGGTCTGCTATTACATGTGCAGACTTCACAACTGGTTGACTGGAGCAGGGCAGAGTTTTCTTTTTTTCTTCCTTTGTTGTGATCGTAAAGACATGCATTTCACCCAAAAAGCAAAAAGCAAATAAACAAAACAAGTGTGTTTACCCAGAAAAAAA
Source organism: Etheostoma perlongum (assembly GCA_026937815.1). NCBI lineage: Eukaryota > Metazoa > Chordata > Actinopteri > Perciformes > Percidae > Etheostoma > Etheostoma perlongum. The sequence continues at coordinate 13,182,834 of CM049384.1, read as the reverse complement.
GGACAAAAATAGAATAGAGTAATACAATTAATAATAGTACAAAGGAAGTAATAGACAGAATATTACATTACTATCAGGGAGGTCATAACTCTGAGTTGCTAAGTATTCCCTGGCCTACATCATTAAAGATTAACTGAACTGGAATTTGAAAAATGGTGATATAACAGATGTATTTTATTTCTTCTCATTGGTACAATTATTAAAATGGGTAAATTTCTTAAAAGTGATAAAATGATCAGTTGAAAGTGTTATTGTTGTTACACGGGCGCCGCCATGTTGGAATTCCACAATCTACTACGTCACTGGCATGGTAAGCTACTCCATGGCTAACTAGCCTCTGTGCATTACAGAGTCAGCAGAAAAAAATAATCAGAACAAAAAAGTTTTGTGATTGAAAAGATCAATCACACAACTTGTTAATTTAGGCAAATATTTTTTTTATACTTTGTGATGTTAATTGACTGTATTATTATTTACTATCTGTAAACCCATAGCATATACCTTTCTCTCACTCAATCTGTCTATCCTCCTTTCTCCTTCACTCCTAGATACATACTCTCCCTCTCCCCAATGCTCTTTCTTTCCCTTTTATCTCTCTCTCTCTGTTTCTTTCCTTCTATTTCTTTTTTTTCTGTCAAGGGCACATAAGTGGAGGAGTGGAGGAGTGATTCAGCTGTGCTCCACCAGTGATCTGCAGACCAAGCAAATTGAATAATTGCATGGAGCATGTGCCATGAGAGAAGGTAATATTTTCATGTAATTGACAATGTGTGTGTGTGTGTGTGTGTGTGTGTGTGTGTGTGTGTGTGTGTGTGTGTGTGTGTGTGCGTGTGTCTTAAATGCCTTTTAAATCTGTGCAGCATTAGATGTTAAACCATTCTTTAATTAAGATTTTCAAAAAATAAACTAAATAGATGTCCAAAGCTGATGTAGCTTTATGTGATGTTGCTTGTTCACATGCTTGTTTGCCTTGTGTGGTTGTCTGTCAGCTATGGTAAACGGACAGACATATCCGGGGTGCGCTCTTTGCCTGGAAGTGGATCTGATGGGTTTTTCCTGTGACTGTGTCAGCTCCACTTTGCTCTGACAGTCTCCTCAATTTGAGCAGGAATTAGATTTACTTCCCTTTGCCAGCGTAGGCCTTCCATCAACAAATACAGGGCGGCGAGATCACATTTGACAAGTGCAGCATGGGTTATACATGACCAGATCCATCATTTTAAACTTTTTATGTCTGCCAATGACAAAGAATACATTCTGAGGAAAATAGTAAGCATTGGAAGGATGTCAGTAAGCTGTCTGACACTGAAGGATCAGTACAGTTAGCAGCAGTTAACTGTTCCTTCCTCACTATCCAGAGTTTAGAAATAATAAAGTTATTTCAGCACCAGCACTTTTGAATATTGTGTTTAGAAATAAATGTTATGACAATGAATTATAGTGACACTCAGCTTTGCTTTTGTCAAAAGACTCCCAGACTTCCAATTCTTTTGGTTCTGGCAAATTCACTATAGCCTACCTTAGAAATCTTCTTTCCTCACAACATCCTTATGCTTGTGATTGTGATCTAAACATACTTTTCCATACATCCATCCTTGTATCCTCTTACGAAATGACATCAAACCCAAGCCAAGTCAATACCATTCCCGTGCAGCTCTCTGCATCTGCCTCCACAAGGCCTCGTTCTTATCTTGTTAAATCCACACGGGTAGTACGAGTTCTGAATTGTTTAGCTCAACCTCTGCTATCATCTCACTCCGACGCTATTTGCTTGCAGTGCTGCACGGGAGCCAAGATGGATGCATTAGCGGCATGTTTTCATTGATGAGCGGAATAAAACTTTACGCTTGACAGCCTGTCCCAAACTGGATTCCTTTGCTACCTGCAGGGATGTCTGAGGAACGCTCATAATCCATCTGATGCTGTTCAAGCATGGGACAGCATGGTAGGTTTGCCTCTAGTGGTGTGTGTGTGTGTGTGTGTGTGTGTAACAATGTCTTTACCTGTGTGGATGACATACTGTAGAAGAAAACAAGATGCTCAGATTAGGTATACATCGGTCCTGCTTTGCTTCAAAACATGAATCACCGCAAAAATCTAAGTAGCCTACGTGTTTTACATGTGTCAACATTTGCAAACTATCAATCCGTCTTTATTTAAAATTGGATATGATTTGCAAGACAACTAAACTGACACGTTCACACTAGGTATGTTAAATCAAGATAAGATTAGGTACAACATCTTATTTTACTGTCTCAAACAAATAGCATCTAAATTAATAATTGGTAAGCGTTGATAACATGGTTAGGTAGGGCTGACACAACGTACTGATTATACAGTGTGAAATTCCTGGCAGCAGAAACAAAATGCGTGGGAAACATTTTGATTCAAAATAAATTGATATTGGAAGCAGACACCACAGAGCTGATTTACACACTTGACAGAATGTGTAGTGATTACAGTGTTAGATGGTCAAATAATCAGGCTATTTTCTCTCACGTTCACACCCTCACACTCTGGCTCTTTCCTGTGTGTGTTTGAGTGTGTGCTTAAGAATATGCGCCAGCACATTTCATTACACTAAGATGGAGATGTTAATAAATACTGCCTGCAGGCAGTCATCGATTGATCACTTTGCTTACTTATTTTATTTAGTGTGTCATAGAATGCAAACACACACACACTCAGGAGTACACACACTTATAGGCCATTTACAAGGCTTGTAGGTTTGTAGGTGCACGAAAAATCACCAGCAGAGACATGCAAAATGTACAACACACTAACCCACATCTACACATACACTTAGAATGACAAATTGCAGTGGATGCTGGTTTTCAAACAGGTTGGAATGGAGACTTGATTATCATTGATCAATGTCCTTTTTTTTAAGGACATGGCTCTTATTTGTTTTGGCTTGTAAGATCTTGACGGCAGCGAAGGAACCAACCAGAGTCAGGCAAGAAGAACAGGTGCTCGTATCTTTATAGCTGCTTGTTTTCTGCTTGGCATTTGAAAGGAGTGTTTATGCCTTGTTGAATCACAGAGGCTTCATCATGGTGCTGCTGGTGGTGGAGGCTTGTCTTGCATGCTGCTAACATGGCTGCACAACCGCTGTGTGTTTGTGCACTCATGCATCTGCAAGGAAACATGTGTGCTTAAGGTGTGGGTGAGACACGGCAGTGGTTAGATATATTTTCTCTTGTGTGATCTCACACACACACACACACACACACACAGGATGGAAAGTGCAGTGTGTGTGAGATGAATGTGTCTACATGCATTTAACAAGGTGTCTTAAAAACCTCTAAAAGTAAGAAGTGACAGACAAATGTTCACATCAAATTGTGTGAAGCAGTAGTTGTAATGCATGGAAATCACAGACTTCAATAAGGTATATTTTCTATGAACAAAGGGAAACCTTATAGACATACTGTGCCATATATATTTTTAGTTTTTTTGGATTAAAATATAATTTCCATAGAGTATTGTGGCCTTTCCTTTATCCAGGAGCCCCTCAAAGAACTTTTTTCTGTTGAGCTGCTCCAAATCATGCATCTCAATGATTAGGTATTCAAGTACACCAACACTTGATCTGTCCTGGATAAACCTTGACTCTTTATCTAAGTGGTCCTCCCCTTAAAGCCACATCATCGCTGCTCAATTTCACCAGATTTAGTCCAGTCACCTTAGCCTCCGTATCGTGTAGATTTACTGAATATAGCCCATAAAATCCTATATCACGTTTCAAACTGTTATCATACACCAGTTGAAAGAGTAGTCATTTAATGGGATGTATTAAACGGCCAATTGAAGTGTAATGTGCTATGGTTTTATTTCCATTATAAGTGATGGTGGGACGTGAGAGCATAAACCCACAGACCATTAAATTAGCACAATGAAATAATTGTATGCAAGCACATGTGTCAGTGTCTCTAAATGATTACATCTTTGGGGGACATACATTTGTCTGTGCATATTTAACCACCGTACTGGGGGTAGAAGTCCCTGTGTGTTGTGTGAATGTGTGTTTTTGTTCATGTCTGTGTTTCAGAGTGTGTATGTTTTTGAAAGCAGCACCATCAGTGCCTCCCCCTTATCAACCCGCTAATCACTGCGATTAGTGACTCAAATTTCATCATTACCCGTTTCATACCACGCACTGCTTACCTCTTTATACTACCATTCCTGGAGAGAACTTCACACACTCACAAAAACACACAGAGGTCTGACTGGGGATCACACACTCCTCCACCTTCACCCCTGCAGTCTGCCATCCATCACTGTGCCACTGGGGAGAGTGCGATGGAGAAAGGAGAGAGAACGGGAGGATTAGATGAGAAGTGGGAGAGAGAGAGAACAGGAGAGAGACAAAGGAAGGAGTAGCCATGTATGTGCTTTTACCTTAAGCTGGGCCTCTCTTAGTTCCCAGCCACACACACACACACAAAAACGGAAACCAGAAAGCCTAAAAGGCAACCACTTCCTCGAGGGGCAGCTCGTATGTGTCTGTGCATGTTTATGTGGCAATGGGCACTAGAAGCTATACGAAGCTGAGTGAAGTCAGGTACATGTGTGAAGGTTCAGTAGACACACAGGAACATGCACAGAAGCAAACACTCAAATCACACAGACAGAAAGTTGTAACAATCTCAGATTGGAAATAGCCTGTTAGCTGGTTCAATGTTAATGGTATTGTTAGCTGGAAGGTTTAACATGTCTAAATAAAAAAAATCAAACACATAAGTAAAGTAAAACACAATACATGTTGTTATATGCATTTCACTTGTTTATATGCATTTACTGTGTAATTGCATATCATCAATTTTAAGTATTTTTCTCTCTTTTAGCTCTGTTTTTGGTCTCTTCCCTGGGGAAATACCTGGCTCTTTCACTGTCAGTTAGTTGGTAATATGTCTGTCTGACGTTTTGGATGCTAAGCAGGTAGTGTACAGTGGGTTTATAATGCACAACAGTATAGTTATGGGTCAAGCAGCTAAAAAATAAGGTGAAAATAGATATAAAGATCTAGATCCCATTGTTCTTTTGTTACAATAAGAAATATTGATTATGGCCAAATTGTAAAAAGTGCATTTCAACATGAGGCCTTAATGCACAAGTGCCACCTCCACACAAAAAATCACCCAAATTATTCTGGGACGAGTTTAAACTGCTCTACATCTTAATGCCTATATGCACAGAACATTTAATGCCTCGGCCTGCTCTAAACTTCAAAAGAACTTCCTTCGGTAAACACCTTTCTAACAAAGTCAGTCACAACAATGTGATTTGTTTGCTTGATTGTGAGCATGTGCACATTTTGTGTATATGTGCGCGGCATGCATGTGCAAGAGCATCAAACTGTCTTCGTAGGCTTCATATTTCCTTTGTTTCAGTTCCACCGTTCCGCCGCTCATGTGGTGTGTCACAAACTGAGCCAAAACACCTAGTTAGCTGTCTTTGATAGCTGTTCCTACATCTGTGTTTCGATGGCACCTTGTCCAACCTGCTCTGAATGATTCAGTCATGCAGGCCCTACACTACATTGAGCCAAATCCTCCCTGTGTGCCAAGAGACTGTCTAAATAATAATCCCACCCCGGGTCAGGGTACATTAACAGTCTCTTCTATTAGGTAGCATACCCCCAGAGCCTTTTAGAGGAAAAATCTTCAGAACAATGAAGATTGTTGCCTGGAGGCTGAAGCAAATAAATTCAGCCAGTAGGGAACTTTGAAGGGCACATGGCGTTCTCACCGAGCTCCTGTAACTTCTCAGCGGCAGATAAGTGTTAAATTCTAATGCTCTGAATCCCTGCAGTGTATATGCTGCCACAAAATATCCACTCCTGAAAGAAATATGCTGGTTTCAAAGGAAATGTAATAGCCTGGTATTGAGATAGCTACTGTACAAATCGGTGCTGGAACAGGTGTGGAAGAAAGATACTAAGACAAGGAAGTCCAGACTGTTGTGGCAAGGCTATAAGGTTGTGGTGAACTAATCCTAACCAGACCCGCCTTGTCTGTCTTCAACCAGCGACACCTCGTAACAGTGAAGTGTGTTTGAATTTGTGTGTAGGGGGAGGTTTAGGGACTGGTCTGCATTAAGGAGGAGACATTTTCTGCAGTCTACAGCCTCTCCCCTTCACTAACACAGTGTGCATTTGCATGTGTGTGTGTGTGTGTGTGTGTGGGTTGTCAAAACCTCCCACCATATGGGCTGTTTTACTTGGTGACCCGACAAACGGCATGACTGGGTGACAGAGATGCACGATGAAGCCTCATCTATCTCCACATCTGCCGAGAAGACGAGGGGGGAGGGAGGGGGGGTGTTGTTTAATTTATCAGAAGTAGTGGAACACATTACATCAGGTCAAGACAGATAAAAATGTAAATGCTACAATTCTTAAGATTTGTACTTTATTTGTATCAGTGTTTTGACTTTTTCACCTGTATTGTGATGTTAGTACAACTCATTAGGCAATTTATTTTCCTTTTTTATTTCTTGGAATGAGAATTCATTTTACCACAGGGAAGAAAATAACACACACACAAACACATACTCCCAACAACAGTTCTCCTTCCTCTCCACTCGTCTCTCCCACACTTACCTTTTCACTCCTACACAGTCTCTACTCCAACACAGCTGTAAACATACTGTAAACATGTCAGCTATTTATTTATTTTTTATAAAATGGACACGTCTTGGTATTGCCGAAGTAAAAATAGCTTCAGTGAATGTAGGATATTCTCTTCAAGAATGAAATGATGAAATAGTACAAACTAGAAAGAATTGTGTGATTTGAACAAGTAACCTTGCCCTGGTAACATTGAATGTAATATGTTTGACTTTCAGCTGTTATTTTCAGTTTATATTGTCTAGATTTCTTTACATTATTCCTGTGTCTCTTTTTGTTTTGAGTCTGAAAATGAGGCGACTGGGAGCTGCATGTATACTTTACAGTTGCTAGGCGGCATGGCAGCCATAAGCAGAATGACTGAAAATTAAAACTTTTAGTTTTAAACACATAAAAAGCATGCCCAGATGTTCCCCTAACCTTACAAATTGATCTTCATCATAGGCTTGGCTCTTGTCTGCAACATCTTCAAAGTGTCCCCTGAGTTTTAGGCATCGTAAGAGCAAAAAAAAAAGTCCAGAAAGCAGCCCGTTGGCAAATAAACAGAGGAAGAGGGAAGGAGGGGGGCATGAGGTGAGCCTGTGGGAGCTGAGTGGAGTGAAGGGAACAGGAGCATGTTTACCTCTGTTCCCTTGGAGCATTGCTTTAGGGATGGGATGGGGGGTGGAGGGTGGAGGGTTTCATCTTAGAGGAATGGGGGAGTTTTGTGGAGGACATTAGAAGGAATAAAATGATTTGGGGGGAAGTGAAGGTTGTTTAGTCCTCCACTGCCCTCTTTGCACATTTGTCAGAGGGCCCAATAGAACAATAAAAATAAATTTAACAAAGGCTCACACTCTAACCTTATCCTGCACGTGTTGATCACTTCCTCAAACACATTTCTGCCCTTTTTTAAACTCACACACTTTGATACTAACACGCTAGTGGTGTGGGGATACTGTATGACAAGTTGGCAGTACTTTGGGCTAAATTACTTTAAAACAATAGACATCCAGTCAAAGATGAGGGATTGGTAAAAAACATCGCCTGGAAGAACATGCATCCCTTCTGGCTTCAGGTCAGTCTTCTCTTAAAAACAGGACTAACATTTTAAAGAAATAATTTAAAAAGTGCTACATTAATCTATTTTGAAGAGAAAGTAACCATTGCATGACTTTCAGTACTCAACATTCACTATTAACCCAACCTAAGAACAGAAATGTTTCTGCTGTTAATTTTGTAAAAAAATATCATGTTTTCAAAAGGTTTGCATCTCAATTTGGCTGTAAAGCGAGCTTGTAAAAAAGGAAGAAATTACAGTTTTTTTCAAGCACTATTTTGAAAGCAGGGACCGCTTTATCAATACACTACACACAATTAGCACAATCACACACCCAATGAGCAGAACACCTCAGACCCTTTGCAAAATGAAACACTCTTGCAAAAACTACACACAAAAAATGTGTTACCATATGAAACACACATTTCATTTGACTTAATTCCGTTTGACCCAGTTACACATTGCTGTTGCTAACCTAAAACACTTTCAGCAATTCTACATCTCAACATTCAATCATGCCGACTGAGGAAAATATAATTTATTTCTCTCCATATACCCAAATCAGTCAACATGTTGAGTCAACAACAAATTATTTATTTAATAAATTTGGTCTTCTTTTTCTTTGAGCACATTCTCTGGCTTCAAGTCTTCCTCTCTCTCTTCTGCTGCCTCCAACTCGGCCTCTACCTCTGGCTGGGCCTCTGCCTCTTCGTCTTCCTCTTCCTCTACCTCCCTATCCTCCTCTTTGGATTCCCCCTCTCACTCTCATTCTTCTTCTTCTGACTTCTTTGACTTTGGTTGAAGGCAAGTGAACTTACCTGCTGCATTTTATATAGTGCTTAAACCTGATTGGTGTGTCTACAATTAAGCAATCATGTGTTTGCGTACCTGGTGGCTGTGTTTAACCAATTGGTTCATGGGTGTGTTTATTTGAAAGCCTTTGCTTTGAAATGCAAGGAAGTGACATCATGATAAATGTCTGTGTGTTTAGTGTTTTCCAAATCACTGTGTGTATTGTTTTGCAAAGTGTGAAGGTGACAATGTGCTTGCTGTTGTACAAATTTAGGCCGGTGTATTGATCCTTGAGTGTAATGTTTTGCTAACTGTGGGAAAGTTTTAATTTTAGTGTGTAAGCATCTGTAAAAAATTGTAATAGAAAAACGCTGGAATATAAACTGATTGGTTGTTAGGGTTAGCGCTCCTGTGAAGTGGAATCTATCCACATCAAATTCATGCATATAAACAAAAAAAATAAAACAACCAAACCACTTTGAGCCCGGCCCACACCTCCAATAACCCCCCTCACTGCCTGCATCTCCTTACCTCTTAGACTAACTCTCCCTCTCTCCTTGTCTCTCTCTGTCTCTCACACACACATACACACACCAGCGGCCCCCACCAACAAAGAGAAGGGGGCAGCAGAGGAGCAAGAGAGGAAAATGCATGCTTGACTAATTCTTGTATTCAATCCTTTCCCGTGTGTGTGTGTGTGTGTGTGTGTGTGTGTGTGTGTGTGTGTGTGTGTGTGTGTGTGTGTGTGTGTGTGTGTGTGTGTGTGTGTGTGTGCGTGCATGTTTGTTTGTGTGCGTGTGTGTGTGTGTGTGTGCTTGTTTGAGAACTGGCAAACTCTAACCTTGACATTTTAGCATTATGGGGCCAATGAATGAAAACGGCCACAATACACTTGGGAAGGAGGGAGTGCAGAGGAGGGATGGGAGGAGAAGACAAGGGCAAGCGAGGTTTAAACAGTGATGGAGTCGCAGAGAGAGAACGATCTGTTTATATATTTATGTGTGTGTGTGTGTGTTTGTGTACAGTTCTGTATGTGTCATTGAGTGTGTGTCCACAGTCAGCAGCAGCAGCAGGGAGGGAATGGGATCTCTTCTCCAAACAGCCTGCCGGTTATTTAAAGGCCTTGGGGCCTGCACTAGATTGATATTGTTTTCTTTCAATCAAGGAGCCGTGTGGGACGCGCTCACGCTGCGCACTGCTCGCATAAACACTCTTTACTGCTAGAGTAGGGAGGAAGACAGGCCTAGACACTGTGTCTGCATCTGACTGTCCATCCATGTGTCTCTCTCTGAAGGCACATGGAAACCTTTCACAAAAGTATTGAAACCTTTTGTAGCAAACAAGTTTCTTAAAGTTTTCAAATGGCTGTGTGGGCAGTTTTATAAGCCAATATGCACATATGCGTGGTCAATTTCAAAACCAATGCCATTACTGTAACATAAGTTCCAACAGCTGATCCAGACTGGTATACTTATTTAGAAATCATCCAAACGTGCACACTTTTAAGATACCACTGTTTTACTGATTTTCTGTTTTTTCAAATCATTATAATTTTATTTCTGAATTTTAACTTTATCTTCTGGTATGGTTATTATCATTTCAGTCAATCTGTAATTTTCTGCAAAGCAGTTTGCATATTTTACTATAATGTATTACTTTGATGTGTAGTCATTGCAGGGAAAGAATACACAGTGAATACAGTTAAAATGCCTTTATTTATTCAAAATAACCCTAAAATATAAGTTTGTGTCCGTATGAGTTGGTAAATGTGCGGTTCAATCTGGTCAGAATACTTAAATGTTTCTTTTACAAAGAAAAGAAAGGCAAAGTAGACACAACAGCCAAGAACTGTATATAAATGGGGCAAATTTTATGTAAATGTATTAATATTAACAATGGTAAACATACAGTAAAATTTAAATCTTTCTATGTGTTTTTGCCAAGTTCAGAAGAACTACAATAAAGTGTGAGCTACACTTTATGGAGGCCTTTGATAGTGGTATAGTCTTGCTTGCCTCCACAGCGCTGCGGAGTGAGGTATGGACCCTCTACACACTCGGAAAAAAAACAATGTGGGTTGTTTACGTTTCTTCAAACCAATCACAATTGCCTTGGGCGGTGCTAAGCTCCGGTGTTATACCCGATGTGAGTCAAGTGAAGGTTTGAGTCATGCATGCGTCACTTTGCGGCAAAGTAGCCTAAAGGATGCTAACGAGGGACTTCTGTAATGTCAATACAATAAAGTGGACCTACTTGACGAAGTTTGTTCACTGCTGGCTACAAGTTAGCAAAAACACAAAAAAGACTATATTTTGAATGGTGTTTTGAGCTAACGTTAGCAATCAAACAATCATAGATAGCTAAAACGTTTTTGAAATGATTTCCATTTTCTATTATTGTTTGTAATGAGAAAAGTTTCTTATTTTATGGATTTCACAAATTTCAGTATGACACGTTATGCCGTAAACCCCAGACTCACATCTGCACTCAACTCACATCGGGTAGTGACATCCGGTCAAAGTGACGGTGTATCTGCTAATTGGTCTTTGGAAGGAGCTTGTTTTGGTGGAACATTTGCACCCCGCAACAGAAAACGCCATTTACAATATTTAATGGAATGAATAATAATACAGTAAAATGATTTATATAAAGTAGCTGGGTACATGATTTAACATAATTATTTTACTAGTGTATCACCGTGTTCTGTCCAACGGTCCCAAAACATCCCAGTTAGATAGTAAATGCCCTAAACATTTTCTTTGTAAATCTTTAAATTCATTCCCCAAAAGAAACAAGCAGGCCTGCCTTGTTTTATGATCCAAAATGTTTTTCAAAACTAGCAATTTTCAGCAAATAACTTGCTAGCTCGAAGTTGGTCGAAGTTTCCCAAAACCAACAGAGTTTTGCAAGTCGAGGGACATCCGGCACAAGACACACACACACACACACACACACACACACACATCAGTGACTCTCTTTGTCTAAAGGTAGAAATCATTCACCAGATTTTATCCCTGAGGCTTATATACAGTAAAAACAAAATAGCAAGGTTTTGAAATGTCTGATAGTCTGTTAGAAAAATTTTTTTTTTCATTTTCCACCAGTGGATATTCTGTATTATACATTGTGAGTTATATCTTTAATTTCCGTTGGCTGTCCCAAGTATTCAAAGAAAAATTGTACATATCCAGCCTTCGAGGCAAAGAAGAAGCACGAAACCTCCCTAGTTTTTTCCCATGAGTGAAAGATTCATGCTTGCACTTTTACAAGATAAATAATCAATACATTACACATCACACACACACAAGTGCTCCAGCTCAGCCAATCTCTGATATTTTAAATCAAAAGATACCAAAGGGACATTGGAGGCAAAACATTAAACATTGTAGAGTCCGGCCCTCTGGATGGTGCTCTGACTCACCGCTGTTCAGGAGACAAACATTTTCCACTCCTGTGGGCAGAGAAGTGTATAAATCTACGTCCTGAATTTCAACAAGTGTATTTGCACATAAGGTTTTTGTAAAGAAAAGTAAACCTTTAAACATTTAAAGATCCATTTTTTTAAGCCTTGACCAAAAAAAGAGAGCTTTACATACTGTTGGTTTAATTCCACTGCATATGAAGTTGTAAATGAGAAAGCCAGCACTTTCTTTGAGTGGCCATTAGATTACTCCAAATGAAATAAAGGAACATTTCTAAATTCAATACAAAATAGGCCTGTGCATAGATGTATTGATATGTGTCTTCAGATTTTGAATTGTTTCATTAGGAAGATATAAAGGCTAATAGAAGTTTGTTTGTTTGATTGACAGCTGTCTCAGCCTATGACATCAACCATGGTGGTTGCTGCTTGCTTGTCCCACACTTCACCAATTTATCTAGATTTAGATTTCATGACTTTACATACTGACAAGATGGCAGCAAATGAAATGGTAACCCAAACCTGACTTCCAAAATTCCCTTTAAACCTCTGGGTGATCTTACACACAACATCCATGTAAGTCTGTAGTGTAATTGTCTAAGGAAAACCCTGCACTCCAAAACTTTTTAAGATAAATAAACCATTTGACAATCTCTTGGATTATCTGACTATATTTCAGAAAGCCCAAAAACAAACTAGTTTTATTAAGTCACTGATGTTGTGGATAGGCTTGGTTTTTCACAGGACTGTGACAATAGGTATCTACAATGTATGTTTGAACTTGTTAATTTCCTTTTCTGAAAATCCATCTTAATGTGTAAATGCCTGAAAGTGTAGAATATTGCTGCAAAACACTTGAAATTAGCCTGTAGCCTTTGCTACTTTTACTCTTGCTTTAACTACCCTGAGATTTTTATTGTAGTGTTACAGAGGGTATACCATATGTAGAATAATTCTGCAAATTATTCAATTTTTATTATCCTCATCATGTTCACCCCTGACACCTGCTCACTATTTGTACTAACCCATGTAACGTATGAAGGGACCTCTAATGTACATTTGTATGATTAAACAGTTGTGTGGTTGGAAACAGAGACTAAATAGATCACACCCAAAGGTTACAGATGTTGTGTGAGGGATGGGTCTGCTGCTGAGGACAAGGGTATTCCATTATCCTCACTATCTTTTGGATCTCCATGGCAACTACACCAACACATACACACAAAGTCGCACATAATAATCTCTAAAGAGCAAAAAAGGAAGTGAGTTTTACCCAGTTTACTTGTTAGCTCTTTGTACTTGAGTACACTGCTGAGTCCCGCTTCTTGTGATTTCCAGCCAATAAGGTAGCAACTGTATGGTGCAGAAGCCAAATGAGACCTGCATCTATTATCTAACAGTTTATCTTCTCATAGACATCAATGTTATAGTTACTACAGGTAGAAATCCAGAGGAAATGATTACAGTCAGGGTGGAAAATAATTATGGGATGTGTTGGATGAAATGGCTTGGATGGAAGAAAAAGGGTTGGCGGACACATATACATGCACAAACACCTCCGTCACAGCAACTGCCTCTGTGCCTTTTTCTTTCTCATCGACCAGAGCTATTGATGTACTGAATGTTGGAAGGCTGAGTCAATAAACAAGAGTAAAAGCTTTTTGAGAAGAGAGTGACTGAAAGGAAGAATGTATCCACATGCAGTCTGTCTTTCTGTACGTGTGTGCATGCGCGCATGCGTGCATGCGTGCGTGCGTGTGTGTGTGTGTGTGTGTGTGTGTTGTGTATGTGCATTAATGTCTACCTGTACATCTCTCTCTGTGACTTCTTCTGTGTGCTGTCTCTTTGCCTCTACTCACATCTCTTATCCTCTCAACCCTTTCCTCTCTCCAGAGTCACAGAGCTGAGTCGTTAATGTTTAATGCTAACTCAGGAAGCAGACACACTCAGCAAGGCTTACACACACACACACACACACACACACACACACACACACACACACACACACAAACCCCTCCTGCATCCCCCAAGAGACGCCATCCTCATTACCAGCCTGAGATTTGACCTTTCACCCCTGGACCAGATGGCTGATGTTTTCATTCTGGAGGGAGAAGAAATTAACCAGGAGTGGCTCAACATCACACAGCGTCACAAGGAGGAGAAGGAGGATGAGTGTGTTGGAGGATGACGGGGGTGGGGGTGGGGGGTGTCTCTCAGCAGGGGGATCAGGCAGGGGTTTTATGCCTTTAAATCCTTTGTAAAGAAAACTGGGTTCTTTGGCCTGAAGAAACAGATTGATACTGATTAGAGGAAACTGCTTGTTCACCAGCATAGTAGAATTTCTGACTACCTACTACACATGTAAAAAAGGATTCATAACTAAATTTTAAGGTGAATTGTTCCTGGAATTGTTCCTTAACTGCCAGTATGAAAGCACACTTAGACACTCTCATTTCTTCCGCTGGCCTGTAGCCTTTGCTGACTCCAGAAAACTGTGACAAAGTCCAGATCAGGCTGCAGGTCTTTGCCACTTCACACATCAAAAGATTCCACAAATCACACAGCGTGGACACGAGGCATACGGGATTGAAGCTCCACAGGCGGCGATGTGTGAGGTGACATTGAGTGAAAGTATGCCTGTGTGTGTGTGTGTGTGCGTGTGTGTGTGTGTGTGTGTGTGTGTGTGTGTAAGAGAGTGAGTGAAAGCAGCAGAGATTTCACAGGCCTGTGTACGTGCCTGAGCGCATGTTCGTCTGTATGTCAACGGCACCCTCCTGTGGCATGTGTGTCCATCTCATATCAAGTCAAGTCAAGATTATGTGCAAAGCTCAATTTCACATATAATGTTTCAATTTGCTATTTTGGTCATAAACTAATGGAAAACAAAAACAACACCAAAAACTTGAGCATATAGTGGGGAAATTAAAGAAACAATGTTGAGAAAATGGCCAGACATAATACAATAATGGATACAACATGAGAGAAAATGCATGTGCATTCAGGTAAGGGGTAAAATAAAGTCATCACCTAAAATACAGTGATACAGGCTGATGGCTGATGTGTACCGGTTGTACACATATTAAAATACTTGTTAGGCAGTTGACAGTTTGGACATTTTGTAGCATTACAAGTTGTCAAGTTTTTGTGGTCACTGTAAATTCTAGGTCTTAGGCTCCATCTAACAATGCTAATTAAGTTTTTTAAGGACGTAGAGCTCTGGCTCAAGTAGGAAGAAATGTAATCACGGTAGAAGGACGAGATAAAAGCATGGCTAGCTTTCTCCAGGTCAGCAGAGGATTAAAATGACCGGATGGATGGAAATGGGAGGCCAAATTGAAATGATCTTTAGATAATTAAAGATTTACTGTCCTTTACTTGAATTGTTGGACACAACATTGCTTAATGTCCTCAAGGTAGTTTATGACAGCAACTAAACTAGTTTCACCAGGTCTTATTGGTACATATGGCTCGGTGCCAACAGCATTGAAATGTAAATTCACATTATATTTGCAGGTAATGATTCTTAAAAGATGCATACGAGAAAAAATGTCTACCTACAATGGATCCTTGAGGCACACCATAAGTGAGACAGGCAATAAAGGAAATAACCTTTTATAAAGGTGCAACAAAGAAGGTTTGTCGGTCAAGGATTTAAACTACAGTAGGGCAGTATCATTTTTGACATTTTCTATTTACTGTTTTTCCTTTTGATGACACTTTTTTACAAAGCAATGTACAAAGGACATATCCCAGGCCAGAGGAAGCTATTGAAAATAAAGCACACAATGTTCCGTTTCAGGGTTGAATGGTGTATGGAGTAAGATATGATTGTATTATTGACATTTTTATATTGTTTTTATACAATTTAGGTTAAGGTCCAGTAGTACAGTGCAGCAGATGAGTGGTCAGCAAAACTTATCCAAGTTGCCCCCGTAACAGAGGTGACAGCGTTCTAGAGAGCTTCTGCCAACAGCACTGCATGTGTGCACTTGACTGTCTGTCTTTACCTCCTCCACAGACTCTCACCATCCTTTTCTACCTCATGTTTTCCTCCTGCTCTTTCTCTCTGTTTTATGTACTTTGACAACTACACAACGAGAGAGAAAGACAGCGTTATGGAACTAAAAAAAATTTACTTTTCCATTTTCCAACTTGCACTGCACCTGTATTTCATTTTGTCCAGCAGAGTAGACGAGTCAGAGGCCACAGCTGGAGGGTCTGATGGTATGTCGTGGTGACTCAGATATGATCCAGAGGAAAGGTTGTAGTTCTGCTTGTTACTGTAAAACTCAACCGCAAGTCTGTTCAATATGACCTGAATGCTAAGATCACCCGGAGATGTGTGTCTGTGTGTGTGTGTGTGTGTGTGTGTGTGTGTGTGTGTGTGTGTGTGTGTGTGTGTGTGTGTGTGTGTGTGTGTGTGTGTGTGTGTGTGTGTGTGTGTGTGTGTGTGTGTGCCCTCATTTCACTTTAATCAGAGAGTAGGTGGAGCAGAACAGAACAGAGGGTTGAATCCGAGGCCTTTCCGCCGGTTTGTCTGACTTTAGGCTGGCACAGCTGCCGTCTAAATACCCTCCAATAACCAGCTCCGGATGTTTCTCTGCCTCTGCACTAGGGATAGATTACTGTGAGTATCTTTTCATCTCACTGTACTCTTCTCCTCTCACATTACCACCAGAGAGGACCACCTGAATTCAGACATATGGAGCTGGATTAAAACCCCACAGTGCAATGAGCTCTGAGTATAAAGTGACTGTCTGCCATGCTCCTCAATATACACAAGATCTTATGAGGAGGGGAGAGGGAGCGTTGCCATCTGAATGAAATGATTAACTCAGTCTCCGCAATTTTTTTCTCCTTTTTACCTTTCTCCTTTTGCCATGAAACTCTTCCTCATTTATTCATTCATTCTTTATTACTTCGTTATGTAATTTCCCTTTCTCTCTTCCACATTTTTATCATCCCTCTTGCTTTCTACTAGATCTTTTTTATTATCTTTTTTTATCCTTGTCTTTTAGTGCAGCACAACGATGTCAGTGAAAACTCATTTATTCACTACTTCACATATACCCACTGATACAGGAATAGTGCTTATTCAAAAAAATCCATTCAAAGAAAGTATTTAAACAGTAACAGTTCAATTTCACCAAGCATCAGTAAACTCCACACTGCAAAAGTGTGATTGTTTTGGATCATAATGAATACATTCAGATAGGCCATATAAAAGAGAAATCATGGTCTTGTTAGCTTTTTTCTTTTGTGTGTTTCATTACTGTAAGTGGAGTGCAAATGCCCAAATTCTTCTTCTGCTGTGATAAAAACAATGCATGTGTAGATAGATAGATAGATAGATAGATAGATAGATAGATAGATAGATAGATAGATTTAGGTTGAAAGTGAAGAAATATGCTTTGTAATTGTTGTGTCAGCGCTCTCAGTGCCTGACAAATGTCTATTCGATGCGCTTAATGTGGGTATGTGCTGACCTCTGCTGGTCATATGTAGGATTACTGGATTGGGGAGGAGGAAAATGACAGTTGAGAAATATCAACTATATAATAATAATATAAGGTACGGTATTTATTTATTGATTTTTGACGTTTTATTAATGGCACGATAACAAGCTTTCTCCACCATTCCAATTTTGCAACAATGTTCATTCTGTTGGAAAAACTTAACCAATAATGGATTAAGTTCCACATCACATGCTTGCTTCTGGATGTTGTTTTCCCACGAATCGGAGGGACATGACTGTAGTTTTGTACATTCAAGCAAAAGCTGATGGGGACATATGCAATATCTGATACTGGCCTTGAGTGGGCGCCATAAGCTTGACTACCTTTGTAGTCTCTGATTTAGCATTCACCATTGACCATATCTGACTATTGACCATGATGACCTGTAGCTACCATCCACTATTTCATTAGTTATCATCTCTTCACATCAGAGCACTTGTATCACCTCACATCCCAAATCATGTGTGCACTTCATACTGGTTGATGCAGGGACAATATCATTTAAATAAGTGACTAATCAAGCTTTCTGATTTTTTAATACCAGTAAGCAATAATAGCAAACAGATGAAACACAAACTATGGAAAGTATAATCATGGTATTTTGAGTCTATTTGAACTTCAAAAACTGAAATTATAATTGGATCTTGCCATATACCAACTGGACCTTTAAAAATGATATGACAGTACATTAAAGTCCAGTGTCATTATTAGGTTTTGGTTGTAATCCTCATATCTAAACTAAAATTACAAAGAAATAAGCTTTAGAGGCGTGGTTAATACATCTTAATTAATTAATATTCTCAATTCCAATTAATATGATTTTGCATTATAATCTACATATGCCTTTAACTGGAGGCTTTGAAAACATTTGTGTTGAGAAATGCGTCATCTGGCGCACTGGAGGACCAGTGTGCATAACGTTGCCTTCACGCGCTATCGGAGATTTTCTATCTATAGTAAAGATGCCCCACGGCTCCAAAAACAATAGGGAGATAAGTTTAACTCTTGGTTAGTATTCATTACGCCTGGAAATACAAGCCATTTTAAATATTATACTTCACATTCATTAAAATATGCTTGTGAAACATGGCTGATTTTTTTATACGGTAGCCTACCGTCTCTGCCAAAGTGTGACGGGGCAGACGAAGTTCGACAATTAATAAATAATATTTTATTTTATTGATATGAATATTTTGTAGCCATATAATAGGCCACATTTATATAAATAACCTATATGGTTATGTTAAATCTTCATCGCGCAATGGTGTTAATTAATTAATGGTAGTTTTGGCTACTACGAGGTCCTGGGTGAGGAAGCTTGGGATTACGAGCAGGGCGTGAAGGCCTCATGGGATCCCATTTTTTAGGAGAGCTGATGTCATTTCAAAACTTAACTCGCACTCCCAAGCCAACGCGGTGAGTAGCTCACCTCCTATTCTCCTATAAAGTCCTGTCGTGTGAGAGGTGAAATAAAATAAAGGAGACAACAACCTTCTCTACTAGAGCCGAAGCAGAAGGATTTAACGGCAGAAACCCCGGGACCATAGCCCCTCTTTCTGCGGGCAACGGCGGCTGAACTTTTTTTTTTTTTTTTTTTTTTTTTAACTACAACCACAGAAAAATGAATCGGAGTTTTAATAAATCGCAACCTCTGCGGAATGCGGACTGTAACGCCGTTGAAGTAAAAAGCAAGGTGAGCGTTGAGGGTTTGTCATTTGTAAGCTCCAAATGGGGATTTGGGGAGAAAATCTAGAGTTCACATGGTCCCGTAAACGGAGCTGGAGTTGGTCGTACAAACCGTGTGCAACTAACACATTTTCTCCTTTCAGTGACAACGCTATTATCTAGTTCATGAATCAGGAGTTGGACGCACCAGTTTCTGTACGTTTCTGTAATTTGCACTAATTCTTGTCTTCTTACTTCCGAGCATGCAGATTGTGCTGATTTGGCTCTTTCCCTTCAGTCACGAAGCTGATGGGAAAAACAGTTTTTTGACATTGTTTCTTAACAATCACGCTTTAAGTAGGCTATGTGTTACAATGACATGGTGTTATCTGTTAAATCGGATGTTTTGCAACATTTGTCGCTTTCACTGCGGGGTTCGTGCTACATAGTTCCAGCTAGTCATTGTTTTGAGTAGTTTGTGAGTTTAATAGCTGCATAAATTAAGTTAACCAGCAAGTAAATGATCACAGTTATCTACCAATTTCAGGCGTATGTAATGGAGATCACCAATTTATACAAAATGTGAGCATACATTACATTTTAAAAATGTTCTCTGACAAACGTCATCAAACACATTGGAACTGCATCAGACGCCTTGGATATCTATTAAGTAAGAGTTTGTCTGCAGTCTTAAAAGTATTAGTTTTTAAGAGTTGGGTACGCAACAACTGTTTATTGAGCATGTGGGCAAAGTGAAATCCATTTCACATAAACACATGGCACTGTGTCCAATCCTAACCACAAAGTGAACAAACAGTGATCTATTTGCCACCACAGCCTCTCAAGGACTTCTTGTAACCAACAATGTTCTTCAAATTCCATTAAAGTGACGACGATCTAGAGTGATATACATATGTGTTTACACATGCCAGCACACATGTGAGTGTGTCAGCACATAGTGTTGGTCTTTTATGAAGGATGTGTTGCTGAGTCCCAGTTGACATGCCAGATTGAGATGGACAAGAGGTGACACATTCTGCCCTTTTTAGTTTTGTTTTCCCAGTTTCAGTGACCTTTTGAGAGGGATAAACGACGCACTGATGGTAGGTGAAAGAAGGATGCTCACAACATCTTTGTGTTTTTTTCCTAAGAGATAGGAATGGTCACTATGAGATTATTTGTGGGTGGAACTGATAAGCAAGAACCTGCATGACCAGAACGGGCAGGTTTAAAAGCGTCATCACAGCTGACTCACTGTCATACAACGTCACAAGTTTCCCCTTTGGGTCGTATGTAATTCCTCACTCTTATCTCGTCATTTTGTCCTACTTCCTCTGGTTTTGCTAATTAGTTGACCTGACTATTCCAGATTGACAGCTCTGAGCATTTGCATACTTTTAACAGGTTCTCCATTACTGTTTGGTACTTCTTTTGAATGTGTAAAAGCAACAATTAGGAATTTCCCCGAACACCACTGCATCTAGTTTTATGGTAGCATGTGATGTGTTGAAAGGGGTTAAACTCAAGCAGTAACCAGAAATGCCACTTGAAATGTTTCAAATGAATTGGTCGTTAATGGATAGTTTAGAAACTAGGACTTCATTGATGGAACATTTTCAGCCAAGTTGATTAAAACTGTACACTTACGATTACATTGATGCTACCTTGAGAGAACAGGACTTCTTAACCCTTGTGTTGTCTTCCCATTAACCATGAAAAAAAAATCGCTTTTTCCGACATTTTTGTCACTTTTTCAATGTTTTTTGATATTTTTAATGTTGACATTTTCAGCTTATTTTGATGGCCCATTTTTTGTAAAAAGAAAAAAAATTAATTGAAAACAGGTCAATTTGACCCAAGGACAACATGAGGGTTAAAAAGAAAAAAAAACTAAAAAGAAATCTACAGAAACTTTACCAAACAATAGTTGAAGTTTTCACTTTCACTAGATTGCCAAGGAGTGAAATTGGTGCGATTGTCTGTATAGTTGGGTGTGGTGTATGTTGTAGGGCTGCAACTAACAATTATTTTCACTGTCAATTATTTTTTATTATATTTTTTTTATCTACTATTAATCGATCAGTGTTGTGGTCTATAAAATGTCAGACAATGGTTAAAAATGTTGATCATTGTTTTCCAAAGCCGGAGAGAACGTCCTCAAATGTCTTATGTCCACAATTCAAGTTTGTCACAGGGGAGGGTAAACACTAGAAAAGTCACATTTTACACAGCTGTAATCAGAATTTTTCAAACTTATTATTTAATTGATTCAACTGATGATCAAAATAGTAGGAAATCATTTAATAGTTGACAACTGATCAATTAATCTAATAATCTTTGCAGCTCTGGTTCTCCCAGCGTAGCGTTTGGTTCTCTCAGCGATGATCAGCTTATCAGGGATAACACTGGAGGTGTCTGGCTGTCTGTCGCGGAGCCTTGGCTAGGAGCTGGTTTCACTCACCTAAAGCTCTTATCAGTGACGGAGAAGCGAGTGCGAAGGGATGTTGGGGGTTGCGAGGGATTTTTTACCACCACTCCCTCTGTTCTTACTTTGAATCATCTGGATTTTCAAGTATTTTTTTCAAGTATTTCAGGAATTCCATCGGCATATTTTCAGTTTGAGGCCTGATCCATTCCACAATGAGTTCTTGTTACTTATTGATTCATTTATCTTCTAATGCCAAGAACCTGTAGGCGATTTCTCAGATGAGTTGTCTCTGACTGAGTAGGTAAGCACAAAGCCTGTGTTGACGAAAGACGGAAGTCGGTTATACTCCATTTTCTCCAGTGTGTCAGTTTAGTGTTTCTAGACGTGTTAAAACCTGTTGACATCACTTCGCCCTGATAGGCCAGGAGCAAGACAGGTGATGTCACATTTGTAGTGATTTATTCTTAGGTTTGGGTTTTGTGTTGATGCTGCATGATTAACTGCCCCGTGTTCAGACTTGTTGGTACCAGAGGGCCAAGATCTGCTTGTGAAAACAAATTGTTCAGACAAGGGAACATTCAGATTAAAGAGCAGTGACAGAGCTCACTGGTATGCAGAAGTGTAGATATTATTCGGTAGGTTAAGTGTGACATGTTGAAAGTCGTGCACTATAAATTACAGTTCAGTCATGTGAAGCTTTCACGTTCCTAAATGTTAAGTACGCCTACTGAAGAGACTGAAAAACCTGTTTGTCAACATCTTGTGTCATCTTGTAATGTAGGTTGAGTTTTATAAGCTCAAATTCAAGTTACACGTTCAAAATTGTGGTTCACATACTGTACGTGTGTACCTTTTTGTTGCCTTTAGTGAATCTGGCAGCAAACAACACACCAGCCTGGCATCCCCCCCCCTAGCCTCTTTACACGCCTCCTCTTAAATTCACATGTCATCTTCTAATTACAGAGCTGGTTAATGTATCCCCCTGCTCTTCTTCTCTCCCTCCCAGTCAGTATACTTCTGCTTCTCTGTCAGCAGCCCCCCTTCCTTCCCTCCCTCTCTCCTCCGCTGTGAGCTGATGATTACAGTTACAAACAGCACCTTCGTCTACAAATTACCACTGTGATTCAGACACTAGTGCTACTGCAATTGTGTGTTGTTGTGGTTTGTGGAGCTTTTCTCCCTCTGTTGCATCTCTGCTCTTCAAGTCCATTCTTGTCTTTGAGTCACATGATGACCCCACAGTGACCCTCAACTGCTCTCTCATTGGTGGTTTAATGACCTAGCCGGGAAAGCTGTACTAGCACAATTGTTCAAGTCTGTGCTCTTGTTGTGCGTAAGCGGTGGGTGGGAGACGGGGCTGCCAGGCCAGCCAGTGTCATTTATATATACTGAGACAGCTTAGTCATCCACCTGTATTGTTCTATTGTGCGGTAACCCTCTTCCCTTTTACTGCTGTTTTCTTGGTCAAAGTTGCATGTGATGTGCAACTGACATTTGTTTTTGTAATGATGTGATCTTGGCATGCAGTGTAACACAAAGCTGCAGGGTTGCCACCAGGATTTCTTTTTAGCTGAGGTGGTTAGCCACCCCATATCATGATCATCTCATCTTGTGTTCAGTTTAGTTTGTGGATGACGGCCTAAACACACTTAGTAAGGGAGTAGTACACATTTTGATAAAATTAGCATATTCACTTTTTTATTGGATATCGTTAGAAGATAATTAGAAGATCGACTTGACCACTCTCATGTCTGTAATCCAAATATGAAGCTACAGCTAGCAGACAGTTAGCCTACAGACTGGAAACAGCCTGGCTCTATCAAAGGTATAAAAAAAAGCCAAAGCTCATGAAATAATTATCATTTGAATATTTTAGGAAATACGCTTATTCACTTTGTTCCCAAGTGTTAGGAGAATATTTATATCACTTTTATATCTGTCTTTTCAATAAAAGGCTACAGCCAACAGCCGCATAGCTTTGTGTATAGATTGGAATTGGATTGGGTTTTGTATGCATTAAACATATTATATTGTGTCAGTGAGCAGATTTTGTTGCGTTCGACAAGAACAAGGCTAGCTGTTTACCCCAGTTTTCTTTCTTTGTTTCTTTCTTTGTTTTCTTTCTTTAGACGAGGTGGCCCACCTCAGCTATAAAACACTGATTTTAAATGTCTTTCATATACAGAGACACTTGTTTTAAATTAATTTATTTAGGTACATGCTATTGAATGATGGTGATTTGCTATGCTATCAATATTTCTGGCTGTATTTTCTGTAAACCTCAAACTTCCTATGGTTGAGTGAGCATATTATGTAAACGTATAAAAAAAATATTTAAAGTGATACTTTGGCTACGTTAAAACCAGTTTTGCAAAGGATTGCAGCTAATTCAGTTTGTATTGTGCTCAGAAACAGCTTCCCTGTGCCGTATTGTATACGTAAGGTCATGACCACAACTGTGGCAGAGCTCAGCGGACTTCCACGCCGTTAGTTTTAGGTGTGCCAGTCAGCTGGTTTAGATAAGTGCAGCATGAGGTCAGACATTCCGGTGTCCTCTTCCTGTTAGGTTGTCTTGGTGACTGTCATCTTTTTAATGTCCTCTCTCTTTTAATCTTCCCTTCTTTTCAGTATGGGGCAGAATTTCGCCGGTTCTCGGTGGACCGGGTCAAGCCTGGCAAGTTTGAGGAGTTTTACAAGCTCATTCTGCACATTCACCGCATCGCCAATATGGAGGTGATGATTGGCTATGCTGACATCCACGGTGATCTGCTGCCGATCAACAACGACGACAACTTCTGCAAGGCGGTGTCAACAGCTCATCCACTGCTCAGGATCTTCATACAGAGACAAGGTAGGTTGTCAGAAAAGTCATATTCAATAAGATGTTGTGGCTTCCTTTTGGCTCTTTCTTGTATTAATTACAACATAAATCAAGCAGCTCTGTCTCTTTCTCCAACATCTGAATCCTAAACATTGTCTCTTAAAACTGGTTGTAAGTTTAAATAAACATTGGATGGATATTAGTTTAAAATATCCTGCAACTGGTAAACCTATAAAACAATCATCTAATACAGTAACTGCGTCTTGGGTCGCAATTATTGGGCTGAGTCGAATCAAGATACCCCACATCCAATTATGCCTCTCTTCCCTCTATGGGAACCCTAAGGCCTTTTTGTGTACTTCATGCAAGGCTTTCTGTGTGTATCTGTATGTGTGTTTTTGTGTTTCTTGCCCTCTTATTGGCTGGATCTGTCTTGGT
This sequence comes from Etheostoma perlongum, assembly GCA_026937815.1. NCBI lineage: Eukaryota > Metazoa > Chordata > Actinopteri > Perciformes > Percidae > Etheostoma > Etheostoma perlongum. The sequence continues at coordinate 13,158,083 of CM049384.1, read as the reverse complement.
CTGTGTCTGTTTGCCTGGCTAAGTATTCTGTCTTATCCAGAGGAAGGGCTCACAGGCAGATGAACACAAACACACACACACACACACACACACACACAGGCTGGTGCCTTGACAGCCCCATAGAAATCAGGTCATTGAGCAAAGCCTGTATCCCGGCATACCAGACATTACTGGGAGACAAAAGATCTGCATGAAAAGAGAGACTCATTATTGAGCTCCCTCCGTGTGCATGTGTGTATAAAGACAACACCACGGTACCCTGAATGGGAACCAGTCCTAGTCTCTCTCTCCCTCTCCGTCTCTCCCTCTCATTGATCCCAAATCTGGAGTGGCCTTGACTGCCTGCCAGCCAACTAGTGTGCATACAAATGAATCTTATCACCATTCACATCTTTTCATACCCTCAATCCGTCCTGGAATGTTCCTCGCTCAGTTGTGTAATGAACATGCACCCTCCAGGGTATTGTTTTAATTATCGTCCAGTGGTTCAAATACAAAAGCTATCCACCGCGCTGTGAATTATCTTCCAGCAAGAAATAGGGTTTGAACCTTCAAGAGGCCCCACCAGACTCCTCCATTGTGTGATTCACTGTCTACAGCGCTCATATGGCTGCAGCTGAATATACTCATTGTACACTGGCTGATAAGACATGAGCCAAATATGTCAAATGTATACATGAAAGTTGGGATTTTAATGTTTTTATGATAGGGTAAGTTTTTGCTTTCAGTGCAAAGACAGCATGCCTTTACACTCTCTCTTCTACACTTACTGGAGGTAACATGCAGAGTTTCCCCAAGACATTTAGAGGTGGTCTCGTGATTATGAGTACACAAGGGCCTCAAAAGGTAGCCACAGCTTTTACAACTAATACTGTATATGGCATTTGCGGTGTGAAATAGAGACCCTGCACTTTTGCTTTGAGATGTCACCCATATCCATGTAAAGGCTCTGACACACCAACCCAATTATTGGCCATCGGACAGTCTGGCAAGGTCGGTGACTCAAGTCTGTTCGGTGTGTTCCGTGCCGTCGTCAGTCGGAGGAGCCGTCTGCATCCACTTTGGCTGATTTTACTTGTTGCAGTCAGACTCAATGACCAATCTAATTGGTAGAGTGCTTACCTTGACGTGCTAATCAGTGCTTCTTCCACAAGAAGAACCCCTGAGAGCTGACAACGGCAGTATCTTCTGACTAGCCATCGTATTTTCTTCTGCTCAGCTAGTAATAACAACAACAATCCTTCTTGACCACTATCAACACACTGATAAAATCAATGACTGACGACAGCGTGCTCTGTGTTTACTAGGTCTAGAGAGATGTTCCGTCATTTCCGGTTTTCATTTTTTTGGCCGATAATATACATTGGCGCTGCCTGCAGTTATGGAGACGCATTGCGTCTTGTGCACATGCAGAATGTCTGCTCAAGTCAGTGTTGCTTCAGTGTGTTCCGAGGCACTTTTGAGAGACAGGAGCCGACTGATCAGTCCGACTGCCTTTTCTGCCAATGGTCAGCCGTCTGGTTGGTGTGTCAGAGCCTTTAAACATTGTCCCTGTTTTATGCGATGGATTGTGTACCAAGCAATCTTTACCTTTTGTCACATACCTTTTCTGTCCCAGTTTCCCTTTCTGACACTCTCTGGAATACCAAATTCAAAAATGCCATAAAGCACCAGAGGGACTGACCCTTGTTGAAGGGGCCTATGTAGTGTTGTGGTGTAGACACAATGCTGGCATGGTGATGTGGTTTAGGGGAATGTGCCTTGTTGATGCTGCAGCAGTCTGAGCATCTTAAGCTTCACTGCAGCGCATTGTCAGTCACCAGACAAAGAGGTTTGTGTTTTACCTCATGTTTCGGAAGAGCTGTCCTGCCCCAGTACGATACATATACAAGAAAGTATGTGTGCTAATGACTGAATCAGTCAGTACCAGCCTGTTTAGTACAGGTCACTAGTGGTGTCACTGTGGATCTTCTCCGTCTCGGTCAGCAGACCACCCTAGATAAAAGAACTTTACACACATATCAAGACACTGTGACTCACCCCTCAGTCACAGAAGGGACCTTTTTGTGTAGTAACTTAAACTGGACTGGTCTTTTACATGCATCTGAGTGAAAAGAAAAAATCACATTTAATTGGTCTGCTCCACTGACAGCTCAACCCACAAAGTTTAGATGTCGCTGTATATTTTCATTGAAAGGTCATCTTGCAGTACATTTGTTACAATGAGCAAAACATGGATTTTTATATTTTAAACAAGCTGCCACATAGAAAAGAATGTTAAAAAAAATGTTCATGGATACATTGTACAATAATGGGTTCTAAAGGCTTTCAGAAGTTACATATGAAACACAATGAGATGGGAGAAGAAATGGGGAAAATAAAAGGAAAACTAGGGAGTTTGAATAAGAGAAAGGTTAAGAGGAAAAAAGGACTGAAAACTAATGTCTAATACCTTATTAGATCTTTGTATTTTTCTAAGTTAGACTCCCCTTCGTGTGTGTGTGTGTGTGTGTGTGTGTGTGTGTGTGTGTGTGTGTGTGTGTGTGTGTGTGTGTGTGTACTTTTGCCCATGTAACAATAGGTATTATAACACGTGTGGGTCTCTTTTATCTACCTGACACCCTGCTTCTGGGCTTAGATTGCCATTGTTGGTAAGATCACTTGAGCACGTGCAGCAGTTGTGTGGCGATACAGCAATAATCCAGCTGATGATACCGGTTACTTCCTCTGACGAATGATGCCGTAACCTACAGAACAGTGGCTTACACTTTGTGGTTTGTTTCCAACAATACTTTTTTTTTTTTTTTTTTTTTTTTTTTTTAAACCAGGAAGTCCACTGATATTCAAAACATAGGAGTAGAGTCAAAGGCAAGGTTTCAAGCCGTGACAACAATGGTTCTGGACATTTTGGAGTAACTCACTATTATTTTTAAGAAATTGATGTTGCTCCTTGTCCCCACGTCACTCCTTACAAAAGGAGCAGTAATTTCTTTTTTTATTATAAATAGAGTACTGTTTGCTGCCAGCAACAGACTCTTGTATGTCCCGTTGTTGGAATGCTCTGCAGTGAAATACAACCACACTTTTACACTGTTTAGCAGTCAGCATTTTAACCGTGTTTAATACAGCTAGTAGTTAACGGTAGGCCAATATAGACGTTACCTGCTGCCAAGTGTAACGTTAGTGGTAACTAGTGGGACATGCAGCGATGCTTCTGTTGCCTCTAACGTCTGTTTCAGACCACCAAAGTGAGGCACCAAAATGCGCTTTGCCATTCGGTCCGGTAGACACCGGTAGGCAATCCTTTATCAGCCTACTTTAAATAACAGTAAACATTTTTTCCACACAACATAGTTATGGTTAAACTTTGCAATTGATCCACGGTTCACATGCAGCAATGCAGAAATGCTGCACTGCAGTAGGTGCATTGAGCTGTAACATTTTTCAATTTGTGTATATTTCACTTTAACGGAGGGCGCACTCCATTAGAACTTGGACTTGGATTTGTCCCACTACTCCCAGTAATAATAAAATACAGATCAAATCCAGTTTAATGTTACATTACTTCTGCATTTTCTACTGTTTTTATTGTACTGTTAGTTGATGTGTGGAGCCAACAATGTGAAAACCTGTGGTTTTTAGACAGGGTGTGGGAGGGTAGTCGCTTCAGAGAGTTTTCTACTGGGACGCACAATCAAGGGAGAGGGGGGGAGGGGTGAGCAAGTGATGGGAAGAAATGGGACACATCAAAAGATATGTGTGCAAAGAGGAGTAAGTAAACCAGCTCTGTATGTGGAGGGGGACTTCTTGTCCAGTCAAATGTGTGGGTGTGTCATTATAGTTGTTCAGTCATCTGTGGTCAACTGCTGATTGATGTAAAATTGGGGTCACATGCACAGTTCTGCATTGGAAAGCGACTTTCTACATGTTCGTACAGAGGAACTGTACTTGTTTTTTTTTTTGTTTTTTTTATAAATGCATTGGTTGGTCCAACTGTGCCATGTGGAATTTACTCAGCTAGGCAGTTTGACATTTTGTCAAAGGTTTATGGTACGTTTTATCTAGGGAAACTAATGGAAGTACTAACAGTTCATTCACATTTTGCCTCCTGTGCAAAATTATGCAAATTAGGATATAGATAAAAGTGAAGAAACACTGGCTACACAGTTATTTTAGACAGAGATAACTCAGCCACTGAGCTCATACATATTCAGTCTCTTTTACAATTAAAAGATTAAAGACAAGTAAGTAAATGATCCCTGTTACTACTGAAAATGCAGAATATCTATTCCCACATATCTATCTGTGGAGTTAAGTATGACCTGTGAATGAAAGTTGTTAATGTGTTAAAAAGCTTTTGGAGCAAAGTCTGACACAATCAAGCAGGCGTTGGTGCATCGCTACTAATTTCCCACACCACAGTAATTTAGTAATCTTGATGAAAGTCTTTTATGATGCACAGTGGAGGACAAGTGGGGTTTAAATAACGATACATGTATTAAAGTCAATTTGAATTTTACCTGTAATTACACTAATGGTCGACAAAAAATGATCTTGATCCAAGCAAAACGCAGGCCTATTTTTTTTAAAGCTCAATTTTGGGGGTGGGGAAACGGAGTTGTTTTTGTAGACAGTGCCAGTGGCCTGCACACAGACTAAACTTTCAACAAAGAGAAAGGACCCCTGTTTGGCTAAGAACTAAAAGTTTAAATAAATAGAGCAGACAAGGTAGGCCAAGGTCGAGTCTGCGCGACTTCATATCTAGCATGCTGAGCACCAGGGTTTATAGCTCTAGCAACCCGACTGCTCTCCACACCTGTGAAAACTACAAGGCCACACATCAACATCAGCCAAACTAAAGAGAGATGTGGCACCACTGCACAAATGCAAACTCCAGAATAAAACAGCAGCTACGCCAGTTAAAGCTGACATCCAGACCAGTGCTGTTACTCAAGAACTTGGACCCAACAGTTGGTTTGAGATCAAATAAATGCTAGCGTTATTGTATTTCTATGGCTGACCGTGACTGTCTGCACTTTGCTGACTCTCCAAATATGGCTCTCATGCTTTTTGTGTGTTGTTGACAGAACAAAGTTTGGCAGACTGTGAATAGAAAGGTGTAATTTACACTCAAAACTATAAAGGGAGTACAAGAGGAAAATGTTATGCAGCATGTTGAAATTGCTTGAGCGAAAAAGTTCATTATATGTTTCAGTGCATGGGTCATCATCCTGAGACGTTATCTCTGTTCATTGGAAAAAAGTTTGACTTGACTTTTTATTTCTAGTAAGAAAAAAACATGCAGAGCATTTAAATGGTTACTTTTTTCATTCCAGAAAACCGGTTTTGAAATTCATCTTTTTTTTTTTTTTTTTTTTTTGATTTTGGCTTGTCATGTGTATACGCAGATGTTAGCACTATAGATAGGGATGATGGGCAAAGGCTTGATGACTGTAACTAGACCTGATCTTTCTAACTATGGAGTCTCACTGGCTATGAGCAGGAGCTCAAATCAACCATCAGCCACACACTTTTCAAATTTTCTGCAGTTTTTTGTGATTGGGATCATTTTATGAATTGGGCCTGAATTTGATAACACTTATACAGAAACTGGATTGGTTGCATCACAGCCTGATACCTGATCTGCCTAATACTGGCTATTAGATTGTGCATCCATTATTCTTATTATATATTTGATTACATTGCGTAAACATTTTTTCACTGTCCTACAATTACATAAAAGTTATTTATATTGTCTGTATAAATCCACAAAGCAATACTGTTACTTATACTGTACATTTTAGCGCCACGGTCTCTGTTGTGTTCCTCTGTGTGCTGACTGCAGGACTCTGTCAACACATCTGGCCACTCTGACATCATGGCCAAAGGGCTTCTAAGAGCACGTGGGGGGGGTGGTACGTACGTACGTTTCAACATGCCAGTGCTCAGCCATGGTAGCTGTAGGTTAAATCTTTGACCCCACAACATTTTTCCTTTGACAAATGATAGAGCCACCTCAGTAATTAGCATTGTCACTTTATCCTGTCAGACCTCACAGAGTTGATTTAGTCCTTGGACACTGGATTAGAATAGATCTCTTGATTAGTATAGATGATTCAAGATTTACTCATGCCAATGTGCAGCTTTTTCTATTTAGTCCACTTTGCTCATTTGCATTTTGTATGATGTCCAGGGGATCATACACTTGCATGCCAGCCACCCAATCAAATACTAGACAAAAAGCATCCTTTTTCTTATTCCAGCAGATCTATTTTAGTCATGTAATGGCCTTATTGCATTGCCTCTGTTGGCTTTTGTGACTCCCTTAACAGAACATCAGTCATTAAGCATGAGTTTGAGTAGGGTCTGTTGTGCTGGTGCTGCCACTACCTCTAGTCTTTGTACTTGGTACCAGAAAGCCGCCTCAGGCTATGCAACAAAAGTAGCTGGCTAAGTGAACGTGATCGCTATGAAATAGTCCCTATGCACTACCTACTGCTTCTTGAAGGAAAAGAAGACTGCAGCTGTCAGTTATAGCTCATCTCTCTGTTTTTCCTCTCTTGTGCTTTTGTTTTCTTTGTTACATCTCCACTCTGCTATGCATTCTCTTTGCCACAGTGGTGAAAGTGTGCAATGCCTGTCAGATAGGACGCCAAAAAAACAGCGCAACTCGTCTGGCTGATCATTTTGGTCTACATTCAAAAATGCTGTTTTAGGTAGCTGTTTAGACCGATGCTTTTTCCCAGTTGAGCTCAGGCATGACTCAATTGTCAAGGGCGAAGGGGGAGAAAACCATGGCAGACAGTGGGGAGTCAGCCTGACAGTAAAAGAGACAGACAGGCAGGGAGTAGAAAGGAGGGAGGGAGGACTGGGCAGGTTGAGTCCACCTCCATCCTGGCTGGCTGTTATCCTCTCATGCAATCTGAGCCAACAGAAATCAGGATTTTTTTTGGAAACGAGGTGAAGCCCGTGCAGACAGAGGTGGCACAAGCACATTTCACGTATGGTATGGGACAAAAAGCCTTTTATTTGAGCGTTGTGTAAGCTTTACACTGATACTTTGATGACACACCTGGGTCACATTCAGAGGGCAGCAGCATGGGAAAATGCACCACCTTGAAAACAACTCATCTCGGACAAGTGAGGTGTTCGAGGGCTCGTCAGTGTCAGAAATCTTTCCCGCTTTCAGTGCCTCTCTGCGCCATACCAAATAAATCCCTGTCTCTACTGGGGAAAGTTTAAGCGCCGTAAAACCTTTTTAAGTTAGTGTGTGTGGGCTTCTCAATAAAACCTGTGTGTGGCCTTTTCTCTGCATGTCTTCAGACAATGCCAGCCACAGTTAAAGTGTGATGGAGATGCCTGGTGCCTGCCAGGAGCAGGACAGAGAAGCAACAGCCATGTCCGATGGGGAACTGCCTCTCTTTGTGCCTCTGACTGTGAATCCACTGCAGACCAGCATGGATGATGCTTTAAATCACGTCAGCTGGCACACTAAGGGACAAACACAAATCCACACCAATACTAAACATACGATACAAGCATGCACACACTCTGTTCCTTTACATCTAATTTGTGCTTGTTTGTTGAGTCATGCACACATGATTGGTTGCTTTTGGATTGCACATTTTCATGTGCATCACAAATCCCAGCTGAAACACATGTTCAGCCCTTCTCTCTGTTGCTTAGGCGTGGGAGGGGAGGTCCTGTGTTTTAATTAAACTTGTAAGGGCTGTTGTGTTTGGCAGAACTATATTGGTGTTTGTGTTACCTAAGTCCCTGCTTTCATTTTGGTTTACGACCCCACTTTGAACTGCGTCCTTGCTCCCCCACAATGAAGTTTCCAGACATTGTGGGACAAGAGTGTCTGTGTTGGGGCACTCCTACAATCATCTGTTTGTCACGTTTTGAGAATTTAATGGATTTATTTTCATATGTTGACCAGAGTCAAAAATGTTCCATTTTGGTTGTTCATGGTCATGAATTGTTGGCAACAATAGTTAAGTATGCAGAAAATTCATCCTTCTAACAAAACCGCGTAATGTTTGACGTGCAAATTTGCTGAAGGATGTGGTTGATTTGCCACTCTTCGTATTTGTAAAAATAAACTATACACACAGCTGCTCTCAATTCAGGAATGCTATCACACCTCGACAGACTTTCTGTTATGACTCCACTGATTCTCAGAAACTCAGTGGCTCAGTTGAAATTGACCTGATTCTGTGTCTAAATAAGCGAGATGCAGGCTTTTGGAAATTGAACACTGGATGTAATGAATATAGCCAGTCCTTCAGGGACAAACAAACAACTTCCTAAGTCGCCTCCACCACCAGGCCACTCCTCAGCGGCATGAACCTTCAAAGAGAGAAAAAAAGCTTGAAGTACTTCCGTGCCTTATTTTTTTCCCTTGGTGTATGGCTTGAAAGTGGAATGAGATCCTGTGACATGTGACGGAATTTCCAACTGTGTGCAAGTTTTTGTCCTTTGTTTATGATGTTGTCGTTTGTATGTTGTCATTAGCATAAGGGACAGGGTTTGGTGATTTCCCCTTTCATAACTCGAAAGAAAAAACCAGTAATTTTAACACATCTGTGTACTTTGTTAAAAGGTGTTCTATGGATTTTTACATAAGTTTCCTGTAGTTTATACAAATTAATTCTGGGACGGTATACTAAAAAAACTAAGAAAGTGGGGGAAAAACAGTATTTAGTTTCTTGGCAACTCAATATAATATTACGCAACGTGATATTGCGATATAGAATTAATATATCTTGCACCCCTAATGCTTAGCTAAGCTAGCCATTCCTTGGCCCTAGCTTCATATTTAGCACACAGGCATAAGAGTGGTATCAATCTTCATCTAGCTCTCACCAAGAAAGCAAATTTCTCCTAAAATGTTGCACTGTTACTTTAAAACATTCAAATAACCTCCAACAATTCTTTAACTTTTTTCTCATGGTGGTACATTTTAATTATTTTCACAGATACATGACAAAATGTTTTGCCCATCTAACCTGAACTTTAACATTACTTTTTTCTGTCCGCCCATTTAGATAAATTATCTTCAAAATCCTTTTGCATCAAGAAACCAAATGTAGAAGAAGCAGAGAAACCAGTTTAATCCTCATATGATCAACCTAATAGAGTATTTAATGTTCACAGATATCTGTCTGCTTATATTGGAGTGGTTGAACCTAATTCTGGGAAATACAGGATGATAACAGGATCAGTTGAGGGTTAAACAAACACATTTAATCCGAAAGTATCTCCTGTAATGCATTAAACATCACAGGTAAACAATAAAAACAAATGTAAAGATGGATTTCGCCTTAAACAGGACAGAGACAATACTGAGACTGGTGAAATAAAAGTGTGCAGTGGAAAATTCCCAGGCCAAGTATAGAACCAACCTATGAGCAAAGTGAAGGAAGAGGGGGGAGATGTGGGGATAGAGAGAGCCGGGGATATGGATGCTGGGTGGATGTTAGTGGGTTTTTGAGGGAGGAGTTGCTGGTTTTGTTGCTGGGCTCGATAGTTCCTCCTTAATTACAGCTCTGCTGAAGGACAAGGCCAGGCATGCTCTGTGTGTAGCACTGGAAAACTCACATACAAATGTAATGAACACAAATGCAAGCTTGAGCAGAATTTGCGCCCTTTGAGGAAATCCTAGTTTATCTCGCATTATCAAAGCATGGAGGTTGGCTTAAAAAGAGTTTGTCACTGACGCACATATCATATTTGGTTTTCTGTAATCATTAACACATTTTTCACCATATCCAATATTGTTTTGTTCCTGGAATACAGTTTGGACCTATTTCACCGTTTCTTCAATGGAAGTTACGCTTTAAGGATTATTCGAAAAATTTGAATCCTCCTAATCTTCTTATCAAAAGTACTGTACATCTACAACATATCTATTTGGCCTAAGCAAACTGAGCCATGATAAGTGCAAGGTAGCTAGCACAACATTAACCTAGCATTGCCTCTGCAAAGGGTTATTTTTGGAGTCCGTAATTACAAAGGGTTAGCGGTGTCTTGGCTACTGCTTCTGGCTTATGCCAACTGTTGGTAGCTTGTCTATGGTTTATATAGTAACCAAGCAAATATCAGCCCCACTTACTTTGTAATTACAGCAAGGATTTCAACTTGCCACTTGCTTTGAAATGAGTCTTGTTTGCTGTGCATATTGCTGTTTGTGTACATGATATTCTAAGTCCTGTAAATTGCAAACACACACACCTTGCGTCCCTTAAAGCCAATCAGATGTGCTCATACTCGTGGCATGTGATGGGATTTATTTTACCCATTTTGATGACCCTGGTTAGTCCCTGAAGCAAAAAAAAACATTCCAAACTAGATCCACTCACCATGAAAGTCTGTGTATAACTGGGCGGTATGGGCTGTGTACAAGTGCACTGTATGAACTTGTCATTTGGCCTGCGTGGACAGTGTGTCTGTCAGAGATCGGTCTCTAATCAAAGGCAATGTGTGCACAAGGTACATGTTTGTATCATTCACTAACATGATTACATGCAATGTTGCATGTTCACACTGAACAGACAATCATGCCTTCAGTGCAAAAAAAAAGCATGTTTATGTGTTAAATTCCATTGATGCTGCATTGTGTTTTTTTTCTAGAAATAGTCTGATCCAGTCTGCTAAGAGGGAGTTGGCTGTTTCTTTAGGTTTGTTTACTCCTCTGGTATCCCCTTGTGGCTAAGCCACACTGACTAAACAAGAAGCCATTTTATTGTTTTCTAAAGGAAGGAAATTAGCTATATTTTGTGTGTGTGTGTGTGTGTGGCCATATATAGGTCATGTGGCTAAAACAATGACACAAGCTGTCATGCCCCCTCACCAATCCAGCAATTGTTTAGCCATAACATAGGAGTGATGTGATTGGCTAGAATGGAGTCCGAAGTATCTATGATTGGCTATCCCATATCACCAGAGTTAACAGTAGTCATTGCAAAGCTCATTTTACAACAAAGCAAAGCTTTTTTTCTTTGAGCCCATTTTGGATGAATGCATCATTGGTGTACTCAGCATGAAAACATCATACTGCACAAAAATTTCACAAACTAAGATTTAAGCTAAAGCCTGGGTCTTCTATAACATTTGCCATCTTATGAACCCCCCGAACTGACTCACAGATGTCTGGCAGCAATGGGCCGACACACCGTGTGACGATGCTGCTCCCTCTACCACCCCCCCTACTAGAGACATGGGGCCACGAGTTGGTGGTTGAATCAGGCCAACTCAGCAGTTCAGGATTGGAGAGGAAGGAAAAGAATGGAGGAGGGGAGGAATGAGCCCTGACTTTTGTCCTGATATGAATTGTGTCCCAGAGACTCTCCAAAACAATGGACACTGACAGCTCATGTGGAAATACTCTCACAGACAGTTTTTCACAAGGTGTTTGTAATAGAAGAGAGATACAGTGGGTACGGAAAGTATTCAGACCCCTTTAAATTTTTTTTTTGTTTCATTGCAGCCTTTTTCCAAAAATCAAAAAGTTCATTTTATTTCTCAGTAATGTACACTCAGCAACCCATCTTGACAGAAAAACAGAAATTTAGAAATTTTTGCATATTTGTTAAAAAAAAACAAAAACTGAAATATCACATGGTCATAAGTATTCAGACCCTTTGTTCAGTATTTAGTAGAAGCACCCTTTTGATCTAATACAGCCATGAGTCGTTTTGGGAAAGATGCAACAAGTTTCTCACATCTGGATTTGGGTATCCTCTGCCATTCCTCCTTGCAGATCCTCTCCAGTTCTGTCAGGTTGGATGGTAAACGTTGGTGGACAGTCATTTTCAGGTCTCTCCAGAGATGCTCAATTGGGTTTAAGTCAGGGCTCTGGCTGGGCCATTCAAGAACAGCCACAGAGTTGTTGTGAAGCCACTCCTTCGTTATTTTAGCGGTGTGCTTAGGGTCATTGTCTTGTTGGAAGGTAAACCTTCGGCCCAGTCTGAGGTCCAGAGCACTCTGGAAAAGGTTTTCGTCCAGGATATCCCTGTACTTGGCCGCATTCATCTTTCCCTCGATTGCAACCAGTCGTCCTGTCCCTGCAGCTGAAAAACACCCCCACAGCATGATGCTGCCACCACCATGCTTCACTGTTGAGACTGTATTGGACAGGTGATGAGCAGTGCCTAGTTTTCTCCCACACATACCGCTTTTCCCGAATTAAGGCCAAAAAGTTCTATCTTGGTCTCATCAGACCAGAGGATTTTATTTATCACCATCTTGGAGTCCTTCAGGTGTTTTTTAGCAAACTCCATGCGGGCTTTCATGTGTTTGCACTGAGGAGAGGCTTCCTTCGGGCCACTCTGCCATAAAGCCCCACTGGTGGATTGCTGCAGTGATGGTGACTTACTACAACTTTCTCCCATCTCCCGACTGCATCTCTGGAGCTTAGCCACAGTGACCATTGGGTTCTTCTTTGCCTCTCTCACCAAGGCTCTTCTCCCCGATAGCTCAGTTTGGCCGGACGGCCAGCTCTAGGAAGGGTTCTGGTCGTCCCAAACGTCTTCCATTTGAGGATTATGGAGGCCACTGTGCTCTTAGGAACCTTAAGTGCAGCAGAAATTTTTTTGTAACCTTGACCAGATCTGTGCCTTGCCACAATTCTGTCTCTGAGCTCTTCAGGCAGTTCCTTTGACCTCATGATTGTCATTTGCTCTGACATGCACTGTGAGCTGTAAGGTCTTATATAGACAGGTGTGTGGCTTTCCTAATCAAGTCCAATCAGTATAATCAAACACAGCTGGACTCCAATGAAGGTGTAGAACCATCTCAAGGATGATCAGAAGAAATAGACAGCACCTGAGTTACATATGAGGGTCACGGCAAAGGGTCTGAATACTTATGACCATGTGATATTTCAGTTTTTGTTTTTTAATAAATATGCAAAAATTTCTAAATTTCTGTTTTTTTCTGTCAAGATGGGTTGCTGAGTGTACATTACTGAGAAATAAAATGAACTTTTTTGATTTTTGGAAAAAGGCTGCAATGAAACAAAGAGTGAAAAATTTAAAGGGGTCTGAATACTTTCCGTACCCACTGTAAGTGATTGGGTGTCTGTTAAAGAAGAGATAGTAGTGATTTTGCTGCAGAGACTAGATGGAATAAATTTCAAATGGAGTCAGTGGAGCGAAACATGGAGCAGGAAGAACCAAGGATATGTGTCACCACACACAGGAAGAGTTCTTTTAATGCTGTTTTTGTGTTTGAGTGGTTGTTGGTGTTTCAGGTTAGGGACTCAGAGAGTGGGACTGAGGCTTGTTCAAGCTTGCAGAAGGATTTACCCAATCACACCCGGGGAACAGGGGCCCCCTCACCTGGAGGCCAGGAAGGGGCTTTTCATTGACCCATGTTCATGACTGAATAGAGGTCAGCAAGGGTGCTCTTTAATGGCAGAGTTCACCAGTCTCATGCTGAATCCCCTTCAAATGATTAACAATGTCTGGATCAACAACTAAAGTAGACAAGAAGCCTATTTCAGCCAATACTATCTAAATTATCTCATTCAGCTTTGGAGACAACATTTTCTCTGGCTGCTTATAAATCGAGTTGCAGCATGATTATTTCTCTTGCCCACAGTGTGAATGAGATAAATGTCTCCAAAGGCATTTTCATAACAGAGGATCACTTTTCCTGTGTGGGTTGATGTAAGTCCTTCTCAGTAATGCGTCTTCTGTGAGACAGACCGTCTCGACCTTTCTTAGTCTCTCTGTTTTCCCGTAAGTCAGCAGTTTACTACAAATCAAAATTGTCTGCAAGGCTTTATGATGCGATGTCACTCTTTCCACCTGTTTACAGAAGGATTTTTTTTTCAATATTTAAGTCTGCATGTGTTTTTACTTGCTTGGCTGTTCAATTTCCTTACCTGCCTGCTTGAATGTCCTCCGGCATTTCTTGGTCTGTCTGCAGTATGTGTGTTTGTGACAGTGAGAGAGCCAGACGGAACATAATCCTCCTAGTCTGCTTGTTGTTTGTCATCTGCGTCTGATAAAAGATTAGAAAGTGACTTAAACTCAGATCAGTGCTAAACGGTGGAAGAGAATGAAGGTGGGGAACTAGGACAGTAGTAGAGGTCTTCCTGAATTCACTTATGAATTTGAGGAGTTTAGATCCGACCTAGGTCCAAATTATACCAAGTGGGGTCAGGTTGGGTCTCATTTTACTACATTTCGGAGCCGTAAAGACCTCTAGACAGTAGTATGGATAGATGGCTGAGGTACAAAAAACAGACACACATACCAGAAAGCCTAAAAAGTGAATCTATATCTCTGTTTTGTTTGTTACTAATAGTAACAGTAACTAATAGTAAAGTAAAAAAAACTACATTATTTAGATGTGTACTTCTATATTTGGCTTCTAAATATTGAACCTTCTCATGTTAGCTAAAGACACGGCCCAAGATATGTTTTGCGAGCCTCCGTGGTTTAGTTCAATTCGGTTGGTTTATACAGTGTAGTAAATGTTGAAATGAACCTACTCCTCCACAGCAACAAGTGCATTTCCAGCTATTTCTCCCAGTGTGGCCATTTTTTATGCTAATTCGCTAAAGCTGTTTAAAAAACACAAGATAATTTCAACACAACTACAAATCCAATGGAGTGCAAATCAAATAATGTCGTACATTATTTGATGGTCGAAGAGGCTGAAGGCTGCTAAGATTGTGTTTTGGATTGTTAGTGTGGGAGAGGAATTGAATTGTGGGCTGTATTTAAGTGAAGATGAATATAGAAAAAAAAGATTAGATATCAGGAAGGTGTACTTTGTCGTATTTTAAAGTCATTCTGTTGCCTATGTTATCCTTAAGTCTGTCCTGCTTTCACACACACACACACACACACACACTTAATTACTCATGTTGACTCACACACACAAACAGAAGGCCAAACAGGTGGCAGCAACACAAGTCCAAGCCTGCTACTGTGACTTATGTCACCGGAGCTCTGCCAGGATCTATTTCCCTGATCCTTCTTTTGCCAAAATGCCTGTAAAATATATAATCTGTCCACCGCTTAGGTTATCAGTCTATCCTTTCTTTAGTAAAAAGTCCAAGATTTCCATTAACTTTGGAATTCTTGGACTTTTTACTTAAAGTATAGACCGAGCTGACATGTATTTGTATCTTCACATGGGCTAGTAAGCAGCAAAGCCACAGCCCAGGTACCTGTGGGCCAGATGGCGGTGGAGACATGGTGAATCTTAAATTAACAGCATGTGTTTGCTTGGTTGGAAACATGTATATGATCAGCAACGAGGCAGCTGTATTAAAACTAGAAGCAGCAGTTGGTTTTATATATGAGAGAGAGAGAGAGATCCCCCCCAACAGCACTTTTCCTCTGAAGGGGGAACACTTGATGGAGTGATTGTCCTAGAGGAATGCAAGACCCGTCTACTCCATCGCTCTCCTCTTCCTCCTTCTTTGATGTTCCTCCCTCCCCCGCATACACACAAACGCAGGTTAATCTCCTTAAGTATGCACTCTCCCACTCCCTTGTTTTAAAATACGTTTCTCTCGGTCATAACCTCTGTTCCCCTTGTAATTTAGCCCAACGTTTGGGTGTGTGATGGGGGTGGGTGGTACCTGCTGCGAATCTTAAACCTGTGACACCCTCCCCAACCCACCCAACCAAACAGGCCGAGCTAGAACGGAGCGGACAAGGCGGCTCCCTTTAACGTGTCCCAGATGTGCAGCCCGGCCCCTGTGTGCAGCAGGAACTGCTAATGAACTGAGTGCAGAGAGTGAAGGAATGGAGGCAGTGTGTGCAAAGTGCTACCCAGCACATACTGTATATGCATGCAAAAGTTTTAGAGCCCTGTCTTGTTTGAAGGAAAACTCCTGTTTTACCTTTTTTCTTGATGACTGTTTTCACCTGACTCGTACCTGATTCTTGTTCGTTTTTTCTAATCTCAAGGTCTCTATTTTGATTTTTTTTTTTTTTTTTTTTTTTTTTTTTCCTGGGAAGCATGAAGCAATACATGTGAGTGAGTGAGTGTACACTCAGATGATTATGGGTCTTCAAAGTTTCTTTATGTTATGACTGTCCAGACTCTTTTTTTTTTTTTCTATCTCTTTGTGGAACAAGCACGTTAAAGTAGCGGTAGTAATGTGTGTACTCTCCTATATGCAGTAGTGAAAGAGGTATTCAGATCCATTACTTAGGTAAAAGTAGTAAGTGTTGTGCTTTGTGTTATTTGATTATTATTATTGATGCATTAACCTGTTTGTTTAAATGCAAGCATATGATACCTATTTTAATAATATAGACAAGTTTAATAAATACCAATGCATCATATTTTATAAACTGATTTTTTTTATGTTAACTTTTACTTTGTATGGTAGCCATTGTAGGTAAATAGAAGTATGGATATAGTATATAAAGAAATATGCAAATAAAGTACCTCAAACTTGTATAAAAGTACTGTACTTGAGTAAATGTACTTGGTTACGTTCCACCACGGCCTGTATGAAATCTCTTCTATGCACCTAGCATAACACAGCATGCAAAAGATCACAGAAACTTCCAGTAAGTTTCTACCCAAACCTTCAGTGCAGCTGTCGATTAAAACCACGTACATTTAATAAGCTTCTCCAAATTTCCACCCGGCCTTGCCTCAACCACCCCTGAAAGAATGCAAAATATGTTTGCATGTTTAAAGTTGAGTTCTTCTTTATTCTGTCTGGATTCTTTTTCCATGTTAGGGTTAGCTGAACGTCTTGGCAGTGGTCAGCTCCTAAACACACAGACTTCCGTCTGTCTCCAGTAAGGGAAGACAGGACACATCCAAGAATACTGATTGTTTTGGTTCATTCCTCACATTTATATGTATATGTCCAATTGGAAGGGGCTTCACTTTGCTGCACTTTGCATTGACAAAGATGAAAACTTGACCTGGCAAACCCAAAGGTAGAGTCAAAATCCCAGTTTTAGTATTTGCTTCAGCTTATTTACATGGGAGAGGAATCCAGCTCATTTTGCTGTATTTGGATGTGTTGTATGACACCACTGGAGAGTCATGAAAACCAGCTATTTCTGAGCCCACGCTATGAGGAGAAGGCAATAGAAAAGCCCTCTGCATTTCATTAAATCATGTCTTTTCTAATGCAAACAGGACAAAAAATGCAAATGTGGCTAAGGGGCAAAATGTTTCAGTGGGCACATACCCTTACTGTACTGCATTGTACTGGGCTGTCTCCTTTTGGCTGTGCTCTGTCATTTGCTGTTTAATCTCGTTTTACTTTTATGCCGTATCCTGATGGTTTTGAAAGTGAGGAGCTTCCAAATGTGTGTGTGTGTGTGCGTGTCTTGTCTGTGGGGCCCAGGAATGAAGCTCACTGCCACAGCATCTTCAGTGATTATGGTCTCTCCTGTCACTAAGCACTTTGTCACGCTTGGCTGAAAAAAAACATGATGGGGGGTTGTTGGGGTGCAGGAATGTCATTTGCATAGATGGGACTGTAGCTGGATATGCTGTAGACAGAGCAACATGCTGTAGGTCATGGACTGTAGTGTTAGCATATAAAAGTGAACTAATTGATAAATCGTGGCTGTTAAAATAAGGAATTGTTGGACATTTTGGGAAATGCACTGTCCTTTTTTTGCAGAGACTTGGATGACAAGATTGCTATCACTCTTATGTCTGCCCAGTAAATATTAAGCGACAGCCAGCAGGCAGTTAGCTCAGCACACAGACTGTTACAAGGATAAACGGCTAACTTGACTCAGTCCATAGGTACAAAAATGTGCCTACCAGCCTAAAACTCAAAACTTAACTCACTATATCACTTTTTTTAATCCGTACGGAAGCCAAACTATCAATTTGCGTACCATATTTTCCCAAAATGCCTAAAGTCCTTTAAAGTTCATCAGAAAAATGTGGAGATACATTGTTTTCTACGCACATTGACAATATGGTGATCTGTGCTCAAGTCTAGCATGTAGCATTTTCATACATGCTTCATATACTATATCTAAATATCCAGCTGCAATTCAGTCTTGTTTACATGGTGTGGTGTTTTTGTAAAGCAGCCTAACACAGGATTGTGTAAGTTCCTCACCTGGGCTGCTTGTGTCTGGGTCATATCACTGTGTCAAAATGTCATTACCAGGGGGTCACACTCCTGAGGCGCCACCGCTAAAGGGTTAGGGTTACTGCTATTATCAACAAACTATTGTTAATAGCAGTTTCTAATTATAAAGATGGTGCACATTTTTCTGCCTACCAAGCACAAAGATTTCCATTCATACAGATTAACATGTTAATGTGCCATTACATGCAGGCACTGTGCTTTTACACATGCTAGTATTGTACAAATGATGAAAAATTATTATAAATTCTGGCTTTGGTTTCAGCACATCTATACCAAAAGTACTTTAACATAGCGTGCCAACTTTCACAAAGCCCTGTGTGAAATATCACACATAAGGCTTGCCCCAAACACCTCTTTAAACATTATTAGTCTAAACTTCTGCTCAGTGGTTGTTGTGGAACCAGAAAAGTTGTGTCTGTGCTGTTTCATATTCACTTATGTCAAGTTTTCACATCAATGCCTACAGAGTAGCATGTACAAAAACGCATGCCATACAGATTCCTTGTTGATTAATTTCCTCATACCATTTGGTATTACTCCCATTGCATCACACATTAAATCTCCAAATCATAATAAGGATTTAAAACGGACCTTTTAAAATAGTGTGTTTTTCTTTTGGTTTATTCCCAGCGTCTCTTCTGTCTCTGTTTGCAGTTGTGTTGAGTCAGTAGTGAATGTAAGAAGACCTGCCAGGAACAAGTGTGCACAGAGGCCCTAATGGTTGATCATAAAACTCTTTAGATTCCTGTCTTTTATGGGAGATGGTGGAAAAGCAGTAGGACTTTAAAGGGCCTTCTCCTCACAGCTTTGGTTAACTAGAGGTGGGTTTCAGTGGAACAAAGACTATTTTTCTTCTTTTTCCAAAAACAGCATGAGGCATTCAATGGCAGCCAGATGCAAACTAGGTAGCTGGCTTCTAATTGGTCTGTGTTTTTCCACCCCGATGCTATACCGGGGAAAAGTATTAATTTAAATTCATTCAGCACCGAGTACGGCTGTGCAAAAGGTTAGCAATGTGCCAGTGATCGATCGCATGACTTCAAATCTTGAACTAGCTAGTAGCCCACGCCTGTCAAGTTATTCAGTTTGGAGATATCCCCAACTACATTTACCACCACATTCCTCTAGACAGACAGACACACACACCCACACACACACACACACACACACACACACACACACACACACACACACTCGTACTCACGCACACAGCCACACATATCAGCAGAGAGCATAATGTTGAAGTCATCCAGAAGTCATCTTTCCTCCTCTGACCTTTTTCCCCTGACCATGTGTGGGTTGGAGTTTTAGCATCATGTGATTTATTTTTTTATTTTTATTTTTTTAGCTCCAGTATTGCTGTATATAAGTTGAACACCTTTTCATGATTACTTTATGCCCGTATTGCATGACAGAGTTAAGGTTTTCACTGCTGGAAAGCATGACCATGTCAAAATCCCACTGTCAATTTCTGACCTTTCTTTCTTGATCCACCCAGCTGTGTCAAAGCCGTCAAATTACTCTTACTGATACTCTTTACCACAGATGTTAAATGTTGTTTAAGTGAATAAATGTTTTCCCATCCCTGTCAGCATGTAACCTCGCTATTAGCTGTACTTGTGGAATTCCCTGACCTTAAGTGTAGAACAAACTAAAGTTTAGAGTAAATGCAAACAGCTGGTATGCGCATGGCATGCTCTGTATGTTCTTAGATTGGGCATCACCTAAATTAAGTGTGTGTGTGTGTGTGTGTGTGTGTGTGTGTGTGTGTGTGTGTGTGTGTGTGACACCTGATAGTTCATCCTGATGTAACTAGTGTTTTTTATGAGATTGTACTGTTTTACAAAAGTCTTGATCTGGAATTTAAAGAGCGTAGTCCTTTTCTGGCATTATCCTAGACTGCAATCCCATTTAGTTAAAACTACGCAGTACAGCAGTAGAAGCACATGCAAGTTTACAATAAAACAATGATACAATTTCTGCTATAGAGTCTATTTCACGGTAGCAGCGAACATGATGTTTAACTTTACAATGGAAAAACCCATTTCAGTTTGATGAATGCACTGGTCCTGAATATAATACACCAACCCTGCAGACAGACATAGACAGACAGGGTTTGCTGCCACAGTCTGGTTCTAAGACTCAACATCTTAATTGGTTTGGCATCTCCAAATACTGAAATCCAACGATGCTCCGGTGGTTTTACTTAACCAGGGGAATTTGCTTTAGCTGTAGCAGTGTGTCGGAATGTGTATTGACTTTATTGGCCAGGTCTGCTTATGCATACAAGGCATTTGACTCAAGTTCACAGTAGTTTGGGATTGAAGGCATAGTGCACTTAAAGGCTGCAACTAACAATTATTTTTATCATCTATTGATCTACGGATTATTTCCTTGATTAATTGATTCATCTTTTTGGTGAAAAATGCTAATACAATTTTCCAGAGCCCAAAGTGCAAAAAGATTCAATTTGTTGTGATTAAAGGAAAAGCAACACATTCTCACATTTGACAAGCTGGAACCATTTTCATTCAAATAGCTTATTGATTGAAAAATGGCTTCAACAATTAATCGATTACCATAATAGATGCCAACTAATTCTCTGATAGACTTTTATGGGCTATTTATCCCAGCTCTAGTGGAGTTTATGTGTAGTATTTCTGCTTTCCCGAAACATTAAATTACTTGAGGGTTTGCTGAATGTGACAGTTTCAACCCAGTGTACCTGCTTCACCTGTTTGTGTTTTTGTTGTTTTTAACGCCTTCTTACTTGTACATACATGGCTCGCATTCAAATTCTTGCTCAAACTATGTGACATTTCTGGATGGTTGGTGATTATCTAGAATATGTACATTAAGTATGATACTTTCGTGTGTGTGTGTGTGTGTTACGCTTCCCTTTTGAGTTGGTCTTACTTTTAGAAAGAGAAATGGAGTGGAGAAATGTATATTTAGATTTCTTATTGTTAGTTAGTATGCTGAACAATAAAGGACATTAGTGAGATAGAATTTAGTCTCTCAAACCCAGATTTAACCCCTGCTCAGCTTAACTTCAATCTGCCATCTTTACCTATTGCCCTAGGAAATGTCAAACACAACCCATGTATTTGTTTCTTTAAACAAATTACATCAACATGGGCTTCTTATGGGATATTGCAGAAAAGCTGTAAGACATTACAAATAGAAAGCATAGTTATAGTTGTACACATACGATTTCTTACTGAATGATCATCTGTCCTACTAAATACACTTGTGAAGTGGTGTGCTATGTGGCTTCAGATGGAGGTGAGGGTAGTGAAGGAATATACAGTGTTACACCGTATAATGTAATAAGACTCTGCAGCAATCCCCTCCAACATGGTTCCCATCATGGAAACTTGCACTTGTGGCAGAAATTCCATCCCTGTAGCATATACCTTGTCTGGATTCAATCAAATCAGCTTCTGCCACAACATACCCAGAAAACTAAGGATCCCATCATGGACTTTAGGTTTGATGATATTCAGAAGTGTTAAAAATGGCATTTTAAACAAGGCTAATTTGACAGCAGCAAAAGTTGATAAGATACGGCTATTTCTTTATCTGGAATAATGCCGTTTTGGCACAGCAGTTTGGCTAGAGTCTGTGATCACTTAACATTATTTTGCGCTGTGCCAATAGACGTTAATCTACTATGTCACTAACGCTCATTTATCATTCTTATATCACCCCCAATTTAGTCATCACCAATTCCCCATGTGTACTGTGGTTCTAGTCACTGCAGATTTCACACTGTTTTCCCCCCCTGACTCTTCATTTCTGGAGCTGTAGTAAAACATGCTGCTTCATCAACATTCTGCTCTGGAGGAGCAAGAGGAGGTGGTGAAGGAAGAAAACGTGTCTTAATGATGATTCAGCAATGCACATAGGTAGTTGTATGGCAGACAGCCACGCTCCTCTTGGGGCCGAAGGGTCGACTGGCCAGCTGGCTCTGCTCGGAGACTCCATATTTGTTTCAGTTTTCTCTCCTTCAACAGTGTACTTTTGAAGACGGGGCCCAAAATTGCAGTGTGTTCACCCGTGATAATTTCAGAAAGCAGGTGTCCCAAACAGTAGGGCAAATATGACTCATTGCTGTTGCCATGGAAATGTAGGAGCTGATGCTCCCGCCTGGGGACCTTTTACTTCCTGTCACATCAGGCTTAGCTGTGTCCAGATTTCCTGTCTGCCTAAGAAGGGAAGATTAGAGTGCTAACAAGTTATTATTCTTTTCCATCATGGAGCACACTTTGTATGATTTCTTGCTCTCTCACAATGTCTTTATCCGGACCATAACTCTCAATAACACCCCAGAGCATATTTTTCATTCCACTCCAGCCCCAATCCTCCCTCCTTTTTATTTTATTTTATCTAAGCAAGTAAATGAGCGTGTTTGGCAGCAGCTATGTGGTTCTGAAGAAGCCTGTTCTTTATGAAGCATTTCATTGTTTTATTAATTGCTCTAAATCTCTGGTTGGAAATATCATGCTTTAACTGCGATTCCCACCCTGATCTTCCCTCACAGCTCATTTTTTCACATTGTATTATATCTTTTGTTGGAATAGTTAAGCTAGTGGAGGACTGCTCAGTATCTTTTGAATTCCATGTTTGTACTAGGGCTGCATAATATCATTTTTTAATTGTCATTGTGATATCAGCTGTCACAATAAACACATTGCAAAAGGCTACGACATGTCACAAAAGACACTCAAGTTTTTGTTAGTTGAAAGAAAATATCACAAAATAGCACTTTTTTAGTGGTGGCTTTTATATTTAATTCAATGTTCAATTTGTTCAATAAAATGTGAAATGATTTCCTTTCAGTTGTTAAATTCAGCACGTGATTTGTTGTATTTTAGCAGAATACGGAAAGAAGCAGAAATTCAGAACTAAGTACTATTTAGTTTTTTATCCCATGTAATGTCTTTATCGTGATATTCAACAAAGTTATCACATATTTTACTCATAGCGTGCAGCCCTAGTTTCTAATGAGGCTAGTACATGTATGTGCCTGTGCATAAATGCACACTGGGAATCCCTACAGCTGCTGCCTGGTGGCAGGAGGGTGGGTCACCTCTGTCAGCACAGGCAGGAATGCTCTGCATACTCAGCGTTTTATACAAACTTGCGCACAAAGAAACACAGTATGTGAATCAAGTTGACATGCTCACCTCATTTTTCAATCAAAGGCTAAACTCATTTAAAAAAAAAAAATTTAAAAAAAAAATTGCTTCATACTTAACTCACTTATAGAGTAAACCAGCAGGCACTCTGGTCTTGTTTGTGGCTTGAGTTATAAGAACTGTTATGTCACATATGGAATAACATCTGTATAAATGATTAGCATCAGATCTTTCTATTTTCAAGCACATCTGTGCATAGTTTGATCAAAGGGTGCTGAATTTGTAAGGCAGGTGCTTTGATTTAAAGATGTAGGGTAAAATTTGTGTACAGGATTTGTGGTTCACAGATGGAAACTTTTCTGTTGTCAGTTTGTTTATCTTTACGGATCCTCCTATCTTTTTGTGCCTTAAGGTGTTTTAGTTTTTCCCTTTTTTCCTTGTTGTCTTTAATATTTGGTAACAAAGTACACATGGAAGAAAGAATGTTTTCAACTTGTGTTGCCTGCATGTTAACAATATTGAAACCTAATTTCCCTTTCTGTTCCTCTGTCTCCCTTTTATTTCTTTACAGAAGAGGTTGACTATGCTAGCTATGGCACCAACACAATAACTCGTAAGAAGAAGGCAGCAGTCGCGCTTCGCAATAATGACATCAACCGCAAGCGGCCACACATCCGCATCGGCATGCCACAGGACTTCCGGCCTGTCTCCTCCATCATTGATGTTGATATCCTACCTGAATCTCACCGCCGTGTCCGACTGTATCGTCACGGCTCGACAAACCCCTGGGCTTTTACATCCGAGATGGAACCAGCGTTCGCGTGACCCCACACGGGCTTGAGAAAGTCCCCGGCATCTTCATATCTCGGCTGGTGCCTGGAGGGTTGGCGGAGAGCACCGGGCTGCTGGCGGTTAATGATGAGGTGCTAGAGGTGAACGGCATTGAAGTGACTGGAAAGTCCTTAGATCAGGTAACGGATATGATGATTGCCAACAGCCACAACCTAATTGTGACTGTCAAGCCGGTGAACCAGCGCAACAATGTGGTCCGCAGCAGCAGGATCTCAGGGAGCTCAGGTCAGTCGTCTGACAGCAGCGGATCAACTGGCTACCCGACTTTGTCAGTGGCCTCAGTGGGGGCAGTATCCTCTGGAGCACATGGTTACCAAGACGAACTGGAGAGTGACGAAGAGACAGATATTGTAATTGAGAGCAGCCTCAAACGGCCGTCTCAGAGGTCCAATGCTTCCCTGGCGTCCAGTGTGTCTCGCACACACCACCAGACACCAACAGCTTCGGGCCCAGTGGCACCTCCAAGCCCCCCCACACGTCCTTTATCAGTGGTCTCCACTGCCTCCTTCCACTCGCAGCCTAGCCTCAACGGAGGGTCCCAGCCCCACCACCACCACCACCACAGCAGCAGCCTCAGCTACCAGCTCCACAGAGACCTGAACCTTCAGCCCAACCCACACCAACAGTCCCAGCACCGTCATCACCAAGTACAGCCGCCGCATCACAGCAGCAACCCAGCCCTCCGCCACAGCAACGGCAGCCTGCACAAAATCCTCAGCTCTCTGAAAACGGACCCGCGACACAGTCTCGCTCTGCCCAGGGGAGGGGTGGAGGAGGACGGCACCGTCATTACTCTATAATACCTATAAACAGACTAGCACACAGACAGAAACATCCCAACTGCTCAGAGACTTAAACTGGAACACCAGGTGGGATAAATATGAGCATGAGTGTGTTTTGTCAGATACTAATTTTGTAACTTCTTTTTGTTTTTACGAAATAATTGATAATTGGAAGTTACAAGCCAAGAAACAAGGAAAATGTATTGTATATATTTCTTGTATTTTTTTAAAGTTGTCTTTGTCTTACATCAAAATATTTGTACGTGTGTGTGCGTAATAAGCATCAGAACAAATAACTGTTTTAGGCGAGTCCACTGTATCCTACAGTTCTGAATGTGCCTACAGCCTAATATCTTTTGCTAGTGACCACTTTTATTAAGATCATTTTTCATTCTTATTACTGGGACCAACTTGGGGTTGCTTGTGGATGTTTTTAAAGAGTAAATCTATATTTCTTATATTCTGATAAATGCTTTTTAGAGTATGATTTTTTTGTTTGTTTTAATAGTTCTTTTATGCATTGATGATTGTGATCAATCCTTGTATCTGTTCCAATAAATTATTCTAAGTCTGCCAACTACAAATGTGACTGTTTGGTTCAGTAGTTACATTTATGGTTCATAAAGCTTTACATTGTTAAAATTGTATAATTTAATCTGTATTGCAGCTGCTCTAAGAATATAATCTTTCTTGAACAGCCACAACTATTGAATTTGTGAGACTGTGCATAATGGTTCAAAACATTAAGATTGTTTTATTGTGCTTTAATGCCTTTTAATTGATAGGACAGCTGTAGACAGGAAGGGGGTGACATGCAGTAAAGGGCCACGGGTTGGAATCCAACTTGGGCCGCTGCGGTAAGGACTGAGCCTTGGTACATGGGGTGCACGCTCAACCAAGTGAGCTACCAGGAGGCCCCATAATAGTTTAATTTTTAAGATTTTTTTTGAAGATTTTTCCATTTACAAAAAAGAACTTTTTCTCCTAAAAATATTCAGTGAACAAGTTAAAAGTTACCTGAAATGTTGCACTGACCAATTTAATTTGTCTTAGAGTTACCTAATTTTAAACCCTTAATACCATCACTTTGTCACTTAGTTGTGGGTGCATAAATGAACTTTAATTTGATTTGTTTCATCAAACATTTGCAGCAAAGGAGTTCTTTGTCTAAGCGTACTAGGTTCATTTAAATTACAAAGACAATGTGACATCCCGAGATATTTACGGAACAACTTGACTGACACTTGAAACTATAAAACATCAAGTTTTGGTTTTCAGCCCCTTTAGAAAGAAAAGTCAAAAGCTTTTCACCAAACTCACTGCTAACAGACAACAAAGCAAATGATCCCAGCATAGGCTGACATACCAATGTCTTCACCAACAGCAGCATCTGTAGATGAGGAATGAATAACCACAAAACCGTTAGGGGTGTGACTGCTTTCTGGTAACATTAACATTCTGCAGCTACAGTATATTATGAAGATATTTTAACCTCGGTAGCTACAGCAAACTACACTGATTACTGACGATGACTATTCAAAGCTGCTGAATAATTAAGAGCACGCCTTTTACCTCATTATCATTTTACCTCATTACCGTAATGTAAATCCTTTAGTGCAGTTTATTGCAACAAGTCCATGCCTGTTAGAGTAGTCAGGTTGGGTAGGATACACAGGTAAGGTTTCATCACAAAATAATTTCCTCTAGACATCACTTTTTCAGAATTCAGATACAACCAGTCTTTATCATCATCAAGTATATTCAACATGGACATGCAGCAGCTTTGTCCTAGGTCAGAAGCCCTCCAGCAGCAAACTCTTTTCACCTCTCTGCTAATTAATATTGGTCTGCACTGTTTACTCAAGATGCCACACTGCTCAAACAGCTAATAGATCATTGACACCCAACTGGTTAACTGTGGCTGCAGTCTCCAACAGTAGCAGATTTGAGTGTATTGGCTGACTCCAAATCCTGGATGATCTTTGCCATCAGTGTATTTAACACTGACTTTCAATCATTGGAAACCTGCATATGAAGTATAAAATGCAATATCAGCAGAAGACGTGCACATACAGTAGCTCATCTTAGATTTTAATCATTTTAGCACTAATGTGTGAAAGAGCTTATGCTCCCCACATGTGACACAGATGCTCAGCTGGCCATTTTGAGGTCAAAGTGTAGACTGATTAAAGTTGACAAAGTATTGTTAGTTTAATTAAAATTTAAAAAATGGCCAGGTCGCCGTTGCAAATGAGAACCAGTTCTCAACGGCCTACCTGGTTAAATAAAGGTTAAATAAAAATAAAATAAACTTTATGTTAAGGGGGAGACATTGCTGCATTTTCTCTCCACAGAAACTGATTTGACACCTTATCAATTCTATTAGATAGTAAATATGTTGAAAGGTGTGGAAAACCTTTTTAACCAGTGCCATAACAAATGCCTCTGACATGTGCAGACCACTAAAGTTGTTTGCCATACAGTAATTCTGGCTGCCATCTGCTGGCCTAAATTGCAATTACATTGCATGTTATGGAATGTACAATACAGGCAATGAACATCAGCGTCACACTACTGACATCTACATTTTATATAATTATATCAGATCGAGGCTTTGCTTGTAGCATTTTTTGTGATACATCGCAATTGTAGATATCAGTCTGATTATCGTTCTGCGTTGGATTTTCTTTAGGGCAGGGATCTTCAACAGGGGGTCCAGGACCCATAGGGGATCCTCAGAGTCAATGCAGGGGGGTCTTCTAATTATTGCAAAATTTGGTTTAAAAAAAAAAAAAAGTCTTAACATGAATCTAACATATTATTAGCAAATATAAGTCCCACTGCTTACTGGCCTATAGGTAGTCACTCACTCAGGTCATCCACAGACAGATAATCCTAAGGATTCACTTTGCCACATGTATGTTTAACATTCAACGTTCAACATGATTTATAAAAGCAGGCAAACAATTATTGGGCTGTTTTAATAGCTTAGTATTCTACGCAAAACGGTATGTATAAATGCTTTAGGCTGCCCAAACGTTATTGAAGGCCCAGTTTAATATGCAATTTAATTTTATACAATATGTAGTTGTGGGTCCCTGCTTCGTCTCTCTTTCAATTAAGAGGTCCTTGGCTTAAAAAACGTTGAAGACCCCTGCTTTAGGATGTAGAAAGGTTTGCTTTGAGGTCAATTAGACATGTAACGTTACCGCATATAGAGTAAAGTGAGCTAAAACCATGGCTAAAACGTTAAGTATTGTGCAATACACTGTTGTGACCCTTATGAGCCACCATCCGCTGCAAAAAGCACGTGATCCAGTCAGTTGACAAAGCAAAACCAAACACAGCAGTAGATCAGAAAGAAGCTAGGCGATATGGACCGTCATCGGGTTGACAGGGTGGGCCTGCTGTCTCCCCTGGAGGAGTCCAGCGCTGAGATAAGCAGAGACAGCGGCATCGTCTCCCAAAGTGCGAGCAGTTTGTCCATGGTGAGCGAAATCCTCAGCAGCGGTACCGTGTCGCAGAGCCCCAGCTTTGGCGCAGCAGCCAATGTTATCTCTCAAAGCCCGAGCCTCAACGAAGCAGCAGACCCCGAGATACCCGAGCAGCACTACCCAGAGCAGGACGACGAAGTCCTGAGGCACACCGCCATCAGCTACTCCTCCTACATCAAGGCGACAGCTGGGGAAGAGGTTTGTGTTCATGGCTTTTACACAAGAGAGCACACTATGTTGAAAAGCACTGCACGTAACTAGCTGAGTTAACCTTAGCTTTTTGTTAAGCGTTAGTGTAGCACACACTAGCTATAACCGCAATGTAACGTTATTTGGCTAATAAATAGCTTCAGCTAATGAGCAATGCCGTTATTGCATGGATGTATTATAAGTAATTGACCAGCGGCTGGAAGTGAAATGGTTGCTAAGCGACACTGAAGTAGTGAAATGACTAGTTCGGGTGTCATTTGATGGCAGTTATACTACCTAATACATCCATGCGGGAAAGTCATTGTTTTATAATAAGTCTTGGCTATCGACACCTTAGTCAAAACTGTAAAGTCAGTCCAAGTCCCGAAGTTTGTATTTTCGACTCCTCAACTAGCTAGTCATTATGCTTTCTTCGCCTAGATAATGTATGACATTTAATAATGTTATCACCATAAAGCGGCTTTTAAAGCGGTAGACTCTATGAAGTGCAGTATTACTCTGTGAAAACAGTTGTTTATGCTTCTGTAGCTCTGGAGGGAAATGACCCGGATGATAACAATCAGTTGATAACAATGTAAACACCAAAAAGATCACCTGTCTTTATCATAAAAAGACAGATGTCTATATTTGTAGGAACTATGTTTTGTTATGATGATGCTCGACTGACCAAAATTGCTGTCACTCCTGAGTAGACATTAACTGGAAATGCGTGATACCAGGCAATTTATAAAGAAGCTGAGCTAGCTGGGTCTGTAGGAAGACAAAGGTCCCTGTGTTTTGGTCCTGCAGTCTTTGCTAACTCAATTTAAAGGCATCTTATTAATTCAAGCTGTGACTAGTGTATGGGTGTATAATTTGAAAGTGCACAGAAACTGTGTCCATTTTTACAGACTTATTTTTATGATTTCTCATCTAGATTCTGTGCTTGGACAAGAGCTTGGAAGAAATGCTGACAAGAGTAGATGAGTTTGTTGGAATGCTGGATATGGTAAGCAAAGTCAGGCTATGACACTGTATAATCTTATGAATGTATCTGATTTTGATTATCTGATTTTCTTGCAAACTTCTGTGTTTTTCCTCTAGATTCGTAATGATACCTCCCAGATAGTGAATGAAAACCTACCTCAAATCCAGCAGAAGTCGGATGAAATGAGACAAATATACAGAAGAATTGATAAGTTAGAGGTGAGTGATCATTTTAACTTTGCAAGATTAAATACTAGGGAGTAATTCTCTTTAACTAATACTACAAAAATATGTATTCTGAAATGAATGTAGCATGAAACCTGTGTTGTAACATGATGTAAACAGGATTTATGTACAGTGGTTTTAGTCAAGTCTTTAGTAAAAAATAAACTAAGCAAAATATCCTCTGTACAAGAGAAGAACCTCAGAGATATTACGAACAAGGTATTCTTAATTGGTTAATCATTTTTATTTCAATAATGGAAGTAAATACTAGGAGTGCAGTATGTTCCAGTTTTTTAAATCCCACCGAGTAACTAATGAGGATACAATCCAGAACATAATCATAGTAAGTTATGACAGCTATTGTTTTCATATGGAGTTGGTTTTAGTAACATTTCCATTTCTCATCTGAAGGGCTGGCTTTGTTAAATTCACTTTTTTTTAAATATATATATTATTTCAAATGTGTTTTTAAGTTCACTCATCCATCTTCTATTTTTTTTTTAAAAGATCCAATTTAAGATAAACCGTTTAAAGATTGTTGAGGATTGATTTAGGAAATGCCTGCATTGGCTTGTGAAAAAAAATAGTTTTATGTAACTGAGATGTTTAATTGTCTTGAATTAAGTTAGTAAAAGTCAAATAGTGTTGCACATAATCTCAATTTCATCATTTTTTGCTATATTACGGTATTCTGGTGTGCATGCAGGCCTTTGTTAAGATGGTGGGAGCCAACGTCAACGCGATGGAAGAGCAGGTCACACAGGCAGAGGGAGAACTAGGAACACTACCAGGTGCTTTCAAGAAGATCCTCCGCACAATGAATGTCCCAGGCTTCTTAAATGTGAGAGCGCCTTCATATACATGGGGATTTGTAGTTTTACATTGTAAATTTGTTTTTTCACTACCCATGCATTTTATGTGATTTCATATTTACAATCATGAAATAACCAGTAATTTATGGTATGAAACATTTGTGCCGCTGAGTTGAACAAAGACCCTTTTCCAATAAACATTTAAAATCCAGCACAATTTTTGTCATTCTACTTCAGGCAGTGCTATTGGATAATTCAAATTCATTTTGTGTCGGTTCACTCACAGAAACCAGCCAGCCCAAGAAGACCAGCGCCACATCAGCGTCAAGAGATCCCCAGTGTGTTCCGGACAGACGATTATTTCACATCACAGCCAGAACAGTGACACGCTAGAACATTTAACATATCACTTGGTTCTAACCGCAGAGGCCTGTTGGGTGAATCTGTAGAGACTTTTACTGCCATCCATTACAAGAGGATCTATTGGTGCAGTGGCCTCAACAAAGCAATAGTAGCCTTTCTGAACAAGTCACTAGAAGTCAAGTGTGAGAAGACATTCTGCATTTTTGAGTGTCTTTTTACTGGCAACATGCACTGAACTGTAGCAAAACGATTTTAAAAGTGCCTAAATGGGTCTTATCTCTGTCAGTTTTGTTTTCACTATTTGTGAAGAAAAACAATGTCAGATGTTGGATTTTTGACAAGTCAGGAGGACAAAGTCATCCAGCTTGCCAATAGGACACTGTAAACATGGTACAAAAGCAGGAGCTGTAAAGATCTTAAGTGTATTACATAAAAAATTAACCCAGCTTTTTTAATAATTACATTCCTGTTACTGGTGTTTGTAAAGACCTGCACGCTGTTATGAATTAATCTGTATTTCTATGTCTCATCACTCGCCACGAGCAATATACATCTTATCCAGTTAAGCATTTAATGTCTTCCATTTCAAAATATTAGCTTTATTGCTACTGACTATGGATGACAGTTGCCTCATTGATATGGGGCTACATTGTTGATAGCACCTTTTTTTAATAAAAGCACACTATAGATGAGTTGATCAAAGTTTGGGCCAGGGGTGGAGATGTAATTAAGTTGTTTTTTTGTTTTTTTCCAATAACTGGAGGTGACCCTTACCCATTCAACAAGTTTTAATCAATAATGGTTACAGGTTAATTTATGATTTGATTCATTATTTGCCAAAATAGTTAGTAATAAAGGTGTTCCATTTACAAGATGATTTTGATTTGTTTTTTTCTTAAATAATCATTAAATATTTATTTGAGACAAGGTCTTTGTTGTATGGCCCATTATTAGTTGTTTTCAGTTAATATAATACATCCATGTGTTGGTTAAGCCATGTTCTTGTTAACACGTTTTCAGACCTGAGTTTGTTCTTCAGGCAGCGCTTCCCTGTAGTCCCGCCCATAGACATATACGTCTATGGTCCCGCCTGACATACTAGGATTGACCATGGATGTATTATATACATATTGTTATTATACATCTATGGAATTGACGGGCCTAAAGTCCAACCATGGGTATAGAATTTGTTGGAGTATACCACGCCCCTGTGGCGCCATTTTGATGCTACCAAGCCATCACCCGCCGTTAGCATTCCATTGACTGCTATTCATTTTGGCGCCACTTTGACAGTGAATAACTTTACATCTGAAGCGTTTCTAGACTCAGTTTGAAGGTTTTTATTTCTAAAGGAAAACGACAATGTATAAAAGGCTCCATTACCTTGTAGCTCACGTTACGGCTCCGTAGCAGACGTTTTTGTAAAAATAGGCTAGTCGGGGATGACGAGCTCCTGAGAGGCTGACCTCAGGGCAAACTGTTTAAATCATTGTTGGCCTTCATTGGTCAGCTGTAAGCGACGACATAGGTTTGGCACGCTGAGGAAGCGGGAACCCCAACCCCATCATCCTCGCCTGGATCTTTCTCCACGCTGGCTCGCCCTCTGATTGTAAAAGTAAGCTAAAACTCGCGGACACGGTAAAGTATTGTTTAAGTAATGCTTCTCCACAACAAATTGTCCACTTGTAGTAACACGGTTTTGTTGAGACGAAAATAACGAAGCTAGAATAGAGACATATAAATTAAACGGTTCCGGGATAAGCACTTATGTGTGCTAACGTTAGCCATAACTTAACGTTAACGTTACGCTATTATGGCGGTGGCTCTCGATGTTAACTAGTGAGCATGGTTTTGGCTAAATGTTGACACTGGCTGTATTAGTTTACCCCACAAGCCCCAGGATAGCTCGGTAGTAACTTCGAATGGATCTGAATCTGTTTCCATCCTCTATCGAGCCCCCTTCAACAATTAAAATTGATGTGGCTTTGGCCAGACGTTTAATAACGTTACAAAAACTCCTCGGGATGTCCTGACAACTAATTTTTCACAAAACAAACTCGGCGATCTAAGTTGGGGTTTTTGTAATTGGTGAGATTGTTCTCGTTGAAACCGATTGAGAACTCGGGACAGTTGCATCATTAGCGTTAAGTTCACCTGCAGCAGCCTTACATTAACTCATTTTTTCTTTTATTAAGGGATCCTATCAAAATGGGCAAATATTTCAGTAGGACTATCTATCTATCATCAGTAATTGTTTGTTTTTATTGCAGATTTCCTATGACAAACAAATAAACACAACAGGCAAACCCAGTACAAAGACATCAACATAACTGCAAATGAGTGACAGTACAAACATATGAAATATGGGGGTGGGGGGATTACAGTGTTTAAGTTATTTGATGCCCGTGTTTCTGTCACATCATTGAAGTTATGATTGTAACTAATGAAATGATTGGCATTCCTAACTAGACTAGAAGTCTTTATTTTGTATCTTTTTTAACTTGATAAAAGCATTGACCTCCTTCCCTTCATCCATTTACAGTGTTTATTTGATATGGTCATTCCGAGTTGCATTTTTTTATACATATTCCTAAATTACTGAAGTGTCCCGCATATTTTTATGTTATAGTATGTGTTCATAAAGTGTCAACATGAGTTCAGTAAACAGCCTGCAGTCTACTGCAACTTCAACTGACTGCTTATAATAAGACTCTAATCTTTTGCAGATCTAAAGTGTCACAGATGGCTTGTGAGAAAGAAATATGGCAAAAGCTTGGAGAGGGCTTTGTCCAAGAATATTACAACCAGTTTGACAATACCAACAGGTCGGGACTGGGTAACCTATATGTAAGTTTGTTAAGGGTCCATTTAATTAGTGCCTGTTTTGATAAACATTAACATATGGTGTCCACAGTTGAAGTTACTGTTGTAAATACTATGATTAATGGTCACTATATATAGTGCACGTATTTGGTGTAAACATGCTTCTTTTCTTTTTTTTCGTAGTCTGCTGATGCCTGTTTGACGTGGGAAGGTTCACCTTTTCAGGGGAGAGAAGCCATCACTGGCAAATTGGCAGTAAGTATCTCTTCTTAATCACTTTTTATAACACATCCAAATGTGGGAAAAGTAGACTTCCTTAACAGGTTTGTAGTAACGGAAGAAAAAGAGCAGGGGTCTCATTTATAAAACGGTGCGTAGGATCCTTACTAAAAGTGCACATACGCCCAAAAGCAAAAAATGGCCTTGCTGCAAATCTAATTATAATTTCGGCCTGTTCTCGCACAGTGTAAGGAAACCTAACTACACAGGCATTACGGCACTCTGGGGACAGCTTCACACGATTGATAACACCTTGCCAAAAGCAGAGCATCAACTAGTGGTATCCCCCACCCAGAAATTCAATTTGAAGATAAAAGTGTAAAAGGCAAACACACTTATCTTCATGCAAGTTTTGTCACCAACAGTATTCAAGTTTGGACTGATAACGAGGACATTAAGCGTAACGACTGCGCGAGAGCTTAACAGCTGTATTTTTAGACTTTGACATTTGAAGATATATGCACAGTATTAAACACAGACATTTAGTTATTTACACTGTGTTGTGCTGTTATCTAATGGTAGGGTATTTGATGCTGTCATGTATTCCATGGAGTCAGGCCATCTCCTCCTACCGCGCGCGCTCCGTAGCGGACAATGTGACGATGAGACAGCGCTGATTAAATATTAAGAATGAATTTTGATTTGAGTTGGATTTTACAAGGTATTCATGGAACAATTATCACTCAGTACAAGCACAAATAACACAGCTGGGGAAAAAAAACGTGTGAGGCATCAATACTTGAAAATATTACGAGTAATTATTATTCCCACATTTACGTTCTGCAATCTGACTTCAGTTCACCACCTCACCATCTCTGTCGCCAGTTCCCACAGTCTCTCAAATGTGTGTATGCATGGGTCAGAGTTTACATGGAGGACCGCACATTCTCCTGTCAAGTTTGTTTTTTATAAATCACATCCTTTGCGTGGGCAGTGGTGTACGCACATTTTCAGCCCCGTTTTGTGCATATGCCACGTTTATAAATGACACCCATGAGCCGTTTACTGGCAGCTTCTTGACCAAGCACCTTTTCTTTGTGTGTATGTGGTTTTGTACATTCTATTAATAAATGCTATTGTTTCCAATCCACAGAACTTGCCTTTCAAGCGTATTAAGCACATTATCACAGAACAAGACTTCCAACCCACGATAGATAGTTGTATCCTCATCATGGTGTTCGGACAGTTACAGGTATGCTGGTACATTTTGTTGATACCCTTGGGTCTGCACCTGGGGCCCGTGTCAAGCAAATTCAACTCAGTCTGGCTCTCTTTGGGTTACCTGACTTCACTAAGCCCAACATTGACCATCCTGGATATCTGCTTAGCTGGTTATTAACTGGCTCTGTTAACTCTGGGTTTTCCAATCCAGCTACAAGAGTGTTCATGTTTTATTTACAAACAACATTGTCAGAGCCATTAATTAAGTAATTAATGTCAAATGTGATGAAATTTGGTTAAAGCTACAGCTAAAGTTTTTTTATATACACAGTTAACTAAAGATGTTTTGGAAACACTAGCAGAATAATTTCCAAATATTAATACTAAAGTAAGGCTATTAATAATGGGAAAATTGTTATATATTTCTTTAGTGTAGAGTAATTAGTGATTCTATTGTTTTTCGGTCTGATGACTAACAAACAAATGACTTTGTGATGCACATAACATTTCTGCTGCCGAAGAAGAAAAGAGTGACAGCTGTCTACCTTAACAATTTATGTAAATGTAAAATACATTTCTGCTTTAGGTAACATTACAGTTCATGTCATCATTGTTCTTACAAATTCTTAATTTTTCTGCAACAGGTCGATGATGATCCACCAATGGCCTTCCATCAAGTGTTCATGCTTAAGAACCAAAACTGTGCATGGGCATGCACAAATGATGTGTTCCGGTTGGGGATACACAACATACCAGTGTAGCAGTCTGGACTTGTCAGTTCACACACATTGACATCTAGCTCAGAGTTTGTACTATAAACATGCTGTCATTAAAAACACAAGGGATTATTGTAAAGATGCCTCCATGTTTACAATAATAAACATATATAAGCATGTCATGTAAAATTGCATTCCTGTTCAATAAAAGGATTTATTAGTCTGAAATTTCATCATTCGTCATTTTGGGGATCGCTGTCATCTACTCTAGATAATGTGGTTTTGTTATAGCACGTGTATGAGCAGTAGAGGCGCTACAGCCCCTCTGTGTGGGTGCTGTTTAAAGAATTAAATAACAAAGCTACAGCTGCATCCACACACAAGGTTATGCGACGCGTCACGCAGTACTAGCCAGAAGAACCAAATTCAATACTTCGAATGACACCGACGTTGAAATAATTGTCTTCTCAGAAAATGGATCTCATGAATTTAAGTCGGCAATGTGAGAAAGAATCGGTAAGCAGTTTCAATACACTAATGTATCTAGGGAGACGTAACATCAAAATAACCTACGTGAGTTATTGTTAGTGTGTTAACTTTAACCTCCGGTGTTTTCGGAGGTTTTCGGCTTTGTAAAGTTAAAGTCTTAACTATATGAATATACGTTAATCCAACATTTTAACTGTTTAAAAACTGGCCTTGTATGTCCATGTAAGCTAACGTTAGCCAGCTACCTTATCTGTCGGTCTGCCAAAAAATGATACAAGATGGCGAAGGCACGATCCGCCCTTCTCTTTCTCTGATTGGCTAGTACTCGTTGTCTGCTTTGCTTGGGTTGGTTAGGTTTAGGCAAGAGAAATGGGATTTGTTAGCGTTAGGTAAAAATGTGAGGTTAAGGCAATCAAAGTCATAGGAGGGCGGGACATGCCTTTGCCATCCTAGGGAAGAAAAATCTTTAACTGTCCATGAGAAAAACACGTGATGTGTAGGGGCGGGTTAGTTTTGAAGACTGCTGTCAAATATTCAGAATAAAC
Organism: Etheostoma perlongum; assembly: GCA_026937815.1. Lineage (NCBI taxonomy): Eukaryota > Metazoa > Chordata > Actinopteri > Perciformes > Percidae > Etheostoma > Etheostoma perlongum. The sequence goes on along the minus strand of CM049384.1, from coordinate 13,121,113 downwards.
TCTTCTAAATTGTTATTTATCTATAAATTAGGCTGCTCATTGGTTAGCCTTGATGGACTTTGTATACCGCCTGGGGTATGAATTGTTTATGTATTTTGTTGTGTGCATGCAAATGTTCTCAATACATTTATTGATATATTTGGTTATCAATAAGCCAGTTCTTCAGCTGACCAGTAAAAGAGCGATAAGTATTTACTTCTCTTATCTGTATTGGCTACATATTTCAGTCTTTAGATGCTGTTATAATAATTTGTTAACTAAAGCAGTCTAATATTTGGCATGTGAATGCAATAATGTCATGTCTCTTGTTGTGAATGTCACAAGTAGCCTATTTAATTAAAACACAATTCGTTGTCTACCAAAGTACAAAAACGGTAGTGGTGAATGGGGATACTACCGATATATCTAAATTGAGCAATGAAAAAACAAACGAGATAAAAATTCCACACTAAATGTGAGGTGAAAATATGTTTACTCACTGTCCTCTGGCTCTTTAGAATGGCTTCAAAGATAAAGACCCAGACTTCCAAAATGGTTCAGAGAAAGAGGAAGAACCTTTGCTCCGAGAAAACCCCAGACGGTTTGTCATCTTTCCCATCCAGTACCCCGACATCTGGAAGATGTACAAGCAGGCACAGGCCTCCTTCTGGACAGTGGAGGAGGTGGGTATCAGTTTTACTGTACCGACAAAATGTTGTCATTTTAGTGTTTTGCCAGCTGGCTTACGGGTAAGTTTTACTTACCAAATGTATTTTGATATAACACAAACATTCTAACATTCTTTACAGTATCATTCTATTTAAGGTAGAACAAATACTACAGATGTAACAAAAATTACAAATGAACCTTGCTGTCTTGACAGCAGTTGAAATGCACACAACTCTTTAAAAAAGTGATATTGTTTGCTTTTCAGGTTGATCCCACAAATACATTCTGTATTGAAGCCCTCCACAAAAATACACAAAAAACTGGGAAAACCTTAACGTATGAGACTGACAGGCGTACATTTTATGTTGTGTCTTTTCAGGTTGATCTAACCAAAGACCTGCCACACTGGGACCGTTTGAAACCTGAGGAGAAACACTTCATCTCCCATGTGCTCGCCTTCTTTGCTGCAAGTGATGGTATCGTCAATGAAAACCTGGTGAGGGATTTCACTCAGATGTAACAGATGTTTTTAGACCGTATTCCTCAAGAGATTGAGTAGTTGTAGCGTAGTCCGTCGACATTCGTGCTCAGAAGCTCGAGTGATGCATTTTACGTCACCGCTAAGAAAGGACAACAGCACCATTCAGATCCGGAGACAAAGAAGACATAAACATGAGAAGCTAATTATCTCTTCTGAAGAGTCCATCATGTTTTTTTAATCCTCAGTGTTAGCAACTGTGTGGAGGAGGGGTGGAGGTTGGACGCTTCAACAGTGTTGTTGTCATTACTTAGAATCCAGGGCGACAGAAACTAAGCGCTATAGCTTTAAAAATAAAAAAATAAAAAACAATGTGCAAGTTTTTCTGTTTTGTGTTTGTGTCTTATCTAACAGGTGCAGAGGTTCTGCCAAGAGGTGCAGGTCCCTGAAGCACGCTCCTTCTACAGCTTCCAGATCCTTATAGAGACTGTTCACTCAGAGATGTACAGCATGCTCATCAACACTTACATCAGGGACCTGAAGGAGAGGTTTGTTTTTCTTTGCTTTTTGGATTCTCACTTCCTATGCCCAATGGAAATGGTTAGATGATGGCAAAGATAATGTGCCTCAGCGCTTTTTGGAGCAAGTGCATAACCATAGTCAGACAGATTCTCCCCATATATCTAATCTTCTGAAGATGCAGTCAAACTGTTAGACTTGCACCTGTTCGTCACATGCTACATCTATTTCACACTGTGGTGATATCTGTTGCATTCCCAGCTGCAGCAGCTTTGACGCACCTACAGAGTAGGAAGGCAACAATTTAATGGATTTTGCTGCATTTTAATTTAGGTAGACTTGTTATTTCTTTTCAATGTTATTTCTTTTGATCTCACTAAACAATGCAAGGTAGTCAATAGTTTTCATAGTTACTGTATTTGTTATTCTGAGTCTATCTAACATGTCCGAGCTATAGTAGGTAATTTGGTATTAATTGTGTTTTTCAGGGACAACTTATTTAATGCCACTCAGACCATGCCTTGTGTGAGACGAAAAGCAGACTGGGCCCTCCAGTGGATAAATGACAGCAAATCTACATTTGGTAAAGAGGATAAATGTACCACTTTCAAAACATCATATTGTAAATTACATAATACTGAAAAACTCTCACTTGGGGGAGCTTCCCATCCATCTTTGGTTAATAGTAGTTTTTACGATTTTTTTGCCCAAAAGGAGAGCGAATTGTGGCTTTTGCGGCAGTGGAGGGCATCTTCTTCTCTGGCTCATTCGCTGCCATCTATTGGCTCAAGAAGAGAGGATTAATGCCTGGCCTCACCTACTCCAACGAGCTGATTAGCAGGGATGAGGTGAGATTAATTCCCAAACTAAAAGACATGTAGTTTAATCTGTTAAAAGAACCACCAACTTTGAGTGCAGCTGGAATAAGCAGATATGTACAACATGGCGTAAAGGGCTTATGATTGTTCTTAGGCCGCTTTGTTTGACACACCTGTGTAGTGTGCACATTTTTGCTCTCATTTCAGGCCATTGAACTAACTCTGAGGTAACTGTACTACTGTCTGCATTTCCCACTTTGTTGATTCAACAGCTGGCTCATTTAGCTCTTCCATTCACACTTTGCTGTTTACAAATTGTCAGAGTAGCTATGGCGCTGTTCAGTCAGTTTGGGTAGTGATATGGTCACAGTTTACATATTAAGGCAGTAAAGACACTGATATTCTCTGTTTTGATGTCAACTACTCTGACATGTTTATTGATGTGTTTCCTAGGGCCTGCATTGTAACTTTGCCTGCCTGCTGTACAGCTACTTGGTGAAAAAACCATCAGAGGACCGAGTAAAGGACATCATCACCAAGGCTGTTAGCATTGAGCAGGTCAGCTAATGTTGGTGGGAATATACTCACACATATACATATATAAATATATATACACATATACATATATATATATACACACACACAGTATATCTGCTTGTTTTTCACTTTTACTTGATTTATTACAATTACTCCTATTGTAATAAATCAAAAGACCAAAATCTTGATAGCCCATATTAGTTTTATTAAAACATACAACTATCATGTTTGGTATTTTAGGAGTTTTTAACAGAGGCCTTGCCAGTGGATCTCATTGGAATCAACTGTTGTCTTATGAAGCAGTACATTGAGTACGTGGCCGACCGGCTTCTCGCTGACCTCGGACTGGCCAAGGTAATTATCATTAAATAGACATGAAAGCCAATTGGTCATTACTTTAAAAGCTACAGCCTTGCAAAAATTACCCTAATGACAAATTATTTGACAAAAGAAATGTAATTTAATAACATCAAGATGTGTTAAATAATTATAACTTTTTTCTTTGCTGTTTGTAATAGTGTAAAATGTAAGTAACCTTTTTTTATCTCTCTCTTAATTAAAAGGTATACCAAGCTGAAAATCCATTTGACTTCATGGAGTCCATTTCATTAGAAGGGAAAACCAACTTCTTTGAGAAACGAGTAGGGGAGTATCAGAGATTTGGAGTTATGTCAAGCATGACGGACTGTGAATTCACTCTGGATGCGGACTTCTGAAATGGAGATAACATGTTTGTTAAATATGATATATTTATTTATTTATTTTGTTTAAGCAGTTAATGACAAAAGACAGCCTCAAGTCTTGTTACAACAAAGAATTACAAAGGATGAATGAATGGCTGACAGGTTAAAGCGGCAGTCTTCCAGCAAGCATGTACAACGTTTTGGCAATAGGGACTGTCAGACTGAAAATTACACCTGGAGTTAATTTGTTGTTATCTTGACAAGGCAAACATATGACCTAAGTTTTGGCTAAACATAAATATTTGATTGAGGCGAATGATAGGAGTGATTAATATGTTCCTCATTGGGCATCTGAAGATTGTTAATATCTTGAATATATTTTATTGAGTCTGCAGTTCTGGCAGCTGGCTTCTATGGTTGATTGTTTTAATATTTTGTACAATAAAATGTTTTTTAAATGAAAATAATGTATTTTTAATATGTATTAAATAGTGAGCCTATTTGTGACGAATTATCTATTCATACAACCAGGTTTATTCAGCAGCCTTATTTTTAGATGTGGATGGGTAACGTTAGTTTATGAACATGGTTTATGTCTGGCCTTATCCATGAATCTAGCTGATATTATTAACGGTTGGAATAAAGTAGCTAGCTAGTGTTTATACACTGCGAATTGTAGTTATTGAGATTTCTCTCAACAGTCAGTCAGCTTAGTAGCCACTCCTCCGTTAGCATACGGATGCTGCAATCATTCATTGCTAACAGTTAGCTAGTGTTTTGCGATGATGGCTGGGGACTTGCAAGGTTTTGCGCTAGAAAAAGCTGAACTGCTTTCCAGCCGTTTAAAGGAGCTCCTGTCTTCCGGACAAGGATATGTTCGGACTCAGTTCGGGGTCGATTTGGGTCTGAAGCCTGATGTGTACCCGACGTGGGTCATCCTGTCTACGGCCTCGGTGGGTCTCCTGCTGCTACTCTGTCTGTCCTGGGCTGCCGTTTGTGGCGGTCTGTTTGTCGGGAAAAAGCGGGGATCCCCGGTCACCCAAGGCAACAGGGAGCCTAGCAAGGCCAATTTAGCTAAAACTGCCAAACCGGAAGAACAGAAGAAGAGGAACAAAAAGAAAACGCTTGAAAAGGTACCGTAGTAAGCTTTAACTAACTGCTGCTGAATCACGGTCAATCACAACAAGTGCGTCTATTCTGTGTGTCCAGATACAATTGACGTTAACGCTGAAGAAAAACTCAGTCGAATTAGCAGTTAAGCTTATTTATGCATCACTAGTTTACTTAGTTACTTTCTATTTTGGGGGGCTTTTCCCTTTTCATTTTAGCCAGGAAAGGTGGGAGATAGCGGTAGATGGGGTATGAGACGCAGCAAAGGGCCGCAGCTCGGATTCGAACCAGCCTCAGCCTACATGGGGCGCACGCTCTTACTGGGTGAGCCCCAACCAACCTTTTGCTCTCTTAATGTAAGCTAGCTAAACCAATAACGTTAATTGACTAACGTTAACAGCTAACTTTGTTACACTTTTACGTTACACCAAAAGGTTGGCTACACATATCTAGGGACAATAATGTGACCCACTTACAAAATGACAAATAAACCATTTAGCTAATATACAAAGAGTCATGGTATGTTGTTATGAATATGATGCTAACTAGCTAGCTGTGTGAAAAGCCACTAGCTTGATGATGGGTCATGCCAGCTAACGTACGGTTTCACTTTCACACCGCCGCGTGGCATGGATTAGCCTCAAACCAGTTTCCCCCTCTGCCGCCTTCTGCTTATTGAAATGCCTGGAGGCGGCGGTATGATAGCCACTTAAGGCAAGGGAACTTTATTTATATAGTACATTTCCACAACAAGGTAATTTAAATCATAAATTAAAGTTTTTAGAAAATAAGACCGATAGTTTAGAATAGAATAAGACAGGCATACATTACAAGAATAAAAGTTCCAGTGTAGAGTAAGAAATGAGCACTCGATTTCACAAAAGGCAGCAATGCATCAAACAGAAAAGCCTTCACCTTGATTGGAAAATAACAGAGCTAAAGCAGAACTGCAATTTTCTGGGAGTTTGTTCCAGACATGTGGTGCATAAAAAACTGAACGCTACTCAATGTAAAAAAATTGGGTCTCTGAAGACCCAAGAGGTCTGGGATGGTTAGCTATTCAATCCACAGCCAGAAGTTTTCGTAGGCAGGTGTAACCAATCAAATAAGTTACATCCACTATAAAATGTTGGCCTATATTATATATATAAATATAAATATTAAATGAATGTTGCCTTTACTTTTCCCTTAACTTGATAGTAAAGTTTGAAGGTTCCTTTTTTTATACTCCAAATTCAGATATATTTGTAAAGATTCATCTTTAAATTTAAAGTTAGATTAATCTGTAAAGAAAAGATGGATGGACAGACTTTAGGATAGTTTGTTTACTGATACTGGATTATCAACATCATGTTGTATATCTGATGTCTTTGTATTCTAGAACACTCAATCCAATGGACAACCAGTGGCTGTACCTCAAGAGGAAGTTACATTGATAGATGTGGTTTCCAAGCTAACCCCGCAGAGCATAATCAAGAAGGTATGTTTAAGCAGCTGCTTCCATATTAATTGGACCCGAAACTGTTGATGGGCACGGCCGCCACAAGTTTCTTGAAACTCGCTCAGTCATGTTTAATTGGACCGTATTGTTAATGGTGGTGAAATATTTCTGAAACCTCAGTCACTCCTTTACATATTTGCCAGTGTGTCATTGGTTCAAAGAACAGTTACATTTTTTCCATTGGCATTACTTTTTTGGTAATTCCATACTTTATTTCAATATATCTTTGATATATTTCTATCCATAGGTCCATGAGGTACAGGCCCCAGTGCAGGTGAAAAAGAACAAGAAGAAAGCCAAGACAGTTGTCAATCCAGTCCAGCATGTTTCTACAAATGATGGGAAGGAACCTGATGATGGTAAGACCAAGTTGTTGTACAGGAAACTTCATAACAAATTTGCATTTCAAACGGTTCAGTTATTACCCAGTACACAGCCCTCACGTTTTCAGTATGCACAACCTACTTGATCTCTGCAGTTATGGTTAGCCTAGGGTGACCAGACGTCCCCGGGTTCCGGGACAGTCCCAGATTTTGGTGACCACTCCCCGCTTGGATCTGTCCCCGGTTTTTACTGTGCCTGACCCACCCGAAATTGGAATGAAAGAAAGAAAACATTGACCAAACGTAGCCGATATTCACACACACGCAGGCTCAAGACAGAGCCAGCGCTGCTCAGGTTTTAGAAAGCCGTATTTTACTATGCTAAAATTAGTTTTACATGGAGTCTGGTGGGTTTAGCGAACGCAATTTCGGACTTTTTTTTTTAAAAAGGATTTTAATCTTTAACAGGAAGGTCAACCTCCTTAGAAATCCTTTCCATAATGTTGTGAGACACTTCGAATATGAATCTGTCAGTAGCAAAACAAGCACTTTTATGAACGTAAATACAAGCTGGACAATTGTCCTATTAATTTACACTGTAGCTCTTTTCTCTGCTGCAGCAATCTTGTTTAATACTGCATCACTGTTAAAGTGAAATATTTCCTCAATAGTTTATTTTATCCGATACTCAATGAGCTATTGCAGAAACAAGCCTGAAGCAGTAAAGCAAAAGCTTTCAGATAAATGTAGTTAAGTAAACATGACAACATTAATATTGAGACTTTTCAGCCCCTAATGAGAACAGCTCTAGATCTAGTGTCCCAATTTTAAGTTTTACAAAAATAAAAACTTGTTTTGAAGGTACAGACGCTTCTGACCTGAAAATGTCCCCGGATTTTGTCTGAGAAATCTGGTCACCTTAGGTTAGCCTCACTCGCTACACTTAATATTCAGTTTTCCTGTTGTAGCCAGCCTATTAGTTAAATAAGCAACTCAATTTCACCCACAGTCAACCTTCTGAAATACTTCTATATCATTGCTGGAAAGTCACATAACGTTTGTTATTTTTGTGTGTTTGCCAGGTGCTTGGGAGACCAAAGTCAGTAACCGAGAGAAGAGGCAGCAGCGCAGGAAGGACAAGGGCCCTGAGGACTCTGGTGGCCCAGGAGGGGTTGAGGCTTCCAAGAGCATCGTGGAGGCACCTGTGGCCACAGCCCCTATCAACTCCAAGAAGAACAGAGGAAACCATGGTATTCAACAGTGTGATGGAAATGTATTTAACATGCAGTGTGGGTAGGGCTAAGCAAATGTAGCACCTTCATCTGTACAGTTACTCATGCTTAAACAAGAATGATCTAGTAATATTGCAAGTTACTCCAGCACATTTTTTCCTGTATTATTTCAGTGTCCCTGCATCCAAGAACCACTGGAAAGGTGGAGACAGCCAGTGGAGCTGGTAAAGACAATGCTAAATACTTATATTTTGTGACTGAGAAGATAGATCTATTAATAGCTCCCTTTCTTTATTTTCTAGACTATAGCTTGGTCTAATTAATAGATTGAAGTTATACATACAGATGTCTTCCTTGGTGTAGTTGTAGCATACAGGTAGTGTATATGCTGTAATATAGCAGATAGAAATAACTATGATGTATGATTGGGCTACAGAAGACAAAAGTTAGTCTCATGGAGGGGTTGAAAACACATAGGCCAATCATTCAATTTGGTGTTGGTACCATGTATTAAGTGAAAACAAAGACAAAACTATAACAATACCCAAAAATATTAACAATCTGCAGAATTTTTAAAAGTTCAACCAAAAACAACATTTAAGCAAACTGGAGAGTACTCAATTTATCACACACACTATAAGACTAAGGTCTTTGTTCATGAGCCATGAACACAACATCCATATGGTCCAAGGATGCAAACAGTCTATAAGCCACAGCTTAAGGAATGGCTGTGTAAGTGTATGTGTGTGATTGAGAGTGGAGGGGGTGAGCAAAGCTACAACAGCCTCCTACCAAACCATACAGGGGGCGACGATGTTGGGGCAGGTTCTGTTCCAAGTTGTTCTGTTCCTAGCTCGCCATCAATTAGCCCGCAACTGCCGCACCTGGCCTGTATTCAATAAACAGGACCCATGGTTTAGTCACTACTTATAATTGATCCACTAGCTAGTTTTAGGTCCTATATTTTATATTCTATGTGTACACATTATTCAAAAAATACTCCACAAGTACTTGCCATAAAAATGTTAATGTGACAGATGACAACTATACAAAATACTTGAATGCATGTAAATAACCACCCATAATTATTAGGAGTATTAGACATTTCATTCCATACAATTGATGATTGTCATTCAGTAGTAAATAATCATTCAAATTCTTAACCAAAGCTATAGCATTACAACAAGGTGCTAGGTTTGAAATGGCTAAATGCAGTTAGCATTAAGCTAGCAGAGAACTCCATTAACATACCCAAAGATGCTAATGCTAATAGCAATATGCTAGTGGACATACAAACAAAGAGACTCACCAATTCCCGCAGATATTCGACACACCACGACACCAGTCGACTAAAGGCAACAGTGGTGGATGCTACAATTACAAAATTGCACGCTAAGGTCACACGAGCATTTAAGATTGAAAAAATAAGCGAGAATGTGGTGGTGTTTGTATTGAGACATACCTAGTGCAGCTGCTCCAGTGGCTTCCCCCTCACACTACTGATTAGGGAAAACTCACTGCAGCTTTTAACCCATGCTTTAGTGCTCTGATTGGGTAACTGAGCCTACCATGTGACTCATGGTAAAATTGTTGTTTCAGGTGTGTTCAGGTAAGTGGGAAAAATGAGACCTGGGTTACATAGTGTTTAAACAAGCCTGTAAATGATGGTTTTAAAATCAAGTATTTTGGTCTTACTCTAAAATACAGAATCTGCTAGACAAAAGATTGTCTATGGTTTGATTCCCTGTCTTCTCCCAATCTCCCCAGTGTCCTCCAGCTGGAGAGAGGAGCCTGCAGTCAATACTGGAGATTGGACTCATGTCAACATGTCTGTGAAAATCCCTGCTCAGGTGGGGGCTATGGACGGAACCAAGTGGAGTACCATCCCCACAACTGCACATTACAGGGCTCCACCAAAGCCTCAGTCCTGGAGACAGGAGACGCAAGGTAACACCTCTACTTGGGTAGACGTTTATTACACCAAAAATATAATTATTTGTAGTGCGGGATAACACAGCAATATCTACAATGCAAGCTCTACTCAGCACATTGGATTTCAAATTGAGACAAGAAAGGTGTTTGGGAGAAGTCATATCCACATCGGGTGAAGGGTGTAGGACTCTTGGGGATTGAATAGTCCAAGTTATTATTACTATTTAGATAAGAAGTATGATCAGAGATCTCATCATACAATATAAATTATGTCTATACAGCTATTTCAGCATTTTAGGACCGGCTACAGTAACAATAAAACACTGTCATTTTGACTGCAAACATTTAAAAGAAATCCCAACAAGATTATTCTTGGGTTTAATTTAAAGTGCTCATAATGTGCTTTTTGGGTTTTTCCTTTCCTTTACTGTGTTATATATCTTTTTTTGTGCATGTTATAGGTTTACAAAGTGAAAAATTCCAAAGTCCCCCCCCCCCCCAAAAAGGACTTACTATCTCCAACAGAAAACACTGTTCACAAACTGCTCCAAACAGCTCTATTGTAGTCCAGCCTTTACTTCTGTGACGAACGTGCGTTACTTTGTTACACATTATAATGCCCGCTTAGCTGCTAGCGTGGGACGTCCTCATACACTGCTTCTGACTGGCTAGTTGTTGTTGCCTAGCTACTGGACATGTGCGACTTCCAAAAAAAGATGGAACAGAAGTGAGATGCCTCACTCGGTAGCTAAAACAGAGAGCTCAACACACAGGGGGAAAAGAGGATCTGCAGCAATGTGCAGTACAACAAGAATATGGTGTTTTTTGAAAATTAAACCATGTAAACCTATTCTGGTACAACCTCTAAATACAGTTAGGAACCTGAAAATGAGCATATAATGAGCAATTTAACTGAGATCATATTAATTTTAAAGACTATAACCTACTGAGCCATCTGCTGGACAGAAGGGGTATTGTAGGTGAAAAAAAAGTTGGGGTGGCATTGTTAATGGAAAAGATGATTGTCATATGATGCCAAATTTGAACTCCACTGTTTGTTTGGCAGATTAGCATTCCAACCATATAATCATAATGTGTTTCTGTGTGCTCTCGCCAACAGCATGGAGTGGCATTGATGGTCGGATTAAGAATGACCTCAACCCTGTGACCTTCTCCATGCTGGGACGAAACACCACAGGTTGGTATTGTGATTAACTGTCAGCTTTATCACAAACTATACTCTACGTATCTGATGTAGATTTTCCACTTTCCGGTAAAAGTTTCCAGTGTTTTTAACAATGTCTAATTTATTTATTTACTTCTCTTTCTTTCTTTCTCAATTACCATCTGACTGTCTTCTTAGACCCAATATCAAATTCAGTGGATCTGCAGTGGGCGAGGTTCCCTGATGTTGATGATGAATGGTCTGGATTAAGTGAGTATTTCAACAACCCATTCCATGCAGCACAGCTTACAAAATAACAGCGGATCATTTAAAGTAAAAGCTGCGCATGATTTTGGGAGAAAAGACCCAAGTCTTAACATGTGCAAAAGTATCCATTACTAGACAAGCATATACTTTTCTTTAATTTGTAATGTTTTGTCTGCCATCCTGTTATTTTAGATGGGGTAACAGCAGTGGACCCCAGCTCTGACTGGAATGCCCCAGAAGAGCACTGGGGAAACTATGAAGAGCCCCCTGTGTTGGTGACCTCAGCGCCTCCATTGAAAGAACAACATGTCCCCAATAAGGTATCACTGACACCCTGCCAAATCACCCACATGGCTAATTACATCTGTTGGACATCTCTAAATTATCCCGATATAAGGCCTTTTAGGTCTTAACAACAAGAAGGCTTTTTGTAGTATTCTGGATTTTATTGCATTGTTTTTTATTTGGCACCGCATTTAGGAAGCAACACACAAGCCAATATGTTAAATATTTGTCAAAATATATCCTCTATGGTGATATATACTGTTTGTTATTGTAGTGTCCATCTCATAAAGTAGCCCATCTTTCTACCGTTGACATCACTGTAACCAGAACCTGTTTTCCTTATTTTAAAATGAATGTCTGTTTTTGTTACAGCCAGTATTGGAGGATGAGAAGGACACTGACGATCCGTCCGGTGGAGCAGCCAAATCCAAGAAAAACAGGAAAAAGAAGAAGAAAACAGAAGAGGAAGCTGCATCTGAGGCTCAGGCAAGAAAAAAAGCTGTGAGATTAATATCATCCACAAAAGTATATCTTTATTTATTCTATTTCATTTTCAGTTCATATTCACATCAAATGAATGGAAGCATTTGTTCTGTTTTGTGATGTCATTGCATTTCTTTGACTGTAGACGGGGAGCCCCGTGCCCCTGGTCAATACAGTACACAAACCCCAAGAGCCTCCTGAGCTGGCCTCCAAAAAGCAAAATCCCAGCATATCCTCTGCTCAGAGTAGGTTTCAACAGCTCAGACTCTATTTATGTTCAATCACAGAGATGAAATACATGTTCAAACAGTATAGTAATAATAAGATGGTTCTAAGCAAAACTTAATTGTTCCTTTTTAATCTACTTGCAGAGAAATCTGAGCAGATTGTGGAGCCTCTGAAGCCCTCCCTAAAGAAAAAGGTCCGAAGGGAAACATGAAGACAAACAGGTCTATACAAAGCATATGCAAATGATTGTAAAATGTGTCCCATGCAATAATTACCAGTTAAGTTTCTTTCCGAGATACATTAACAGGTTATGAGTTACTCAAACACAAACAAAAACAAGCAGTGAATATCACCTGCTTGGCTAAATATAGTGATGAAATGTGGTCCTGTGGACTAAAATCTTAACTAATTTGCACTATTTGCTACACTGCAACTGAGTGGAGTTTCAGGGTAGGTTGACTTGCAGTGGAGGTACAAGTTTATGTAATTATTTTTATGGCATCAAAAGTTGTTGTTTTTTTCCTCCAAGAATGTTTGTTTATAATTATTAACCCAAAAATACAAACTGGTTTCATTTTATTTTTTGTTTTATGAAAGTTGAAGTATAAGAGAAGCATACATTTATGCTCCCCAGAATATTGCACTTTCTTTTGTTTGCTATGCTTCTGCCCCTATTGCAACTGTCAATTACTAAAATCTGTGGTAGCCGGTTACATGTGAGGGGTGGTCTCAGATCAGGATAAGTTCAGATTTTTCACTTACATAACCCATATGTAAATTAAGATAGATAGGTGTTGCTGTAATCATCCTTGTTCTTTGTACTGGCCATTAAGTGATAACCTCAGAGCAACCAACTGCAATGTAGAAATGGGGGACAAAACTCATTTTGTGCAAAAATACATTATAAAGTAGATCTGATGCTAGTATGAGGGTGGCTGTAGCTAAGTGCGTAATAGTGTCTAAATAGATGGGTATTTTCCAATGGAATGGCCTGTTTTGTATAAAATTCTATCTTTGTGTTTTCTTGCTGAGGTCTTAGGTCACATATACTGTAGGTGTGTTGCCATGACAAAAGCCTGACTATAGACACATGACTGCCAGGACAAAGGTTTGATTTGGCTTTTCTCAGACTGCTGAAGCCTCATGTTAGTTTTGGCTGAACTTTAGGCGGCACTTTTGCACACCAAAATTGCATTTTGTACATGTACATTGTAGTCACTCTATGAAGGTATCGTTACACAGCCTGTATGGACAGGAGAAATTATTACAGCGACCTACTGTATATCTCTCTCAACAAACCAATTACATGCAACTGTTTTCAAGATAAGTTTGCCTATCCTCTAAAGTAATATCTCCCTAAATCTGTCCTTTGAGTACAAACACTCACTGCCTGTAGGCTGTGTGGTTTATAAAAGCTACTTCATGAAGAATGGCAGCTGTTATCAGGTTGTTTCACACCAAAAGAAAAAAAAATGTGGCCATTCTGCACAACCACTCCTGCAGTGTAATCCACCTCTTCGCTGTCCATCTGTGTGGTAGTATGCACCAAACTATCATTATTATGCCAAAATATGGTTCAATACACTACTGCCTGAGCTTCAGAGAGGTGGGAAAATCCAGAGACACTGAAGCAGTGTGTTTAACTGTTCAGAGCACACTACCAGCGGAAAAGTTACTGATCATCACTTCTGTATCAGATCAGATCATTTCTTTAAAGACTACTCTAAATTAGAAATGTGGACGTTGTAATTGGATTCTGGATTCACACTGAATTGTTGATAACGGTTATGTAAAGAACACAGTAACTGATATGAACCACCAGGAGGCCTCGTAATGTGAATTATAGGACTAGTGGGACTATCCCACAAAGCAGTAGCACTATTAAGTTTTGTCCCTCTACTTTTAACGTTCTAGATGTATCTTTATCTGATTAGACTGTGCATTGATTTTCTAGAAACTTTATGGTATCTTCTGCACTCTTATCTGATTTATAAAAAATAAAAGCATTTTTCTTTCACTTTTTGTGCTAGAGAAGCCATGCCATATGTACAGATTGTAAGGGCTTTTTCCAGTTCTGTTATTGCTCTGTGCAAAAGGCTGTAATGAGCTCCTTCTGATGTTGATTAATTGTTTTTTACTAACCTTTTGCAGAATGTGTAATTTCTTTTGGTTTGACTGGACTTCCAGGATTTATAATGGGGGATTTTTGTTTTACATTAATTGAGAAAGAAGACATACATAGCGATATGATAAAGAGCAGCTTTAATTCCACAATAAAGTTGGTTTTAAACAAAACACACACACAATAACACATTCATAAAAGGAATTTAATTCCACTGCCTTAACCTGTAGTTGTATAGAAAATACATTGACATCCTTTTTTAGAGTTTCCAACCAATTGCAAGTTTTGATGTCAGAAATTAATTTAGACTTGCATGACTTTGATAATAGTACTTGTGTACATGAAATGAAAGATGTCTTGCTTTTACTGTAAGTACTTGGTCCTGGAGTACCACGCAGTGTGTGTATATAATTTAATAGCTTTTTTTAATGATCAAATTGCAGCTTTTCCGTGGGCATCCAATTTAGCGGACATTAACGGGAGCCTGTTGTAGTCAAAGAGCCTTTGTGCATCAAGGTGTTGATCAGCTGGTGATGATGAATAGTTGTTAGAGCTGATAGAACAAAATAATATGTTGCTGTGGCTTCAGGTGGGCTTTTTTTGTTTACTGATGATTCAAATGGATTCAATCAATGTATTTATATTCTCGTCTCCAGGACATGTGAATGATTTTGTTTATTGAGGAGATACAAATGTTATTTCTATGTTTGTTAAAAATGAAAAATAAATAAGAATCGCTTGATATCGCATATTTTTTTCTTGAGTTTTAAAGCTTAAAAGTAACATAACATCAAGGTCTTGGATTTTTATATATATATGTGAAGGTATGTACGTATATATATATATATATATATATATATATATATATATATATATATATATATATATATATATATATATATGTGTGTGTGTGTGTATATATACAGTACAGGACAAAAGTTTGGTTGCATCTCATTCAATGCGTCTCCTTTATTTTCATGATTATTTACATTGTAGATTCTCACTGAAGGCATCAAAACTATGAATGAACACATGGGGAATTATGTACTTAACAAAAAAGTGTTAAATAACTCTTAAATAGGTCTTATATTTTAGATTCCTCAAAGTAGCCACCCTTTGCTTTTTTGATAGCGCTGCAAACCCTTGGTGTTCTCTCAATGAGCTTCATGAGGTAGTCACCTGAAATGGTTTTTTACTTCACAGGTATGCCTTGTCAGGGTTAATTAGTGAAATTTCTTGCCTTATTAATGGAGTTAGGACCATCAGTTGTGTTGTGCAAAAGTCAGTTTGATACACAGCCGACAGCCCTATTGGACAACTGTTAGAATTCATATTATGGCAAGAACTTATCAGCTAAGTAAAGAGAAACGAGCGGCCATCATTACTTTAAGAAATGAAGGTCAGTCAGTTCGAAAAATTGCAAAAACTTTGAATGTGGCCTCAAGTGCAGTCACAAAAACTATCAAGAGCTACAACAAAACTGGCTCACATGAGGACTGCCCCAGGAAAGGAAGACCAAGAGTCACCTTTACTGCTGAGGATAAGTTCATCTGAGTCCCCAGCCTCAGAAATCGCAAGTTACAACAGCTCAGATTAGAGACCAGATGAATACCACTCAGAGTTAGCAGCAGACACATTTCTAGAACAACTGTTAAGAGGAGACTGCGCAAATCAGGCTTTCATGGTCAAATAGCAGCTAGGAAACCACTGATGAGAGGCAACAAGCAGAAAAGATTTGTTTGGGCCAAGAAACACAAGGAATGGACATTAGACCAGTGGAAATTTGTGCTTTAGTCTGATGAGTCCAAGTTTGAGATCTTTGGTTCCAACCGCCGTGTCTTTGTGCGACGTAGAAAAGGTTACCGGATGGATTCTACACGCCAGGTTCCTACCGTGAAGCATGGAGGAGGAGGTGTGATGATAACACTGTTGGGTATTTATTCTAAATTGAAGGCATACTGAACCAGCATGGCTACCACAGCATCTTGCAGCGACATGCCATCCCATCCAGTTTCCGTTTAGTTGGACATCATTTATTTTTCAACAGGACAATGACCCCAAACACACGGCAGGCTGTGTAAGGGCTATTTGACCAAGAAGGAGAGTGATGGAGTGCTGCGCCTCCACAGTCACCGGACCTGAACCCAATCGAGATGGTTTGGGGTGAACTGGACCGCAGAGTGAAGGCAAAAGGGCCAACAAGTGCTAAGCATGTCTGCTTGTGAATAAGTCATGAAAATAAAGGAAATGCATTGAATGAGGTGTGACCAAACTTTTGGCCTGTACTATATATACACATACACATATACACACATATATGAGATCAGTTGTTATCCTGAAGAAGCACTGATTATTTTACCACCTTTAATAATGTTTTCATGCCAAAATAACAAAGGATGAATTAGAGGCATGTTTTAGCAGCACACAAGCTGTACAGATATAAAAGGTGCTTTCTTCCGGTTTACTGGCATGTTGTTTTCAGGTTTTCTATCAAACTAATCCCAAATCTGTGATACACTATGTCATGGTGAAAATCTGTGTCAACATCTGTGCGCATGAAAGGCAGATATATTAATAGTGAAGGTCACTCTAATGGATGGTACTGCAGTTGCTCAAAGCCCTGTTGTGAAAATAACCAGCTAATGCTGTTTTAAAAAAAGATCCATCCAAAGGCCCTGTATGTGAAACCCATAGGCTTCACAGTGCTATGCTGAAACAAATCAGTAGAGCGTGATATTTTTCAGCCAAACTAACAGATCAATTCACACAAACATTGGCTTTAGGATTGTATTGCTCTACAGCAGGTCTGAGCAAAACGGATTATAAGGCTTTGAATTTCCAGTCATGTCAGAGCTCTTTCTACACGTACATAAATACTTCTGTTTAATATTTCAAACACTCTGGGAATGTTATGTGGAAAATCTTAAAATCTTTGAGGCTATAAAAATGAACCATCCGTTTGATACGTCGTCTTCAGATTGTGTTGCAGCATTTAAAGAGGTGGCAGTCTGGTCAGTGTTAAGTCATGGCAGGAGAGGAAAATCCCCTAATGTGACGGTGATGCGGTCCACCCACCAGAGCTTAGAGCTGTGGCCACTGGCCCATCTGTCAGGCTTGATCCATGATGTTTGCACAGACAGAGACAAACTGACATTTAATGAAAGATGTATTTCTTGTTCTAGCATGACACATTCATTGTATCTAGTTTGAGACAGTTCTTCAAAAAGTGAAGAAAAATGCTATTGTGGTGACATCTCATTAGTTCTTAATGTTAACCAAGAATAGGCCTAAATCAAGCTAAAAAAGCTATAAAAACATGACACTAATTGGGCATCTGGCCTAATTTTAAGAGGATGCCACTTCACTCAGAGTGTAACAGCTGCAAGTATATCAAAGCTGAAACAATATATGTCAGGTTATGTTTTTCAGGGCAAATTAAAGGCTACATTTGCCAAAATTCATGGGATTTTCTTTGATGTACAAACTTGTTCTTGTACAAAAAGTACTTGATTGAAAAAGGGAGTCAATAACAGAAACAGAAACTCTGGACTAGTGGCTCCCCAACAGTTTTCTGTGATTTCTTTTAAAAATCGACCAAGCACCCAAGTTATTTTTCCCCTCTCGGATTGTTTGATTTAAAAGGTATTTTACAGACCCTGAAAGTTGAAAGTATCCAGCAGTTACTTCCTTTTCATTCTATTTTTTATTTTTAAAACGTTTGTAATGAAAATGTTTAACTCACATCAAAACATGACACAAATTACAAACACCATAATGATACCAAAAACATGGGGTAGAGGATGGGTGTTAGAGGAGAACACCACCTAAGAATTCCAATGTTATTTACATGGCTTTTCAATTCTCAGTTCAATCAACATTTTTGAACATGAAGTACTCTCTCTCTCTCTCTCTCTCTCTCTCTCTCTCTCTCTCTATCTATCTCTCAAAGCCAGAAACCAGAGAAGTAACTCTCAATCTTGCGACGTCTCCAATATCTAGAGCTGCTCCCTTGACAATGAATGAGAGACTGCTTTTGTGAACTCACAGAATGTTGATTTTCTTTTTTTATAGCCACATGAGCTTAATTCTAATTAATTCTGACACATTCTGAAAGAGAATATGTTTATTTTCAGAAACTCTCCCCTGGTTGTTTGATTGATTGAATCTCCCTAATATCTAAAGAAAGAGAAAAAAATGAATAGAATGGTTTGATAGAAAGCATCATTTAGCTAATAGCTGAACTGAAATATGTTATGTGATTATTATTATTTTGCATCCATCCCTCGGATCTTGTTCAAGATCGAGTAATGGAAAATGGAATGGAAAATTATCAAAATCCTCCTCTGGTCACGTGGCTCCGGGATGAGCCAGATTAGCGCTCTCTCGCTCTTTCTCTGGTTGCCAGAAGGACTCAAGAGGACATCGTTTCTAACATACACTGGATGTGGCGGTCCTAGAACCGAGGACGCAAACTATTTTATCTTTTAAGGACCTAGTAGCTTTGAATAATTAATTGTCGGTGGCATTCATGAAATAACTTCGAATTCATAGCAGGATAAATAATGATTTCACCGTGGGACCGGTGGTACTCGACGAGCTGCTGCCTTTGCTGCCATGTACGGACGGGCACCATTATTCTGGGAATATGGTATATGGTAAGTAAGATTTTTAATTCGATGTCAGCCCCAGTAAATATGTAACGTTAGAGTATAAGATTAAATATTTGATTAATATCAAGTGAGTTTTACAGAAATATAGCTAAGTTAGCTGGCTACTGTTGTTTTTCGGCACTAATTTGTGATTTGCCATTTTGAGGCAGATGTCCTCGATTTATACAGTTAACGTCAACGTAATACAGTGGTAGTTATTAAAACGCCACCATTTTTCACTCAAGGCTTCTTCCTTTGCTAATGTATATAACGTTGGATCCATTTTAATCAAATATAAGCATAGCTAGCTAGTATAGGTTGTAGCCGTAACGAAAGTCATTCTTAGCTACCGTTACCGTTAAACTTTTTGTTGCGCTGAAATAACCTTTCAACTAATTCAAATTCAATTCAAAATAGCTTTATTGGCATGAAAGGCTCAATAACAATGTTGCCAAAGCATCAACATTAAAATATTCGGACAGAACACAATACACACTAATATAAACATTAACACATTAAGATTGATTTAAATTGATTATAAATACTGTGTGTGTGTGTGTGTGTGTGTGTGTGTGTGTGTGTGTGTGTGTGTATGTATATGTGTGTGTGTGTGTGTGTGTGTGTGTGTGTGTGTGTCTGTCGATCATTCACTGTCCCTCAGGTTGTGGCATGTTGATATATACTGTATGACCTCTCTCCATCTCCCAGGAGTATTTTTTATTTTGAGAGGTCATTCAGCTCTTTGAAATTTGAGATTACCGAGTTAAACTTGTTAATTAAACGTTCCTTAAGTTACTCTTTATGATATGATACATGCCAGGAGCTCAGCGTGGTTAGATCTGCTGGACAAAACTAATTGTCCAGCAGATCTAATTCTCTTCATAAAATGTTGAAATAGGAACGCAATTTACCAACCCATCCAATTTGATTTGTCCTACATTTGCACTGATTAAATATAGAGCTTGCTCTTTTTTAACCATGGGATAACTACAAGTTTTCAACATAGTTCAGTGAGCCTGTTTTAATCCCTGACCTCTTGGAAGCGTCAGTCTCCTTCGCTTTGTGACTACTAATCAAGTCAAACAGTGACATAATAGGACTAAAATGGTAATTTCTTTTAATTATGCTGGTTGGACAGATGCTGATTTTATATTATTATAAATTAAATGTATTTTTATTGGACTGTTGCTTTTAAAAAACAAGCAATTTGAAGATAGTGGCCTTGGGCTCTATGAACCTGATTGGCATTTTTGACTATTTCCTTTCATTTGTAATCAGAGAAATAATCAATGGAATATCTAATAATGACAAACAATAGCAAGTTGTGTACCTATTTCAACATTTCCTTATGCGCCATTAGTCTTTTCCAGTAGATCTAACCACACTCAGCAGTTGACCTGTATCATATGATAAAGAGTTGCTCAATTCAAAAACCATATCAAATAATCCTTTACCTCACCTGTAATTACTTTTCATTTAAAGTACTTTATCCCACTCCAAGAAAAAGCCCAATCCGATTGAATCAATTAATTATGAAGGTTAACCCAAGGACATAACAATGGATAACTCCACTATGAAATGTAACATTAATATTGATCTTCTTCATTTCTCCACAGCTCATCAACGCGGTGGTCCTACTCATCTTGTTGTCAGCTCTCAATGACCCAGTTCAATACCGCTACCACCTTACCAGCTCTGAGCTGGGTACTGACATTGATGTCATGGACGATGCAAGTAAGAGGAACTAATCCCCTCATTGTTACATTTCTGACCTGATATATATTGCACTAAATGTCCTCAATGAGGCATACTTATTACTCTACATAAAAAGTGCAAGTTTAACATGTATCAATAGGATTTCATATAGAAGAGTTTTTTTTTACTATTATTTTTAAACACTAAGGGCTCATTATCAATATTCCATTCATAAGAAATCCAATTCATTTGTTTTAATTATTATACTATAATTATTTTTGTCATAATTATTCTTGTAGAGTTTAACAGAAAAAAATACCATCACGATGACACCAAAAGGCAATTTAGTTCAATCTTTAGTGCATTTATATTTTTATATATATATATATATTATTAGTTACAGATTGTGCTGATTAGAGATGGTGCATGCCTGCGTGCGTGCGCACACGTGATGCCTAAAACATTTGAATGACATGCTGTCAAAAAAGGCTCAAATCTATGACACTGTTGTTGTCTTTAGTGCATCCATCTATTTCCAGACAAGTCAACTGACAAATGTTCCCCTCTTTAATACTTTAATTGAATATTTTAGGTATGGCAGTTGATGTTTTCACACATTTTAATTTAATTTAATGAGGACAATACACTCAATATTCAATGATCTTATAATAAGACTGTGAATAAATACCGAAGCAATATCAAAATATTACAGTAAGCAAATAATCAAGTTTCATGGCCCTAATAATATTATTTAAGTATATCTCCCAGCTCTTGCAGGCAGTGCCAATTAAAATCAACAACATGTCCATATAGCCCCGTGTTTCTGCAGCTCTAAAATCATTTCTCCCTTCTGCCCACCACTTTTTTTTTCCTACAGAGTGCTTCTCTCAGCACAGACAAAGCTGAGTAGACTAGACTCGATAAACAAGAAATCAGTGTGCATGTGTATTTTCAGTATTTCCCCTCCTCCAGCAGTTATCATCATCGCTGTCGCCTCTGGAACACCACAGAGCCTGTCACTGGCTACTCTGATTAAAAACGACTGCTCTAATTCTCTAACGGATTAAAAGGGCCGTCTAGCATTCTTACTTGTGCAGCATCAGTAAAAAATTGTGAAACAGTGGGAAAGGATGGAGACAAGTTGGTGTTATGGTTTTGCAGTAGGCAGGTATCCTTAACGTGATCATATGCCGAGAAATCTTAAAAGTTTAACTCAGATGTGTGGATGACGTGCGTGTGTGAGGGGAGGGATGGCAGTGCATTTATTTATGCATGTATTATTTATATACAGTATGTGTTAACATATGTCCCTGTGTCCGGTGTGTGGCAAGGGATTAAGATGGAAGGGTATCATACTTTCCTGGGTATTAACACAGTATCAGTACTGTAATAAACAGTGTTGCTGAGTGTGGGCTCACCAACAGTCATACAGAAGTCACATTCATTTCAGTTTGTTATATGTAAAGACATGGAAATTTGGAAGTTTTCCTGCTAACAATGCTGACAAAACTACCAGGCATACATTGATTCCACTGTTTTACAGCCAGTACTGTTTATTCAAACCAAACGGGCATCCCTTTAACCAAACAGTACATATGCGGATATCTTGTGACACACATGCATCTCATCGGTCAGTTTTCACAGCTGCTATTTGAATGTGAGAGGGGTGTTACATCTACTCAAATTTAGTACATCTTGCATAACTATTATCCATGTGCTGATCATGTTTTTTCCAAGGCACATTAAACACGATAAATGGGGAGGTTACTTAAGGTGCTTTGTTTTGTGAAATCCATGTTTCCATGAAGACTTTTGGATTACATCAGTAGAATCAAGAGTTCTACTGAAAAACAGCAGCAATATTTCACTAGTAAAGTAGATTATCTGCTCTCACACTGTTATGTTTGTTGGGTTTTGCTTCCGCAGATATCTGCATAGCCACTGCAATATCCCTCCTCATGATTCTCATATGTGGCATGGCAACATATGGTGCTTACAAGGTAAATAAACAAACAATACAAATGAGATTCAAACAGACAATCTGAACCTACCTTAGTTGTTTCTGAGTTCCTTCATCTATTCTCAATTTCTCCCACATAGCAACATGCTGCTTGGATCATTCCATTCTTCTGCTACCAAATCTTCGACTTTGCCCTTAACACACTGGTAGCCATTAGTGTGGTCGTTTATCCCAACACAGTGCAGGACTACCTCCAGCAGCTGGTAAGAACTATTTCACTTCAACCCCAACACCTACTTTTAATGGCTTCATTTTAAACTGCAGGGTTGAAATATTGTCAAAAGCTATAATATAATTTTTTTATATTTAAGGAAAAGTTTACTAAAATGTTTTTTCAGATGCAGATTTGTAAAAAGACACTTACTGTCTTTTCTTTCACTCCTGACATCGATTTATTTAAATTTATATCCCTCTCTTCCAGCCGGGGACATTCCCTTACAAAGAGGACATCATGTCCACCAACAACATGTGCCTAGTTTTTGCAGTTCTCCTATTCATTGGCTGCATCCTCTCCTTCAAGGTAAGACCATAGGCTCTCTTTAGCACTGCAGATTCTCCCTAGGTTTGGCCTTTTGGGGCTTTAGTAATTGCATCTGCAACATCCATCTGAACAGATGTAAAGAAAAAGGTATTCTTTGAAAATAAAATGATATATTCAACCCATGTCTATACATTACACACACTCACTGAACATCTGTTCCCTGTAGAACTGCCTTTTTTTATAGATTTGCTCATCATTTTGCAACGTGATCAAGGCAATCAAGATCAAGTCTCACACTGTGCACATCTGAGGCAATACGAACCATATGGCTTGTGTAATGAATCTGCCAGTGTGAACATTTTCATTATCAATGTTCTCCACAAGATTATCACACAGTCAGAGAGAAGTGGCTCAGGGACAAGAGGAAACCAACTCCTGCCCAGTAATTCCCCCTTAATGCATGGATGATTCTCCAGGCGTAGCTGTGCTCGGGGGCTCTGGGATGAGATGGGACAGGAAGTTGCAGTCATCTGTACAATCAAATCAAGTTGTTTCTCCTCCAAGCTTAGATTCAAAATGTTCTCGGCAGATATCCAAAGCCAAAGCCTGGGTTTTATGATCGGAAGCAGCCACTGCTAAAGTTCCTGCTGAAGAATCCACTTGACTGCACTTAGCGTAAATGACAGATACAGACAGGCAGAAAGAAGGATCACTGGAGAGGGAAGAAAAGGATGCAGCTGATAGAGAGATGCAGATGAGAGACAGATGGTTAGATGAATAAAAAGATGGAAAGTATATGGGCAGGTCAGACTTAGACTCAGCCTAGCACATTATCAATGTGATTGAAAATATTAGAGAGTCAGTATCACAGTGAGGAGGTCAACTCAGCAGATGGTAAAGTTGTTGGCTAGCAGGCTGCCTGGTTTCCTGGTTGGTCGGTTGCGCTTACTGCTGGCAGAGGTACAGACTCAGCAGGCTACTCACACATATACACAATGAACCTTCTGTTCTTATGCCAAGTCAGACAAACCTAAACCCGACTGCTAACATAGCTTTACAGGCTACAATGCTGGTGGAAGACCAAGAAGGGCAACATTGTCCAGGAAAATTTCCCTATACTTGTACAACTGTATCAAATGCCCATGTATCCTGACCTCTCTTGTTGCAAAGCTAGCCAATATGACACTTTATCAAGGATGATGCATCTCTGCCTTTATCATCCCTGACCTTGATGAATGGATGAAATCATAGCAAGCAGCATCAGCAATAATACAAAGTAAGGACAAAATTATTAAAGGTCATTGTGTGTTCTTTGTTTTCACCCCCCGGGGACAGGCCTACCTGATTGGCTGTGTGTGGAACTGCTACAGATATGTGAGCGGCAGGGGCACCACGGAGGTTCTGGTTTATGTCACAACCAATGACACCACGGTGAGTCCTCACATCCACCTTCTAGCTCCTCACCTCAAGCACAGACTCAAAATATACTCTCACTCAGATCATAATAAAATTGCCTTCCACAACATTGTTTTGGCTAACAAGCTTTCAGTTTATTATATACGGGGAAAATCATTTTGTTACAATCTTTTAGAAGTTGTTTTGTCACTATGTTTGGCACATTAACTTTAATACAGTGTGTAAGATTCTTTGCTCAACATCGGTGAGGTTTTATCGACCTATACTACATTTACTTTTGTATGTTATTTCAGCTCAATGAGTTTACACCTTTTAATGTACAAGGTAAGGATTATTGGCATTGCTTGGTAGAGACATAGCGCCTTTAAGTCCCGCCCCCACCGGTGGTAAAAAGAACTCTCCATTGACTTGTATTGCGTGAAGGTTCCTTCTCTTCAATTTCGTCTCCTAGCAAACAACAGAAGAGATTCCCTTCCAACAATGCAAGAACACATAACTTAAGTTTTCCTAAGCTACAGACCCAAAAAACTGTGTGGATCCCACAGTTATCGCATTCTCCCTGTTGATTCCTCCCTTTCGATCCACTTTTAGGGTTAACAGCTTACAAAATCTTAAGTCATGGGTTATTTACCCTGTTAAAAGTGAATATCACCACACGGCAGCTTTTAGGCATTTTTCTGTTTGCGCTCTGTCTCTATGTACGTCACTATGATGATATAGCTTGAATGGCACTTCACTTTGGCAGCTATGTAGAGCCTGAAAATAAACACATTTCATTTTTTAAACTAGTAAATGCTAAATTCTCAGAAAACCTCATTAACCTCGACCTTAGACTTTAGAAGTTAAATGAATATGCATGTTAAATAATGAGGAGTGGGTGGGGGGGGGGGGGGGGGGGACCAGCTTTGGCTTCTTCCCGCTCCTTTTTGGACATAGTGAACCTATTGTTTGTAATACTTCATAGATATTGTTTTGTTTTGTTTTGTTTTTAATGTATTGCAGCACACTTATTGTGTTTTTTATATTTAAAATTTTAATTCCAAATAAAAATAAATACAATGATTTTCTGTTCAGTGTGAGAAAGAATTTCAATGACAGGTGATTTCATAACATTTTATTTTTTTAATAAGAAGAAAATAAAAAGACCAGAACATATGTATAAGTTATTATTTGTCTCATCAATCTCTCTATTTACATTATTATTTACAGAAAATTAAATTAAAAAATGTATTTTGTTCTCCGTGTATTGTGGCCGCTGAGCCAGTTCACATGTCAAATATCTTGATTACCAAGAGGTCCAGGTTAGTGAGGTCCTGCTGTAAAATCACCACAAAGTAATAGTTATTATCAGTAGAACAGAACTGTGAAGTGAAACCAGTTTATCTGGGCTGTCTGTCAGTCAGTGAAGTGACATTGGTGCTGTGGGTAGCAGCACAGTACGTGCTGTAGATCATCCTGTGGTGTGATTGGCTGGCCGTGTAGAGCCGAGTGTCCACCCCACTTGTTCCCTTCAGTCTTGACTCATGGGCTTTCTGAGAGGCTTTAGCATAGTCACAGTTTCCATTTGTCTGTGTGTAATCCTCCACACTGATACATAAGACATTAATCTGTCCAACACCCGCTGTCGTCACTTTGTCCTTGTTGTCACGGGTGGCCCTGGTTCATATTGCTGATGGGTTTTCTACCTTTTGAAACTGACTCTACATGCGGGATCTGATCCATTAGGGTCTGATATGATATTGTATCATATCATATGTCCAAGTATTGGATATGTGCCCATCAGTTTTGTCCACTGCAGATATGATGGAGGCAGGAGGCAAAATAGTTTTTCTCCTCAACCAAAATTTGAGAGAAAACACTGAATACATGTAAAATGAAAACACTCAGTTTAGAGAAAATGCTTAGTTTAGAATTTATTTTAAATTTATTTGCATGTAAAGCATGCAAAGGACAAAACTAACGTGTGCAAATTTGTTAGCAGGTGACACGCTTACATTTTTTATTTACTTAGCGTTGTGTATTATATTATAATTTTGGCTGTCATATTTTTACCATTTACAAAAAATTCCATGAAAACACAAAAAACAATTAGGCTGTCTGTCAATACTCTGCTCTCAGTCAATTAATTTATTCCTACTGAAGACATACTGTACATCTTAAAAAACTGTACACAAATGTATAGTTCTTTTCTTTTTTCAACTAAATAATTTTGTGTGAAACATATCTCTGTTTCAATAAAATATGTAATAGAAATGAGTGAACAAGTTTAGCGAAGCAGCCTGGCAAGTTGGTAAATAGTCACCACAGCACAGTGAAACGAAGATGTGTAGGAATCTAATGAACTTGATATAGTAGCAAATGTTACACGCTGTTTGGGAAAAAAATAATATAAAAATGTTTTCTAGTAAACAAATCATACCAATTGATAAAATACCGGCTGTACTGTAGTTATACTAAAAAAATACATGAATTCACCACTGCACAACCCTCGTGAATTTTAATCAGAAGTATTTAAATACAACACATATCTGTGGCTGACAGCTCACATATTTGCACGAATAGTGACGACATGGTTTCATCACTGTATTCATTCTCTCAAACACACTGCTGAATGAATAGAGCGCTCCATCTATTTTTACTAGATGGCTTTTTACTGCCGCGAACATAAAGTACCCAGCTGCTTATCTGCTGGGCTTTTACATAAACACCATTAAAATGCACAAGGGTTATCTCGCTCTCTCTCTTCCCCCTTCTCTCTCTATCTATCTCTGTCCGTCCTCTCTTCTTTTGAACATGTGAAATAATTGTCTGCTTGTCCGCTTCATTTCAAATCCTCCCAGTGATGTGTTCGCCGGGCCTCCCTGGCTGCTTCACAATTCAGTCCCCTCGGAGCATATTCTCTCTCACTCTCTTTCACTGAATTAGCAACAGTGCTGGTTTTATAACACCATTTACAGAGAGAAACTTCAGATGGAGAGAAGGCAATCTGTCCTCTAAAGGGATGTGTGGGATGTTTTCCTTGCAGCTAGAAATGCATTCCATAGGGATAGAATGAGTATGAACGATGGAGAAGAAACCTTCTACAGTTACTAAGCTCGTGTTGGAAATTACTTTTTACTTACTATAGAATGTACTATAAAAACTGGCCGCCAATTTGAGTGTCTTAATTCTGAATGTGTACAATTCTGCATCAAATAGTTTCCTCAAAAACTGCCCAATTGACTCATTCATCGCAATGGATGAATTTAAATTGTAAGTACGCTACAGAATGAGACACCATCTGTTTTTTTGTTACATTTCAGGTGTTGCTGCCACCATACGAGGAGGCCATCGCCATACCACCGAAGGAGCCCCCCCCCAGTATATGGAGGCATGAGAGACGTCCTTGATCCTGGACCCCATACCCTAAACACCTACCACATCTCCCTCCAACGCTCGCTGGAAGATGTTGAAAGACAAGACAAAACAATGTCTTAGAGGCTGGTTTCATCTTGGATACATGCCAACCTTAGATTAGATAAGACTGACCCTGAGCCAACACCCCCCCCCTCCAATCTAAACTCTTGCACGCCCTGAACACTCTGTCCCAACTTAATTTGCACTTTTCTTTGAGTAAAATGTGCACCAGTTATGGCCACCAACTGTTAACCCCCAATGCTGTGAATCTCCCTCGTGGTCTTTGTCTAGAAACAAACTACCTGAAGAGAGATAGTGACAGAGAGCGCAAGAAGGAATGCGACATACATGATCAGTTATGCAAGAGCACTTTTTTCCAAATTTGAAAAATTCCTTCATTGAATGTAATGTTGAGGTATTTTTGTACGACTTTTTTGTATAACTGAGAGATGATAAATGAATAGTGAAAGGCTGTCCTGTGGTATCATCTAAGTACTGATGTGGGTTGTCCTGCAGGTAATCATATTGAAAAAGGTTCCTCGACCAATAACAACCACGACTTCCTTTTGTATCCATGTAACACATGGTCTGTAAGCCTGTAATCCATTGACTCCTAGTGAAAAACCTTGTTCACCCATTGATTTCAAACATAATATTCCAGTTTGCCTTCTTGTCCAATTCCTGTCTTATCCAAGAACTTAAAATCTAAGAAAGACATATTCATCCAGTGAAGCACACATACATACATGTTTCACACACACTGCAGATTCACATCCAAAAAGGCAATACACATTCTGTAATATCTAAAATGTGTAAACATTAGTGTCTGAAAAATGTTTCAGTTAAGACGTCTTTCGTGTCTTCCCGTCAAGCTGATTCTTCAACAGTATTTTCTGTGTCTTTATTGTGTTTTTTTACATGGATCATGGTGTATAATCTAATCTGATCTGTTAAAATGAGCTAATTTAGCTGGACTGAGGGCATTTTCCTATTACATGCAGAACCTGTATGTTTGTATGTGTGACCGTATGATGTATCTTCTAGTTCCTTTTATATGTAGTAACATTTCCTTTGCACATGCAGCGATATAGTGTTGAGATGTTTCCTGTGCCAGTGACCTTTCTTTTTTTAAATTAACCGTGGATGGAAATCTAAAGCATTGATTTAGCGTAGCATAGTAGCACAAAATCAATATACAGTATATGAAGCTAGATGTTAGTTTTTGCCTCGAACTATTCAGGCAACTGTAAGAAATAATAATGGAACAAACTATATTAGACATAGTGAATCCCATTCTTTCCAATAACAAGAAGTATTTGCTATCGACAGAACCATTAAATCAGTTACATTTTTATCCTTCGACTATGCAACAGTGCATCAACAATTTCTTAGACCTGGAAATACCCGTAATATGAAGTAGTATTCCATTTGATAGTAATAATCTAGTTGATAATGTAGCCATTTGTTGCCCCGATCATCATTGTCCCTGTGTGAATTGGGACTAATGCGTCTGCAAATCCAACAAAATGAAATTGCACTTTAAAGTCAGCATGAGCTCACTGTGAACTGATGTGTTTGTTTTTATTCATCTTTAACATGGTATGCTGCAGTGGTTCTAAATATGATCAGCCACCCTCTTCTGGCTGATACAAGCTTCTAAAAAAAAATAATAATAAATATTCACATTGGGTGATGTGACTGAAAGATGCTGATTTTAATGCGACTGAATGAGGATTTCAGCTGCAGGCTTTAGAAGAAGAAAAAGTATTGTACAGTATGTGGACCACAGAATGGCTGATTTTATTAGAATCACTTCAATTCTCACACATACTCTTGTTGGATCTGCATTAGCTCATGTCTTCAATTCTGAACAATAAAAAGCTAAACAGTTGGTGTCTATTATGGGTGTATTGATTTAGTCAATAATTTGTTTTATTTGTATCTAGAAGTACATAAATGGGACATACTATACTAAGACTTTTTATTACTTTTTTGGCACACTATAACTATTTTTGACACACTGTACTATGAGTATTTTATCAATCATTTTGACATGACTTTTTGTATGTGGGATGCTGGCCCACTGGTTTGCACTGATGCCAATGGGCAATTAGCAAGAAGTATTCCAGAAATATAAAAAAAACAAATTCCAGAAATCACAATGTATGATCTTTGAACTATTTATTTGTATGATACAGCTGCAAATAAGTATTTGAACACCTGAGAAAATCAATGTTAATATTTAGTACAGTAGCCTTTGTTTGCAATTCCAGAGGTCAAACGTTTCCTGTAGTTTTTCACCAGTTTGCACACACTGCAGAAGGGATTTTGGCCCACTCCTCCACACAGATCTTCTCTAGATCAGTCATATTATAATATTAACATTAATTTTCTCAGGTGTTCAAATACTTATTTGCAGCTGTATCATACAAATAAATAGTTAAAAAACCATACATTGTGATTTCTGGATTTTTTTTTTAGATTATGTCTCTCACAGTGGACATGCACCTACGATGACAATTTCAGACCCCTCCATGATTTCTAAGTGGGAGAACTTGCAAAATAGCAGGGTGTTCAAATACTTATTTTCCTCACTGTATAATACTATGATTTTTTTTCAACGTACTATGCTTTGACTTTTTAATGGCTTCTTTTGACATAGGTTTTTAGGTGGCACACTGGTCCAACAGGCAAAAAACAACAGGCATTGGTTATTACAACATACTGTACTATGACTTCATTTGACATACTAAACCATGACTTTATTACTTTTTTCAACGTACCGTACTTTTACTCTGTCTTTTTTCGACATACTACACTAATACTGTTTTCAACATGAAGCCGTTGCTGTTACACTCAGAGGTTAGCAGTGCTGCCAACAGACAACAAGCAAGGACTCACTGCAGATTCTGACTGGTTCAATACCCCGTCCATGATGTCCCCTTTCTTGATGTTTTTCTGCAACACAGTAATGTGATTTTTTGACATACTACAGTTTGTCTAGTTAATGTCTTTATTTGAAATGTTATGCTATTACCGTTTCCAACATTAATTCTTTGGTAGGTCAGTGGCTTGCACTGCTGCAACAGGCAACCAGCAAGTATCCACTGCAGAGTCTGACCCAGTTTTGATACTCAGTTCAGACTCGCATGTTTCATGATAGTTTTTTTGACAAACTGTACTATGACTATTTTTTACATACCATGGCTTTTTTTCAACATACTATACAATGACTTTTTTTCAACGTACCATACTTTTAATCTTTAATGTCTTTTTCTGACATACTACACTAATACTGTTTTCAACATGAAGCCTTTGCTGTAACACTGACTCAGAGGTTAGCACTACAGACAACAAGCAAGGATTCTGACCAAGGTTCAATTCCCAATCTGCTGGCCCTTTCGAGATATTTTTCTCTGACTACAATACTGTGACATTTACTGACATACTAACCTTTGGCATTTTTTGAAATGCTGTTACTTTTTTCAATATCACTTTTTTGGTAGCACACTGGGTCAGTGGGTTGCAATGCTGCCAACAGCAGTTTTTGATATACTGTATATGTGTGTCTCTTGAATGCGTTTACACCTGTACTATCTACTTGTGAGCTGATGACTCTGGATCTTATTTAATGGACAGGTCCAAACGGGGCCTCTCTCCCCTCATGTATAAAGTAGTTGTTTAACATTTCAATGAAATTGATACTAATGAAACCATTCCCACCTTTCCAGCTTTTCTGCAGTCACAAGCATTTTCTGCATAAAAATGCATTTTTTTTCTATTAAACAATTTCAGGTAAATATGGATGTTTTATTATAATGAAACTGATTTCCTCCATCTTCTTGTTTCTGTTAAGTAATACAAATTAAAAATAAGTTGCACTTATCTTCAGCATGGACCTTTTTTACAGTAGACATTTTGACCCAGCTGTTACTAATCACATTAACGATGGCTCCAGCATACACCATGCAAATCATCCATCATTCATTATTTTATTTACACTTGTGCTATCCCAGTTGTGACATTTCAAAAAGAAAATCCATGATTTGGAGAATTGGGCCCTAAGTTATTATGAAAGGATAAACTTATCTAAACTGGAATTCAGAATGGTCCTATATGGAGTTATGTGGTTATTAAAGATGATTGAAACTAACATCGTGATCATTCAAATCAAATTACAGGGTGTCTGTGTTCACTGGTGTTCTCAATTCAGCAACACGATTATATTACCATAAAGACAGTCAAGTTTTAAAATTGTGGCTGTTATGATGATGTGCGTGTCCTGCCGCCCTCAGAAATTCAGTATCTCTCTATGGAGACTAACAAACTGGCAGATCAGAAAGGATTTACCCGCCTGCCTCAAAATGCATGCTGGCATTACCTTGGGTCTGACAGCAGGCTACCAGACAGACACACACACTTACTTTCTGCCACTAGGACAGGAAAAAAACTAAAAACAAGTGGGTCACAGTCTGTCTCTTTTCTTGCTAGTTGTGTGCAGATGGAACATGACATCAGCTTCTAAAAGGAGGCCATATTTGTGAGAGGACACAAGAGTGTATATATACTGTATATAAATAACTTGAAATAACAATATAATTTACAATCAGTCCAAATATAAAAGTAGAAAAATTAATACCAACAGCAGCCCAAAAATGCAAAGTACTGGAGGATGCTGTATGGCCCTCAACAGTTTATTTATGGCAGATTGTTTATGCAAAATCTTATTCTGCAACCTCTTTAGAAATTATTTGTTGCAGGGCATCTGTTGCACGTGAAACAGATCACCAGAGATGATTTCATTCATTTTAAATTGATATCAAGGAAACAGCTTAGGGAAGCAGCCAGGGGAAAAACTGGGCCAAAACACTGGATGGATGATGGATGCTTATAATTCTGCATCTGGGTAGATGCAATGGCCAGTTTCAAAACTTACACCAAAAACCATGACATCTGATCCAGACATCTATGGAATTATGTTCCAGTGTAATATTATCATGCCAGTTTATATTTCATACCTTTCAGTAGCTGCAGATATCTGCCTGCTGTTGGTATTCAGACATTGCCACGCCTCATAATCATTGCCTGCAATTCATACGACCTCTTTATATTTGATGACATGATATATTGTCAAACTTAAATAACTTGATGCTAAAGTATATCAGAATTAGATAATTATGCAGCAAGATCCAAAATGACAGATTTGAGTGAATATATGAACATATAACACCATCAAAATGCAATGGCTTTAAATCAGTCTGTTTAGGATGGCTTCAAATCAACAAAATAAAACATTGTGGCTAAATTAACAGTGAACTTTGTTCTTGGCTTCTTAGTTTTGGGCAGTATATTCTCCCACAAGTCAGAGGACAAGAGTATGAGTGATAGAGGCAGCCACCTAAAGCCTCTAAAGCCTTTAAGATGTGAGGAGTGTCTTTACTCAATTACAGTCAACATGCTGCAGTTAATACAGCAGACAGTCAATCCCAAGGTTTATGAAAGTGAGGGAAGAAACTGTTCTCAAAAGATGAGCAGTTGCTTAATTTTGACAAAATTGTGTTCAGAGGTCAGTTGGGTGAATTGTAATTTACAAAGATACCAGAATCAGTTCATGTCGTCATGCTTA
Source organism: Etheostoma perlongum (assembly GCA_026937815.1). NCBI lineage: Eukaryota > Metazoa > Chordata > Actinopteri > Perciformes > Percidae > Etheostoma > Etheostoma perlongum. Next base: position 13,087,499 of record CM049384.1, on the reverse strand, counting down.
GTTACACAAGTCTTTGAAGAAAGATCAACCATTTAAAATCTGGTATCTGGAATTACTTCTGTGACATTTTCTGCTGTTAGTATCATATTGTTAAAGGTCTGCAGGACTAGAGGAAATGCCTCACAAGACCTTGAAAACATTGATGGTAGTAACCTCATCTGAGAAAATCAAAAGAACACTAGTGCTCTCTGATGGACACTTGCAGGATCGACAGTATCCGGACAGGCAGGTTATATTGTTAAAAGAACTGACAGCAGCATGTACTGTTAACACCGACTTTATTTATAACAACGGGGTGGGGGAACAGCTCTACTGAGGTGGCTGCTGCTGGTCTGGCATGCTCCTGATGATGTCAGAATCGCCTGAAGAAGAAAACAAAATGTTAGCTGATCAAAACCCAAATTAAACAAAACCCATAAAAAACAGCTCATTTGACCTCCTACAAATACATAAACAGTCAAAACTGAGGAGAAAGGGTACCAATGCATCCAACAACTGGCCAGAATAACAAGGAGCTCAACTAAGTGCTCCGAAAGACTCATCTAGCAAACCGCTGGTCCTGAACTGGACCACTTTGATTAGCAGGTCCAACAGCAGAAATTTGCAGTGGCAGAAGGTAAAAGATATATACACTAGAGTGTTTTAACAATCCTGTGTCTAGGGAGCTGCAGTGAGTTTTTGTGAGATCATTTTTTAAAAGATGTTTTGACATAACAGCAATGATATTGATGCATGGATATTTTTGCCAGTAACATTACATCAGATCTGGTGACTAGTCCCAGCAGTGTCAAACTAAAAAAGTGCACAAACCCATTTGAGAGACAAATTATCTGTATTGATTAGAAGACAACATTAACATCTTAAAAGATGTTACTAATATTTTTAGGCGAATAGCTTTATTTAAGGGAAATGCTGTATGTATAAACTGTAGGTGTTAAAGGGGCCTTTTCGCTGCTGTTCAGTCCTATAAAAACAGACTGACTGGGACCAATCCTCCAAGGCTAATACCCCTGCATCAATTTTGACAGTGTCTGATACAAGCTTGTGCCAGCAAAGTCTTATTAGTCCATTAATGACTTCAGTATGGGCCCACTCCATAACATCTAAAATAGCTCCAAGGAGCCAAAGAACACAATCAATGTTGGTTAACTGCGCCATACTGTAGATGGTGTCAAAAACAAAAAGGTTGGTACTCACCAGGGTCAATGATCGCCAGTGTGCACACCCTGAAGTACTTTCCGCAGGCTGTGCCGAGCTCAATGTTGTTTCCGCTGTAGTGGTGGACACCAGTCTTGGCCAGCATAGCATAGTACTCAATCTCAGATTTCCTGAACATGGAAGACACAAAACGAGTCAAAAAAGCAGATTATAATACAGTCACGTTGACAAAACAAAAACTAATGCCCCCAAATGGTGCCAACAAGTTATGCTATCAATAAGTGTGTAACTGGACCATTTATAACAGAATCAACAGCCTTTAAGACTTGTTGTGCTTTACAACATCTGCATCAAAAGCACACTGACCTGTGAAACACAGCTGTTGTCTAAATGGAAAAATCAGACCAACTGATTTTAAAAACCTGACAGTTATGAGGATTTGAACTAAATATGTGTAATCTTTTGACAGCAATGCAAACAATTACCAGTTTGAACATTTAGCATACTTTTCTATATGCACATCATATTGTGAATCCAGTCTAATAAAAGCTTATTGATGCTATATTCTATTCATATCTCAAGTTGTTACACACGTCATCAAATAACCCCCCTATATGTAACTACTTGCTTACAGAAATTTTTATTGGAACAAGTATGAATGTATAAATTTTTCTTCATATACCTAAGAGCAGGGCAGTTGTTGGCCAGGATAACCAGCTTGGCTTTTCCCTGACGGATCATCTTCTGGGACTGTTTGTAGCCCAGGACGTATTTTCCACTCTTCATCACCAGCTGGAGACGGGAGTTGATGGACTCCATGGACTTTTTCTGAACAAACAAATGTACATACCTAGATTTAGGGACAGCACACAGTCTACATCGCTAACTTCCACCACCGTTCTCATTCAAAAAACCCAAATAGGAGTGGGAATAACAAATTTCCATTAAAAAAAAAAAGAAAAGACAAAGTCAGCACTGCAAATGTTATCATACATTAGCAGGAATGTTGTTAACGTTAATGCTTTCTAGAAACAGCCGAATACTCACTTATTTAAACGTCACTCAGTTTCAAGTTTGTAATTGTGTTGTCACTTTTAAAATCGATTTTAATTACCATTTTATTCTTTTTTGTTGCTCGTTCTTTGTTCGTTTTAAAACGATGTCACCCTTGTGAAGCATTTAAAGACTTTTGTTCTGTAATAGGTTTTCATTAAATACCATTATTACGTTTGTGTTAAATTTAGCAAACTAGCATTAGCTGCACTACCGGTGTTATAACTTACAGTTTAACAGCTACAAACGTTAGACGAAAGACAGATGGGTGGACGGCAATAAATAAAGGGACAGTCAACGCATTCTTTCACATATTTACAGCTGCAATGATTTAACGCAAAACTATACGCTGCGTGTAAATAAGTGTATCCAGACGGCAACGGTGCTAGCTAGCAGGCCGTGACAGAAACACGTCTCCACGTGAAGCAGCAGCTCGTGCACTTCTGGCCGAGCCAACGCCACTCACCGTTTTCTTTGCGGCCACCATTTTTGCGGTTTAGTCCTGATCGGCCAACCTGCGGGCGAGAGGAGGGAAGGAGAAGACTAGGGTTAATGTCAGGACCGTAACAAAACGTTAAAATTAACAAATCCCGGTGATTTTTAATCGGAAAACTCGGAGCTCGTCTTACTGTGAGTTAACTCCAATATGGCCTCGGAGAGAAAGGAAGTCCCATGGTGCACTGCGCTGCTATTTTTTAGTAGGCCTGCGCAAACGAGTACTGCGCAGACTACTCACTGCAGACAGATGGTTTAGACTAGAGAAAACCAATAGACTGTATGAAAAAAATATGTATAATTATAACAAATACACATTAGTATACAGCGAGCATTAATGAGCCGAAACACAAAAATAAACTCACATTAAAATACATACATTAACACGTAATAGTTACAGAATAAAAGTTAATAAAGTTTAAAAAACAAAGACTACAAAAAAGACAGATCCACAGACCAAGCCATGTGCACAAACTTGCAAACAATGATTAAAGCTAATAATAGGCTTTTAATTGCACTAAATATGCAACAAAACATTTATGTAATAACATGGATCTATTAAAAGCTTTATTTCATCTATCTCTTTTACACATTAGTCACTATAAGGCATCGTTGATGAAACTACCCATGGGTATATAAAGTAGGCTTTTTAAAACTAGCTACATCTAAACCAGCATTGCCACCAACATTAAAATGATCCATTATACACTAATGTATCATAAATAACAACACAATAAAACACTCTGACAGGGGTCCTTTTGATACCTAGTAGATACTTTTACTTGCTATGCTTTACGTGCATTTTGCTTTTGTAAGTAACTTTAATGCAGATAGTTTTACTTCAGTTGGAGTATTTTTTTTATAATGTGATGGCTACATTTCGGATAATACTTCTTCTACAACTGAGCAGATGGGTAATTTGACACGTTTCCACAGAACATCACGCTTTTTACCATTGGACTGGACTTTAACTCAGGATTAAGATATTGGCTCAAGGGCACATAGACAGTGCTTAGTTGTTAGTTTAACGAGGCTACAGGTTGTTTCCCCACCCCAAAGGTAGCAACTGCAAATTGTAGCCTAATGTATTTTTGTCCCTGTGCCAGCCTCTTGGAAACAGCCTCAGTTACAGTACACAACAGAAGCACACATTTCACCTGCGCGCTCAACTGGATAGAGACTTGTAACTACAACACAAATAGCTGAACGCGTTTTGGAGGAAGAACCATGATGCGTAATTACGCACGGAACTAAAGGAATTTGACGTCTTTTTGTATCTCCGCCAGAGGATTCGCTGTCCATAGTTTTGAATTCTCTCCATTTACAGAGACGATATCTATGCACGACGTCATTAGTGCAGCTACAGCCTTTCCTCAACTTTTAACTCTGAAGTTAACCATCCAGTCCTCTATGTGCACTGGACAAGATGGGATGCTCCACCAGTTCCCAAACTTCCGCGGTAGATACGACTCGACCCAGTGCTAAGCCCGAGGAGAGCAACGGATCCAGCACAACAGGTGATGCACAAAGCTTTACAACTTGAGGCTATGTAATGTAGCCTAATACATATGCTTGTGAGATATGTGGAAAATACAAATAACAACTGTTATATATAACAGCTAGATAGCATTCATTGCAAGCATATTTTAAGTGGCCAAACACTGAATATGACATTAATACCTGAATATGTTAGAAGAATAACGCTATTGTTAACAGTCCATTAGAAGCAATGATTTCCTATCCAAAATGTACTTTAACATACAGTAGTTTAATATTTTGCATGTAAAATAGTTATATTTTGCATAGTGTGAAATTATCTGACAAAGCACTATCCTGGCTTCACTTTGGAGATGATAGCTGGGAACTAGAATGATACCAGCCAAATGCATGCATATAAATTATTTATTTGAAATCAAATGCATTAATCAATATACTTTTAATAGTTATTCTTATTTCTATAAATAGCCTAACACATACCATATTGGTGGTAATGGTGTCATCATGGATGTTCACTGCCATATCCAAATAGAGTTACATAAGCCATATACAGTAAGTATAATGTAGTAAACACTGCTTAATGTATTTCTTTGAATACAGTGTCTGATGTCTGTAGTTCTAGTGAGCCAAATCCCCACAGTGACAGGATGGGAAAGTTTATTGTCATTATTTAACAGTGGTTTCTAGCTCTGTCCTCCCTGAGAGAGACAGCAACATGAAAGCAGATTTGGTGACAGGCTACAGTTTCAATACGAAATGGAGACACGCTTTAGACACTCCTTTGTTGGTCAGAGATGGCTCGGCTGTGTTGCTAACAAGCACACGTTTCAAGGTAAAATAACAACACTGCATCCTGTGTTTGCATTTTGCAGGATTGAGGAATTTATGAATATTAAAGTCTTATTTACCCTCAGTGGCTGTAAAATGATTTTTTGCCAAATCTGTGTGCAATTACAATAGATGTGACTTTGTTAGCAGATTTGCCAGCTTTAGCAAAATATCAAAAAAGTTAAAGAAGTAGCTGGTAGACAACAGAATTCACCAGGTGGGGGCACCTTGCTCTGATTCTCTCTTTGCATTCCTTAAAGATATATTACAGGCTTGTTATGTCAACGACAACATGGACACACATGCATGCACACTCACATAATCGTGTATGCTGTGTAAATGTGTAGATTCAGTGATATAGTGAGTTGAGAAACTCCCACTGCGACTACTTGTAAGAAAGAAAGATGATATTTATTAACCCAGGGTTAATTTGTTTAAACATTTAAAGAATGCAGACTTTAGAGGAAAAATATGGTGACAAATACTGTATAATGTAAAAGAGGGAAAGACATTTCATTTATACAAACAGAAGGTCGGCGATCATTCTATGAGCCATGCAAATACTGTACTTGCAATGCAAATCCCTCAGAAAAACTAGTCATGCACAATACCATAACGTAAAACATAGCAACCTGTCCAGAGCGCTGTGAACTGTGTGTATGAGGTTGTTAATGTTTATTGCCAACAATCCATATAATCATTACCTCTCTGTGGTTGCATGTTAGGTCACCAGGCCTTTTATTTATGCTATTTTTTACTTCCTTCCCAATGATCTGAGGCAACCATTGTTTCCCCAGTTAGTTCAAGGAGAAGAGAAGTGCACACATTGTTGTTTTATTTTGTTCGGTGGTAACTTTGTGTGGTCCAGTGGTCAGAGACTGAAGTTTAATCATTAATCTGTACTAATTTCATTCTCAAATTATAAAACAGTATTAATTATAAGATTCAAATAATCTGTATTTCAATAACCTTCTTGTCCATTTATCTCAAAAATTATGAAATGTAATGGCATTATTATGCCACATCCTCACTGGCTGCTCCTGTCATACTCTCTGAGCATTCTGATAATAAAGCAGGCATTATTTATTAAGGTGCCTGAATAGTGTACAACAAAATGTGTTGCATGACACCCATAATAATATTTGTTACTTAACGCTCTGGCTTTGGGTTAAGGCAATGCCATAGCCATTATTTAGGCAACACAAACATAAAATAAACTAAAACGCAGGAAACCTAAGAGCACAGTACTGATACCCCAAACTGTCTCACATTTGAATAATGAAAGTCTAGTTCTTGTTTTCTTACCTGACAGGGTCTGTGTCTTCTTTGTTTGTGTTGACCTCCGGTCACCATGTAACCATCACAAGTGACAGTGCTGCTACTGCCCTGTGTTGCCATGATGTGAAGTGTGAAAAGACTTTTTAAAAGTATTTTGTGAGGCAGTTTTTTTTTACAGACAGAAGTAAAGAGATGAGAGTAAACAAACGGGAGAGAGATGCAACAAAGAATTTGAACTGGGGACTTAGTTAGCACCGGGAGTTTATAATAACATAACTTAATAGACACTTGTGAAAAAAGTTTTTACCGAAAGCTGACAGAACAATATCATTAGACGAACATGTTTACTTTAGGGAACCCAAGTGAAAACAAATGCTACCTTGACCCTTGGCCCTGGTGTCATGCTGTGGTAGAAAGATCCTAAGCCTCATATAATAAATTGTAAATTGTGTAATCTTGTGTCTAATGTAAACATGATAATGGTTCTCATTTTTATTACATTCAAAGATTTTGCCTTCTCAAACTTGATACTATGAACAGCAACAACTGGGTACATAATTCATGCACTTTGACTGCAGTCTTAGTAGATATACAGTAATAGTAAGTAGTTTTATATTTAATTTATTAGTTTGAAATTATCTTCAAACTGTCCTTTTGGATGTTTGGATCCGTGGACACGTGTTGTGTTAATACTTGTGTTCCTGACAGGGGCAGCCAATGAGAATGGCAAAGTAGCTGAGGACAGCGAAACTATTCCAGACCAGACACCCGCTGGGGGCGGCGATGCTAAGCCTGCAGATGAATCTGCTGCAGCTGCACCTGCAGGGCAGGAGCCTCAGCCTGGTGCAGCCAGTCCACCTGCAGAGGCAGCAGGAGACAGCACCACAGAGGCGGCGGCGAGCTGCACAGAGCCTGCAGCTCCTGAGCAAGGTAGACTAGAGTCAATTACAGCGACGGGGCCGACCAACGGCAATTGTTTCTTTATTGATAGAAATTAATTCACATACTAGAATTTAGTCACATTTTTATGAATCCCCAATATTTTTGTAGACCGTGAGATGCAAAAAAAAAAAAACATACTCAATGCAGGACACTTTGTCTCTGCAGTATGATGACCAGTACAAAGCTTTTAAGGCTCTAAGCATTTTTTTTATTGTGAGCTTTATTATCTATGCAAATTACACTTTTCTATTCTACACTTATCTCGTCTTGTGACATTTATCACACTACACAGTTAAAAGCTGAATCAAAATGGAGCTCCATACGTGTCCCATCAAGGAAGAGGAACTTATTAGGGACAAAATGTACAAATGTTTCCATTGACCAGCAGTAACCTGAGCCCTGCTCCGCGTTCTGCATAGTAACCCATTGAATACATCACCCAGGTACATAAAGCCCCTTCTGCCTTTACCTAGACCCTCCACGGTCCCACTGCAATGGCAGTTGCCAAGTGCTATCCAACAACACACAGACATAGCTTTTAATGAACACACCAAAGCTGCCGCACAAATGTGTTTATAAGTCACACATCTGATTATTTAGTTAGTATTTAAGAATCTGTCTCAACACTTTAACTATATAAATATTATTTTATTCATGTTTGGACTCAGTCTTGAAATATATGTAGAATATGTTCTTTTGGCAGTGTAATGTGTAGGATGTGTAAGATTCATTTAAATCAAATGATGGTGCACAAAAGTGGTTGAAGGACACAGATTGTTTTGCCAAGACAGTGCTGTTGTTAGGGGGCCGCATGAACACATCCTCCCACACTAAATACATAATTTATTTAACCTCTCCCAGTGCTCTGGTAACAGGGTTATATGCTAAATTACAAATTAGTGAGTGCTACATAACTTTACCTCCTCTAAATTCCAAGAGAGCACTTCAGGTCAACGGCACAGTGATGATCTCTCGCTACAGAACAGCACTACATTGACTGCTCTCAGTTCACTTATTGCTTCAGGATTCAAATTACAAGCAGCAGAGGTCAGATCATTTTGTTATTTATCTAATACAAAGTGTGTTTTATTGTATTGCATTGACAAAAGATGGACTACATATTGCCTCCAAATATGTTGTTTTTTTCTATTTATTGTGGTCTACCCATACCTTCAAGCATTTATTTAGGTCATATTTAATCCTCCATATGCTGGTGGCATCCTTTCTTTAATGCTTACAAGTCTAAAACTCATCTGTATAAAACAAGTTTAAAACAAATCAGTTTCTTACAGATTGTGCTTTTACAGATTTCTTACAGTGTTTAAAAATACACATTTGTACAATTATTTTTAAAAAAAAAAACAGCCAGCACTCTCCTTGACCTTTGTCTTCACTTGATTTCAACCCCATTTGGTGTTTAACTTGACTCACCCTCAGTTCAAGCCTGACCACAGCCCTGTTTAGATGGCCTGCATGCAGCGTGTGTGTGTGTGTGTGAGAGAGAGTGTGTGGCCAACATTTTGTTGTCATCATGGTCTCATCAAAGTGTAATCTGAGTCCACAGAGAAACTAGAGCCAACTCAAAGAGGGCTGGCCACAAGTGACGTTGTTTCACAGCCAATGGAGAGAGAGGGTCAAGTGTCACATTTGCGAGCAGACACATCAGCTCATCAGCTTTTGAATCTATTAGTGGTCATTGTTGAGATTTGTTTAATGGAAGTAATCTGCAATCACGGGTTTTTGATAATAATAAAGTCACGACAAATGTGATCAAACGTAAATGTGTGCTTCTGTTTGTCATTGACGTGATTTCACACATTTGGATTAAAAGGTATTTCAGGCTTAATAATTAACATTTCTTGTTAGTGATCTAGATTTTTAGTGCAGTTCAGTAATGCAGGACTGGTCTTAAAGGGTCAGTTCACCCAAGTTACAAATAAACAAACTCACGTATCTCCAGCTGTATGTAGCCATGCAGATAGTTTGATTTGTCCAGGATTTTGAGACATTGTACCAAGATTTCTGCTACATCCAGAATACAATGAAGTTGAATAGAATGGTAATTGTGGTGCTCACAGCATTGAAAAAATACATTTTGAAGTCTTGTCTTTGCATAAACAATGTATGTTACTCAGGAGGATAATCCAAAGTCTTTGCTGCAATTGTTTTTTTATTGGAACTACTCCCCATGAAAACAGTTGACAGTACAATGTGTTCTGGAAGTAACAAGGACACGGTTTCTGGAAAGACATGTTTTTGAATGTTGGACATGTCATTTTGCTGTGAATACTTCAGGTGAACCGATCCTCTAAATGTGATTGTCTGTTGCGTACATGTACAAATCTTTTTTCTTTTCAAACAGAAATAGCAAAAGACACAGCGACCGATTCCGAGGCCAAAACAGAGGAGGCACCACGTGAGTGGCCCTGTAATGTCAACACAATGTCACATATTCCATATAAAACATCTATGCCACCTTTAACACGTTTCCCCTCTTTTTGTTTTTAGCGCCCAGTGAGTGAAGTGCAACAGATGAGTTTTGCTGGAAGTGTCTTTACTTGTTTGTATGCATGAGTGAAAGTATGTGTAGGTGTGCGTTTGCGTGTGAAAGACATCGCCTCGTTGCCAAGATGCAGACCCTGCTTTGATAAAATCACTTTCAGCCAGGGTTCCTCATCACGGTGCCTTAGTCCCCTTATGATGTATGGCTGCAGTTTCACCTAGCAAACTGTATATAGATAGAGCTACAGCACTTAGTGTTTATTTTCAGATGGTGTCATCATTTTAGGATAAGTTAATTTCTATTTATTATCTGTATAGGAATTTATAATAGCAGATTTTCAATTTAACTTGAGCCTAAAAATCCATTCTTTGTTTTTCTACAAAATTATAATTCTAAGGAAACCAAAGCCAAATATATTTGATTTCTGAACTTATTTTATTTTTGGGTAACTGGCTTTGATTTTGCAACCATGTTTGTAATAAATATGAAGAGCTGAGGACCGTACACATCAATATAGGAGCATTAATGAGATAAGTGTACATTTGAAACTTTTTTTTGTTTCTGAGGTGTCATGATTTCTTTCTGGAAAGATGGCCTAAAATCTGTAATAAGCTATGAACTGTCAAAAAATTAAAAACGGCCACGTTAAAATAAAAACAGACTCATGCACTCTTTGTCGGATGTGACATTTTAGGGTAAAATAACCATTTTGGAATCAGAGGTGGTGCTACATGTGTTTGCAATGTGTTTATTAGTGGGAGCTGAGCTTTTAAAATATGTTAAAGTATTTCTCTAGAACCGAACAGAAGATGAGATGCCAAACTACAAACAGTACCAAGAGGAAGGTGAATCTGGCTACTGTGACCAGGGATGGGTTGTGCAGATCCAATCCCACTTTATCATTACATTTGGTTCTATGATGGTTAATTTAGTGCTGCTCTATTGTTCAAGGTTTTAAGTGGTATAATACGGAAAGTAATTCAGAAGTGTAGTCAACCAGCTGCAGCGGCCAGAGGAGAAAATAATGTATGCCAACATCTTAATATATGGAAAAAGAAAGTCAACAAGATCCTAGTTTGGTCTTTCATGTGTCATCTGGAAATACTCTAAAGCTTCCACTATAAAAAGGTCACTTGATGGTTAGACTACAGCTTGTTTGGGATGTGGCTGTTTAGTCAGGAGTCTGAGAGAGGACCGAGAACGGCAACTGCCTCAATTTCCACCAGGCCACCCTGAAGACACAAAGAGACAATGAGGACATGGGGGTGAAAGCAATGTGGGTAATAAGAATATAAGAATACAATGCTTCTCTTGGATTTTTATGAACCAAAATTGGTGCCAAAATGTGGGGAAAAGGCTGATGTTCAGACTTTGTCCTGAGTGCAGAGAAAGCCTACTAACCTATACAACTATTTTTTTAGATTTGTTTGGTAGTGTGAGTGTGTACAATTTTACGGCAAAATTATGAGAGAACATTTGCTAATTAGCACTAAATTTGCTGCTAGACTTTCTGATGGAAATGCCATTAATTTGGCAGGTATTTGGTTATAAACCCAAGTATTGGACACCAATAATTTTAACCTGATGATGCCACTAGATGAAAATTGAGGGCATCACTAAAGTTATAACAATTCATCCTAGAATAATGTCTGTGCAAAATGTCATAGTGAGCCATCAAATAGCTGTGGATACTGTATATTACAGTCTTACCAAAATGGTGAAATACAGTATATTGACTATAGTGAAAATGCTGGATGATGGAAAATACATGGCACGGATGAATGAACATGCATCTAGCTACCATGAATCACACCACCCCATGTGTATTGATATATGAACCACATATACCACCGGGTACTGCAGTTCTATATTGGTCTACAGGTTTTGTTTGTACTCACTCTGGGGAGAGCAGCGACTTGGTAGGCAGCTCTGGCAGGGAAGTTACTGCTGAAAACTGGAAGGAAAACATTCACATTATATCAAAAGCATATTGGACAACTACCAGGTTAATCTTTGACTCTTCTCTATGAATTGGTCATTTATTGAGGAAAGTCATTGACAGTCATAGATAAGATTTCTGGGCACCAGCAACTAACAATGTATATTTTTTTTTTAAAGAATAGAACAAGTAAAAGGTAATGTGTTAAGCAGATGGTGGAATACTGGGAAACATGCCATTTTTCACAAGACAAAAATAGTTTTATAATAGAAACAAAGCTCGCAATGCAAATTCAAGTAATCACACTTATCAGACATAGTCAAAACTTTGACCTGCAGAGTAAAAATTCACATAACTTTGGATCACACATATCCTCTCATCAAGGTCAGGGAAAGTTCCCTGTCTGTGGTTCAGGTTTGAGTAAAGTCAGGAGGGAGGTGGGAGAACTTGGGACCTTTTCCCCCAGAGTCAATGACCTGCGCAGCAAAGCTTGCTGGGAGGGTTAAGTTACATCTGTGTGCCTACATGACGGTGTCCTTTTACAGCTCAGTGGGCACTGCAGCTTTCATTACACCTGTCTATTGTGATCCAGGAGGAAATGTCTAGACTGTGAGAGGAGGCTGCCTGACAGGTGACTGCTTCATCCGTCAGTGGTCATTTTCTGAGAGATGTTTGTGAAATATGAGGCGCCACATGTATGGATCCTGGAGTCTGCTGCTGGAGTGTTGACAGACTTTCCTTGTCATTTCTCAGTAAATTGTGTGCTGGATGGAACCCTTGTACAGAATCACGTTTCTGTGTGAATAAATTAGACTGCTCGTATAGGTGACATGGCCACTGGTGTAACAGCAGCTCTGACAACCTTGTTAAAGGTTGCCACTGTGTGGCTGCTTTCATATACAGTATAAGAATATAGAAATATGAGAAGAAAAAAAACATGAGGACCACATATGTTTTCCATTATAATCTACTTTCTTGCATTACATATAACGGAGTTAAAATGAATAAAGTATTTCCTTACATGTTTTGTAGACCTCATTGACGCTGTTAAAGTCGTTGATATCAGCAAGGAGCACTGTCGTTTTCACAACTAAAATGAAAAGAGCTAAGTTTAGCATGTTTGATCAGATCATATAAAAGCACATGAGCAGCAGCTGAGTTACTGAACAGCCGGACTGTACAGGGATCTCACCGTTAGTGTAGTCACAGCCAGCAGCTTTAAGAATCTCCCCCATGTTGACGAGAGCCTGAGGGTTGATTCATTGTGATACAGTCAATCAATATTTAATATCACCTTCCTTTATATATGTGGTTCAGATTGAATTGGATTCAGATGAGACCTCTTATTTTGATTCATCGCTGTCAGTGTATTGATTTTGTCTTTGTTGTTTTGTCTGTTTAATGTTCTGTTTTTATCCATTTATTTTATGGGTTTTACCTCTATGACTGCAAGTACTTTTTGTGTTTATCTTTGCTGATCTCTGTCAATTTCTATTTTCTTTGGTTACAAGTAACTTTATACACACACAAGCATGAAACAAAGCAGCACTGTTCTACACTCCGCGCCTATGCGCCATGTAAATTAAACAAAATCTGTGCTTATTGATGAGTTATGGAAATACTACACTGGGTGAAAATGTCCTCACCTGTTTGGCCTGGGCCTGCACCCCTCCATCTACCAGCTGACCAGAGGCCACGTCCAATCCCAGCTGACCAGAGATGTACATTGTTCTGTCCACAACCACCGACTGGCTGAAAAAGAGACACAAACTCAGAAAATTACTCACACTTTAAAGCTATAGTGCGTAGTTTCTGCTGCCCACATGAAGAATTCTAAGTAAGGACAACAAAACTGTTGGTGTGTCCACATGATACACCCCCCTCCTTTAATCTGCTTTAAATATTTCAAATGTAATAACGATGTTACTTTTCTAATGAATGAACTGCATGTAAATTTGCATGATGTAAAATGATTTTTCTCTGATGAACTGTATCTACATTTTAAATATCTCAATGACACAAGTGTATCATTGCTCTTCTGAAACCTGAATTTCATAATCTAAAATCCCAGTCATTTTGTGCTACACTTTTTTGTGGTAGTTTATCTAGTCAAATATTATAACAAATGACAGATAAGAACATTTTACCACCAGACACCAACAATAGCTAAAGAAACTTGGATTCTGGAATCCAAGATAAATCAGAGGTCATACTTACTCCACCCACACTGACAGCCAATTGGCCAGAGCAGGAACACCCCTCACATTGACTTGTATTTTTGTCAGTTGATTTCTGAGTATTTCAGTTAATTTGGTTTTAATCAGGTAATTAGAAAACGATGTGCTCTTTGTTGTTGCATTTCTGAAGATTTAGATGTTAAGGGCACATAACGTATTTCACAGGACATAAATCCTTACCTGTATATTCCCTGTCTGACAGGGGCTTGTGGCGTGTAGGGGATTTGTCGACGAATAGATGCCATGATGTCTGCTGTCTGTCTCTACTCTGCAGTGCTTGTTCTTTGCTAAAAGTTCAGCTCTGGTACTTTTTTATGGGGTCAAGCCAAGCAGGTTGAGTTCATTGTACACTAAGACCCGCCCCTGATCCAACACTGGACTGTCCTTGAGATTCATCCACTCATACAAACAATTTATGTACCTGCTTCTGCACCCCACGTGTCGCTATAAATAAAACATTACGCATACAGCATGTATCTGTAAGTTTCCTTACCTGTATGGACCGATGGCAGCCGGGGCTGATATAGTGTTGACGATCTTTCTGTTGATTGCAGACATGTTTTCCTTATTTGTTTCCCCAAGTCTTTTCACCCTGCAGAATGGCTGTGAAGGGTGTCGTTGTGCATGTGCAACAATTTATGGAAAGCAGGAAGAGTTTCTGCCGTAAAGTCTACCGTAATGTCGGTTAACAAGACAACGCTGTTTTGGACGGGCGTCCCTAGTAGAAGAGTAACGGTACGACGGGTGGTCATTCATGACGGTTAAGATTAAAGCATTCCACTGCAGTTGTGGTTAACTATAAGTAACTTTATTATTTCTTGCACCTTTTCAAAATAAAGTATTACAAACAAAAAGATAATAAATTAGGTGATTCAAACAAATGCTTACATTCCACTCTACATCCTCAAGTCAGAATCAGAAGGTATCATATTGCAGAAACAACAGTGAAATAAATGAAAACAAAATCATATACCTGTATATATATCAAAAAGTGATTTCCGATAACTTGTCAGATTCTCTACAATGTCATATTTCAAACTGGGCTTTTTAAAAATTGTACAGAGCAAAAAGTTTGTTAAAGCTGCAAACCCAGCTTCCATATTAACAGTACTCTTATCTGTGCAGTTAATACAATAGCATTCTACTAAATAGCAAACATAATTATAAACATGCATTCTAAAACACGCGGAAATCAAGCCACGTTTGACAAAGGGCGGAAATATTAACAGCCAAATCAGCTACCAAATTTAAACCAGCGTCACAAAAACAAAAAGTTTTAAACATATTAAATAAATAAATTGCTTGTGTGTAAGTTGCCAATGGACTGTAGACTTAATTCATGAAAACAATGCACGTCAAGAATGTTATTGATTTCTGGGAAAGAACAGTTAAAAAAATAAGACAAAAAAAAACAACTTACAGATATAATCAATGGAAAGAAACAATACTAGCTGGTATTTGGATTTGGTTGTTTAAAATGTGTAGACACATTGTTCATCAGATGAGAAATAGGATAATGTACAGTATAGTCATAAGATTATGGAATTTAAAAATGTCAATTAATATGCAGTAAGTATGGGTTGAACCAATAAGACTGTGCATTAACATAGGTAACAGAAACCTGCAGACATATTGTACATGTATTAAAGAATTCATTCAAAGGGTCAATATTAGCACGAGTAAATTCAATGTCAAAACTAAACCACAACAGAGAAGTTTTTATCTCATGATGTAAGAGTAGCAAGAGTTTTCAATTAAACATTCAAAATTGTGAAGTAAAGCCCACCTGACAATGGATTTTTGAGTCCAATAATTATATCAATATTTGAGAGCAGATAATCTGATAGCAGCCAATATTTATATTTTTAGGATAAACACATGACATTTTCTCTCAATTTGTTTAAGGAAAACAATAACTGGACTGACAGTTTTGTAGTAATGAGCATGTGTACATCTTCATTCCTTCATCAATAATCACACCTAAATGTCAGAAAACAAAAACAGCACATTCTCCATCATTCCTGCTGTAACAGCGATAAGGGGAAATTTGCTTTAAAAAAATCTAAATGCCATTTATTTTTTAAATGAGTCTGAAATTCAGACAGCAGCAGTGGCTTGGTTTTTCTTTAGTGTCAGTCAGTCACTTGAGTCTTTTATAGTTACTAGTCAATTTACATGACTACTTGTCCCCAACACTTGTCATCTCCTTCACTGCTTTGCATATAAGATCGATCAATATCTAGTCATAGTCATGCTGGAATTGGAAGTTGTTCAATCATAGTGTGGAACAATTACAAAAAAACATAATTATAACTTGAAAAAATCTGCAAGTTTTTTTTTTTTTTTTAAAGACTGCAGGGACATTCAAATAAAAGCCACAGTATTTTGGAATGCTTTGCTTTTTTTAGATTTTGGTGCCAACTCTGGTTTTAATTCGAAAGAAGTGGATCATTTTGTCCAGTAATAGCACAGATTTTGACTTAATGTAGAGCAGTGGGTAAGTAGGACAGGTGTGTTATGAGACACCAAGATGCATGGAGTCAATATAGACTGGATATAGTGCACTGGATGTTAAAAAGGATCCCAAAAACAACATAATTAAATACAAGACAATTAAGAATAATAAATGTTTTGAATTTAAGTCCACCATGCAAACATACATGATCCGTTCACCACCCACATGACTTCTTTCATTTCTGTCCATTGTTACAGCTTTCCACAGTCCACTTAAAACTCATTTAGGATGAGAAGAAATAGATTTAACTAGCTCACAACTTGGTTGTAATATTACATTTCATATTTTTAAACCAGGTGTTAAATATTTTAAGGCATTCTCAACTAAGTCAGCGTCATCTTGATTGTCTTTGGTCATGGACAAGCCTCCACAGCTTTTTGTTGCAGGTATTTCCAAACTAGGCTCTATATTATATTTACACTGAAAGTCTGAGGAAAAAAAATACCACTTGTCATTGACCACTGTGATTATACTGCTGCTACTGCCAGAGGATAGGCTTCCTTTATGGGTTGATGGGGATTGCCTGAGGGCTTTCTGTGTGACATGGAACGTTATTTCATGCTGAAAAGGAGAAATTCATATTGTGACTTTCAGGCAGGTTTTGGAGACATATGGTGTAAAAACTGCCATCTTGTATACACCCAAACACTCGAGGGAGCGGAAGTAGAACAGAAGTAGAGTCTTGCACCAAGCGTTCTCTCTTCGGCCTCAGTCCTGAGTATTATTCATGGGAGGGCAACTTTATGGGATCCATAGAAACAATTATTTCTGAGTAACAGCATCTAGACATAGTGTAGAAACAAGGCAGATAAGTGTAGATTCCAGGAGCCAAAATGGATGTAAAAGCATTCAACTTCATTTAGAGGCAGTTGGGAGTCAGAACAACAGTGGGTTTTCAACAAAGACAATAAGGTCATCCTAGTTCCTCTGAGTCAATGGGACGTAAGTTTTGTGGTGATGGTGACTTTGGTAAACCGAGACTAGAGGAAGGGACACTCAGAAGTTCTGTTGTCGTCTCTTCTTGGCATCCATGGCATCCAGGATGGGCTGTCTCTTGGCGGTGTAGCGCTGCCTGAGCTCCTCAATCTCCCGCTCCATCATGGGATCCAACGCAGTCAGGCGCAGCTGCAGCTCCTCAAAGTCCAGGTTCTTCAGCTGATCAACAGCACACATATAGACAGACAAACAAGGGAGAAGGAATGAGTCTGTCATTGAACTGTTTCGCTTTTGGTATTTTTTTTAAATTATTTTATTACTGAGGCACTGGTGTTTAATTCCTTTAGGTCATTAATAGGTCCCATTAATTAAAGCAGTTCTATCTGTGCTCATGGTAGATTTTACTCACAAAGTCGAAGTCTCCATCCTGAGGCACCTTCCAGTTGTCAGGAAAGACATTCTTGGACTGGATATGGTAGCCGGGCTGCTCCTGCGGCTGGTTATGGTTGTAATTCTCCTGTTGCTGGGCTGCCTTGTTTGAGTCCTGCTTGTCAAAATAGTCCATGAAGGATGGACGTATTGGCTGCTGAGAGGTGGCGTGCCCTGTGGAGGAGAAGAGGGTTGTGTTTCAACACCTGAATAGTCTCCTTAGTTAATACTCTATTTTGTGATACCTTCACCTCTTTATGACAATCTTACAAACCACTAAAACTAGTAACATTGACACTTACTGTTGGCTCAGGTCCTCATTTAATTTACGCAAAAAAAACCCCACTTCAATCCATTTTCTCTCAATAAATGAATAAATATGTGTGTGGGCTCACTCCTCATTGATCCCTGATTTTCCTCCTCCTCGTCATCATCATCACTGTTGATGACCATTGTGCCCAGGTCAGACTCTAGCATGGTGCTGCCGTGTTCAATCATGGTCTGTGCTCCATCACTCATTGTGCTGGTAGCCCGCATGGTTCCTGCACCCTCAGAGCCAGACTTCACCATAGTGTGAGAGTCCACCTCTGTCTCCTCCTCCTGGAGGACATTAAGTCATATACCTTCAAAATATAGCCTTCTTATCAAGTCAAGTTTATTGTTAACATCTCAGCTTACATACAGAGTTGTCATCCTCCTCCTCCAGCTCTCTCTGCTGCTCCTGCTGCCTCTTGGCCTTCATCTCCATGGCTTCAGTAATCAAGTCTCTAAGGATTGTGACCGGCTTGGCCTGGTTGATAAATGGGTGCTGGACATCCACAAGAACAAAAATAAAAGTGTTGTGGTAATGTAAGTGACACAGATTGGTCACCCCTTGCATATACTTATGCAAAGTATACCTACATCAGAGTTTCTCTGAGTGCATGCACCAAGGTGTTAATGTTCTGCTCTCTGTTTGTGTGTGTGTGTGTACATGCTTCCTTCCTCCAACCTGTAGGAGCTGCGTGGCGGTTGCTCTCTGCTCTGGATTCTTGACCAGACACTTCTTGACAAAGTCTGTAAAGTCATCTGACCAAAGCTCTGGCTTCCTAAATGTGGGAGGAGGGTTGGTGGGGATCATGAAGATTGCCTGAAAGAACACAAAAGAGGGTTTCAAAGAGTCAGATGGAATAATAAAGAGAATAATTCATGAAAGAATCATGTAAGCGGTTTGTTCTATACACCTCAAATCCAAACATTTTACCAACCCCTGCTTCAGAGTTGAGAGGTTAGGTCTAAGCACACACTTCTTCAAATTATTATTACACTCACTCTCATGGGATGGATGTCAGCATAGGGAGGTTTCCCTCTGCCATCTCTATGGACGTGATGCCTAGGGACCAGATGTCAGCCACACAGTTGTAGCCGATCTCCTGAATCACCTCTGGGGCCATCCAGAATGGAGTACCAATTACAGTGTTTCTCTTTGCCATGGTGTCCTTCAGAGAAAATGCCAGTATCATCATTATGGACTTGAAGTTTTCCAACCACTCAATATTGAGTCACAAAATCAGCGAAAGATTATACATTCCAAGTAGAAGTTTACCAAAAACATTCACTTTTCTGTCACTGGTACAAATCCTAAACAACTGTAATATTGTTACCGTTAGTTGTCCAGCAACTCCAAAGTCTGCCAGTTTGGCATGTCCCTCAGTGTTGAGGAGGATGTTTCCTGCCTTAATGTCCCGATGGATCTTCCTCATGAAGTGAAGGTATTCAAGACCCTTCAATGTCGACTTCAGGATAGTGGCAATCTCTTCCTCAGTCAACTGTAAGGAAAGGAGCAAGAAAACACACGGATGAAATAGGATCCAAACAAAGAAAGTAGACTAACGCAAGAGTGACTTTTCATTGTTCATTGATTTTTCATATAATCAGCACTTTTGCAAAGTCACAGACATAATCAACCAGGACATTTTTCCTTTTACTACACTGTTAAATCACATTGCAAATTATTAAAATTGTTATTTCAATGTCTACAGCAATGGCCACTGAGGTTTTATCACCATTATAGGTATTAAAAAGCAATGTGTTGTTAATGTCAATGTCTTCGTCTTGTCTTGGTATTGTAATTTTCCCACTGGGGATCAATAAACAGTATAAATTATTATTATTATTATTATTATTATTATTATTATTATTATTATTATTATTATTATTATTAGTAGTAGTAGTAGTAGTAGTAGTAGTAGTAGTAGTATTGGTCAAACTATATCAGTCTAGGGTATACAAATCCACAATCTGCTTAGAGTAAAATATATCATAGAAATCTAAACTCTGATGAGTTGTGAACTATTAACATTCTGTGTGTGTGTGTACCCACCGTCTTGTTGCGCAGTCTGATGATGTCAGAGACAGAGCCGGCACCACAGTACTCCATCACAATCCAAAGGTCTGTGTTCTTGAAGTAGCTGCCATAGTATTTCACTACGTAAGGGCTAAAAGGCAATGCAAAAAGGAGCGTTATCAAAAGAGAAGACAAAGTTTTGTTAACAACAAAAACAGCAAAAGGGAACTTCAAGACATCAGAGAGCTGTACTGGCAGCCAACATTCTGTTTAATCAAACTTAGAGAAAAGTGAACTATGGAAGCAAATAAGATGGGGAGTGCTGTGTTCTCCTCTAACCTGTCACACTGCTGCATGATGGAAATCTCTTTGATGATCTCCTGCAGATCAGACTCCACAGGAACCTGCTTGATGGCCACCACCTGGCCTGACTCCTTATGGATGGCTTTGAACACGCTGCCATAGGAACTACACACATGCACATTCTCTCTGTCACAATATGTCGAGAGTGCATTTTATACATGATAATATTAACAAATAAATGCATTACACAGCAAATGAGTCGCATCCTAAAAAGTACAGACAAAACTACAAAAAGGTTTCAGTCAGTGGTACACAGTGGAAACCGTGGTTAGTCATGACACAAACATCTTACCCTTCACCGAGTTTCTCTAAAACATCAAACACTTCCTCTGGTTGTTTGGTCAAACTGTCCTCGCTCAGCTTTTTCAGCTTGCTGAAAGAAACAGGAACAAATAAATTGTAACTTCAGTATAATACTCTTCTTAAAACGAGTAGTGAAACCAAACTAAACCAATATACCATAGGAGCATCTGAAATGAAATTATAGGCCGTTTCTAGCCATTTTATATGATTGCAAATTACATAACGTTATATTGAATATATTTGGGTTTAACACTAGGACTGTTAAAGTTAGTCGAACAAAACATACCCTCTGAAGACATCAACATGTGATAGGTAATCATCACATCATGAATCACAATAGCACCAATTAGCCATTAAATGGTTGCCAAGGATACTCTTTTTTTTTTTTACAGCGTTTTGTTACTCACACACAATCTATTATTTTGTACTTCATGTCAAAATAATACCGTAGCCAAATCCAAATGCTCCTTAAAAAAGGCACATACAGAGTTACCCAACTACGAAAAAAGCTACAAAGCAATTAGAAGCTTTAACACAGGACTTGCTATTTTGTTTAAGAGTGACCTCTAAAACCATTTACTCGTCTTAACTGACTAACGTTAGAAAGTTTGACAGAAAACTGGTAAAGCTAACTAAGTACACAGCTAGCTAGCTAAGCGACAGCTAACGTTACCTACCGCCTACGCTTCAGAGCAAACGCGGCAACGCGGAGTCCGAACCCCATTGTTTCCAACGACTTGCGCAACGCCACGGTGGTTTTGCCGCTGCGTAAACCGCGTTTGGTCTGAAAGGCCGATTAGCCTTTAAGCTAACGAACTAACTAGCTACCCACTAGGCAATAGCTTGGTTTAAGACCAGTCGGAAGTACACAAACCTTTTGGGCGCAGACGGCTCCATGGCGTATAACTTCAAAGAATACAAAGTCTTATAGTAAGTGTTGTCAGTTTTGGGGCCAATAGTCAAGATGAGAACATTGTCGACAGAGTCCTTGTTGTCAAAAACTAGTGGAGGGCCCCTAGCTGATTGTTGGTTAACTATACAGTCTATGGTTAGCTAGCTAGATGATGGACCGTTCGGGGACACAATTTTCCACAGCGCCCCCTGTTTGACCGGAGTCCAAAACAAAAACACAACTACTGTTACAGTTACTGTAACAATGAACAACCTTTAATAAATATACCACAAACACCACTGTATACGAGGGAATCTCTCATATAACGTTATTCATATTAAGTTGCGTAGTCAGGCAAAAAGCTATGCCAAATGTGACGGAGTACTTCTGACCAATCACAAACCACTTTGCTTTGAGGTGGACAACAGTTCTGCGTAGGAAGCAGTGTGCAATGAGGTAAACAGTTGGCGTGTTAACACGGTGAGTTGTGTTCTTTTTTATCTTTTAATTTTGTGTATTTCATAATAACTATATTCGTACTGCATTTTGAGATTAAATACCTTTGTTATTCACTAGCTACGCCTACCGATTATGGCGGTTTAGTCTAATTCTGTTGGTACCACCATGCTGTTTCTGTGTCAGCATGCTGTGACCATAACGTTACAGATGTGATTGTGTCAACATTACCTCTCCTGTCTGTTACAGGAACAAAAATGGATCCACCGAAAGATGTGCAGCCGCCCAAACAGCAGCCTATGATCTACATATGTGGAGGTAGCTACACTGCAAATTATATTTGTGTTAATTGTAGTCAGCTGCTACAGCTACTACTGCTAACGATGCTAGCTTACCAGACATAACGTCTGTGCTGTAACGTTAATGCTTACCGCTGCTTTGGTGTCACTGTTGATTACTTTGAATCACTGCTAGTAACGTTACTGCATAACTACTTCTGTTACCGTAGCTATACTAAAGTCAGCTACTACTAACGGTGATCAAGTAGCTAACTTATGAAAGTCACATTCCAAATTAAAATAGATTTATGGCTGCGTGCACACACCGATGCGGTTGCTGTCGTAACTTTAGCGTACTTAAAGGCCACGGTATGCACATGTAACGAGTGACCATCTTTTATAACTTTATTGTACAAATTCACACAGAACATCAGTTAGAAAACAGTTTGGCATCATATTTATAGCTAAAGATAACAAGACGGTTCTGTCTTCAGTCTCAATTAGTTAATAATACATTTTTATAATATCTGGTCATAAGGTAAATGTACTGCAATAACATATGAACAAATGTACTACATGAACGTATCAAGAGTGGACGCTATTAGAATGTATTGCCCTGCTGCTATGAATGGGAAGCGTGGAAATAATGCTCCCTCTGGAGTGGACAAGTATGTCATTGCCATAGTATGTGGTTATTATACCATGGCTATGAACCAATCAGATTGCTTTTATAATACAATATAATTACACATAGTTCTCATAGAACTGAGTCAACGGTACTGTGGTACTTAACCAGTCTTGCATTGTCAGACCTATCTCCACAGCACTGGAGAAAGGTCTGGCTGCACCAGTTTTTCTGAGATAGGGGAAAATGGTTTTGGCTTGTTTTTATGTCTTTGAACCAATCACAATCATCTTGGGGAGGAGAATGATGTCTGATATAGGAGGCCAATGGCAGGCATATACCAACCGTCTACATCCGGTGAGTCAGACTAGTACTTTACTGATGGCCAAAATTCTGCTGCTTTTTGAAAGCATTATTATGTATTCCGCCCCAAAAGGCATAAATTAATACCATCCAAATAGCACAGTGACTAGTCCATCTTGTCTTCTCTTTTTTCTTAGAGTTTTGAGACAACTGTAACCTGCAAGAATAAAACAACCATTGCAATTTTTTAGCGTAATCTTTATAAAAAGATACATACTAAGTGAGAAATTTTTTCAAAAATCAACTTGTCTGTGCTCTCTGGTTAACAAAATATGCAATGTAGACTGTTTCTAAACTACCTCAAGCCTAGTTTTGCATTTCTGAGCTACAATTTCTTATCAGCCAACATGTACACAGATACTGATATATCTGAAATAAACTTATATCCGTCTGACCAAGTATCGTCTAGCTGTATTGGTTTATTGGATCTATAGGATATTTTATCTAATATCCTTTCTTTATTTGCAGAATGCCACACTGAAAATGAAATTAAGGCCCGTGATCCAATTCGATGCAGAGAGTGCGGCTACAGGATCATGTACAAGAAGAGAACAAAGAGATGTATCCTTTTAATGTAATATTATGTGATGGTAGAAGGCTTTTTATATAAATGATATGTATGAACTGAATACTACAATACCTGTACATTTCCTTGACTCCTTGATTTCAGTGGTTGTCTTTGATGCCCGATGAAGAAGAGGAGAGCAGTTTTGATTATTTTTGTTGTGTACTATTTTAGTAGTGTATGACCATGTATATACATAATGTAGATCAACAGCTTCATAAGTTCTGACCTCCTGGCCTGGCTTCAGATTTCCAAAATATGGTTGAAGCTCAACATTTTCATTTTGACACACATAGTACTGTTTTTTACTCATGAGTAATGGATGAAAGGTTTTGGTTTATTAAAAAAACAAGATTGATCATGTTGGTATTTTTTTTCTCATTTGATCCCATGTTTCCTTAATATCAGTTAACCCACATATCATTAATACCCTCAAATAGTCAGCAATTATAACATCTAGATGGATACAAGAATATGTACAGTTCTACCTATTCCTCTGTTCTCCTAAATTAATATTTAGGGTTTATAGGCTATAATTGGAGGAGTAAAATAATAATGTTATCATTCAGTTGCTGTAAGATCTTCCAACCTTTTTTTGGCTTGACATCAATTCAAACAAACCGATGTCTACTTGTGGCCGTTGGTTGCATATGTTTACCAGTTGTAACTTGTTTGGTCAAATTGAAATATTCATCATATTATCCAGCAATTTTCAAGGAAAATGCAAAGATAAGAGGAAAGTTTGAAATAATTGAGGTCCTATTGTGATGCTAAATAATTTCACAAGAAGTTTCTGAGAACAATGTAATGGTACTATCTTTTTGAGAAAATAGTGTGAGTACAGTATTTTGTTGGTACACTTCTAATAATTATTTTCAATTTTTCACAGTCACACAACCAACCAGATAAAACCGTAACCAAAAAAGAACAAAAACAGAGTAAACAAAAACACAGGTGAATAGCCGCCAGAGGGCTATTGCTTTCAATTATTTTAGTTGATAATTTTTTTTGTATTCTTTAAAAGGTCCCATGGCATGAAAATTTCACTTTATGAGGTTTTTTTTAACATTAATATGTTGCAACCTAATCGCTCCTCCTCAGCCTGGCTTGGCCTTTGTGAAACGGACCAAGCCAGTCTGCACAGATAAGATTAGGTTAAGCCTTGCTTTATCGGTTATCCTGGATTTATAAATTTTCTGCTTTTGTGAAACAGCCCCCAGAACAACGGAGTACAAGTTTAAACCTGTTCAGATCAAGGGTTTAGCACAGCAGTGAACACAAATCAGCCATCTAGGTCTCATCAGCAAAACCAAAATGGTTTCCACACCTTCAAGAAACAACCTTGTATATTCCCCCAGCTAAAACAAATCTGTTCCATCCTAGCCATGGGAAGCTTTTCATTGAGCCACATTCTAAAACATGGAGTCAGTGAAGACTTCCAATTAAATAATATTAATTTTATAGCTGTCACCATGCCTGCTCTAATAATTAGCTTCTGATGGGGATGAAGAGCCTCTGTACTGTCAGAGCAACCAAAAATAGACACAAGTATCCAGTCAGATTACAATCGGGCTGGATATTTATCTGACATTGTTTGGAAAGACAGTTAAATATTTCACTCCAGAAATGATACTGGACAATAGGCGTGACAGTGATCCCTCTGAGATATCACTTTCTCTCCTCTAAGTTGACTATTTTATTTATTTTTTCTAGTTTATCACCCAGTTCAAAGTATTTGTGTTTGAGCTGTAATAATTGACCGCTAACAGGTTTATTATATTATTTTAAGTTTAAGATCTTATTATATTCAAATTGTAAAAGGGAGGATCTATACATCTCCTCAAGTGCTGGAAGCATCTTCAGTATTCCTAATGCACCTGTTAAGTTCTCTTTTTTTAGATGATTCAAATGAAATAATGTGACCTCTCACTGCCTTAAAGGCCTTCCAGAGAGTAGAATCAGAGACCTCCCCATTATCGTTGGTGATGAGAAACTCCTGGATACATGCGGTCATATGCTCAGTAAAAGAGGTCATTCAGAAGTAGGGGGTTAAAGCGCCAGCTGTACTTTTGTTTTGAGAGAATACCTTTAAATTGAAGCGTGGTCGGAATTCAGAAGATTATGATAAGTGGAATTTGTAATGTTGGCTAGCAATTCAGAAGAAATCACAAAGTAATCAGTCTTAGTGTAGGCTTATGATTTGTGGACATGAGTGTAGAAAGATAAATCCCTGGATTAAAATTAGGATTGTCACTATTTGGGGCATATTGAGCATTGTTACAGGAAAGGAGTTTATGTGACTTGAAATCATTAGGCCGTTGGGTCTGCCGTCACAGAGTCAAGGCAAAATTCAATATTTTTACGAAAGTTAATATCATATGCCTTACGAGTAAAATGCGCTTAAAAAACCTGAGAAATCCAACTTGCTCTTAATCTACCCTGTTCATTTACACCAAATGTAAATACACATGATATTCGGTTTCAATGATTTAACTAATTTGTAAGAAAACACTATGTTCACCAGAAGCTCCCTTTTTATTTTGAAATCTGTTCTGACACGCTGTTACCGTAATGCGTAGAATATACACACATCGTAAAACACAGCGGTGGGCTGGTTTGACTGTCGTTTTCGAAGGGGATGCTGGCTTGACACTAGTTAAACAACACACATTACGGTGTGAAACACCACGCTCGAACAGTGCTTTCCCAGATTAAGCATGGGTGTCCCTATAAACTCGGGACTGCTAAACGCACGTGCCAAAATTTTACCCCCTAAGTAAACAGTAACTAGCTGAAAAAAAGCAACAATAAGATAGTTTAACTGCGGTGCCAATCGCTCGATGGTATTTTTGCCTCCAACGTCGCCATCCAGGCAGCTAACCCTAACCTTAACCCTAAACGTACCCTAAACCGTTGCCGCGCTGCCTGGAAGGAGATGTTTAGGGGCAAAAAACACCAAACTCCGTGCAAATCCTGGCTGAAACTAAAATAGGTCGACAGTTTGAATTCTCCGAATTTCAAAGAATCAAGTTGAAGTGTCACCGTCTGTTTAGATGTACAGAACGGCATCAGCGTCCTTATGTTATTTCAGTAAGTGTTCAGCAATGACATTGCCTCACCCTACGTAGAGAAAATCTTGACGCAACCCTTGTGTTTAAGGCAGAGCTTTGTACCTATTTAAAATCATATTTAGAGTAAAAATGTGTCAATCTGTGCTTTTTGGTGAAAGACAATTTTCAAAAGCAACTTTGATTGAATGTCGAAACAACAAATAGAAAATAAACATAAAAAAATAGTGTTACAAGTAGGTTTTCTGCTTCCCTATCCTCTCCCTAATTATTAATAATTATTAATAATCTGATAATCTTGTAAAGAAACAGATTAAATTAATCTATAAACAAACAAATAAAAATAAAACAATGCCTTTGTTTTGATAAGATGTAATGTCACTAAACAATGTCAATAAAAACATGAAAAAATATATCATTAATTACATTGTAATTGCTTGTTTTTCTATTATTCAATATGGTTGCTCCTAATTTGCTTTAAAGTGCCATACATCTGTACATACATCCGTATATTAAGTCTTTTAATAGATTGGTCTGTGTTCCTGTGTGTCACCAGCGACCAGAGCCCTTTACTCTGAAGTCTAATCTCCCATCAGAGCTGTCCTACTGCAGCACTGCATTGCTGTGGCACTTCCCCCATCAGTGACGTCACATCTGACGTCTCATCCAGGAGGCGTTTCCAACAGAAATCCCCAGCTACGTTTAGATGTAGCTGCGGCTCTGTGAGAGAGAGAGAGGCAAGAAAGGAGGAAGAGTTTGAACACACTGCAGAGGGAGTGCAGCTATGGGGAACGCACAGGAAAAGCCCCCGGGCAGCGGAGGAGGGGGAGGTAGATCGCCTCAGGCCACAGCAGGGAGCGGGACGAGAAGCCGTAGTGGAGGCAACGCAGAAAAGCCCCAGACTCGAAGAGCTCCAGGGAAGGGGGCGGCTAATGGCACTCAGAGAGAAAACAGCCCTGCTGGTGGACAACAGGAACAAGGCAGCCCTGCAGTGGACACAAGTTATCTGGACGCCCCTGCTGGGGCCCTTCCTCCTCACCTGGCCAGGCTCAAGAATGCAGGAAACTACCTCTTCAAACATGGCCAGTTTGGGGAAGCCTTGGAGAAGTACACACAGGCCATTGATGGATGTGCTGAAGCAGGTGGGGAAGATATGAACAGTTTTTGTATTTTCTTAGAGAATTTGCCTCATGAGCAGCCTTTGATCTGAGGAAAAACACATCTGTTGACTAGACAAATTTAGGGTAGAAAATGAATTTTACTCTCAGACATCTCTGATTTGTTTAAAGAAATGTATTAAAGTTGACATACACAATATACAGTCCAACCAAAACACCTTATACACCTAGAACCTGAATTGGAATTGTCATTGACAATGTTGCATGCCACCGAAGTGGTGGGTCTTATTTTCTCAATTAATCTACAAATTATTTTCTCTGTAAAATGTCAGAAAATAGTTAAATGTCCCATACAATTTCTTAAATCACAAGACACATTCAAATTGCTTATCTTGTCCGATCAACAATCCAACACCCAAAGGTGTTCAGTTTACAATTGTAGAAATTACACAATTTCACATGTGAAGATTAAATCAGTGCATTTCTGTTTAAAAAAAGATAATAAAAAAACGTATTATTGTTACTCAAGTAAATAGTTGTACATTTAAAATCTAAATGATAATGTGTCTGCATACTTTATCTTATACCTATTTAAAGTCATCTTTAGAGAAAAATGTGTCAATCTTTGCTTTTTGGTGAACATTTTTTTCAAAAGCAACTGCTGATCGCTCAAGTCCCCAATGTAAAAACAACAACAAATCGTGGGCACAGAGACAGACAGACAGCCTCTTCTAGCATCTGTTTACTAGCCCTCGTAAGGGTATCAGATACAAATTGACTCAGAGTGTCTTTTGGCTCCACAATCCACAGTATCCCATATCAATTTTAAATGCATTATGCTTTCATGCTGCATAACAGCCTCTATTTACCAAACCAGCATGCAAGTGCACATCATCCTACATCATAATTAATGTACAGGTCACTTCTCAGACCTGTCACCTGTGTGGATTATTGAACTGGTCATCAAGTTTTTAGCCTAACATCCAAAAACTGTAGCTGAGACTTGAGGCGTCATTGGTGATTTGTGAATGCAGCACTGGCATGAGACAACACTGGTGACCGTAGATAGAAGTCATGTGCTGGTGCATGGGGGCGTTTAGGTAAGATTGGATGTCATGATGCACCTTTAAGAGCACTTAGCCCATTTCTACTATTGTAGCTGGCAAAAGAACAGGGCTGCTGCACTGGAGATTGGCTGTCAGGACTTAATTTCATAGCAGACTTAGAGAGACTCTCGAAGCAAAGCAGTGAAAACAATTTGTAATTATGTCTTTTTTTATATTGTTAAAAAACACACACACAAAGAGGAGTATCAGCATTGTTGACATCAGTGTTTGGGCACTGAAGCAGCACATGATGACTGATGTTCTGCTGGCGGTTGTGAAACTGCAGTGAAGGCTCAGAGGAGAAAGAACATCCATATATCTGTTTACCATTCACCATCTAAGCATCTCTAGACACTCAACACTTTAAATTGAGCTGTTTCCGTCTTCCTATTCTCTCTTTAGTTACAAAATACAGCACTAGTACTAATCTGTCCCTACACCTGTATATACTGAGATTAAAGATGACTTGAGTGTTATTTCAGTATTTAGTTTTTCAGATAAGTGGGTTGTATTTGTCCCTCTGCAGGCATTGATTGTCCAGAAGATCTGTGTATCCTCTACTCCAACAGAGCAGCCTGTTTTCTGAAGGATGGAAACAGCACAGACTGCATACAGGACTGTACCAAGTAGGTGACAAGTGTCAGCTCTGTGCATGTGTGTGTTTCTGGCTGTCTGTGATCATTTACAGATGTTGCTTTGTCCATTTCAATTTAGTTTCTCTCAGATATAAGAGTACTCCACCAATTTAGCATTGCACTGCTATAACTTTGTCAGGCTCACGATAAACAGTAACAAATATAAATTGAAGTAGCACTAACAGAGATATTGTATTTTTTATTCCACTCATTCTTTTTTCTTCTTAAAACTTGGCGCCTACATGACCCAAATGCAGCTTAACTGGCGACAGGTGGGTCAGAGATTTAGTTGTGTCATGCTAGTAGTGGAAGTGACGACTTTAGGGAGTTTATCTGAGTTCCTGCAGCTTGCTCTGCAGCAACAAAAGGCTTTATTCGCAGTCGTACTTCCCAGGACTTGTAAACGAGTCTGATGTAAAAAATTGGAGGCTAATGTCAAAGTACTCATGACTTGCTTGCACTACAAATCATTTACATTATAATGTAATGTACTGTACATACAGTGGTGTTTGCTACTATTGCATTCTGCCTTTGTCCCACAGTGAAAGATTTTAGTCTTTTTTGGTTAAATTACAGTACATTTTTAATTTTTCAACAGTTGAGTTTGTATGAGGTATCAGTATATTAATAGTCAATCTCAGTTCATTACTTTCCTCACATGCCTATAATAATCTAAAGACTTATTTAAAAAAAACTTTTGTACAAGGTAATCTACAAAGGTTTTGCTACTCTGACAAAAAATCTAGTGTCATATCAGCTTTAACATAAACCTTGTATTTCATTTCATATAATTTCTGTTTTTTTTTATTCATTTGTAGTTTACTTTTAGTTGACCCTTTTAACTATAAACACACTATGTGACTATTTATGGTGTCTAAATGCTCACTCACGTGTTTATAAATGGAGAGCTACAGATCGGCCCTGTTGACAAAGTGTGCAGGTGTAGACAGTTGATCCTCTGTTTCTGCGTCTCTCTGATCCTCTTAGGGCTTTGGAGCTGCAGCCCTACTCCTTGAAGCCCCTGTTGCGCAGAGCTATGGCCTATGAGTCACTG
The DNA here is from genome assembly GCA_026937815.1 of Etheostoma perlongum. NCBI lineage: Eukaryota > Metazoa > Chordata > Actinopteri > Perciformes > Percidae > Etheostoma > Etheostoma perlongum. The sequence goes on along the minus strand of CM049384.1, from coordinate 13,056,537 downwards.
GAGCGCTACAGAAAGGCCTACGTGGATTATAAGACCGTCCTGCAGATAGACACTGGGGTGCAGGCGGCTCACGACAGTGTCCACAGGTCAGCTGAAAACAGCCACACCTTATAAACTGTAGCATTCTTATATTTTTTAGACACCATTCTTTTATCTACAGTTACTTTAAACAATATGCATTTAATAAAGGTTGAATAGTTTACTAATCTGCCATTAAAAGCTGAGAGTTTGCACTTTTTCATTCACCCAAGCTGATTTTAATTTGATTTCACTAAATAGCTGCTTTTGGAATCAGCGGCTATAGTATTTGGTAGGTATGATGGGTAATGTCAGAGAGAACCAGTGGTTCTCTCTGACATTACCCAAAAATGGGCAATTACTATGTCTGTAATTGCCCATTTTTATTCAAATGTTTCTAATCAGAAGCCAACAATGTTTTTCAAAAAGTGTGTTTTTCTGTGGCTTTCCTGGCACTGTTCTATCACAAGCCAATATTAGTTTTACTTTATTTGTCACTTATACAGTCTGAATACACTACAGACTCAAAATAAGCTTAGCATTAGCGTGTAGTATGGATTTGAGACACATATATTAAAGGGCCTACTCACCCTTACAGGTGTTTTCCCTTAATATGGCTGATCACACCTATGATCTGAAAAATAATGATGAGTGTGAGACATTCACAGTAGTAGAGGAACATGTCAAAAGTGAAATGAATGATGACTTAACCCTGTAGTACTTGCACCATTAATGTAGCTAATTACAAAACACTTTCTGTGCTCACTGCATGTTGTACTCTCTGTGTCGATTGCCAGGATCACCAAGATGCTTATTGAGCAGGACGGACCTGAGTGGAGAGTGAATCTTCCAGAGATTCCCGCTGTTCCTCTGTCCGTCCAGCAGCAACACAGAGACAAACCGATCAGCGCTGAAGTAGCCCAAGCCCGAGCAGCCAGGGCTGCGCAGGTGGAAGGTCAGTGACATTGCTTCTTCTTGGCTTAGTGACGAGCTGGACATTTAAAATACAAACATGTGCTAAGTGGATTTATGACCTCCTAGTCTTTCCCCCTAAACCATTCACAAGCACATGTACTCACACTCTGTGGGATTATATATATCACTATGTAGTACTGCAATTTCCTTGTTTTCAAAACGTAGTTCTTCTGACATAAAAGGAATCTGGCACCTTTAGTTTTTTTACTCATACATGGACCGAATTGTTTGTTTCTTCAATAATTGCCTGATGAATTGTGGGTGGTAAAATTTAAATCGAAAGTCAGCAGCAGAAGAAGACAGAGAGAATTAGTGTGGAAACGCTGATGAGCAACCGTTGAAGGCTCCCTGCTGGGAATTTGTGTGTGTGTGTGTCATCAATAATGCAGAGGGGAAGGCGATCCACACTGAGTGTAGCACTGCTGTAATGGAACAATCCAGGTCAGGTTTCCTGTAGGCTGCTCCTGCTACACTGATCAGAAAGCTCCACATGTCATATATTCAAATATATTTATATACTTGTTGAGTATACCATTATAAAACACACACATACTCTATAATACAAATACTATTTTATTTGTCTGCATAAAACGTCCATACACAGAACTTAACAGATAAAGCACCTGACCTAACACAGAGACCCACCAACATGAACACTTAATGAATATGGCACATAGGCAGCAGGCAGGATACAGACAATCAGACTTAAATGCCATTTTGTTGGCATCTGGGGTCACATTGTGCCTCTCTGTCCGTCCTTCCAGCCAGTTCCCCAAACAGCAGACAGCTCAGCAGGCAGGAGTTAACTCCTCCCCTCTGGACCATTCAGTCTGCTGCTGACAGGCTGATGGATTTATTGATCGCTCTCACAAAAAGTTTATGCACTGGGCTGATGGGAAAAACTTCTTGAAAGACAAACCCTATCTGCAACATATCCATAATAACTTCCATTTTTGTCTTCTCTTTCACCTGTTTCAATACTCAACTGTTGTTAAATTGCAAATTCCTGTCCACAGCCAACAGAAAAGATGCCCTCTTTACTTTACTGAAACGGGAAGGCAACGATCTGGTCAAGAAAGGCCACTTCCAGGAGGCTCTGGAAAAGTACAGTGAATGTGTTGCATTAAAACCTGATGAATGTGCTCTCTACACAAACAGGTACACATGAAATTCTTACCTGCACGCACAAACCAGAAAAGTCCCAAAATTAAAAACTAGAAGAATTAGAAGAAAAAATACTGTGTGCTATAGATGCATAGGTATAGACACTGTAAAAACCAAAACTGAAGCTAGGATGTAACATAATGCAGATTCTTATACTTGCTGGTTTCCTTTAAGGACTATAAAATAGTTAAAACAGTAGAGGGCACCACACGATCATCCATCTCTCCAATCCTTAACATACATAACAATACAATACATACATACATCCACATACACACCTGGACTCACAAATACCTGGACACTTTAACACTTGACTCAACACTGACACTTTTGACTGACAATTTATGGCGAATGTCTTTTTATAGCCAAAGGTTCTTATTGTTATTACTATTTTTATTACTGTTATTGTTATCTTTATACTGTCTTCTATACTGCATTCTTGCTTAAACTGATGCTGGAAATTACAATTTCCTTGTGGGAGTTATCCCAAAAGGATTAATAAAGAGAAGTTTAAGTCTAAGTCTACATTAGCATTACCTGTAGCAGTATCCTGAATGATAGAATTGAAAATGCTGCGTTCCCTGACTCCTGTACTCTATTCTGCTCTTCTCCAGAGCCATTTGCCTCCTGAAACTGAATCACTTTGAAGAGGCCAAACAGGACTGTGACTCTGCATTGCAGCTGGAGCCGGGGAACAAGAAAGCCTTCTACAGACGAGCCCTGGCTTATAAGGGTTTACAGGTTACTCCCATGTTAAAAACACACTCATTTATTTGAAACAGTTGGATTATTTGTTTTTAATTTCCAGCCACTCTTACTCTTCTTTTTCTTCCTTTTACCCAGGACTACCTGTCGGCCAGCAGTGACCTCCAGGAAGTCCTCCAGTTGGACCCGAATGTTCGAGAGGCCGAGGAGGAGCTTGAGGTGGTGACCAACTTGCTGAGACAGAGCCTGATGGATAGCACTGCACACACACCAAGGGTAAAATATAGCTTCGCTTTACTCACTCACTCACTAAACATACAAGGACTTATCAAGTGGATTAAACACAAACAATAATGAAGCATTGTATATATATATTTAAAATAAAATATTGTGCCTTTTAAATGTTGCAGGGATGCTGACTTTTGCTCATTTCCTCCAGGTCTGATGTGGAGGAATATGGAGGCAGAGGAATGAAACATTTGTGGACATGTACTGCACTGTAGCAGTTATGGAGGAAAAGGACTCTTAAAGCCATCGAGTGTAGTGAGTAAGATCTGCAAAATGAAAATGACTGGTGTTGACTCCTGGGAAGGACTCCTTGGATGACCAGCTTTTCAGCTCTGCGCCATCTGTAATGTGTGCGAACCACACCATAACTCCGGAGTACACAACCTTACATAATGGGCAGCTTTATTTAAAAACAAAAAAAGGCTAATGTCAAAGTACTCATGACCTGCTTGCACTATAAATCATTCACATTATGATATAATGTGCAGTACATACAGATTCATGTAACAGGCTGCAGAGCGCTGTTTCATGATGGAGTAATGCGGGGAAAGTAACAGTGTGTTATGTGTGCCTTATTGAGATTTCTATCACAGTTAGGATTAAATATGCCAAGATTTAAAGTTAATGTTGTGTTTGGTTCCAAATGGTTCACTGAGCTCATGACAAAAGCACTGACAAGAAACTGATTCAGCTCAACTGTATTGTAAATAGAGACAAGGAACTCCCAGAAAGATTTAAAAAGGTGAAAAAGTCAAGATCTAGTACAATCTTTACGTATCCAGGGATTCAGCTATTCCAGCGATTTCAAGACATTTGTCATTGTTTACATGAATTATCAGCTGCTACATATTAAAAAAGATAGGCTAACAAATTGCTATAAAACATTTCCACAGCTAAAGACCCTCTAAAGTTAGGTGTTACAACTATATTTAAGATGCTAAAATAATGATTTAACAATTAAAATATCCCCTTAGCTCAATGCTTAAGGCATTGTTAATTTCACTTCATTGGTTTAGTAAATATCCAGCAATTGAAGTTAGCATTACTTAATCATGTACTGTAAGACTTATTGTAGGTCTCAGGTTCAATCTTGAATGTATGACCGGCGTGTTTCCTGTGTGAATAGGTGTAATGTACTTACACTCTGGAAAGTCTCTTATCAGAATAGCACATAGTGTTATTCCTGGCCCTTAACTCTAAACCCTTAGATCGGTTTATATAATACCTTACAGCTTCCATTCATCAAACATACTCGTTATTATACATACCGTCAAAACACAAGAGAAATAATCTGCAGGGGGAGGAATTACGGTTGATATGACCCCAAGCAGTCCAGTCTGCTAAACAGCTTGTTGTCAGGTTTCTTATTAACTGGTTGAAGTCTCTTGAACAAAACAATATTTGGGATACTGCAAGTTGGGGACCTAGTACACAGTAACAACTTAACTCCTCCATGCGATCTTCAAATGTATAGCCAGACTTTCACATTCACATTTTTAAAGCCCTACAGCCATTGCCCCAAAACCCAGGTGTTTTCACTTTACTGCCTAATTAGAGCTCCCCTCAGGTCTGCATCGTCACCTACAGTCTATGATTGCCACACCTGTTTGGAAGGGACAACTTAGACCTTTGTCACTAGTGGTGCCTTCATGCCACCTGGGAATATCAGAGACCGCCCCCGTGATTACGTTGTTTTCCCGACTGTTAGCCTTCACCTGATGCGTGTTCTTCTTCTGTTATATGTGTGAAAACATGGAGGCCACAATAACAAAGATTTGCTGCTGTTTTCTTATGTGAGCATACAAACAGCACATTGACAGGTGTTTGTGTTATATATAGGACATTGGTCGGGAAAGAACACTGATATGGTGTTTTTTTTTATACATAGGCCTATTTATGAATTATTAGAAACATGTTATTTCTGTGTATGTTAGCAGAGGCATTTGTCCACAATAAACAGTTTGTCATTGAAATATTTTCAGTGAACCAAAGTCGCCTACATAAAACGTCACCAACTGGGAAACTGTTAGCAAAATGTAGCCCGAGTTTCCCACCTCTGATTCCCACAGAAAGTGAAATGAATGATGACATTTTCACTAGGGAAATTCTTTTTCCGATGCCCATGAACGCACGGTACGAGCAGATGTTGAAAACACCTACATTATGTGAGGGCGCTTCTTTCTTTTGAATCTCCCATTCCTATTCCTTTTAAACATCTCATCTCATGTCAGCCCTATAATACACAACAAATGTATATCTTTAAATAGCACAATGTGCCACAACTTTTATTTATTTTATCCTTTGACGTATTCATGTATTAATACACTTTCTGCAGTCCTATTTGACCAATTACCTACCCTAACCTATTTTTTCCCTTGTATTGTCTAAATAAAAGCATAAAAATATCAACTAAATGAAAACATGAGGCTTGAAGTGTTGCTTTGTGGAATTCAGCATGTACTGTATGTAAATAGTTTGGATGCAAATGTAAATAATAAACTGCTATGTGGACGCTTTAATGAGTCGTTTGTTTCTCCACCGTCATAAACTCATTTACATGGGTGATCTAAATGTGTAACAAAAATAGTGCAACAACACTGATTGTAATGATTTGCCGATCTTCGGTCCCTTGGCATATTGTAATAAACTCTACAACATAACAGGCAAATGATTGCCCTAAAGAAAACCATTTTTCATGTTAACATTTACAGAAAACAAGCTGGATTGAGAATTTTATTATTTAAGGATATGCATTTACATGCATATAAAAAAACAAATTATTAGGGAATATATACTTTTTCAAATAGCATACACTTCTTTTAACCAGGTTAGAAAATATACCTGGCTCTAGTCTTCAAATAATAATATAAAACTCGCAGGAATTTTTACAAAAGGAACCTTAAGAGGGAGGGAATATGGTTCAGCTGGAGGCTTTTGAGGTGCACCAAAACTTCTTTAGCCAAAAATCACAGCTTCTCTAAAGATCGCCTCATTACTCCGACACAGCTCCTGCTGAGCTCGGCTGGTTGACGACACAGCAAAGTAATCTGTGGTCAGGCTGCTGAACAACACCTGATTCTCAAAATGCTGAATGCTGTGGATAAAAGGGTTTCGCTACCAACAGGAGCTGACTAACAATGCAAGAGAACTGTCTTTGGGTACTTTAGGGAAACATTTTCAAAAGGTTATTCCTAAAAATGACCCAAACTATATTTTTGTCAAAATGTTAAGTACTGCCCCAAAATCAGGTTTAATGTAATGGCCTGAGAGCAGTCTTTGGTAGGCTAGCTACACAAGCTAGTGTGACAGCTAGAATTAGCACTCAGAGGAGAGGGAGTATTTAGGATAATGCATTTGAAGCATTTTATGAGGCAAGTATAATTCATTCTCTCATGAGTTTTATGTTTATCATTTGAAGGCATACAGAATAAGGAAAACAAAACAAAATAACTATAATTATATCAATATACAAAGGATTTTCCCCCAAAAGGCACTGTGGGTCCAAAAAATAAAATTATTTGCATAAATCTCTTGCAAGGACTAAAGAAAACCAACTTAAAACACCCAAAGCTCTGAACCAAAACTTATATTTTGATTTGGATATAACTGAGGGATAACAAAAAATAAATGACTATTATCATTATACATTCAATACTGAATATTAAATCACTGACAGATGTATGTGCTCAAATACACAAGAGGAGTTTCCCATTGCACCTTTAACTATATCAAGGTTGTTTTTTTTGCTATAACGATGTGCTCCCTTGACTGGACTCTTGCTGACAAAGTTATTTGAAAGTTTCATTTTTGTTATTGCAAAGACATTGTTTGGTTGACTTTCCAGCTTTAGTGACGGATCACTAAAACAAGCCCTATAAAATTGTAAGAAATGCAACAGTTTCAATTAAAAAATAGGGATTTGCTCAGTTAGGTTTACAAGGAATAACTTAAAATTCCCTTTCTTTACCTCAAATAATACCATAATACACTAAGTTGCAGTGAAGACTTGATTACATTTGAAAAGATGCAACCACTAACAAAACTATTATTTCACCCGGGCAGACAGAGGCTTGTGAAGACAGCCGCTGTCTTAAATCCACAATATTTAAAAAGGGCTACATTTTGAATAGTAAACACTATTTTCCACCTGATCATACTAACAGGTTTGGACCCAACACTGGGCTTTAAAAACAACTTTCCCAAAATGGAAAATAAAAATAAGCAAAGACAAAGAACACAAAAAAACAGGAGTCACATTTTAAACAAAATCAACAATAATATTTTTTCTTATAGATGATTATGGAAAAATAAAATGTGCTACTGTACGGACTGGTCCCTCTCAGGTTCAACAATCCTGTGGTGTTTCTCATGCCGTTTTAAGAAGCCACCAAATGAACTGGTGGCACAGTGGTGGACCACAGTGATGACATATCCATCCCTTATTTAAGCAAACCAGATTTTTGCGGATGTCACGTGGGAGGATATGTTCAGGCTTTAGGATAGCAGCTCAACTTTCTATTGGAAATAACATCAAACATTTTACTTGCTCCTCTATCCAGCTTTATCACGTCTGCTTTTTGTAAGCATTAGGAAAAGGTTAAGATCTGCCTCAAACTTGGATTCAGAACATCATTCAGGAGTCATTCTTCCCAGATCACCTGGATAACCGACATTACAACCTGTCCAAATACATTCAACTCCACCTACTATAGGCCTTGCTGCCCCAGATGGCACTTCAACAACAGGCTGAAACCTCTGGTTCACACATCTTGCTTGCTCTGTCACTGAAAAACAGAACCCACTGATCTGCCTTTACCGTTTACTTAAGTCACAATTCTCACTCCAACTTAGACTCTGACCCTCTGTAACTCTGACATTCACATAATATTCCTGCCTGGCTCTATATATAATTAGACTTGAACTTATAGCCTTAAACCTGACCACCAGATTCCCAAGATGCTGGGGGGGGGTGGGTGTGTGTCACCTAAGAGTGAAATTAGGTGTTAAGGCTAACTGAGCTAGTAGTGGTAGCATTGCCAACACGCAAAGAACATGAGAGTTCCTTTAAATATCAGTTTGTATACAGTGGCTCCTTGTTGGGCTTACAGGCTGCACGGCAGTGTTTTTGCTGGTCTCTTTTATTTTGTCGTCCATCTCTGGCTCTGTGTCTGTGATGGCGCCTCCCCTCTCCTCACTGATGTATAAAAACGCCCCCGCTACTTCCCTCTTTTGGTGAAGCAGCTGGAGATGATGATAGCAGGTGGTGGGTGAAGGCTGCATGGCTACTCAGAGGCGGATAATGCTCCAGGTGGTCATTCTCCACCTCAGGCATGGGTGTGATGGTGATGTCATTTAAGTTGTTGGAGGGATGATGAGGGTGGGGGTCCATTGGGCCGGAGTAGGGTGGATGAGCCGGTCTTGAGGTTTCAGGGTCGGAGCAGCTGAGCTCTGATGAGAAGTGGCTACAGTGTGAGTCGGCCACTGAGGGCAGGCTGCCACTCAGAGATGGTGAATCAAACTCAGAGGAGTTGGTGCTGCGTTGCTCCAGGAGCTGAGCATCTATGTCTCCTTGTGTCTCGTTTAGTTTTGTGTCTCCTTTGCTGCTGCTAGCTGTTTTCCAAAGCTTTCCTCTGCTCTTCTTGCCCCCTGAAGTGGAGGGTTCCTTTGACCAGGGGGACGAGGGACAGCAGTGGTTGTCGTGCTCCGCACAGCAGCAGGTGGCCGGGCAAGAGCACGTACCACCGCTAGCATCTTTAAGGCCAGCAGTGCTACTGGTACAGCTGGCTTCATCCAGGCTGCTGCTGGCGCTGCAGTGCCTCATCTTTTCCTGTTTGGATTCCACGTCTGCCTGCATGTCCAGACTATTGTCTCTTCAAAATAACATCGCTCAAAATTAACTTTAAATCAGTAAAAGAACAAATCATTCAGTATTACAAACTTCTATTTTTGGCATCTATTATGCATATTCACTTGCATATTTATTAAGAATCAACTATTATTATTGTTTTTTGTTTCTAAGATTATTTTTTTGTGCATTTTAGGCCTTTATTTTTTATAGGACAGCAGAAGACATGAAAGGGGAGAGAGAGGGGGAATGACATGCAGCAAAGGGCCGCAGGTTAGAATAGAACAGCGTGTATATATATATATATATATATATATATATAGGTGCGCGCTCTACCGGGTGAACTACCCAGGCACTGTTTTTAGGCTTTCTACAAAAGCAGGAAGCATGCAGTACAATAAATACTGATAAAAACACACAATGACTTTCTTTCAAACAATTTTGACTACAGGGTCTCTGGCAAAAGGAGAAAAACTGTGCTGGTGTAACAAGTAAGATGAGAACGCTCCGACTACTAACCTTTCCAGAGGCATATAGGCATTGAGGATGGAACCTGCCATGGCTTTTGTGCTTGCGTTGTCACTAATTGTCCCAAGACTTACAGTGGCTGACTCCCCGCTCAGACTGCAGCGCTCCTTCTGGACATCAGCCTGCACTTCCATCCTGAAAATAACAATTGAAACAAAATAGAAATATAATTTAGTAATAATTAATTATAATAGGCCTCGATGGGTCACTGCATGTTTGCTTCATCCAGTGCAGAAAAACAAAATGGCCACAATTTATAGCAATGCAGAGATCATCCAGGTCTATTACCTGTTGTAGCAGCTGCCAGAGAGGCTGCCTGTGATGCTGGTCCCAGCGAGGGCCGTGGTGCTGGCATTGTCACTCATGTTGTCCCGCTGAGTGGAGCTCATGCCGCAGCGTTCCATGTGGCTCCCGCTGACACTGAGGCTCAGGCCCGTCAGGCCACCGACACTCGCTCCATCGCCGAGGCTGGGATTGTTGAGCCGATTCTCTGCCACAGAGGTTGTGTCTGAGGAAAGAAGTGTAATTTTGTTAATTTAGAGAAGGTTCGGACAGACAAAGAAGAGCAATAATGGATTTGCGGCAAATAACTATTTGACTTGGAAAAAAGAAAGAAATGGGTCAAAAGAAGGAGGGAAATACAGATTGAGCCATAATGGAGAATTGGGGCAGGAACAGGCGATTGTTCTGTAAAGTACTTGTAGAGAATATAAAAACTGCAGGTAGGTGGAGGACGGAACAAAACCGGAACACAGCTGCAACGCAGCACACACAGTGGGGAGTCACAAGTATTTGATACACTGCTGATTTTGCAGGTTTTCCTACTTACAAAGCATGTAGGTCTGTAATTTGTATCATAGGTACACTTCAACTGTGAGAGATGGAAACTAAAACAAAAAATCACATTGTATGGTTTTTAAATAATTAATTAGCATTTTATTGCAGTATTTGATCACATACCAACCAGTAAGAATTCTGGCTCTGACCTGTTACTTTTTCTTTAAGAAGCCCTCCTGTTTTCCACTCATTACCTGTACTAACTGCATCTGTTTGAACTCGTTACCTGTATAAAAGACACCTGTCCTCCCACTCAATCAAACAGACTCCAACCTCTCCACAATGGCCAAGACCAGAAAGCTGTGTAAGGACACCAGGGATAAAATGGTAGACCTGCACAAGGCTGGGATGGGCTACAGGACAATAGGCAAGCAGCCTGGTGAGAAGGCAACAACTGTTGGCGCAATTATTAGAAAATGGAAGAAGTTCAAGATGACGGTCAATCTCCTCCCACGCAAGGTCCCTATGCTCAAGCCAGCGCATGTCCAGGCCCGTGTGATGTTTTCCAATGTCCATCTGGATAATCCAGAGGAGGAATGGGAGAAGGTCATGTGGTCTGATGAGACAAAAATAGAGCTTTTTGTTGGTCTAAACTCCACTCGCTGTGTTTGGAGGAATAAGAAGGATTAGTACAACCCCAAGAACACCATCCCAACCGTGAAGAATGGAGATGGAAACTTCATTCTTTGGGGATGCTTTTCTGAAAAGGGGACAGGACGACTGCACCGTATTGAGGGGAGGATGGATGGGGCCATGTATCGCGAGATCTTGGCCAACAACCTCTTTCCCTTAGTAAGAGCATTGAAGATGGGTTGTGGCTGGGTCTTCCAGCATGACAACAACCCGAAACACACAGCCAGGGCAACTAAGGAGATGCTCTGTAAGAACCATATCAAGGTCCTGGAGTGGCCTAGCCAGTCTCCAGACCTGAACCCAATTAAAAATCTTTGGGAGCTGAAAGTCTGTATTGCCCAGCAACAGCCCCGAAACCTGAAGGATCTGGAGAAGGCCTGTATGGAGGAGTGGGCCAAAATACCTGCTGAAGTGTGTGCAATCTTGGTCAAGAACTACAGGAAACGTATGATCTCTGTTATTGCAAACAAAGATTTCTGTACCAAATATTAAGTTGTGCTTTTCTGATGTATCAAATACTCATGTCATGCAATAAAATTATTTAAAATTCATACAATGTGATTTTTTTTTTTTTTTAGATTCCATCTCTCACAGTTGAAGTGTACCTATGATAAAAAATTACAGACCTCTACATACTTTGTAAGTAGGAAAACTTGCAAAATCAGCAGTGTCTCAAATACTCTCCACTGTATGTGCTAGGTGTGAATAAGTGTCATCATGTCTCACACCTGGTAAGGTCAAAGTCCTTGCTGTCTTTTGGATTTATAATCATCATTTCCAGTGTTGACAGAAGCTGTGAGAGAAATACAATCAGTCTCTGAAAACACTTCCTGAGAAAGCTCAATCTCACACAGCTGTTAGTTTGACAGTGACAAACACATGATGACAGGGAAAAACACTGACAATGCGCCAGTCATTTCGCACCATTGCACACCTCAGACTGTTTTGGCACTTCATGGGCTATGAATAATCCATAAATCCACACAAAGCCGCTAACAGATCTATGTGTACTTCTGCAAGCTAAACAAAGTGGCATGAACAGAAATGCGCAAGCACACAGCTACCACAGCTCCTTGTGTAGTTTAACAGACAGAAACAGGTTTATTGATATTGATTGAGGAAAGGTGTTTGCAGGCTTTTAATCTGAGAATCTATGATCCATGGTTTGTTGAACTTCTTTAGCAGATGGCTTGATGTACTCTGGGTTTTATGTTTAGCTGTCACCCTTTTACATATTTGTAATGTATGATTTATGTATTTTATTTTTAAGTCTGTTTTTCACCAGACAAAAAAAAAAAAATTCCATTTGGGGACAATAAAGTTAAATTGAAGATACATTTTAAATTGTACTTCAGCCTCTTTTATATTCTGCATTTTCCTGGGAACATTTAGGAAGGGTTAGGGGTATTGCTTTCGTTAGAGATGCTGACCTGTGGCTGCTGCCCCGCTACCTATGTTGTCATTTTCGTCGTCGAACTCGATTCGCACCCCTTTGCCATTGCCAGTAGACACTCCACAGCCTCCACTCCGGCACAGTGAGATTGGGACAACTCCGTAGACGTATGCCAGCATGATGGGGACGCCAATGCCTAAACAGCACATTGTAAACAGTGAAAGTTTTATTTGGGTGGAATGGTAAACTGTAGATATAGTGCATCATATTACTTTCCAAACATTGTTAAATAAATTCCAGTATATCCACCTTTTCAGACAGTTCAAAGCACACATTTTAGGCTACTTTCCAACTAATTGATGCTTTTATACAGATTTATACTAGTGACCCAACAAGTAAACCCTTTTAAATAATTAAAATGTTGTCATGAAACAGATGGTGAAGAAGAGAAATTCAAAACGTAAAAGAGAGAGAAGCCCTTCTTTCTTACCAACAGTGACTGCTGCGACTACAGGGGACACGATTACAGACAGCGTCACACCACCAGCTATTACCAAGTTCCTCTTGTGTTTAGAGATGTCCTTGCCCTCGTAGCGATTATGGATCTGAGGAGGAAAGTTATTGTTCACTGTTTTTTTACAGATTATTTTTTGGGCATTTTTAGGCCTTTATTTGACAGGACAGCTGAAAACATGAAAAGGGAGAAAGAGGGGGAATAATGTGCAGCAAAGGACCGCAGGTTGGAGTCAAACCCGAGCCTGCTGCGTCAAGGAGTAAACCTCAATATATGGTCGCCTGCTTTATCAACTGAGCTATCCGGGTACCCACAGTCATTGTTAATTAACTTTTAATTAATTCACATTACTGGCAACTGTGACTTGGAAATCATACAAGGCTGCAAATGTTTAAGCAAAATTAACTGGAGAGATTCTTAAACAATGAATGAGGGTCTGTGCAGAATGAAGTAAGATTGCTTACCATGGAAAATGCTTAAAACTGACATGTCCAAATAACTACATTTTCTCACGCATGCTTAAAAGATACAAACAGTGTACTGTATTTAGATAACATGTGTATTACATGTCACATTGTAGTTCTATGCTTTCCATTTATGTGAATAAACTGTTGGTTTTAACCACTATTGTTGCGTATCATTCATCAGCTGTCTGGTGTTAGCTCTCACCTTCCTGCCCACATAAACTGGGATACCAATGATCATTGCAGGGATGGCAATGCCGGCTATGAGGGCGATGCCCACGGGTGCGCCAACCAATGTGCCAAGCTGCCACAGGATCTTCTTCTTTCTGCTCCAGGGCTTCTTCCCCCAGAAGGTGCAGCCTGATGGACTGAGAGGATTTGAGGAAGCGAGGGAATGGGTTAGCAGGGCAAACAGAGAGAGAAAGAGAAAATCATGATCATTACCATAACTACTAAGACTAGGGCTGAAACATAAGTAAAGTGATAAGCACTGATGTAAAAGAATTTAAAAAAAAACATATTCAGGAAAAACCTTGTCAAAAACTAAATAAAAATTAAAACAACTAAACAACTTAAACTCTGGAAACGGTTCGTTATTGGACCACGAGTTAAGATTAATTTGTCAAACTACTACTTTCAAGGTCAAGAATGAACTTTTTCACTCAAACTAATCTGAAATTTGATGCTACACTGTTGGTTGTAAAATGAAGGCAAAATGCCCCCCCAAAAAATAAAAATACTGCCAGTACTGAAGGAAACATCTGTACTAACTACTGAGTGCAGATGAGCAGTTCTTTTCTACTGTATGTTTGGTTCACCTTAAATAGTGCAGGTCAGAGATCTCCTTCATGCACAGCCAGCAAAACTCGCAGCCGCAGACAGCACAGGTCATGTGATTACAGCTCCCATCATTCATCTTGATGATGTAGGCAGCACAACGAGGGCAGGGCTTGATGTCATCACCTGGTGGGGGTTGATTAAGGGGAAGCGAGTGTGGGCAGAAATTTGGACACAGTATTTTTAGTGCATATTGTATACTGTGGCTTAAAAAGATGATGGGTGTGCTGAAGGCACATATGTGCTTGAGAATTCCAGTGTGGGTGTTTATTTGTATATTACCTGCAGCTCCACTCTCTTGGCTGTAGCTGAGTGAGGAGGACCTGAAACTTCTCAACCGGAGGGTTTGGGCCCTTTGTTGCCGTGCAGAGTCACATGTCTGGTTGGGATGCCAAAGCTGTTTGCAGTGATAGCAGAACTCTGTCCCACAGCCCTCACGCCCACAGGTGATCTTTGGGCAACTGGCACAACCAAACGCAATGACTGCGTAACTGAGAGAAAACAAATTTAGCCGACATGGTGGTTAGTATTTGCTGGCAGGAGAGCAATGTAGTTGTTTAGCACAACACTAGGGGTCAGCAGGGCTAAAATGATCAGTGTAGGGGAATAAACTAGAGTGGGTTAAGCCAGGGAGTCCTTTTTCCGTGTGTTTAAATATAAAAATCCAATAAACCTTTGCAGTATATGCTACACTTCTGCTATTCTTCTGCCATCTTTTTTATTTTCATAAGATCAGTTTTTGGGGCATTTCCACCTTTAATGGACAGGACAGCTAGGTGAGAAAGGGGAGAGAGAGGAGAAAGACATGCAGGAAATCGTCACAGGTCAGAGTCTAAACCTGGACCTCTGCGTTGAGGCATAAACCTCTATGTATATGTGCCCCTGCTCTAACAACTGAGCCAACCCGGCCACTGCTTTACCATCTTAAGGAATCCAACACCTTGGGACGCATGAAATTAGCAGAATTTTTCCATGATGAATTTACCAATGAGCTCTGTTACAATAAATACGTGCTTGCATAATCAGTTCTGCATGATTGCATGTCACCATAGTATCCCTCATCAATCATAACAGTGCTCTATTTATGAGCTATTATTAAAAAGTACACGACATGACCGGGGCAAAGTCCCACAACTGTTTTGTTATACCCATAGGAATGTAATTTAACTTGACAAACTGGCACTATTAAAAAAAAAATCTTGCAGCAGCAGTCATTTATAACCCAACGGTGGTTTTATTTGTGAAAATAATAAAATGAAAAGGTAGCAACCGCTTCCTTGTTTGCTGACTGACAAACTCGTTGTGTCCCTCTGGTATGGATATGATAAGACATTAATAATGATTTTGTTGAAAGGAAACACCTTAGATACTGTAAACTGGAGCACAGAACACCTGCCCTATTAATAAAGTAAGTATATTTGGTATGTGTGCATGACAACCTCAGTTAAACCCTGAGATTGGTGCAGCTTTTCCGCAAACAAACACAAAAACAAACAAACACTCTGGCTAACGTATTAAACTGGATTATACTGGATATCACTGTGTGCAAAAGCATGAAGGTCCAGTGTAAATGATTAGAAAAAAAGTCTTCAACTTGTATGAAACCTTCAGTCTTTTCCCTCCCTCATTAAGTTAATCCATTCATGGTTTAAATCTTTTTTCAAAAAATGATGCCAAACATTTGATGGTGCTTTTCAAATGTTAGAAATGTGCTGCTTTCCTGCATTATAGTAAACTGAATATATTTGGGCTTTAGCCTGTGTTACAAAACAGGTCATCTTGGGCACCGACATTTATGATGGCCATTTTTTCATTTTTTGTAATGTTTTATAGACCAAATGATTCCTCAAGAAAAGAATTGGGAGAATAATTAAAACCCATTGCAACCCTACTTGAGCAAACATTACAAACAAGAAGTGCTCAATCTGTTTCTCATGCACTGAGATCCAAGAACCTTGAGGTTGTCTGGAAAATGGAAAAAAAGTGATGAAATGGACAGAAAAAAAATGAAACTTTAGTCAATCTAGCTTAAATTAGAGCAGGGTGATTTGAATGATTACAAAGTTACAAAGTTAAAAAGGAGTCACAGATTTGTTTTGGTTTTCAGTGCTATGGTGTCGGATGAAGGTAACAAAAAACAGAAAAAATGGATACAGATAACTAACATCACAGCATTATTTTACTATGTTTTTTTCAAATTTTTCCTACAAACTGACACAATGTGGGATAATGTGTGAGGGCACCGTATACCTACAGAGCATTCAGTCTAGACAGTTTTCAAACAGTCTCCACTAACACCTCAGTGAGGCAAACTGATAGCAAATGGTATATAAGTCATAAACTGGATGGGAGAATTTCCAAAAAGACCTTTGCATGTGCACTGAACTAGCTATGACACCACTGTAAAGTCAAGACTCTGTCAAAGTCTGCAAAAAGATAAATGATTTATCTCTCTAAATGAAATGTTTGCACAGACAGGATCCTTACATTTGTAAACTGCTGAGTTGACAAACGCAGCCCAATAACTTGTGAGAGTAATAAAACAACAATTAAGACCGCAGCATTAACCGGTGGAAAGTGTGACAGTGAGCCAGAGTTAAACTGATTAGATGACGTGAGCAAGAAGAGCTGAAACAAGCTCATGAAAGAGCCATTATTCTAACAGACAGGGTCAGCAGTGTTGATGCAACAAAGCAGAGAGAGAGAGAGAGAGAGAGAGAGAGAGAGAGAGAGAGAGAGAGAGAGAGAGAGAGAGAGAGAGAGGGGAGAGAGAGAGAGAGAGAGAGAGAGAGAGAGAGAGAGAGAGAGAGAGTAAAGTCATTAATGATTTCAGTAATCACTCAAAATAAAGTGGGTTAGTAACTGCTCCAAAACTCTATGACGCACTATATATTAATAATTTAAAAAACCTTAGTACCAACATTGGGACAATAAAAAAAGACTGACACAAATGCAGATAAGCAGCTACAATGATGCTGTGTGCATGGTGGTTGTTGTGGCCTACAGATGCAGTAAACAACAGGTAAAGCAGGATGACCCAGTGAGCCACAGAGCATAATGTCAGCTTCAGTTCAGGCCCCTGTGAGCAAACTGTTGAATACCTAACAGCTCCAAACATACCCTGACCCGACCCTCACCTACACCGTCACCTCCTTGTCAAGGAGGAAACCAGAACAACAATGTATGCCTCACTTACAAGAACATCTTTTTGTGGCTGAAGGAGTGGACTGAGGTTTGCCGAATTCCATCTGATATCAAGTGAATTATTTACATTACTAAATACTCAAATTCCATACCTGTAAGTTTATTTTATAAAATATATTTTGGTCATTTAAACAATTTTTTACTTTATGTTCTTCATTGTTTTATTTGGTGCTACTTTAAAGCTCTCGTAACATTGTTTAGAAAGTGCTTTACAGTAAATAAAACATGAAGGTATGATGACAATGATTATTATTATTAACAACAAGCAATGAGTTCCAGCCTCATTCACTATGTGGTTTGAAAAACGTTGGGTGCGGTCTAATAACAATATCATCATCACTTGCTGCCCCCATCTTTTTTGGCTGATTCATGAGGCTGACAGAACAAACAGGTCTATAACTGCTATGAGTTATTTATAACTCAGACATCAATGTGTGAACTTCAAAAGGCCAGATTAAAGCCTTGAAGTTTCCTTAATGTAGCTGTTTAATATGTTATTTTGGGACTAATGTCATTTTTTCAGAAGTACGAAACATCAAGCACAATGCAGTTAACCAAAAGAGATTTGAAACTATTTAAGAAAAGTTGTAGCCTGAGATGGAAAAAGTCTCATATGCTTGATATTTTTATGGTTAACTGGCTTTGTTAAGAAACAATAAAGAAGACACGCACATCCCTAGTGCCCACTGGGATAGGTGCTGGATCAAAGTGGAAAGACACAAATAGATCAACACACCACACCACAATAGCTTGTGTTAGAAGGATGTTAATGCCTTAAGTAGTGACGTTTCGAGGTCCCAACGGGAGCTATTTAGTATGTGGATCTAAATGTGTTTTTTTATCACGCCGTGTTGCCATAAATATTAGGTGGGCAACGTATATATTATTGTTAAATGCCGGTCGATGTATGACTATGGATAACTGCTCCTCAGATCTCTGCAGGGTAAATCCAGACAGCTAGCTAGACTATCTGGCCAATCTGTTCCACCAAAGCAAGTTCCTTCCCGAGGTTATTTTGCAGGGGCACCATGGCTCTGCCTGGTGCTTAGCGTGACGATTCTGATTGTATTAAAGAAATGCCAATAAACCAGTGCATGTTTTTCTCCCATCTCGGAATGTGCTTAAATACTTCAAAACAAATCAAAAAGGGTTTCCCCTCCATTCAGCTGGTGAGTCATATTTTATGTAAAGAGCAGGTTGTCCCAATATGATAATCTTTGAGTAGCCTATATTACCCCTCAGCTCTTATTCTTACCCACAGTCGGGGGCCGGGCACCAGCGGCAGTCAGGTTCAGCCACTAGCCACCTCCTCAGCATGAACTCCTCATACTTCTCCATGAGGGCTCGGTTCCCCAGGATCATCTGGATGTCGTGGGGATTGAAGCGCTCTGAGCACTCGGGGCAGCAGATATTGACACGAGACTCTGAGATCTCAATGCGCAGGTACTGTCGCAGGCAGTCTGCACAGGACCGGTGGGGACAGGTCATGATGTCTGGGAAGCGCTCGCGTGCATGGCGCAATAGGCAAAGTGGGCACTCCAGCAGCTCTGATGAAGAATCTGACACTGATGAGGTCGATGCTACAGTCAGTGCAGTGTGGGCCGAAGTTTTATCATGGACAGGCTCTGACTGGACGCTTTCTGTGCTGACAATGCCTTCCACTCCAGCCTGCAGAGGCCTGGACTTGCGCTTGGGGTCGCGGTCAGGCCGGCGTCGCCGACTGAAGAATGAGTGGAGGGACAGACGCCGTTTTTTGGGGGTCTTTCTAACTGAAGGGAGGCTAACAGAGGAGTCAGCAGAGTGAAGGTCCCGTTCTGAGCCTGTGCTGCCATGATGCTGCTGGTGCAGGCTGCTCATTGCGCTAAAAGAGGCGCCGCTGGTGGTGCAACCAAAAATCACCACATCAGGAGAGGAAATGAAGAACTGGGTTAGGGTGAGATGGAGATACAGAGTGGGGTTTAGAGGAAAGGATGGTCAGGGGAGGGGCCTGGGCCTCTGTTAGCTAAGTCATAGTGGCTGGAAGCTGGTATAGGAGGTCTGGAAGTCTGTAGTGTGGTCTGTCACTGATTTAAATCACAGTGATGAGATGTAGATGTTCAGATGTAGGACATCAACCTGACAGACAGAAGAAAAAAACAAAATGAGGTACAGAGCCAAAACATTTGGATGATTCAGGATGCATAACAACCAATCAACTGGATAAATCTAAGACAACACAGCCATCACTGACATCAATGACCATCCCTTAGATAATTAAGAGTTTTCTGGCAAGCTTTAAGCCTTTTTTTTAGGCGCATTTCTGTATACGTGTCTTTGTGCATGTGAGACTCTTATCGTAAATTGTCTGCAGGCTTTCCCTGGAGGGTGCATATTAGTCATGTTTAGGCAAAACAAGCAAAATCCTGTTTTTCGTTTGTCACAGAACTCAGTTGTGGCCACAGCTGCATTAGTGTGCCTCTAGAGCAGTGGCCACACCTTGCCTCAAGTGCTTTACATGCTCTTTTTTTACACAATATGAACAACAAAGCATAACTCATCATATTTGAGAGCAGTGCTCAAGTGCACTTGTAGTGGATGTGGTTAGCTGTTTGAACATGGTGCTACATAGAACCAAAAAGTATAAGTAGTTAAAATAGTAGTGACTTTCAAATAATGAGAAGCAAAGCTCATGCTGAAATAAACCAACACCATTTGTGGGTGTGGTGGTGCTATGCAGGCTTCCATGGAGTCCACAGATCCAGCTAATGAAATAATTCTGCATTAACAACTAGCACTGAGATGCATCTTGCACATCAACGCCTCTAAAAATAAGTGTGAATGCAGTGCACCCAAAAAACACACTGACTCAGGCCACATTTGGAAGGTGGTCTGGGATGTGTGCCAACATCCAACCTGTGCTGTGTAGTATAAATGTAAATTAAACTCAAGGCACCCTTAGTAGATTATTATATGTCAAACAACTTAGAGGTTTTTAAAGCTGATGTACCAAATTGCTACATCGGCCCACTGTTCCAACTGAATATGTTTTTGTTTAGCAGCAGTCAGTTTCCCACAGAAAAAAGTGGAAAGCAGAATCAGAAGCAGAAGTAGTCACTTGCTGTTTATTAGAGAGGCTCTCTGGTGTCGCGACAAAACGGCAATTCATCTCAATTGCTGATTGATTCCAACCTGCGGCCCTTTGCTGCGTGTCATGCCCTCTCTCTCACCCCTTTCACTTCTTCAGTTGTCCTGTCATTAAAGGCCTAAAATGGCCAAAAAATAATCTTAAAAAAAATGAAAAAAAAAGAGGGCCTTAATGTTTTCAGCGACATTTCCAACGTAAAGCAGCAGTTTTCTCACAACTATGCACACTGGCCAAAGGAACTAGTCAGCCCCTCAAGCCTAAAGATGAACTCTATGGAAAGACCCAAACCTTCAAAAACATACATATATGCAACAAAAAAACAAAATAGAAAGATGATTTGGAAAAAATCAGCAGGGTACAGGTCATTCAACCAATTAACCATTAATCAATGGACTACTAACAGTAACTGTGTACTGTAAAGACTTACAGAGGACACTGGAGGGCTTTGGCTTCTTTGACAATGGTTTTTGTTTTGTTGTGTCATTCAATGACTTTTCCCTTGAAATACTAAATTCTTTCTCTGATTTTTCAACCATTGTGCCTGAAATGTGGGCACAAAATGTTTGGCCATTATGAAGCAGTTTGATATAAAAAATTCATATTAAAATCCAAATTGCGATGGCAATCAACCCAGTATGAACCACCAAATTCTTTCCAACGTTTACATTTAGTCTACACTGTGAACTAAAGATAAATACAATTTTTTTAAAGGTCCCATGACATGGTGCTTTTTAGATGCTTTTATATAGGCCTTTGTGGTCCCCTAATACTGTATTTCCCAAAATTCAGCCTTGGTGCAGAATTACATCCACTAGAGCCAGTCCCACAATGAGCTTTCCTTAATATGTGCCATTTCTGTGTCTGTAGCTTTTGAGGAGAGAGGGGGGGGGGGCAAGCTGGGGGCTGGGAGTGTTGCCTTGACCAACTGCCACTTTGCTAGTTTGAAAGCCATAATGTGGGAGGCCAAATTCTCTGGGCGGGCAAAGCAAAGAAAGGGGAGGGAACCAAGATTCCAGATCGGCCCATCTGAGCTTTTATTTCCTCAAAGGCAGAGCAGGATACCCAGGGCTCGGTTTACACCTATCCCCATTTCTAGCCACTGGGGGACCAAAGGCAGGCTGGGGGAACTCATATTAATGTTAAAAAAACATCATAAAGTGAAATGTTCATGCCACAGGACCGTTAAGTATAAACCATAATTGCATGTCATTAAGCCATTAGCACTGCAGCCAAGTTGTAAAGAATACTGTGTTTTAATTGCTCTTTCTGAAAGTTTAAGAGTGATATTTAAAACCCAAAGCCTGCAAATGGCATCTAAAATCGAAGCAACAAAAACACCAGTGGGTAAAGCGCCATTTGATGATGTGATGTGGCGTGAGACGAAACATCAGGCAGTTTGTTGGTGCTTCTTCCTTGAGGCTCTATGTGGGTATCCTCTCAAAATAAAGACACAATGATGCCACTCAAAGACAGACTGTGCTGACATTTGGAGACATAGCACTATGCTGCAGCCTATAGAACTTTATGTAATAACAGGCGCTTTGTAGAATTATCTTTTAATAGCAACTACTGAAAGCATTTAAGCAGGAAATTTCCAGAGTCATCCTTGAGCATCCTAGCATCAAACTGTCAGGGACCAACAAAATGCTTTTCTGACCGTATAGCTCAACTTAATAACTTCCACTGTGAGGCCTGTCTGGTACTGGCTAAAGTGATGTCATAACACTATTATACCACATCTTAAAGCTTGATAATAGATTGGGTCAACTAGCCAAGTCATGTGAGCAAGTGGAAATTTTAACAAGACAGAAGGGCAATTCAAGCAACTTGCAAGTCAATGTGAAATTACACTCCCAAGGCGAAATTAAATGGAAAAAGCCTGCATCGGCACCGTACGGACAGTGAGTGGGATTTTCCGACTGCGGTCAGTGTGTGCGTTTGTGTTTGTGCATGCAAATGCATGTATTCAAGTACTGTGGCTCAAAGGCAATCACATGCAACCGCGGCTCACACACCGGGATGGTGTCCCAGTTCCTGAGACAACCCCAGGGCAGGAAGCCTACTGCGGCAGAATAAAAGGTTTCAACCCTCTGTCAACTCTCAAAAGAAGTCACTGAGTGTGAATCAGCTGATGCTACACCATGATTGCAATTGTAGTATGATTTAAATCTGTGGTTCTCTACTGACGAGACGAGTCGATACAAGGTTACTGAAATTCTTTGGGAGTCGCACTGTAATTTACGTGTTGAGGTGGACTGGGAAAAAAACAGTAACAAAATGAGTCACTTGGGGCTGCAGTGGTAAAGGTTTTAACAAGTATAGACCTCCAGACCACAAGGCAACAATATGTTTGCTCTTGCATTTCAATAAACAAAATAAATCCAGGTTTCTATTGCCCATAATTTTGCAAAGAGACAATTAGATGCATAACCAAATTGCAATGGAAGATGTTATGTTAGAGGTCTGTGACTGCACACGTCGAACACGGTTTCATTAATAAGTTTTGTATTTTTGTCTACACAATTAATAAGCTATAAACATAAGATTTATTCTCTCCCAAAGAAATATACTTCCCTGAATATTCACAATTTCGCACAGCTCTTCTTCTATTTCCAAAGTAAACAGAAGAGCAATCGCGCAAATAAAACAAGGCAACAGTCAGCATGTCCCCACTGCAGATGCAATTAATTTTTCTGGAACGATTAAATAACAAAAATATCAGTACATACAAGTGAGATGCGTCTCCCAGAGCCTAATTAAAAGGGTAAGGGTTTTACAGACCCAGATACATTGTCAGGATGATATAGTTTAAATAGTGTAAAAAAATTGATTCTTTAGGCCAATATCAATATAGAGTTACTAAAACCTGCTAACAATATATCAGCCAATGTGAAGCATTTTTTATAACCCTATAACATGCACACTTTATTTGACATTATTTTTGTGCTGGATTAAATTCTCATCTTTTAACAACTGCCACTCCCTTCATAATTAAACTATATCACAACAAATGTGTTCCATGCCTCTGGAAACCAGAAAACCATCAGCCCAGTCCTGTAGTTTAAACAGACACAACCGTCACCCGGCTCTGGCATTTCCTGTGCACTGAATTGGACTTTGGGTCGTTTCTAATCCACTTCACATATCTTTGACAAAGCTGTAGTTGAACTACCTCCAGTTTATGGCATTCCTGACAAAAGCCCAATTACTGGCAGTGCACATTATCTGACATACCATCCAAACTGTATTCTCAATTTGAATTCTTGGTTGACAATGTTGATTTAAAATGGTGTGTAAATGAGCTTGGTTTTACGTCATCGGGAGTGTATTAGTGTAAGTACGAATCCCTGCTGTGTTTCTCAATGTTGAAGACCAAATTTAGGGATAAATGATGTAAGCTTTCGGGAATTTTGTGAGTTGGCTGCCTACGTCTATCTTCAAACAAATCCCACATACAATGATCGGCTTCCAACGCTGGCAACGAGGGGCTTCAAGCGTTCTTCTGCAAAGTGATCATCACGTACGCTAATTTCCGGTGGCATTCCAGCCGGAGCAAAGACTTCCTGATCATAACAATGCATTCAGTTATTACGGCTTGAGACAGAGGAACAGCCCAGAGACTGGATGGCAAATTCTATAGAAAAGCTACCTTTTCTTTTCTTTTGACATGACTTTACATTGATAGAAAATATTCCAGCTTTTTTGGAACTACTGTCTACAGAACACGACATCCCTCTGAAGCAAAAGAAAAAAATGTATTGATCCACTGCCCAGCATTCATTAGGTGTAGGCCAACTTTCTGTCAGCTGGACATTGAAACAACCTGCAGCTTAATGAAAATGTAGCCTATTATCTGCCAGCCAAAGTATAATAATGCCTGACGTTCAACAGAGAGTACAGGAGAAACTGGAGCAAATGCCCCGGAGGCTGCTTCCAGCACTATTTAGTAAACAGGCAAAGTACTGTTCATTGTAACTGTTACATTATAATGAGGCAGTAAAACTAAAAATGCAGCTGGAGATGCAATGATTAGGTAGTGAACATTGCTAAAAGAAAAAAGTTTATCATTTCAAAAAAGGAATTTAAACATGACGTATTATTTTTCTATTTTTCCATTCAGCACCATGGAGATGACAAAAAAAGATGGCTTGTATTTGCCCCGGATACTCAAGGAGAGATACCATTTGCCTACTGCATTCAGGGACATCTATTACGCCCAGTGGGGCTCTGACATGGAAAATAAAGGAGAAGAGCATGAATGAATTTTAGAAGCCTTAAGATTGCTGCCCATTCAACGTTGGCTTGATTTCTTAGCAACACATTTCCTGCACTTCTGTTTACACGCCTTTCTTCCAGGACCACATTAGCAAGCAGTAATGTACATGAATTAGTGTGTAAAATCTTGGTAACACTTTTCAATTAGAAAATTACTTTAAAATAGTCTTTTTTTTACCTGACAGTGCACAAGTGTTTGTTAGCCAATTCATCCAGCCAAAAGAAAAATCAAGATATGTGTCCATGTTTGTAGATTGGAAACATTATTGCAAAAAAGGCAAGGTTTTTTTGATTCACTGCCCATGGGTCTTGTGTGTCACTCTGTCATAGGCTGCTGTCTGTAAGTGTCCCACTCACAGCAAGGACTGAACAGTGAGGATCACTGGATTATACAACTACGTCCAAAAAATAAATTGTTTTGATTGGCTAAATACAGCAAACTTAAAAATGAATACCAAACAGCATTTCTACTGGTATATGCAGGTATTTCCCCCTGTAAATTTAGGTCCGTAAACCTGAGATTAGTTCAGACTGGAGAATTGTTACCCTAGATTATTATTTATTTATTTATTTTACAAATTAGTAGTGGGGGTGATGCTGAAAGTCCTTGTGTCAAGAAGTGACAAGAAAAAAAGAATAGCTTCATTATTTAGTTATTTATCTGTTAAGTCCCTATCTATCAAAGTTAGAGTTAAAACAATAGTGATTGAGCATATGACCCACTGATGAAAGCGCTTGTTTTTGCTGCTCTGTCAAGTAATACAATCTGAGCATTGGGGGCAGCTTTCCTGCCCTAAATTCAAATTACAGTTAGTGATGCTTTTTTCAAGTCAGGCAGCATGGGTTGAGCTCCCCGTTTTCCCGGGTGGAGCTACTGCCTCCCCGGCTCTATCATGTCCAAGACTGCGAGTGTCCCCAAACGGCTCTTGTCTTCGTGAATGTATTAGCTCCTAGCTTATCTTAGACTAAACTGCTATCAGCGTGGAGAGGTGAGAGCTGCTATTTACCGACGTCATACAGTCAACACCGTTCGTTTTTTAAATGGACTCTGGGAGATGAGGTCCCAGAGGCTTGCCTGCAATTACATATTACCGCCAAAGCTGCAGAGAGAAACAACCAAACTTAAACCTTATGGACTACAACTTTAAATATAACCTTTCATGTTAATATACTGTATGTGTGTGTGTAAAACTAGAAACAATACATATTTGAAAATGTACCGTCTGTCTAGGGCTGCAACTAATGATTATTTTTTTTATTGTTGATTATTTTCTCAATTAATCAATTAGTTGTTTGATCTACAAAATGTCAGGAAATAGTGAACATTTTGGATCAGTGTTTACAAAGGCCCAACATGACGTCTTCAAATGTCTTGTTGTTTTCCACAACAAGAGGTTCCGTTTACTGTCATGGGGGAGTGAAGAAACTAGAAAATATTCACAATTAAGAAGCTAAAATAAGATAATTTTTACTTTTCTTCCATAAAAAAGGATTTTAACCGATTATCAAAATAGTTGGCAATTCATTTAATAATTGCCAACTAATTAATTTATTGATCTTTGAAGCTCTATGTCTGTCATTTAAATTCAAAACATGTCACATTTATTGGTGGTAAGAAATGCCAGACAGTAGCTGAATCATGGCATTACATGAGTTTAAGGTAATGTAATTTTTAACTTAACACATGGGTCCCAGTGTAACCAAACTTAGGAGTATTAATAGTTTAATTCAGTATACATTAAGCAAATCTGCAACTAAAATTTAAGTTAAACAGTAACAGACCATTAGGAGAATGCAAAGCACTTTATGACTCACTGAAGGAAAGCTTCCACTAAGGATGGCTTGGATTAATTTAGCAGACATGCTATAAAAGTCACACATTAAATAAGAAAGGACTGGGCCTGGTAATTGACATGTTATCTAGTCAGTAAAACGTTGTTGACTACGCTATAAAAGTGACAACAGAAAAACACTGAAGGAAATAATTACCATTAACAAGACAAAAAAAAAAATCAATATAAAGAACATATTTATTGATATGAAAATATTTATATTTTTGACTGAACTCTCTCAATGCAAGTAAGATATTATAGAAAATATAGTTTTTATAGACTTATGGTTGTGTTTTGTATATTTGTCATGAAGCCTATACATTGCAAACAACTAGGGCTGTAACCTCCCAGTCGACTGGTCGATTTATTGGTCGATACGTTCTGGCTCGACCAAAATTCTGATTTTTTGCCGTGTTGATTTCATCAGGTGGAAGCATACACTGTATATTATTGACGGTCTATGGGTGGAAGCATAGACCGTTACGGTCTATGGCAGGAAAGCACTAATTGCTAATGGGGGTGTTTTCAGAGCACCCCTGTTTCACAGGTAACAGTCTGTCTTCAGAACACCCCCCTTGTTTTCACCTTTTTTGGATTAGCCCAACCCACCGGAGACAGATTGAAGAAAGTACTAGAAAGCCTTCGTCTGATGGTTTGCTGTATATTTATTTAATTGTGAGTGTTTAGTTTCAAGTCAGTCCCCCTCTACCATGTCAAAGACATCGGCAGTGTGGCAGCATTTTACAAAAATAGATAACGGAAAAAAGTTGAATGCAAAGTTTGCAAGCAACAGTTTGCATATCACAGCTAGACTACAAACATGGCGTATCACCTAAAAACGGTAAGCTAACCTGTCTGTGTTAGGTTGCCCTGTCTGTTTGGAGTAGGCTGTATGAACATATCAGAGTTGGCATATTTCATAGTCTAATAAGCGTTTTATAACTACCGGCGAACCCACCCGTTGCCTAGACACACCCACACCACGCTGGATGTTAAGCCTCTATCATCCAAACGCTAAAATAATATCACGGAAGGAATTGTCGACTTTATGTCTCAGGATATGAGGCTGATGCAGCGCTGTCAGAGCCGACAGACGAGTCATTTCAGTGCAAAACAATTAGGTCCAAAACGATTTGATATACTGCAAATAGCCTACAAGGGTAAGTACTGCAGGACAGTACAGTTAATTAATCTAGCATTTTTTTTTTTTTAGTCGAAATTTTTACGACTTTAGTCGACCAAGATTTTCTTTGGTTGATTACAGCCATACAAACTACACTTACATAAACAGAACTTTTTACACGAATACCACTACTATGTGAAACAAAAGTAATTAACTGCCCAAAAAAGGGCACCAAAAATGATGCACTGGTATTGGGTCACTTATAAGTGCATATTACATAACCTTTAAAATAAATCATAATTCTAACATTGTGAAGCGCGCCTTTAATTTAGCTACAATAACCAAGCATCTGCTCTAACATTGCACTTAGTACAAAAGTTGAATAAGTTATGAATGGAACATTAATGTAGAGTCAACATTAATGGAGTTGCCTGGACCTGCTTCAGTGATTTATAGTGAGTACGTTCTGCAAACAAATGATATTGAAGATACCTTCATGCAAAACACCAACCCACGTAACGTTAGTTTTAATAAAATGATGGTAATAAAATAGCGGCAACGTTAAAATAACTAAAAAACGGCACCGTATGTGTCATCTGACGCTTGTCACAGGAAGAACCTAATTCTGTTTACACTTCCACCTGGATATCCAGCGTAGCCTACTAGCTAACGAAATCAGATTTGGCTAGCAGGATGGCTAGATCCTAACTTTAATCGCCCAAAAAGTTGCTGACTAGCTGTGCTGTTTACTAACTTGCTGGACAGTTGAATGGACCATATGGTTGATCTAAGTAAGCAACCTTAACGTTCATACAACTTTATCTGTCAGCAGAGGCTTTCCGCCGACGTGTAGTTTAACAAGGAGAATTCACAAGCTAACAAAGCTAAAAACTGCTAGCTGCTCGATAGCTTCGAGGAGGAAGTTGTGATCTGTGTGATCTTAACTAAAACTTAAGCTAGGTCTGGCTGTAAATACTATTCTTACACACACTCACCGTTAAATGTCCACCTGGTCTCCTTTTATTTCACAACAGAAGTGTAAACCGTTGTCTCCATCTCTCAGATAACGGTAACGTTAATGTTATGTTTCTTGCATTAAACTTGTTCGCAGCACGTCCAACAAGGTACATTCCCCGACTGAGTCTGACTTTTTCCGTCAAGTCAAGTGAACAAAACAGTTACAAAGAACATTCCTACTTCCAGTCGGATTTGTCCGCTTTTCACAATAAAATACAACCACATCCATTACTTACGTAAACATTTTTCAGAATCAGAATCAGCTTTATTTGCCAGGTATGAGGACACAAACGAGGAATTTTGCTTTGGATCATCATTGCTCACAATGCACTTACAAATACAAAACAAACAACAAAACAAACAATATATACACACTATAAACATAAACGATATAGTAGACAGGTTAAGACAATAGTGCAATGAAGAGTGCAAAGTATGCAGGAGTAATTTATAATTATGATAGTTATTATTTTAATTATGGACTATAGTGCAAAGGGTGCTAGAATAAATAGTATTATGTTATTATATAAATATTCTATTACAATATGAACAGTATGAACCGTATGACCAGCTCTGAAATAGAGAATGAGAATGAATGGTGAATAAATAATAAGTGGAACCAGTAAACAGGTGCTGATTAGAGACAGTGTTGTTGGATTATTGCACAGCAATTGAACCTGGCACTGTGAGTAAGAAGACAGCTTTATTTGTTACTCACAGTGTTAAAAAGTAACATAAATGTAGTTAAATAAAAGTGAAAGGTAATAATACTTACAAACTGTCAAAAATTGTGTTATTAAAAATGTATCTTCTTAAAGGCATGTGTGAAATTAGACACTCCACTGTCATCATGTAAAAACTAAAACTTTCGATTTCCCCCAAGATTTGTCTGTGCTAATTTGTAGGCCACATTTTTAAATCGGAACATCTTTTCCTGATAGCAGCTGTTAACTTGACACGTTGCCAGTACCAGTCGGTGTTTATCTAGCAGTGGAAATACTGCCATCCGGTGGCCATTGTAGAGTATTTTTGTCATACGCATCTATCATGCATGTTCCTACCATCACGTAGGGACATTAGTACATTTGCGTTCTCACACTATTTGTTTTTGTCACTTAGGAGGAACATTGCAAATGCGAGATTTATTCCCTAGGCCTATAGAGATTTATCCCAGCTTCATCTAGAAACATTGTATTTCTATCCCAAACTTTAACTTATCTTTAACTTTAACTTATCTTATCTAGAGCGTAGGCTTGTTCCCAACTTGATTAAGCATCCCCCCCACCCCCAATACAAACAGTCTGTGCTTTCTGCTCTCTCAGTCTCACATTGCACGCCCGCAGACTCCTTTATACTTTAAAAAAAGACACAAAGTAAAACTTCCTCCTTTAGTTTATGATGCTTGTGTGTCTTTAAACATATGTCAGATTGCCTCGAGGCTTGATATTTGTCAGTATGCTAGTTTGAAAGAGAACATTGTGTTCATCTCGTGTTTTTCTATCTTGTGTAGCCACGTGTAGCCTAATCAGTTCTCACAGAATACTCTATCTGATGATAAAGCCGACCGTTCTTAATTTCCCCTCAGATACTTTGACATTTAGGAAACAGTGTTCCCAACAGTTTGACAACATTGCAAAAACAACGGTTATGTAAGCTATATCTCACATAATGTAGGCTATATTGTGTGCCACATTTAAGTTGCCATTTTTATGGCTAGATGGCCTGCATTACAAGGTGTATGTGAGTGTGTGTGTGTGTGTGTGTGTGTGGGGGGGGGGTATCACATCAGGTGTCTTAATGTTGCAGACACGTTCAAACATGTCCAAGCAGACGTGAGGCTTTTTCTTTTCGAAATCGGCCCGTGCACGCCCCGATCCACATCAATGGGATTGCTGCGGAGATTGTAAAACACACAAAGTGCCTGGGGGTTCACGTGGCTGACAACCTGTCCTGGGACCGACACACCTCCTCCCTCATCATAAAGGCACACCAGCGTCTGCACTTCCTGCGGCGATTGAAGAGGGCCCACCTCAGTCCATCCTGACCACTTTCTATCTACAGGGGCACCACTAAAAGTGTGCTGACCAACATTTCCGGTTTGGGAACTGTAAAGAGAGAAAGGCACTGGGCATAGTGGTGAGGATGGCTGAGCGGACTATTGGGACTACTCTGTCGACCATTTAGGGGCTGGCCCAAAATGATGCCTGTCCAATGCAAAGAGGACCCCGCTCACCCTGGCCACAGACTGTTTTCCCAACTTCCCTTCTGGCAGGAGGTACCGCAGTCTGAAAACAAGGACTGCAAGGTTCAAAAACAGCTTCTTCCCCACTGCTGTCAGACTGTTGAACAATGAAACACTAAAACAGTTAATCTGAATACTATTCATGTACAAAATAATCTGTTTGAAATGCACCTTAGTATCTGTTTTGACTGCACCTTACAGCAGTATTTTACTTTAAATACGGATATTTATACTTTAAACTTTTCCCCAGCTGTATGTATTTAGTATCTAGATATTTATATTTTTCAGTTTTTTTAGACGTTACATAGTTTATATTTATCACTCTACATGCGCTGCACACCATATAAGCATTTAAACAGTTATTTATTTTAATTCATATAACTAATAACTCATCTTTTCCACGGCGTTTTATTTGTTTTTGTGCTGTATTATTTTAAGCTGTGAACTTTGCATGTCATTTCGTGGTATGACAATAAAAAAATCTTTAATCTTTAATCTTCTCATCTCTGTTTATTATTGACCTGGCACAAGAACAGAAGTGGAAGAAAGATAACAATTTGTTGAATAATTTGCTGTGACATTAAGGCAGGTCCTCTGTCCTCTTTGTTGACCTGTAATCGGTCACGATGAATCAAATTAAGTGTTGTACAGCACGATGATGAGCATCACATTTATTTTAAACTGAACATATTGGGTTTTGGACTGTTGGTCAGACAAAACAAGCAATTTGAATAGCAGTCCTAATAGATTTGGTTATTCCTTCTAATAAATAATTAATAATTAATAAATAAATAAATAATTCTAAATCTGAACAACTAGGTCTAAAAGTTGGCAAGTTATTAAAAAATCAAACATAAAAATCCTAACAAATACGGTCATATTTGATTCAACAACTTTCTTCCAAGAAAAATAATTTCCAAATGGGTATAAAGCACATGTATATTTGTAATATAACAAAAAATCTACATAGGTATTAGATTCAATTATATGAATGTATTCTCAAAAGGTGTGCTTTAGATTAAGGTGTTTGGCATCTCGTGTGTTCACTGACTATCTTTGCTGCGTTTGCTTTTGACAGCTACTGGAGGACCCCTGGTGGCGCATGCGCACATGTCACTTGTTCAGATGTCAACTGCTGCACCACCAGAGAGACGACGGACAAACACTTAGCGAGAGCTCGATAGCGTAGGGAAGTAATAATCCTTTGACCAAAAGCTTCTCCAGCTTGAATAAAGTAATGAGGTAGTCAGTCGGACATCTAATTATAGTACCTAGATCACAATACACTGGCATTGCCACTGTGAAAATGGACCAGGAATTTGAAGCAATAGATTCAGAGGGCCGGTGGCAAAAGCTTTACCTAGTAAGTCTGTTAGCATAGTTAGCATAAAGCTAACATAGATAGTACTTCAAGCGCGCAAGCTAACAGTTCGGCTAGCTCATTAAGTATTCGATATCTAACCTGTTATGTACGACCAACTTCCTTCATACGTTTGTTTTTGTGTCCATGTTTTAAAAATAAATCGTTTGCCTATACACACTGAAGTACTTTAATATGTTAACGTAGCTATGCTACCGTTAGCTCAGTCATTATTATAAGCTTTTGCATGTGGTTGAAGCTCAGTGTGATTAGCTACATTTTATAGCTAGTCACTTGGTCAACTTTTATACATCACTCTATAAATAGGATCAGATGTTCAGTGTTTTTGGGCAAACTGTAGAGTTGGGATTGAGCCCCTGTCAGAGTGCCATGAAATGTAATGCTATAACCGTTACTTGTGCATCTTTCCCTTGTCTTCAGGAAATAAGGAATCAGTCCCACGAGTGCTCCTACAAAGTGGCAAAGTATCCAGAGAATCGCAACCGAAACAGATACAGAGATGTCAGTCCATGTATGTAAACATTGGTGGAAAGTCCAAACTGCTTACACTGTGACGTTTCTCCAAACCTCTAACAATGTCTGTCAATTTACAACTTTTCCCGAAAATATTTTCTTTCTCGCTGCCTACAGTTGATCACAGTCGGGTGAAGCTGGAGAACGCAGAAAACGACTACATCAATGCAAGTCTGGTAGTAATGGAGGAGGCCCAGAGAAGTTACATATTGACTCAGGCAAGTCCAAGGCTTTTTATTCCAGTAAAACAATTATGCATACATTTCTATTATTACAACCTTATCATTAATCTTAGTTAAGAGGTAGTGAAATTCTGGTCTTGACAGTGTTTTATTTAGTATTAATTTTTTCCAAGGATGTTGCTGTGAGAAACTTCCTCAACTCTCCAACGTACAGTAATGATATTTTAAGAGTACACGTAGGGATGTAATGGTATGCAAATTTAACTAATTATCACGATTTTCGGAAGGTTTTCGGAATAGAAAGAAAGCAGTGATAGGCCTACACAAGTTGAAATTGTTTAAAAAGTGTAACAGTGTTTATTATATTACAAAAATGTAGGCTATAGGCTTGTCAAAACTATTAAAAACTGGCTACTGAAACACTAGCCCGCTGTAGGGTGTCCTGTAAGAACTTGAACCAGAGATGTCTGACTTTGAGAGGAAGATTTATTTACAACTCCAACATGAAGTTAACTAGAAAGTTGTATTTGATGTTACACGTGAAGTTGGATGTGGTTCTGAAATATAAGCAAATAATAATTTGATTTACTGTAAACATTATTTACCAAACTAAATGTTATAGCCACCAGCATATAACAAGAAACAATGCTAAGAATTACATTCATTTCTCTGTAACAATTAACATAAATGTAACATAGCAAAAAGTGTAATACACCTGTAAGTGCTAAGCATGTGGCTCTACTGGCTTGTCTGTTTACTGGCGATTGCACGTTGCTAACAAATTGCCCTAACACAACCAGAATGTCAACTTGTGGCTGCACAAGTAATAGTTAACAATCTGCACATCTATCAGCTATGCAATGAGAAACACAGCAACAGCAATATTAACAAGGCGATAATATCTATCTCATATGTCACGTCATAACACGGGTTAAACTTTCCTATTGTAGCAGGACACTTATTGAAGATTTAGAGGCAGTAAAACCCATGACAGTTTAGCAAGCTCCACATCACTTCAACAAAGCAGGAAAAAAAGATAAAGACAAAAGTCCGCTGCTACATTCTGTCCTCTTCTC
Organism: Etheostoma perlongum; assembly: GCA_026937815.1. NCBI lineage: Eukaryota > Metazoa > Chordata > Actinopteri > Perciformes > Percidae > Etheostoma > Etheostoma perlongum. The sequence goes on along the minus strand of CM049384.1, from coordinate 13,022,367 downwards.
CTGTCTGAGCACAAAGTTATTTCTTTCCTAAAAGAAACCCAACACAGGGACATCTTCATCCGACACAACTTTGAATATTCTCCAGTCTTTAGGGAATTAAAGTACAAATAACCTCTTAACTTTTTAATGTGATTTGTTTTTTCTTGCTAGTGTTAGGGGTTAAGCTAACCAGGCTTGCTAAACAACAAAACGCCGCTGCTAAATGTTAACTCAGCCGGTAACACTAATCCCACTGTCTTGTCCCTATTTGTCACGTTTAACTTGAACATGAAACTTGGGTTTAGGTCTTCCCTAAATCTAAAGTGGTTGTGCAGTGTCAAGCTCGACCCACCCAGAGCTGCATAGTGTCACGGTCGGAAAACGGCAGCTAGCCCCTGTACCCGTACCCCCAGCAGTCGACAGCCAACAGCTTCCTCGGTTGCTGCTCCAGTGTCAACTCTCTGGGCAATGGGCAGCCCCAGAGTTTTCTAGTTGTGTACGTTCAGGTTGTTTTAAGAAGGAGTATTTACAAAAGACTTGTGGGAAAACAGGAAAGCAAAGTATTTTCCGTCGGAACAGTCTTTCTCCCAGTGTTTCTCTTTAGCGCGTCTGTAGTGTAGCGTTGGTTTCCGCTTAAGGCCCTCGGCCTCTGTTTCCTCAAACTTCTCAATGAATCTCTTTCATCATCTCTGTCATCATCTCTGTACCTCATCCACACATGCTCATCTGGCTTATCAAGCCTTGCACACACACACGTCACATGTCAGTATTTGCCAGTATCAGCTCACCACTCAAAAGACACTAAACTGACATCCTAACATCAACAAACTGCCACTCATAAGACGCTGTCATACATTAGCATGACCACAGGAAACTAAAACTGGGCTGATAAAACTGATTATTGTTCACCAAATAATATTGCTCACGGAATACTGTTAAAGTAATTTAAAGCCACAGAAAGCTTGCTCAATTTAACCTGACTAGACGGAAATATTTGTCTACTGTTTAGACAGAGATGGTCTGAAATTAATTATCAGGTTTCTTGTTGCACAATAAAAAACATGCAAAAAGACAAACATTTGAGGTAATGCTTGCTTCTGTCCAATTAATTTTGTATCCTGAAATAGTGGAACCTTAAACAAAATTGTAGCAGTTTTATCTGCAATTATTTCACCACTAATTAATATCATTAACCCTTTAGTTAGTTGAATTCTTATTTACGTGGCATCAAACTGTGTTACTCGACGATGGATTATCCTTTGAATCCTGTTACTGACATATTTGAATTTAGTCATGAAAAGAAAAGCAAACAAAGCAAAGACTTGTTGACAGAGTCTCAGCATTGTCTATGCCTGTGTATGTTATCTATTCTATATTATTACAAGCATTTGACATTTCAAGATATTGCACTGCACAGAGTGCAGTTTTCACAACTCAACCACATTATAACCTTTAGCAGGCTTAACCATTAAATGAACACTTTTTAGTTGCACAGTTATCACATGAATTAAGACATTAAGATTCTCAGCCTAATGTATTCAATATTCATTCATGCCTGAAAGATGATACACATTTCCATTGCAAATGTTTTCCCCCTGCTGTCATGTACTGATTAAAGTGTGTGTGTGTCTGTGTGTGTCTGTGTGTGTGTGTGTGTGTGTGTGTGTGTGTGTGTGTGTGTGTGTGTTGTTTGTTGCCCACAGGGCCCTCTCAGGAACACCTGTGGCCACTTTTGGCTCATGATCTGGGAGCAGAAGACCAAGGCGGTCATAATGCTTAACAGGGTCATAGAGAAAGGCTCAGTAAGTACACAATATAATAATAAAAGGGCCTCACTGGTTACATTCATGACAGTGTGAACAACCCAGGTCACATGGCAACTGATCTTTTCCAGGTCGGATTTATCGGTCTGGACAGTCGGATTGGAATTCATACGACTTTGACATCAATTTAGAGCGACCATTGTCACACTTTCAGGCCGTGCCCAGTTCTTGAGTCTGATGCGGGCCACATAAAATAAAATAATAAAAGTGAACAGTCAGTCAAAATAATTGGATCTGGCAATGAATAGGAATTGAGCATTAAGGTCTGCAGTCCGAACATAGCCATTGGATCGGGTTTGACATCTTTGACACCCACAGACAGATACTAAATAGACCCCAAAAAGACTAGTTATGTACTGACCACTTTATCCCCAGCAACACACATACTTTGTTAAAGTTAGCAGTCGGCTCACAGTGTGAAATAAATGATGCCACTTGTTTGATTCATTTTGAATTCTGTTTAAATGCTCCATTGTGACGCTTGAGTCTCCTGTCAGCAGGATAACAGGAATTCCGTGTTTTGACAGCATATCCCCAGATGTCTGAGAGGAGCTGGGATGTAGTCCAACCTTTTTAAATCCACAGTGATGTGCAAATTAAATAAACACACACTAACACTCCCGCTCACATAGAGCAGCTGGGATCTCTCTGTTTCTCAGTATAGCAGGTGGAGTGGATCTGGCTGGGTCATGAGATTCACTCACTGTTTTCTTGGAAATAGAAGATAAAGAGTACCTAGTCCACAGATATTATCAAGGATCTTTCATGTAGGCCAGCTCTCCAATCCTGCAGAGGAGAGGTTACATAACAGACTTATCCCAAACAGATCTAGCTATTGTCTGTTTACTAATAAAATACTATATGCTGAGAATAAATATAGAGTGTATAATAATAACAATGATAAGAGCCAGGTTCTACCCGAGGTTTCTGTTTGTTAAAAGGAAGTTTTTCTTTGCTGCTGTTGCACCAAATGCACTACGTTATCTGTAAAGTGGCCATGAAATAATGTCTGTTGTGATTTGACACTATGAATAAAATTGAATTGAAACTGAATAATAATAAACCTATATAGCACATTTCATACAGGAAATACAGCTCAAAGTACTTTACAAAAGCAAAAAGGGAAAAAACAAGTTTGTGTTGTGGTGTAAGGACTGGTCACAAAGTTTAAAATACTCAAAAATAACACAAGTGGAAAACAAAAAAATATAGAAAATATAGCTGATACACGTATATTAAAAAAAAAATCCAGAAACGCGTACAAAAACATAAACAGATTTCTCTAACATTGGTTAGTTATGAGTTGTCACGAAAATTATATGATAATTTGTTTTATTGTCACAACAGATCAGAAGAACATCAAAATATATTAAAGTTCTGATAAATGTATAAAAATACTAAAAGTCCTTTGAACAAAAACACAATAAAAAAATAATCAGAGTGAAGAGCGCTCTATGGTGGACAAACTATGCAACGCCAACACTCATAACATGGTTAACCGTTTGTTTTTATTTTATTTTTTAAATATTCATTTATCAGAATAATTTATTTGTCATTATAAATTATTCAATTGGCTTTTATAAATATTGATAGTTCGGGAAATGTGTAATATCGGCCTGCCGATATATCGGTCGGGCTCTAGCTGTAATAGAATATATTTGGTGTATCACAAAAAAGAGGTGGGATTTGGTATCGTTGTTTACTTTGATGGGAAAGCAACGTTTCAAGGTTTTGTATTTGTGTATGTTTCTGTGCATGTGGGAAAGTGTATTTTGTAAGTGTGACCAGGTAAATTTGTAGGTATGTGTGGGGAGAGAGGAGACACTGAGGATGTTTATCAGCATTATTTGATTTATTCTCCAGCTTTACTCTCAAAGCCAAGGCTCAAACTGCCCTCTTATTTGTCAGCTGCTTTGTCTCAAGGCCACTCAGCTAGCATCTGCTTTTCATCAGGTGTATTTCTTTGTCAGAAGTCCAACCTATTAGGTATGTCTTACCATGCTTGTCTCCTTTCTCCTTGTGTGACAGGAAAAGTGTGCCCAGTACTGGCCTACAGCTGAGGAGAGGGAGATGACCTTCAGAGACACACGTTTTTTGGTCACGCTGCTGTCAGAAGACACCAAGTCTTACTACACCACCAGAGTTTTGGAGCTGCAGAATCTTAGTGTAGGCCAGAGATTTACTTACAACACGGGGCATTCCTAGTTAAAAGTTTCAAAGGAGAACTGAAATGGTTCAGGGGTGTCACACTAAGATGCATCACATGGCCCTGTATTTGAACTGCTCATTCTTTTATGTTTTCATAGACTTTCAGACATAGTAATTAGAGTTTGATGTTCCCACACACCAAAGTATTTGCAGTGTGTAGGTGTTGTTGAAAATGCAAAAGAGCTGTAGATTATGCAGCAGAGCAATTTCTGTATGTAAAATACGAAGCATATGCTTGTACAACAATGTTTTTAAATCTGAATTTGATCCAAACTTTAATGTTATGAATTTCTGCAATCTATTTGCCGCCAGTTTTTTAATATTAAAAATTAACCCGCATTTTCTAAATACAAAATTTCAACAACTACAAAGGAACTTCCAAGCTGATAGAAAATATGCATGAGGAATAAGTACACACAGGGCTTGAATTGCTGTTTTTGTGTAGCAAATATTCAGAACCTGATTTCTTACATGAATTGAAATTGTAGAAAATGTTTTAGTTTAACTCTCAAACACTACCGAAATAGCCTAATGCCACCTCAAACAGAACTGATCAAAATCAGCATTGATAGGCGCACATTAATATAAGTTTTGTACCTGCTAATAAGGGCCTCTGTTTGCTGCTCTCACAGACAGGAGAGAAGAGAGCGATCTGCCACTTTCATTACACCACGTGGCCTGATTTTGGTGTCCCAGAGTCCCCGGCATCCTTCCTAAACTTCCTCTTCAAAGTGCGTGAGTCGGGAGCGTTGGGGGTAGAACACGGGCCGGCTGTGGTGCACTGCAGCGCTGGAATCGGACGCTCAGGGACGTTTTCATTAGTTGATACGTGTGTGGTCCTGGTAAGTCCTGCCTCTTAGTTTGTATCAGTGTTTCCATGTTCTGACTAAGCTGAAAGATTTGCCTGTTTGTCCTTACTACAGTGGTTTGATTAGTCATTTAGACATTCGTGCATGTTAGAGCAAACACAGACCCATTTTATTCTGTCATTCCGTGTTTATTATTTACATTTTAAATAAACCCATTTTCTGATTGATACCTGCTTCAGAATGTAGTTGAAAAAAAAAACCCTGAAGAAAAACAACTCATAAATAAACATAAAGCTTTAATGTGGTTATGTACTAAAATGCAACGTTGTTCTCTTGGCATGCTGGGAAACACATGAAAACATGATGTAGAGAAAGATAAGCCAGATAAAAAAATAAAAGGCACTTAAAAAGCTGAATTACAGCCTATAATCCCAAAACTATTGCATTGTACCCACTGTCCCAGACTGGAGATGTGTAACAATGTGTCACCCTTAAAATTTTCCTTCCTAAACACAACCAACAAATTAGTCAGCAGATATCGAGAGAACAGGGGGTTCATCCTGCTTAGATAAACTACAGTAGTTTACGTTGCTGTCCTGTCCAGATGGCCAAGAGAAAAGACCCCTCATCGGTGGACATCAAAAGCATCTTGTTGGACATGAGGAAGTATCGCATGGGCCTGATCCAGACCCCTGACCAGCTGCGCTTCTCCTTCATGGCTGTCCTCGAAGGATCCAAGTGCATCATGGGAGACTCTTCTGTGCAGGTACTGGCACCACACAAACACCGTGACCAATTCTATCACTCAGTACACTAAGTACTTTTTCCTCTCCATTTTATCTTATTTGCTTATAAACACAGATACTCTTATTGTCCTTTTTATCCTTATGGTCCAAACACAGACTGTACTATGTCAATTTGTGAATTTCTGCAAGCATCTGTTCAATTGGGAATTTGGCTGTAGAGAAAAATACAAAAGAATGGCAGAGGGCTAGCCTGGTAATTGATATTTGTGTATTTTATACGCCACAGTCATTCAGTCTATGCATGCTTAAAAGTCCCATGCTGTCAAGTAAGGGGAACATGTGGCATGTGAGTCACATTGTAAACAATATTTCAAATTCAAAATATATTCCAGTCTAAATGATTATTTACAAGAGAGTATCATGTGGAGTTTTTACTGAACATATTTGATTGTGGTTTGCATCAGATAATTATTGTGATGACTAAGAACAAGTTGAATCCATTAGACTCGCCCCATTATTGACTGGCAGGAGGTAGGTGAAACAAGGTTACTGGAGATCTCTCAACATATCAGCAGACTTTTCTGGCCAGGCCTCCGGGCACATCTTGTTGATAAATGATCTTTATATAATTGTATAGAAAGAAAGAAACATTTCCTGCAATTTGAGTCTTAAAGCGCCCATATTACCCTCATTTCAAGGTTCATAATTGTATTTTGAGGTTGTACCAGAATAGGTTTACATGGTTTCATTTTAATAAAACACCATATTTTTGTTGTACTGCCCATTTCTGCAGATCCTCTTTTCCCCCTGTGTATTTGGGTCTTTGTTTTAGCTACAGAGTGAGACATCTCACTACTTTACTATCTTTGTTGGGAGTCACGCATGCGCAGTAGCTAGGTAAGATCACATCAGCTAGATAACGCCTTCTCCAACTTTGGTCAGTACAAGGCAGGATTAGCTGGGAGACTTCTTCTAAACGAGGGCACACTTGTGGAATACCTGCAGGACAGGGACATGGAAGTAGTTCCTTTGGAGATTTTGGTGAACTAGTGTATGTTGTAGCAGTGTTTTGCCATTGAGAACAAGCTGGCGCTAGAATCCTACGGTTAGCCACCTCGTCTTGGCTAGTGACGTAGAAAGCCGTGCAGATTCTGAACAGCTCACCCGGAGACTAAAGGCAGAGGACATTCAGAAACCTGTACTCTAAGCAGCATTGATGTTTTTCCCCAAGTTTGTATGCGTGTGGAAGCATGAGAGACACAAAATTACACCCCAAATGTTTTATTAAATGAAAAAGTATCACCTACATCCTCTATCAGAAGCCCACTGTCCCTCTTCACAAATCTTGCTTTTGAAATGAAAGGGAAACAGTGACACAAGTAGAAACGGCTGTCTAATTAATGCAATCAAAAACATTAGTGACATTCAATTGAATTGAATTAATTGTTTTCAACCCACACTGGAAAACCACTGGCCAGGAAATGTGAATTTAATTTTTTCGCCTTATCTCAATTCTGTTTACCCATTTGTCTCTACAAGGAGCAGTAACTTTTCTTCATATGTTAAGAGTTCCTTTTAACACATCCTGATCCAACTATAGCAATTGTTCTCGCCATTGAGGCTGAAACTTTGAGACTGAAACTAAATCTTTCTCTTTTTCTCTCCCTCTCTTTTTCTTTTGGTACTCGTAGAGGGATATATCTTGGCCTATTGACTTTCGTCAAGAATGTCAGAAGTAATAAACAATAGCATTTTGTTCAAGCCAGTTTCCTGAATGCTTGACAAAGAAGGGATTTGTGTACATCAAGCCGCAGTGTGAATGTGCTTTTGGTATGGAGCCATCTTGAGCTTGCATAAATGACAACAAAAAGCTAATAGTTGTCATTGGAAGCTCCATTCTTTGTCACACGCTGGACATTTTTGACAAGAACATCATTCCTTCATATAATTTGACAAGAAAATTACCAATTGTAGGCCATTTTAATCTGTGGCAAAATGGTATTGTTTCCTGCTTTGCCAACACACTTTAATGTCTGAATTATATCCTTCTCAAATTATTTGGCATTTATTTATTTATTGCATCAGTAGAACAAAAACATCAACTATGTTCCAATTTTCTGTGTGTTAAGAACCGGTGGCGGGAGTTGTCCAGGGAAGATCAGGAGCCGACATCGGAGTCTCCCCCCTCAACTCAGCCTCAGGCCAGGTGTCCGACAGAACGATTCAATGGCAGCCAACGGGGAGGTCAGCTGGAGGAGGGAGGAGACTATAGACTGGAAGACAAAGTACCAGCACAGTCTCCTTGCAAGGAACAGGAGCAGGACGGCAGCACGACACAGTCAGTACACTTAGTCTGGCTCTTGCTCATATTCGGTCACTGTTCTGAATTGGTCATTGGTGATTTATTTGGACAGCTGTTTACCCATTTTCCCTTCTTTTTACACAGCAAACGACGCAGAGAAGACAGCATTTCCAAATCAGGCACAGCCAAGATACCCCAAAGCAAGCCTAGGACAAACGACTCAGAGAAGAAGAGAAAAAGGTGATTATATCTTTTGGCCAAAACTGCCTTCCACAATGATTTATCAATCACCATCACAATGCCATTTTTGTATTTATTACATGCTGTATTTTAAACTGCCAAGTGTGATATACAGACATGTACGTATTAAACAAAACAGACTCTACCATGTGTGTTAACAAAAAGAGCAACTGCTGATACAATCCTTATATAATGTTGTTCCATAACTGGAGATGTAAATAATCTGCAGTGTCATCATCATTTTGCATGCTTCCCAGTTTTCTAGTTTTCCTTTAAACGTCCCATGACATGGTACTCTTTGGATGCTTTTATATAGACCTTAGATGTCCCCTAATACCATATCTGAATTCTCTTTCCCAAAATTCAGCCTTGGTGCAGAATTACAGCCGCTAGAACCAGTCCCACAATGAGCTTTTCTTTAGTATGTGCCATTTCTGAGTCTGTAGCTATTGAGGAGGAGAGAGTTGGGGTGTGGCCTTGACCAACTGCCACTTTGCTCGTTTGAAAGCCATGATGTCTCTCTCTCATGGGTGGGCCAAATTGTCTGGGCAGGCAAATCAGAGAAAGGGGAGTTAACTTTGCTCCTTATGACCTCATAAGCGGCAAGATTCCAGATTGGCCCATCTGAGCTTTCATTTTCTCAAAGGCAGAGCAGGATACCCAGGGCACGTAGCTCTGTTGTTTGGAAATTTGGAGTGCTGTCAGTAGAGAGAAAAATTAAAACATTTAGTGCTGCCTACACCGTGTTATCCTCCTGCTAGAGTTAGCACCCAAGAGGCTTAAACAGGGCAAGTTTTAAATGTGTTTTTAGCCTCTAAACATGTTCAAAATGTCATTAAAAGTACCTAAACATGTGAAGTGATTCCTATGTAGAAACAGGCTGTAACTTGACACCACAGTTGAGCCAGGAGAGCTGAAGTTCAAGAGCTATCACAGGTAACTAAGCAACAATGGTCTCTTGAACTTTTGACCTTCTGCAGCCCCACTCTGCTCTGCTGGCTCCACTGTGGTGTCAACTATGTAGAAACAGGCTGTACTGTTTCTACATAGTTATTACTAAGGACATGACAACAGCAAATCATTTTGGAATATTGAATTGTATGAGTTTGACAATCAACTAGTGTGGACTTCACCGGAAAACAGGAAATAAACAGAAGTATGAATTAACACAACTTTTACGCCTTTCTGTCACATCTACTGCAGTCAGATTTGCTATGTTCCCTCTGAAGGAATTACTACACATGGTTAGGCACTTGTAATGACATTTTGAACATGTTCAGAGGCTTAAAACACATTTTAAACTTGGCCTGTTTTAAGCCTGTTGGGGGCTAACTCTAGAAGGAGGATAACATGGTGTAGACAGCAACGATTGTTTTTATTTTTCTTGCTACTGACAGCACTCCAAATTTCCAAACAACAGAGCTATGTGATGAAATCAACCAGAATTCTCCTTTAATGTTAAAAAACCTCAAAGTCAAATTTTCATGCCATGGGACCTAAGTAAGGCAGCATTTGTACTCTACAACTCTTGTGATGTAAAAGAGATGCCAAAGAAGAAAAGATAGGAGGATAGCAGTTTTCAGCTTAATTTCTTTTATCCTAACAGAGGACATCCAGCCAGGATTTCCCAGTGCATGACTAACCCTCCTAATAGCGGAACTAGACTTCATACAAAGCTGAGCCTTTCTAAATTTCATTTTTCCCCTCTCTCTCTCTTTCAACATCCTAAGTCATTAAGTGTGAAGTCACCAGTGTAGCTAACTGCCACTACTTCATGTTTTCATAATGGCGGGACGGTTAGTCCTGATGAAGCACCGATTTCTGATGACTGTGCACCTCCAAAACTGGCTCACTAAGTCATTTCTCAGAAGCCTTCCTTTGTTGTGTGACATGTCAGTGTTGTTCCAGTAACTCGGCCCAAACTGCACCATTTCTGATGAGATCTTACTCTGCTGTTGTGGTTCTTCTCGGACAGTTTGGGCTGCATTTGCTGCACATGACAAGAGCTGGCCTGTCCAGTGGGGGGCAGTGTATATTTACCCCCCTCTGAGACAGCAACAACAACCACGAAGAGCACATTTAGAGGACGAGGTTTACCCACAGCTTTTAAAAAGAGTACATGGAGGTGTGTGTGCACTTGGTGTCTGCTGTGTTTTTGTTTTCTGTTGAGGTTTTGCTCTTGGTTTCATTATTTGCTTGGCTCCTGTGGTTTAGAGTTGTGTTAATTTTGGCTGCACTCGAGCATGGTGTGTGTGTGTGTGTGTGTGTGTGTGTGTGTGGTGGGCGGGGCATGTACATTTGTGGTCTACAATGTTACAATGTCAGGTTGAGTTGGAATAATGCAAGGTGCTAATTTATGCTGTGCATCATAGATTCAAATTTGGTGGTTGTTTTTTTTGTCGGTCTGTTCTTGTCGAAGCTTATTGAGCACATTTGTGTAAAACACGATTATAATAAACAACCACTAAAAGTTTCCCCTCACTAAGACGCTGCTTTGCAGATAAAGGTGCTGCTGTTTTGTTATCAAGCTAAATAGTTTCACCTCTGTTGATATTCATCCTGTAACAATTGGGTTCTTTTTACACGTTAAATGTATTATTTCTGCCTCTCATCTCAAGTTCAGAGAGCCCAAGATTACTTCTTTAAAAGTATTTCTTGTCCAACCAACATCAGACCCAACCCAAATATATTCAACAACAATATTTAAAAAAAAAAAGAGACAATAACAAAATGAACTGGAGAATATTTGTCATTTTTGCTTGATAATGGACCTAATTGATTAAAGTTGTTCTGTTCATCAACTAATTGATTAATTGACTAATTGTTTCAGATCTACTCTTATCTTCAAAACCCATCTACTACGTCATACAGGGATGAGTCTCAGTTTAGCTCACAGATAATAACCTCTAATCACGTTCTAATGCTCTGCAATTACTAAATGGACATTTTCTTCAAAATGTTACAGCTAAGAACATCTGATTACAGTGTGACATGTTGCTTACATGATGCTGCTTTCACTGTATTTTCACTCAGTCTAATGTTGATATGATCAAAGTGATCCAAGATATTGTATTGTGCCACAGCGCCAGTTAACTGCTGAGCAAACCTTTTAGATTTCTGCTCTTGATTTAGTTCAAGCTTTAGTCAAGCTGAAGACAATATCTTTATTAATGAAATGTGAGCTTCACTGACACTCAACTCTAGTAGAAAATAGTGTTTTGAGTTCAACCTCTTTAAATACTTTGTGTCTTGTAACAGGGCGAAAACCAGCGACTGCTAACCACCTTGACCTGCAGCCATGCAACTACAGCTCTGGCAGAAAAGCCAACATCGGCAGGGACCTCAAAAATTTTCCCAAGCTCGGTGTCCTTCCTTGACTCCAAACCACTCTTCCTCACCTCCACCTCCAACAGCCAGCTCTCCTGTCTTTGTCGCTTTCTGTTGTCCTTGCCCTGAAACATTATTCAGCCACCGCACATCTCCCTCTCCATTAGCAGCATGTCACTCCTCAGTCCTCCACCTCACAGCTTTTCCATGTCACCTAAAGCTCTCTAAACTGTTTACAGCAGACACTTCGACATTCTTTGAAGACCGCACATTTGAAAAGCCGAACACACCAGCGCTTTCTCCCCTGGTCACACCTCAACCACAGCCTGTGCTGCTTCTGGAGTCAGAATTTTCTTTTGTTGCTTTAATATTATTATTTGCAGCTTTGTCATTATTTTATGCTCTTTTACATTTATGAAATTAAGACTGATACTAGGGGCTATGCATTGCCAAATTGTAAGGCTGTTCATATGTGTACTTTTAGAGTACCTTTTTTCAGAGGCAAAAATAAATGTTCTATTTTTTATAAGAGATTACTTGAAGTTTTTCACAGTAATGGGGGTCAGTTAAATGAAAGACACTGCCCCCACCACATGAGAATTTCAGTGGCATGTAATGTATCCATGATGTACATAGTGTTCTTTTTAAAAAGATGTGTGTAGAGACATATTTTTGCTTGTAAAAAAAAAAAAAAAAAATGATAAATGACAATGTTACAGATTTGAATACAGTAGAAACATAATTTGATGACTTGTTCTCTTTTTGAAATGAAAATGTCTTAAGTTTCTCTTTCTCCTAGATTGTAATCTACAAATAAAACTGGTATTATCTAGTTTACGTAACAACCTGTCAGTCCACAAATGATTGTTGATTTGTCAGAAGCGTCACCTTACACTTTTATATACAAAGATGTAACTTTAAGCAATAGTTTTGAGAAACTTGGGTGAGAATATTGATAATTTTGTTGGCCAAGGTATCTCATAATTAAAGGACACAAAAGTGGAATTAACTTGTCATTTACTATAACTTACCTCTCTGCCAGAGTAGATAAGTGTATTTCACTAAATGTCAAACTATTCCTCTACAAATACCTTATAAATTACCTGTTTCTAAGCAAATATTTGTAATATTTTAAAGCATTGTCTTTCAGAGCCAAACCTTCATTTTATGATTCCCACTTAAAATTGCAGAAAATTCCTTTCCCACAAGCAGTGCTACACAGAAACCACCCAAAATAATGATGCAGACAGAAAGGAAAACCACAAACTTGGCAGAACAGCTTTAAAAGTCAAAATTTTAATCAGAGTGCTGCCTTGTTACCACTATGAAGTTGTTATAACATGTTTGTAAAAAGGAATCAAATTACAGAGAGGCGGGACTGCCAGGAATACAGAATGGCACCTGGCCAACTACTTTCTGTTAGGCGGGCAGGGGCAGGGTCCGGTATGAGTAACATAATCAAAGTCTTAATCATTAGATAAATTCACACTGGATTCTTATCGCAATGCTTTATTTGGAAAAAAAAAAAAAACATTTAAATGCTGCAATACAAGGAAATATTATTCTAGATGTGCATGTTTGGGTCAATTCCTGTACATGACATAATGTTTGTACATTTAAAGGTTATCAAAATAAAGAGTGGGACTAAAACTATGTTTTAGATCCAGACCAAGTAAACTCAATATAATACATATATAAGACGTTGCTGCAGTTCCCAGAAGCTAATTATGAGCTGAAATAGCAAAAACCAAATGTGTGTGTATCAGAACAGTGCTGGAGGGATACCGCTGCCAAAAAGAAGACTCCAGGAAGTTGGGATCTTCCATTTGTTAGGCGTTTGGCTCTGAAATGTGAATCAGACAAAACCATGATTAGAAAGTAATAGTCGTAAATCACACATTATAGTATATAGTGAGTTCTGAAACAAACTAAGCATGTTGTCCACCATGACAGAATATTTTTCTTAAATAAGTTTAAAGTCTCTGAAAGTTTTTTTCTTAATGTACTGAAAAGTATAAGTAGCTCTGTAACCTAACTGTGTATGTACGGCTGTCTGCTCGAGTTTGTACCCTTACAGGATTTTCCAGCAGATGAAGCCAGTTGTTGAGGTGGTTGACAAGCGTGAAGGCGTCTGGGATGTTGTCGCCTTCTGAACAGAAGAGCAGCAGCACAGCCAGAGGGAGATCCTCTGCACAGCTGAACACAACATCCAGCACACATGGTCAAACACAATAAAACACCCCTGATCAAAATCTATTATAGGGTGGTTTCAGCATGATGAATAAAAAAAAAATTGTAATAGAGAAAGTGTGTTTTGACATTATCCAGTAGCAGTATGTTAGAATTGTACAGAAGGGCAACTTTTTCATAATTATGACTGAGCATCTTGTTATTATGAGTAAGCATGTAGACATGGTCAACAGTTGTCACATGGCAACACTTCACATGCTGCTTGACACACACACACACACACACACACACACACACACACACACAAACACACAGCTGGTGGACAATTATGACTGCATTTAATGAGTAAATTATATCAGGATGCAACATAGCCGGCTTTGTTTGTTGCTGTATTTGGTTAATTATACAGAACCATGACTCCTGACTCATAGACTTCTTCTGAGAACCTCTAAAATTAGCCTCTATTTTTACTTAAATAAAAATAAAAAGGCACACAAATAATCCATCTAAAATGTATCTTTGTGTTCTTTCAGAAAAATCATGATTTGAGGTCTGTATGAAGTAACAGGCAGATGCAGCTCTCTTGGTACCTGTCTGTGTAAAGTCCTTTGGTTATGCCTCCTCCGGGGATGTAGAGGCGTGGCTCTGTGTTGGCGTCTGTCAATCCTGGGAAGGCCGACACTCGCTCCATCTCCTTCCAGCCAAGCTCCTTCAAAGCATCCGCACTCACCTTCAGCAGGGACGGAGTGACCAGGTACCTCAAAGGAGTGCTAACATGGACACACATATGTTAGCAGAGATCATTGTAAACAGCAAAGGCAAAGAAATGCAGCGATGATGTGAAGTCCGTGGTTGAAAGTACCCTTGCAGCTGTTGGTCGTCCCTCTGGTAGGCGTGGCTGCTGGACAGAACTACAGTCCTGGAGAACCCGCTGGCTTTGATCCAAGACACAAGCAACTGACGGAACTTTTTGGATTTTGTCTGCAATTAAAACAAAGGTTAGAGCCACAAACACACTTAATACACTCACTCCATTCTAAGTCCATGGGAACACAAACTACATCATCATCATACATACATAAATATGTAGTTCATGCTCTCTTAAAACATACTGTATCTCATCTTAAAAAAAACTAGATTATACAATTGAAAATTTAGGCCTCAAACTAAAAAAAACGCTCACTTGGGTCATAAAAGATGAAGAATAACCTCAAGCCGATATGTAACAGACTGAGGATTTACCTGAATAATTGGCGCCCTGATTTGAAGAACTGCCATCTTTAGTTCCGTTGCTGTGTAAACTGTTGATGAGAAAAGGTTAACAGATTAATTGTGGGTTAGTGTTTCATATGTGTCGGGTTTCTTTTAACTTCACAGCAGTGACAAATTACACTCCTAACACTTTATCTCACAATTTATTCACAGTGTGCCGACACCCACTGAGACCCTGTTTTGGTCTATTTGGTAAAGAAGCACCATTCAGTCTTCATTTTAGTCTCTGACAACCAATGACTTTGGGAGAATGTAGAGTAACACATTAAGACAACTGGACCAGAAGACAACAACAGGAGGCATGGCCTGTTTGTCAAACAGTCCAACACATTTAACACTAATAACTTTCAGTACAGATTAGTGTTTTTGGCTACACATGCAGATTAGCAAACTATACTTTCACAGACCAATTAAAGTTAGTATTAGTTGTATTAGCAGAATTGAATGAATAACAAAGTACCTTAAACAGGCCCTCAGTGCTGGTTTAATAGACAACATACTTCACAGATGAAATTTGCACATTTACTTAGATGGTACCTTCTGCAGGGGTGTGCAGCTCCCCAGCATCTTCTTTGCAGGTGGCATACGGGTTGTTTCCAGTCATGGGAATGAGACAGTCTGTGTGTATGTAGCCAACTCTGCTCATGTTGAGAGTGGACACAATGAGGTCCACAGCCAGCTGGCCCACATTACCAACAGCCACTGCTGGCTGGTGGGGAGAAAAAAAAAGAGAAGTTGTTTTCATTCTTTCGTGCTGCATTTCATGGTTTAGTAACGAATTGCAGACCTGTATAAAAAGGTAAATGGTGATAATATAATTGTAAATGCACGAGTAATAATAATCTAATGATATTACATTTGACAGTATAACAGTCACAAGTGCCATTTATCTGCATGGAGTACTTTTGATACGCTCGTACTTTAACTTTTACTATGCAGGACTTTCATTTGTAATCGAGTATTCTAACAGTGTGGTATTGGTACTTTTAGCTTGCTAACCTTTGATTCAGGGCTATAAATGTAAATAAAACTGACATGACTTGGACTTGACTCCGATCCCATTAAATAACAAAAACTGTACCATATTTTGAAGAATCGGTATTTTTATAATAATCGGGTGGCGGTTTCCGCTTTCTTGAATATTATCACAATATGCCTCATCCCATCCAATAAAAGTGAGTATAGCAAACTGGCACTGACAAAACTGTGCCGGATATTTGTCCGGTGTTACGATTTAACTGGTTTTTAAGTTAACTGGTGATAGAGGCAGATGTGGTGTGGGCGTGGTCTCTCAGGACCCATTCCCGACTAACCAGGAAATAAACATTATTATCGCTTTCCTTCTATTTCACATTTATTTGTCGGTGTCTTGTGAAACTTTAAGATAAAAACGACTTGCTGAGCATTAATTCCTGCCCCGACAGACATTTATGCACACTCCTTACCGTTGTTACAAAATATCATCCGTTGTCTGGCGACTGTGTCTCTTACTGCACGTCACGGAGACACCCCAATCAACTTGTGACTATAACACTTCACCGTTAAGCACTGTATCTGAAATGTAGGAAAACTGGTGTATTATATAGGCCTATTGGAATAATAAAGGTGTCAATGTATGTAATTAGCGGGGGACGTTTCATGTTATGTTCATTTATTTGACCCTATCACCTCTCGAAATGGGATTTTTTCATATGCTGACTCAGTAAACTCAACTTCAGATATCATTCATAGCATGATATATGTAACATTTAAGGCATAGTGAAGTTTTGAATATTTAAAATTACACTATATCTGGAATGTTTTTGTAATTATGGATATCTAAACTTAAAATAACTATTAACAATTGGATTGTACATATCTGAAATTGCATTGTTTCCTAACTATAATATTGCAGCTATTCAGACATTCATAAGATTGACTTTCTACAACCAACACTGGATCGAACTCCTGCACTTCAAGTCAATTCTACAATATGTGCCAGACATACACAGCAATAGAAAATACGTTTCTCTCCGACCCACTGTGCAATATGCAATATTCGTTGCAATACGCGAGAGGTGTCATTTGTATCTGGATGAATGAGTAGGCATACTGAATATTAAGGAACGTGGTTGTAATTAGTCTGTAGCTTAACATAACCCATCGTAGCCTACATAAATATAATTACATCTATATATTGAATGCCTATGTATCACAACTTAATATGAGCGGATGCACATGTTGCCACATCTGCATTCAGCTGGGTGTAAAACCTCATATGTAGCTTATGTTTTACTTACAGGCTGTATTGAAATGTAACAGATATCAATACACGTAATCCATGTTGTAGTAGGCCTACTGTTATTGAATCAACTTGTGATGCCGTTGCAAGAACGAAGACCACAACGTAGGTGGCTGTATCGATGCCTGTTTGAAATACTGCTAACGTCAATAAATCGTTAAAATGTTCATGCTGTCATTATTATTTGTGTCATAATCGTGTTTAAAGTGTTGGTAATTACGTTTATTTAAACCTTCTGAAGTGTTTGTTGACTCTGCAGCTGGAACACAAATGAAGACCGCTGAAATAAGCAGAACAGCGCTCAGTGCGCCCCGATTAACTTGTGTCACAACAAGTACTATCATCGGTCGTAGGCTCATAGCGATTGATTTACACCTACAAATACCTAATATTTAACATGGGCAACACAACAGCTGTGGTGTAGAAAATAAAACCAAAGTTTCCACACGTAAACATGGTGCACCAATTTAAACTCAATATGCAATGCAAGTCAAATACATTGACTCAATGCTGTGACTTAAGGAAAGAACACTGCTATTCTCTCGTACTCTGACTCTCTTCAGCTGTTCCTACGAAAGTTTGAACAATTTTCAATGGTTTGGTTCATGTGACAATAACTTCAAACTTGGTACATGAATTAATTAAAAGCAAAAAATAAAGCGTAATGAAAAACTATTTGGACAGTACAATATTACAGTAGAATTTCTTAAGATTAATCTGTACACAATTTCATCCCAATGAAACACAAGTGTAATTGATTTTACACTAAGTGGATGCACAGGTGAAGTGTAAGTGATGTATTTGTGATTTATTGAAATAAACTAAAGGAAACCAAATTGTGTTTCCTTAAGTCACAGCATTGAGTCAATGTATTTCCTATAACACGACCTATCTTGCATTGCATATTGAGTTTGAATTGGTGCACCATGTTTACGTGTGGAAACTTTGGTTTTATTTTCTACACCACAGCTGTTGTGTTGCCCATGTTAAATATTAGGTATTTGTAGGTGTAAATCAATCGCTATGAGCCTACGACCGATGATAGTACTTGTTGTGACACAAGTTAATCGGGGCGCACTGAGCGCTGTTCTGCTTATTTCAGCGGTCTTCATTTGTGTTCCAGCTGCAGAGTCAACAAACACTTCAGAAGGTTTAAATAAACGTAATTACCAACACTTTAAACACGATTATGACACAAATAATAATGACAGCATGAACATTTTAACGCTTTATTGACGTTTGCAGTGTTTCAAACAGGCATCGATACAGCCACCTACATGATCATTCCTGCGGAGTTTCTCATGGCACGCCTACACCACATCTGCCGCTATCACCAGTTAACTTAAAAACCAGTTAAATCGTAACACCGGTGAGACCTTATGACACACATTGTACAAGGCAGCCATGAAATCAACTATAGCTATATGTTTGCCTCTGTTCAAGTGAAACCACAAACTCCAGATGTGTCACTCACCATGACGAGGGTGAAATCTTTGAAGGAGGGCGGTGAGTTTTGCGAAGAGATAAACATGGTGCCGTTTAGCTATCAGACACACAGAGCCAAACAGATACTGAGTAAGAGATTTAAATCTAATTATACTATATTCTCCAGAAAGTTTTCACTTCTATTTTCATGCCTGCTTGTGAGGACCTTCTGACTCGGCGTCGGGCGTCGATTGTTGATGATTGAGCGACTTCAGGGCCTCCTGTGAATGCCTGAGTAAAATATATCTGTGAATTTCTGAAAAAAAATATATTTAGTAAAGGTCTGTAACGGATGTCACAATCTGTGTTTATCGGTCTATGTATCTCCTTTAGGATAAATATGAGTTTTTATTACCATCAGGCATATTAACGGTCAAACTGCAGCTCCACAAAGATTTCTTGCGCAGTAGAGATCGGCAACTCCCTTACTTAAACATTATTATATAGGTATCAAAATTAAAAGTTCCTCATAATGTCCATTTCAGAATTTCTTCTTATTGTACCTATGTGTTTGTAGTATTTTATTTCTTCAATGCATCAAGATAATTATATTCTTTCACGTTTGTTACACTAAATTAGGGGTCAATAAGAGCTAGCATTTAGAAATTACTTAAGTTCAGGTGTATCATCTTCTTTTCACCTTGTCTTTATTTTGAATTAATTTTATTCATGGTGTAAGTAAGTAAACTTTATTTATATAGCACCTTTCACAGACAAGAAGGGTAACAAAGTTTTTTTTTCAGTAAAATATAAACATCAAACATAAAATAAAACAGCAACACATAAAATACTAAGCCATATTGCTTGTTAACAATTTGTCTAAAAAGATGTGTTTTTTAAAAGTTTCCACAGAATCCAAAGCTCTCAAGGCTAAAGAGAGAGAGAGTTCCAGAGCCTTGGAGCCACCACAGAAAAAGCTTGATCACCTCTGGTTTTAAAACGTGTTCCGGGGACAATTAAAAGGTCTTGGTCTGTAGACCACAGATTGATACATTTTGTTAATCTTAATATAACAAATCATAGTGTTTATCAAAGTAGTTGTGGCAGATTATTAGACAGAACGACCAAACAACTTATCTGTGTACTTCATTTTGCAATAGGAAACCACTTTTTACTACAGACAGTTGAGGTACTATCAGTACAGTCATTTTGGTTTGACTTCATTGGGAATAGTTTGGCCTTTCAGTGCAGCAACAGCATTTTCTACCATCTTCTGCACCATTCTTCTTGTTGTAGTGTACGTGTTGGTGCCAACGTGGGGGGGTGATCAGCACATTAGGAAGGCCAAGGAGAGGATGATCCCTGCACGACATGAAGAAGAGGAGTTGTAAGGAACCAGCAGGGAGTTGGTTGAGTGTTGGTAAATGTTAAACTCTGCTTTCTTTCGCTATCACTAGCTACTCTTATTTTATATTTATGAATGAAACTGGCTTTGATCTGTATGAAACTTGTTTGCCAGCAGGCTACATACTGTGTTCATCTGTGATCTATTGATGTGACAAGGTAAATATCTGTGCAGTTAAGCGAGACTATGTAACTTTTGCTGGGAATTGACTCAGTAATGTTAAGTACCCGCATCAATTTTTGATCTAAAGTAAGACTGTAGTAGCAAAACTCCTTAGTTTTATTGCTCATGGGTACAAAAAACAATTCAAAGAGGAAGAATGTTCTTCTTTCAAAGGTTACACAGTCTCCATTTAATGAACTGTGATTGGATAGTGTGGGCGAGACCTTGGTAGAGGTTCAGGGTGAGTCACGTCTAATGCCGCCGCACGAATTGTTCCAGACTGCAGAGCTTTGACTAAAGCATCCTGGTCCACAACCAAACCTGAGGAATGAAGGGTCCAAAAATACATAAAACATTCAGTTATAGAATAACGTCACAGTAGTGTTTGTAATTCTTTAACCAAGATTAGTAAAGTCTAGGAAAATTTATCCTCACCTCTGCTTATGTTGACCAGTGTTGCTGTGGGTTTCATGAGGGACAGCTCTCTGTGGCTTATCAGGCCTGTGGTTTCAGGAGTCAGGTTGACCGCAAGGATGACGAAGTCCGACGCTTTCAGCAGGTCATCCATGTTGTCATGGTAACTCGCACCCACCGCCTGCTCATCTTCAACACTCCTAAACAGCACATAGAAAAGATGAAGCTGACCATTACCACAGTCTCATTTATTCATTGCTTTATAATATCTGGTTATAGTGGTGAGTTCAGACATTGGCAAAGCTTTTTCGGTCCATTATTGGATCTTGACATATTATATCACCCCAAAATTATCATAAATCATTTTTTCCTAACTAACTTTTTGGCTGTACAATAGGTATAGTTTCAGGAAGTATGCCTGTATTGGATGTGACATTTCTAAATAAATCAAAAGAACTATTTTCTCATAAAACCTTTACCTCCTGCTCCTGTTGTGATATAGGATCTTCATGTCAAATCCTTTTCCTCTTTGAGCAATTTTGGAGCCAATGTGTCCCATTCCAATAATTCCCAGAGTCGACCCTGTGACTTCAACTCCCATCTTGCATTGTTTATGCGTGGTGTTGGGGTTAACAGCTATTTGGTGACCTATGGAAAATCAAGACATTCCCTTAAAAAAGGTTGTTTTTATTACCAATGCTCCATTGAGGAACATATTGCCTCTTGTTTGGCCTCCTACAACAAAAAATGTATGAGCACATTATTTTTTGTTTTTTGTTAGACTTGCTCTCAAAGCCATATAAGTGGAAAACGCTGAAAGTCTTAGTTTTGTAATTGTAAGGATTCAGTTAAACTTTGACCTCGGGAGTCTTAGGATACATGGTTTCCTTCAGATTGTACAGCCCTTTTAAGAAAATGTATGACTTTGGTCTTGACTTACCTTCAACGATATTGCGTGCTGATGCCAGAAGCAGACCCATTGCAATATCAGCAGTGGCATTGCTCACCACACCAGGTGTGTTGGTCACCTTCACTCCCAGACTGGTGATGTACGACACATCCAGGTGGTCGATGCCCACTCCTCCGTTGGCGACCACCTTCAGTGAGGGAAGTGAACTGAGCAGGGCAGGTTTGGCTGCCGGAAGGGCGTTCCACACAAACATGGCCTGGATTTTAGGACCGTGCAGGAGAGGGTTTTGAAGTAAGTCTTTGTGACAGATGATTTGGAAGTGTTGTTTCATTATGTCAGTAACCTCTTCAATATAACCTTGTCCGCCCACCTCTGAGATCAGAGCCCATGGCTTGTTGTCCTCCATTACCTGATGGGATAAAACATAAGTCAAAGAGGGGACAGAGGTGGAGTATATGGTGTCTGAAAATACCCCGGCCCATCCATGACCTAGGCTAAAGAAACATGTTGGCTTGTTCATTTCTTTTAACTTTTATTCTTGTATTTTATACCTGTCCTATTCTATAATAGTCCTTAGGGATGAGCGAGTACAGCATTATCTGTATCTGTTTACCACATTAATTATCTGTATCTGTACTCGGACTGGGCAGGGCCTAACCCCGAAGTGGAAAAAATTTAACCCGGAAGTGGTTCGGGTTGTCTTGAAATGGGCGGGGCTTTAACTGGTGTTGTGGGTACACGCATACATAGACATAATAAAGAGTAGACGCCGCATTGGCTGCTGAGCGCGAGAAATCCAGCCGCCATCTTGGACCGGTCATACTCGTTACTTGGCAGCAGAAGATACAAGATGCCAGAGCACTGTGCAGCATATTCCTGCTCAGATCGGCGGATTTTTTTTATCTTATCTCTTTCACTCTAGGTTCTGTGAAGCATTTTGTAGGCCTATCTGTGTTTTGAAATTTGCTACATAAGTTAAGTTCCAAAAGCAGCACTAATGTATGCTTGTGTTGTTATTACATTGGGATTGTCTCTGGTTTAGTTGGGATTTGTTTGATAAGACTTGCACGTTACTCTTATAAGATAGATAGATAGATAGAGATATATATATATAATTATATAGCCTTTTCAATAGCAATGTGCTTTAGTACAGAGTCAACACAACATAAAAGAGGTGTATCTGTCCAAATACTTATGTAATAAGAGCTGAGACAGCTGGTCATTTATCAAATATATCGAAAGTCGCAATAAGAATGCAATATTTAGTTTATTTTGTTGAGCTGTCCTGTTAACTTTATTTATGTATTTTATACTGTCCAACCAGTAGAACCCGTCCTGTTCTGTAGACATGGTCTTTAGTTATTTATATTATAACTTTATTTATGTATTTTATACTGTCCAACCAGTAGAACCCGTCCTGTTCTGTAGACATGGTCCTTAGTTATTTATATTATAACTTTATTTATGTATTTTATACTGTCCAACCAGTAGAACCTGTCCTGTTCTGTAGACATGGTCCTTAGTTATTTATATTATAACTTTATTTATGTATTTTATACTGTCCAACCAGTAGAACCCGTCCTGTTCTGTAGACATGGTCTTTAGTTATTTATATTATAACTTTATTTATGTATTTTATACTGTCCAACCAGTAGAACCCGTCCTGTTCTGTAGACATGGTCTTTAGTTATTTATATTATAACTTTATTTATGTATTTTATACTGTCCAACCAGTAGAACCCGTCCTGTTCTGTAGACATGGTCTTTAGTTATTTATATTATAACTTTATTTATGTATTTTATACTGTCCAACCAGTAGAACCCGTCCTGTTCTGTAGACATGGTCCTTAGTTATTTATATTATAACTTTATTTATGTATTTTATACTGTCCAACCAGTAGAACCCGTCCTGTTCTGTAGACATGGTCCTTAGTTATTCATGTTGGACCAGTCCAATATAACTTTCAGTTAAAATAAACCTTGTGTTGTAAGAAAACTTGTTTAATTTGTTATGAATCTATTTTGTAATTTTATATATGTTTAAAAATATCGGAATTCATATCGATGTTGCAATATCACATTTTGTCAATGTTGTGCAACCCTAGTGTGTGTGTGTGTGTGTGTGTGTGTGTGTTGGGAGTGGGGCTGCTAAATGTCAAGGTCTGGGAGGCAATTGATGCAGAACAACGTGGTAGTACTGTGCGTGTGTGTGTGTGTGCTTGCGTGTGTGTGCGTGTGTGACAGAGAGAGAGACAAATATAAAAAGCTTCAAGTAGACTCTAATAATCTAATCATATTGTTTCTTGTACTTAAATATCTGACTTTACGGTCACTATCTGTTTCTTCTTCCCTATCATATTTATAATGTGTGTGCAAATTATTTTTCTATAATAGGTATTTATACCTATTATAGCCTACATCATATATGTGATGTAGGGGTATTTATACCTATTATAGCCTACATCATATATGTGATGTAGGGGTATTTTGCAAATACCTATCATTTACAAATGATAGATACACCGAGGATGTCTGGTCTAGGGTGACCAGACGTCCTCGGATTTAGGGGACAGTCCCCCGTTTTTGTCCCCTGACTAAATACAGAAGAAAAAACTAACTCTGTCCTTGTTCTTTTTTTTTTAAAGACACAACATTAGGTTTTTCAATCAGATTTATAGTCAAACTGGAAATATCCCCGTTGCTCTCCCTTTTCGGGATTATGTTTCCAGTTTTGATCTCGGACGTCTGGTGAATTTATATCATATCAGAATATTCTATTACTGTTAAGCACACTATGAATATTAAAATACGCCTAATCATGTGTCCTGTATCATAGCTACATGTATGACCTTTGTAGCAAAAAAAAACATGAAAATCAGTTGGGTATTCAGTGAGATTGATTAATTAAACGCGCTGACAGCTCATTGCACCTGCCAAACACATTACACTGAGTGGAGCGGGTGACCGGTCCAAGATGGCGGCCCCAAATCTCGTCAGCGCCAATAGGCAGTAGCGGTCGATGCGGCGTCTACTCTTTATTATGTCTATGCACGCATAGACATAATAAAATTATTATGTCTATGGGTACACGATCCGTCCGGCCAGCTCAATCCGTTTTGCGCATGTGCAAGATGTTCGCGCATGCGTATATGATATCATGATGAACGCGTATTTACGACACTACACGATCTGTTCACACATAGACAGTTAAAGAAAGTCTGTTAGCCTCCACCGGAAAGATAACGTTAGTTAGCTAACAGCTAATTCGGCTAACCGCTAGCTGAGACCATGAGACAGAATGTAAAATGAATGAATGAATGAAGGTAACCGTTTAAATATGTAACAGCTGTTACGTCAGTTCTACTTTACTTGTGCTCATTTAAAATACAATCACTCAAGACTTGTCTTTATTATTACTATAAAGTCTTAATTTAGCTGTAGCTGCTTTCCCCACTGTTTAGTTTGAGTAACGATATTCTAGGCTGAATCAAGCTGTCAGCTAGCAGTTAGCCGAATTAGCTGTTAGCTAAACTAACGTCGTTAGCTTTCCGGTGGAGGCTAACAGCAGACCGCTTCTGACCGGACTGTTTTCTACGGATCAACTAGGCAGATGCTGTTTCTCAGATCTGCATTGAATTTAATAGGCTCGTTCGAGATGGGCCAGGTCTGCGCAGAATCGATCACCGGCGATCGGCGCCCGTTGCATGCCGGTTAGATTTGTGTCCGACTTGATCCCGACTTGCTCTGACGTCATGCACACGTGGGCAACGATAATCTCACGAGAGCAAGGCGGCCGCAGTTCTGAGACCCAGGCGGCGCAGTTGGTTTTCACCGACTGCAAGAGCCAGGCGGACCCAGAGCATGCTGGGAAACGCCGGCCTCTCAGCTGATTTAACAGCTGATTGGTTCACGATCGACTCAACATGATGACGTTTTTATATAAACTTTTTATTATTTTTTAATCGGTGGGTTTAATTGCTATTTGTCTGATTTAAAGACTTATTCTGTACAGAACACATGTTGGGAGGCTGATAGTGATGTTTAGAAGTCAGAGAGACCAAATCTGCTCAGATCACGGATCATCTACAGTCTGTTGTTCATTAAAATCAGCAACAGATCGCATGTAGAGCTCTTTGAGAGCTACTCTGTCATAATTAAAACAACTGGAGACTGTGTACAAGCTGATATGTGGGTCTGATTATATTTTATTAAATCGGAATCGCACCACAGTGTTTTTGTCACTTCCTGTCCAGCCTAAAGGCTGCTGGAATCGGCTGGAAACTGTCCGACTTTACCGCAGCAGCGCAACGGGAGTCGCATTTAAACCAAGCAGCATGTCTGAATCCCCAAGTTTACCAGAAATCTACTGGTTACTATGTGAGTAGGAGTAGCCTACTACAAACCGAAGTTAAAAACAAACCTGAAACTGAAGAAACCCTAAACGTTAACGGAACAGAGCCGCGGACTTGATTGACTGAGAAAGAGAGAGAGAGAGAGAGACAGCTGTTCGCAGTGATCCGAGTGAGCACAGCGTGTGTGTAGGGTCGGGCGCAGAGACGTCAGCTGAGGAGTTTTATTCAATCCAAGTACAGATATTGATCCGTATTACTCGTATAATACTTGTACTCAGCAAAAGTGCTTTATCCGTACCGGATACTCGTTTCAGCCGAGTACTCGGCTCATAATAGCCTTTTTAATTTATATTCCCTTTCATTAATGCATTTAATTGATTTAATTGGGGTTTGATGTTTTATTTAAAGCACTTTAAATTGCCGTTTTGCTGAAATGTGCTATATAAATAAAGTTGCCTTGCCTCTATAGTCATATCCATTCTCAGTGATGACATATTAAGAAACATCAGCATCTTTTTTTTTTTGTTAATATTAAACAGCTATTTGCTATGTAAATCGTTTCTGTATTTATTCATATTATTGTTTCATATATTCACGTATGCTCCAATATATTCTAATATAAGTCTTACTTACTTGCCAAAAAATCCTTTTCTGATTCAGGTTCAATTATCAGTGACAACCAGTGACACATTCAAAAGTCACAATTAATGAGAAGCAGTAGGACCTTACAAACTCCAAAAAGTGGGAATGGACCAGACTCCAGGTACTCACAAGTGATCCTTGTTTGATTAGAGTTTCCCTCTGCTCTTGAACCAGGAAGAACTATAAAGGAATGTGGAAGGATTTCAAAATAAGAGCCCTTTTCAACATGCGCCTATCCTTCTCCTTTTATTACTGCCCTACAATCTAATGAAATTATAACATTACTAATACTAATACTAATACTAATAATAACAAGAACAATAACAACAAGAACAACAACAAGAACAACAACAATAATGAACAATAACAATAATAATAATAATAATAATAATAATAATAATAACACAATAGTGTTTCAAAATAACCCAGGCCATAGTAGCCTATTATACTTTTTGTAAAATGGTCATACCAGTAACGTCGCATAAAGATGCATGAACAGAGACTGTTGCCCCTGCTAGGTCAGGAGGTTCAGCAACACCATCCTGTTTAATTTCTCACCTGACTTGAAGGGTTGAGAGCTGTGGACTTTGACCCAGACTTTATCTTAGACATCTGTATTAAATTTGAATTCAAATTTCAAGCCCAATCTGAGATAAGACCGATGACATCATTATGACATGATATTTTTTTCAGACTTTTTGAAAGCTCCCTTAAGAGCCACAGAAGACGTGATGAAACTGTTCTTACACAGTACTCCTTGTGACAAGTAAACCGTGCATGGTCATGATTGGTGGAGTGTCCCTTTAAGTTGAATTTGGTTAAGCTTAACTAATTCAAGTTTCACTTCAAGTCTGTGTTTCAATTACATATTAGTATATTTTTTATTTTAACTCACCATTACCCCTGGAATGTAATTGAGCCTGAAATCTGACCTGCACAAAACACTCCTTCATCTCTCCCTCCTCTCCTATAACTCCATATTGTTAAACACTTAATTCCTTTGCACCACAATTATATGAATATAAGAGCACTGCACCATGCACTTACCCCAACCAAAGTTTGTATTCTGCATATCCCCCCAAATACTTGTGAACTGTATATTGCAAACCTTTTTGTGTAGCAGTTGGCGTACAGATCTGTATATGTTTGTCACATTTAGGATCTGGGAAGTTTGAGCCCACAGTTTCCTCGGACACCGGACATGGCAGACACTTTGCATTCTGGCTGGCAAATTCATGATATTGTCAATATATAGTTTAGTTATGTTAAAAATAAAAAACAAAAAACATGAGCACAGCGTTAATGCTTATATGTACTGTAAATATAGATTAATGAGAATGAGAATAATTAAAGAGGCAATCAATAAAATAATCCTCAAGAGATTTAACATAAAACAAAGTAAGTAATGTAAGTAAGTAAAATGTTACAAATGTAAAACGTGCATGCAGTAAAAGTCCATGGGTCAAATTACTATGAATAAATCATTAACTTGTGGCTCAACTAAAAAAAACCAAAAAAAAAAACCTGTGTGTGTGTTAAAAAAGAAAATGCATTAAATGATCCAAAATATTTTATGCACATAGTGGTGGAATGGCATCAAATTTGAATTTCACCCAATGTTAGTTGAGTTCTTACCTTCAGCTGGAGCTTGAGGAGTTTTTCTCCACCTTGCTGTTTCCTGACTCTTGGTTATAAGGAGTGCAAACGGAGGTGGTGAAGGAAGACATTTAGGTAGTCTTTGATAATATTCAACCTCCCATTTGCTTTAGATGAATAGATGAAACTTGAGAAGCTGATCTGAAAGCAGCACAGAGGGCTGTACACCCGGTGGCAAAGGGAGGAGAAGACTTCAGTAGGCTCAGTGGCCAAGCGGGCAAAAGGTTCAGGGTGGTGATTGCACAAGACTGAGCACTGCAACCAGTGGTCTGAAACTTTAGAAAAAGATCATTAATGGGCAAGTTAAGCAACTGTGGCAACAAATACAAATTGGAAGAGCAGAATATAAAAAAAAAAAAGAGTAAATGTGGTTTAGTTACATGCATGAAAACTGACAGTTAACCAACTAAATGTCTGACCAACATGTGCAAAAAGAATGGATTCTAGCATCAACACAATGTGGAAAAGGTATAAGATTTAGTAAGATTTGTACACTATGAAAGTGGGGACTAACATGAATTATGAACATCTATTAATCACATGACAATTATAACAATAAGATAATTTTGTGAGTATGAGAAATCAGAATAACATTCAGATGAGTAAAATGTGTGTAAATTCACATAGATAAATTCCAAAGAGAAACAAACAACCATGTGTGGGGATGCTACCCAGCTCTATTAATGTACTAACAATTTCACCATGAAATAGCCATCTAAATAAGTGCTTTTTAGCTTTTTGCAAGAAGAGTGCCTTAGATCTTTCTGAACTTTGTGTTCCTTCTAAAGAGCACCTTCGTAATTTGTTTGAACTTCTGATCCCTTCAGACTTTTTTCTTCTAAAGTCACATAGTGTCATTAAAAAGTTATTTAAAAAAGTAGGAAAAAATCCACAGTGCAGCAAACATTTGCTCAATCACAAGAAAGGAATCAACTTAATGTTCAATAGTGTTTGTTTGTGTATGTATGCATCAATCACCAAGGCAAATTCCACATAGGGTAACTACTGTGGCAATAAACTTCTTTCTGATGCTGATTTATTTATACAGCTCTTTTAAAACTCAACAGAAGAAAGACATAGTCGTGCTGGAGAAACTATCTATCTACAACTTAAAGTATACAGTTAGATGACAGAATCAATCACTTATGGTCACTAGAATTTCAATACTTACAAAACTTAAGTTAGTGTCACCAATTTAAGACAGGCCCTTTTACTCTAACCTACATTAGGACGCAAATGCCAATTGAACATTTAACCACTAGGTGGCAGTAATAATTAACCTGTGGTGACTTCTTCACGTGTGTTTAAATGGGCCATTAAAGTAAAAAAATATGCGAAGTTTGTGGCCTAATTCTGGATATGAGAGTGAGTTTATATAATGTTTCATCAGAAGGGTTTTTACAGGCCTGCAGAGAACATAGCAAGAAGTTACAAAGTTAAAAAAATAAACAACAACAGATTCTTTTTATAGCTCTTTGTTATCCTTGATGTAATCTTGTGATCCATCAAATGTATCCTGTGGCAGTCTCTGTCCTCTATGTTGGGAAACAGACTGTGTCAATAGGCCTTTCTCAAAACAGACATTTTGACATGTCATAGTAGGAAAAGCCCCAGGTGTTTCTAATAACTAACTAAAATCATTGCAACTAAAGGGAATACAGCCATTGTTAATTATTTACAACTGTGTTGTTCTACTTTGACAAGTCAAAATGCCTTCTGTGAAAAGGCCTATAAGTCCCACAGAGGTGAAGATCATTTTATATAGCAAAGGAAGAAACTATAACCTTATAACATATTTAGCCGTTTGCTTTAAAATAGCTCATTTTAACTTTTCATTTATTGTTCTGTAAATAGATCTACATTGTGACATTTGGAACACATTAACAGTGATTTACCATGTGTGTGTGTGTATATGTATGTGTGTGTCTGTGTGTGTGTGTGTGTGTGTGTGTGTGTGTGTGTAATGGCCACGTGTGCAAGGCAGCTGCAGATCAGCAGCTTAAATGTTTTCACTGTTAAGTAATCTCCCCACCTGAAAGAATCTGCTCCTCTTCCCTTCCTTTTCCTCCCTGTAATATCATCCCTCCCTCTTTTAACTTCTCCTCTACACCTGTGTCTGTCGCTTCTCTTCACCACTCCCATCTCCTCCTTCTAGCTTACTTGTCCACCCCTCTGTCATCTGGGCATTCCCCCAAACTTTCACCTACACTCTGCACATTTTTTCATTCACCTTTCTTGTCCTTGCATCCATCTTCTTCTTCTTTTTTTGTTTTAGATTTTTACCATCCCCTCCCATTCTCTCTTGTGCCTTTGTTTATGTCTCTTCTTCATGCACCTAAGACTGCTTCCCGCTTTGTTCGTTTATCTATACTGTCCAGGAGTCATTAAGGCTTTCATTAAGCTAGTTTAGATCACCAGACAAGCTCTGGTTTGATTAGACAGCAGGTGGCCTTTTAACAAAGGGCTGACTCACGTGTTAGACACAGCAATTATATCCCTGGTTCATCACATAGCATTTTGGATATTGGTGACCGTACTCTTCTCTGAATAAATAAGTAGACATGGAAGTGTGATCCATGTCACATCAGGAGGTCAAAGGGCAAGTTTTAGTTATTTTAAGGACAATGCATCACATTTTATTAAAGCATATCACCCCTCCTAATAAACACTTCATGGCTCAGTATGACAGAAGATGTTGTGTGGCGTGTCATGGTCTGATGTTGGTTGACAGTAGACAGAGGACTTGATACCTGTGGTGTTATCGCTGTCACGGAACAACACAACTTATTGTAGTGAGTCCACAGCTTCATCCTGACTCAGCTTATCCACTCCACAGAGCTCTTTGTAGTCAAGGTGTATTTGCTTTTAATTTTGCCTTTTCTGAGCAGATACAAATAAAACTCCAAAACAATGCACATGACTTTGTAGGATTTATAAATGGTGTTAGCGCTGTGATGTCATATCATTTTTGCTTTCTTTTATTTACTGGCAGAAATAAATTGCAGTGAAACAAGGCATGTATCTATTTATAACTCTTTTCTACTGTCACTTCCAACGATAAACTAATAGAGTGACCAGGAAAGAGTCAGAAATTATGCAGGTTAATGTTAGTAATATTTTCCAACAATCAGCAAATTAAATGTTTCAATAAATTAAACCAGAAACCAGAATTCTGTTTTGGTGGCTTGGTTGGGGAGCTTGCATTTATAATTATAGATACTATGTAAATGAAGTTACATTTTGTTTATTTTGTGGGGGCATCTTTGGTGGCTGCAATCCTGCACTCTATTTTGTCGTTTTAACTGTAATTGATAGTTGGCACTTCTCCAAGATCCTTTAGTAAGTAAAAGTAACAATACAAGAGTATGAAAATAGTAAACAAATATTATCAGCTAAACAAATATTGTATTTGTTGTGTATTTGCCACTGTCACATTTGTGCTAGTCTGGCTCAACAGATGTACATTGCATCTGTGCAAGTGCATGTCTTCTGTGACTCAGGTTTCCCCCAAAGGGTTTTGTTTCTCCTGGGATGTTACGGGACAAGTTTAGAGGGATCCTCCTCCTGCATGTGCTGTTGACTTGCAGGAGTTCACACTGGTGTCTTCTTAGCATGTCCTGGTTGAGAATAAATTCCCCTGCTGGGTATAATCCAGTCAGCTTGAGCATTAGTCTGCTATTCATGACGCACAGGTCGACTCAGTTGAGCCGTTCTTGTTCTCTAACTGCTGTTAGATCACCTGCTCCTCCTCTCTGCTGTCCAGTGACACATGCTTTGTCTTTTGATACAGGGGGCACCTTTGGTATACACTAAATACATATAAAACTTTTATTGCAGATCATAATAGCACTTATTGTTCAGTAATTTTGCAGTCTGAGTAAGAAATGTGAGAACTGCAACAGAAGCAGTAGCAAAGTCATGATGCTGCAGTCTTCATCTTTTCTTATGGAGAACTTTTGAAAGTGTAACTTTTAAGAGACCTTTGCTCAATAAGATCACAGTCCTGAGCCAGGGGATGGCTGCCAGAGAGCTTAGCTCAACCTCGAAACTTTGACCATACTCCTCAGCGGGTCCAGAGCAACACAAGGTTTGCTCTGTGTGGTTAGATAACAGATCAGCGAGAAGAGGTGTTTGGTCCTCTACTGTGCAGCTCAGTGACTTCTTCATCCAGCAACAGCTACTTAGCCTCACCTTATAGCCGCTGTTACATAATAATGGAGTCTGTGCAGAGCCATGGCCCGGCTGAGTTAGAAGGTGGTTCTCCAGTTCAAAGCCTCTTGGCATTTATACTGTGGCAGACTGGTGTGCGTGTGTGTGTGTGTGTGTGTGTGTGTGTGTGTGTGTGTATGGATGAGTGCAGAGTTGGGGATTGCTCTCCAGTCAGATCAATGCTATGCAAACCTTTTAGTCAGACGTTGCAGTGCTAGCTCCACAGTAATCAGGGACTCTCTCTCAGGGTCCAACTTACTGATGAGCTCTCACTTTTGGTGAGAGTGAGTAACAGTGTTGAATGTTAAAGTCAACGACATTAGAATCACAACATTATAATGTGAAACAATGCTACCACGGCACTGAACTGCTCACCTGAAACTGCATTGGTACAGGCGTCAGAGTCACTCATGATCTAAGTTTATTCATTAAAATGGATTGATTGACCTTTCATAAGCTTTTGTATTTGTTTCCTTGTATATTTGCTTTGTTGTTTGAAATATGCAAGTTCTCTAGTTTTACAACAACAAGACAAAAAACAGTAAAATCTAAGGTTTTATCAGATTTTTGTAATATTGATCATGATCACAGATTGTATGGCTCTCCTTGTACAGTATTGTTGTTGAAAACTGGATGTTAATGTTTTCTGTCATGGTTTGAAATGTATGTTTGCTCATTCATTATTTGTTCCTGTTTGCTTGTTTATTCTTTGTGTTGTAACTGTGCTGTCATTTTAGACCCTGCCACTCCCATCAGTAGATTCACTTCACCTGCTCATCCTCCCCACTCACCTGTTCCCAGTACGTTTACCAATCACTTGCACTCGTCCCTGCCACATTGTCTCTGTGCTTTATGCCTCAACTTTACAGCATTTAGTATATTTTTCAAAAAATGTTTTGATCGTGACCTAGTATTGACCCAGTTTGTAAATTTAGGGTTTTGCCTTAGCCTGACCCCTTTGTATTGTTAGCTGCCTGAATTTTTGTATCATTGTTATGGAAAGACTCTTTGCTTCTAGCTTTGCCCCCTGTGTCGTGCTCCTGGGTTATTTTGCTTCTGAACTGTGACAGTTTTCTCTCAATCATGTTTTTAGAGATGTTCATGTTTGGGGGTTACTGACTATTATCAAAACATACACGGTTTGAATATGACCAGGACCTTAGTTGCATTTCTTCTCCCATTTCTTCTTATCCCTCTGCTGTCAATACAAAAGGCATAAAATGACCCCCTGAAAAAAAATTGCTTAGATGCTTTTTGCACTTGCACACAACTGGGGTTGGATGTGCACATGAACCCTTTCTATAATTAGAGTTTTGTTCATATTGTACAGTATACATGTCATATTCCATATTTTCAACAGGACATGCTGACCTGAGTTCAATGTTGCATGTCTCTCCATTGTTGTATGCATTCATGCATACATCTCAGTTCCCTAAACCTCTGGGTATGGCAATGTCAGGGTTCATATAAGATCATTTACCACTAACATTTCAAAGGACATTGGTCCTGCCTTGCTGAGTGATATGACTTCTATATACATTTCTTTTATAGCCAACGTTGTTAACTGTTCATTGCAAAACTGCAAAGAAGTGCAACATTACATTTGTATCTCACTAAATCTGTGATGATGCCTGCATGCACCTGTCCTTAATGCTTTTTAGACATGACTTCTCTGTTATGCTTTATCATTTGAATTCTTGCAAAGCACGAGATTGCGAATACTCCTCATTAGGGAAAAACAGCAAAAATGCATATATATATATATTGTAATAAATAGATAAGATAGGAAAAGGTAATGAATTGGTCCTCAGGGTACAAAAAAGAAGGACAGCAAAGGAAACATAAATGAGGAGATGTAGGCCTATTCCATTAATCACAACTAGAAATAAAACTATTAATATAAATACAGGAGAGTATACAGTATTTAGAGAAACAAATATATATATATGAACGCAATAACGTATTGTTTGCGGAGTAATGTCATGTAATGCCATAAGATGGTTCGGTATTAGCCTACAGTTTTTTTCATCTTCAGCTTCATAGAAATACATTTAATAAAATAGACAACATGATCCACTATCACTCTTTAATACCACATAACTCCTAACACGCACACTTGTGTTCAAATTATAACCCTATATGCATTATAAAATAATAATAAAATGTTTTAT
The DNA here is from genome assembly GCA_026937815.1 of Etheostoma perlongum. NCBI lineage: Eukaryota > Metazoa > Chordata > Actinopteri > Perciformes > Percidae > Etheostoma > Etheostoma perlongum. The sequence goes on along the minus strand of CM049384.1, from coordinate 12,987,844 downwards.
ATCTCTGATTATAACCATGTTTTAATTAATGTATTTAATTAATACCAGAAAAAAACTTCTGTGTTGCCAGGACAACGCGGCTTCTCATTGGCCGCTGCAGCAACCCCGTGACTAACAGGCTTGACGTCAGAGCGGAGGCTGTGCAGCGGAACAAGCCTGGTGTCGAGTTTTGGACTGAGAGCAGCCGGGAAACTCCAGCTCCTGAGTGGCTCCCGCAACCTGTTGCAGCCTTTGTGTCTGAAACTTTTTACCGCGAGGTAATGGACTATTAGAGAAACTTTTAACAGGGCCTCCACAGCAACTGAAAAGCGAGGTAAGTTGCCGCTAATGTTGGGTCCGTCCCTCCCTCGTAGTTTGTCCGCTTCCTGTTACTTCTTTTTTTTGCAACTCCGGTGATATGAGTTTACAGGTTGAAGCTGCAACTCTAAACCAACACTCTTATTCGCCTGTATAACATAACATAACATAACATAACATAACATAACACAACATAACACAACATAACAGAAGGAGTATTTACACATTTTCCTCCATAACGTTGCAGTGCAGTATCATTGCTAGCAGACGATTAAGCTTTACCTAGATTTCTAATCGGATGAGGCTGCCTCTTCTGTCCTAAATTACCCCTCAGTAGAGCCGATAAAGGTTGTATTTGATGTCTTCGTACTCTCTGTCCATATTTAATTGTAGAGTAAGATAGGACATTAAGTGAAAAAGGAGTCCTCCCGCGACACAAAGCAGAGTGAGGCAGGATATCTTATTTCAGCCAATACACATCAGTCACTCAGTAGATTTAAAAAAAGAAAAAGAAAAGAGAATTATTGGACTGGTAGTGCTTTATCTTGACAAGTGAGTTAAAACATTTGTTTTGCAGTAAATGAATGCCTTTTGGTAGAGATCCTCTCGTTATATGTACAGTGACAGTGTTGTAGCAGTGAGATGTTTCACTTCAATGAGCTGACATTTGCAGAGCTTCAGGGCATTACATGGCGTAACATTGAGGAATGAAGTACTTTGAAGGAAGGTAACAGTCAAAGAAGCCAGGGCATCAGATCAACGCTGAAACACATTTGACATTGATTTCGATAATCTATAAAGTAATTTATCAAGCTAAAATGTCAAACATTTGCAGCTTCCAGCCTCTGAAATGTGAGGATTTGTAGATTTCATTATTTATTTTTTAATTTATTTTTTACAATGAACCCTATATAAGACTATACCACAAAACAGGCCCATTGCAATCTACCCTGCGTCCAAGGTGTGGTCTTATTACTACTACAACAGAACATGAGTTAAATGATAATATTTATTAAGAAGTTTTACATTTCAAACATGTCTTTTAACTAGTGGGATGTAAACAAGGACCTGTAATGGCTGAATTTCTTCATGTTTCTTCAGGCTGAATTTCTTCAAGCTCAAGTTAATTGGATGAAATGCAGATGCAGGGAATGAGAGGAAAGAGGTTGACTCACGCAAAGAAAACAGAGGACTACTACTGACACAGACTCTAGTTTCTATATGTGAGGCTCTGTGGCTTCCAAATGTTTGATTTTAGTGAATTTCAACCAAACCTCTCTGTCCAGCTCCTCCTCTCACCTCAGACAGCCTACTCAATATAGCAACAACATTTAAAGACCTGCGGAGGTGCTGCTGACACAAGGGTGGAGTCGAGATAATAGCCCCCTTGGTGTCAAAAGCATCCTCCAAACATTTCAAGATGCTGACTCTCACAGACATGTGCTAAATTTGAACAGATGCTATTTTCATCTGCGTGGGTTTGTTTTGGCCACATTGGCTGCAATCCTCTGTAGTTATGCTCGTCTGTGCAGCGGTCGGTGCTCTTTTGAATTGAATTAGACCTTTTTTTAATTTTTTAGAGAAAGTGGACAGGGGGAGCGATTGGGAGAAAGCAAAGGATGAGTAGAAGATTAAACTGAAGGAAGAAGAGCATGGTTCAAATGTTGAGCTAAAGAAATAGATTTTTGGCCTGTCACACAGATCATTCTTTGGATAGAAAGCCACATTTTACACATGCTGTGCAGCAGATATCGCTAGCCGAGAGGGGTGGGAGTTGTTTGTCATTGCACAGATTGACATTTCCATCTCTGTAGCCTTTGTCTTTATAGCATGCTGCTTCAGAGAGAGGCACATTTAGATATTCAGTGCAAAGTAAACAGCACTCTCCTTGTGCAATCAGTAACAATTAGCTGTAAGTGTGTGTGTGTGTGTGTGTGTGTGTGTGTGTGTGTGTGTGTTTGTCCAATCCCGAGTCTATTTCAGCTCTGCCTGCCTTTTTGCACTTTTTGTTTTTCTTGTTCTTGTTTACTCGCTCATAATGGCTTCTCTGTCATGATTGTGGTTTTCTGCAACGCCTAAACGCACAAAGCTCTCTGGCTGAAAATGGGAGCTCATGTGTGCTGCATTATGATGACGTTGCTGCCTTAGGTCTCTCAAAAGCAGGACGGATGGGATTTAGAGAAGTAAAGAAATTATTAAATAATTTGTCAATTAAAAAAACTGTTGCGATTCACATAATTTACATCATAAAACTGCAGCAAAATAAACAATTAAATGTCAATTGTATGATATTTGAGTCGGCTGAGACAGCTGTGTCGGAGCATTTACTGATGTCCATTGAAATGAAAGAGGGAGTAATTAATTTATTTTGATTACCACAAATATTAAGGAAGTGTAAGAGGAAGTTGTGGCTAGTAGTGATTTGACCTTCAGCCTAATTTTTATGTGAAACTGCCTTATGTTTGCATTCATGTGGAGCATGCAGGCTGCAACTAATTGTTATTTTCATTAAAACCCAATCTACTGATTTTTTTTTTTTTTTTTTCTAATTTTCAGAACCTTTGGTGACATATTCAAATGTAACGGCAGTACATTCTCACATTGGAGAAGCTGGAAGCAGAGAAAGTTTGGCAATTTTATCAAAATGGTTAATTTCTGATTAATCCACAATAATTTCCGCTGTTAACTAGTACAGGTCGGACCAACAGTAGACCAGTCCCCTGACCTTACACTAAGTAACACAGGAGATCGAGTTGCATTCGGATATTCAAGAAGCCACTAAAGCATGCTACACTGAACAGCCCTCGTCATGACACTTGTAACATGAGCACTGGTGCTCCCAAAGCTATGTCGTGCCGCAGCAGCGTTTGATATTTCAAAATGTGCTGCTGATCAGACATGTGGGCTCTAACCAGAATATGTTTTGAGATAGATTTGTGTAGTGTGTTAAGATGTTGAGGAGAGCTACAGGGCATCCTTTTTAGATTTCATAAGATTTGAGCCAAAATGGCACAAAACCAACCGGCTTGTTGCCTCATAGTTCGTACGTGCCTCGTTTGTGAGAGTAATGGCTAACCCTTATTTCATTTTAATCATTTGCAAGTTTCTACAGAGAGAACATACTGTACAAGCCTTCTGTGCTTACCACTAAAGGCTAGTTTTAGTTGGTTTGAGTGATAATTGCTCAGATATAACTTTGATGTGCTCAACATAATGTCTTCAGTTGCTCACATGCAGCAGTAAATTACATTTTAAAGCGTGGTATTGAGTTGAGTGTTTGTGCTGTAGGATCTCAGTAGTGATAGAACGTTTGCTACCATGTCAGTTTTTTTTCCTCCACCTACGAGTTAACATCTTTATTTTAAAACATAAGCATGGGAGGGCATTGATCCTACTTTCTGAAAATACTTTCACAATAACATATTTTTGTTCACCTTTTGGGCATCAACTAAAAGACAGAAAATAAATCTGCTATATATTTGATAATCGATTAATTGGATAAGTTATTTTTTTTTAAAGATGAAATACCCTCCAAAAAACCACAGATTTCAGCTTCTCAACTGAATTTTTGATGGTTTCTTTCCGTGTTGCTTTAAACCTGTCGTTGGACTGTGTTAATCAAACACGCTACTCTGAGCTCTTGCAAAAACAGATGATGCGAAACAGAATTACTGATACATGAGTTGCTTAGCAGAGGAGAAAAAGAGTGGTTTTGAAATGAAGCATTATTTAATTTTGACCTGTGGGTGAATGTCAGATCATGGTTGAGAGTGACAGATGGATCATATTACATAGTGAATGTGGCAGTCACAAACTCACTATTTGTGGTTGGGTGTCTATTAAACACTGATTTCATTCCACTCAAGTTGAAACAAATATTAAAGCTGAAATTATTGATTAATTGGTCGACAGAAAATGAATCTGCAACTATTTTGATAATTGTTTCACTTTTTTAAGCAGAAATGGCAAACCCTCATTGGTTCCTCAAATATGAGGATTTGCTGCTTTTCCTTTCTTATTTTGTCTGTTTCTATAGTCAATTTTATATTTTTGGGGTTTGGGTAGTTAGCTAAACTAGACATTTAAGGATGTCATCATGGCTTCTTATTTTTTCATCAAAATTATAACTGTTTGCAGACCATATTTTTTTATTTCATGGAAATTAAAACAAGACGTTTTTGTGATGCTTTCAGTAGCTGTTGGATAAGATAGTTGGTGCTGCTGATGACAGTTAAGAGTTCAATCCGTCTCAAAGACCATGAGGTTGATCTTGTCCTCTGCTCAACGTTTCAAACACTAAACAAGATGTGTGTCCTGTCGGTGTTTTAGAAACCGAAAGTGACAGCCTATTCTCTGCCGGATTATACCTGCACAGGCTGAGGTCAACGACTCAAGTTTTTATTCTCTTGGGAGCACTCCCAAGGTTAAAGTGCCTGGTGTTCACTCACTTGTCTTGACTGTTTGAGATGGTAGAGGTAAAGACTTGGCTCAACCACGTGACCTGTCCACTTGTCAAAGCCTAGGTTATGTAATAGTGACAAAGGTCTGCCAGCAGCAGAAGGTAAGAGCCTTAACGGTTAATTATAAGCAGTGATCTTCAGAGTCAGAAATAGGGTTCTTAGGGGTGACTAGTTGAAGGGATGTTCAGTAGAGGTCTGAGCCTTACAGAAACTACACCCAGCTGTGTCGTCTAGAAACATTTTTAAAGAAGTAAAATACTTGCCTTGTAGTAATGCCAGAGCATCCAGTGTGAGACAAAGATACGTTCATATCTCACAATAGAGCTGCAAGTAATTATTTTCAGTATTATTAATCAATTTAGCATTTTTCCATTAAAGTGACGAATGGGCATTATAATATGTTGTTGTAAAGCTGATAAGAGCACATTAATTAACCTTCCCTCGCTCATGTTGAGTCATAGGGAGAGAAACATTTTAGTCGGCTCTGTTTGTGTAAACCGGCTGAAAGTACGATTGGAGCTACTGCTAAAGGCAAACAAACAATCCGTCAGTCTGCACAGAAACTGTAATTAAATTCTATTGTGAATCAAAAGCGGCGTGTAAAGAAATGTTTGTGTTTTTGACAAATCTCTGCCAAAAATAAGCACTTGTATGGTTAATAATCATGACAACGCAGCCTCAATTATCATGGTAACTCTCCACAATCCATTAAGTAATTAAAATGCAGATTGTATGTGACGGCCTCGATCACCGCATGAGACAAAAAGTGAGTTTATGAATAAAATGAATGGAGTTAGTCAGGATGGTTGATTGGTGGAATGAACAAGGTTTTGACTTTGGAGAGTCGTTATATCTTTCATTGAATGAGTAATATAAGACTTTCATTTGGTTGTGATAGGGCTTTCTAAATACGCATGACATACTACTATGGCCATCACATATAACCTAGAGCACAAAGTGATGTCATTAAATGTCTTGTTTTGTCCAACTGGCCCAAACCCCAAATCCTTCAATTTACTTTAATCAAAAGACTAAGAAAAGCGACAAATGCTCACATTTGAGAAAATGGAACCATCAAATATTTGGGGCTTTTGCTTGAAAAATGACAAGCAATTTAATAGATGATCAAAATAGTTACCTATTAGCAGATACCCTCATGTTGCCCCTTTCAGGTCTAGGATGTTTATTCTGTCTAATTTAAAGGTAGACACACTTCCAGTCTGTTGTCAGCAGTGCACACTGGACCACTGCTTTGTGTTTTCTGTTCCAGCAGTGATGAGTGTAAACCGGTGTTAATCTCTTTTTCACACTGGCATTGAAGTGAATTATGGGTAACAGCAGTGAACTCATTAGAGGTTGCTGCCACATTGCTAGAGCCCATTGTTTACTCTGAGTTAATTAAAGGATGAACGCTGGCTGTTTATGGAGCATGCAAATAGAGCTGAACTTTATATATCGATATCGAGATATGAAACTAGATATTGTCTTGGATATTGTAATATCGTAATATTGCATAAGTAGTGTCTTTTTCTAGTTTTAAAGGCTAAATTACAGTAAAATGATGTCATTTTCTGAACTTACCAGACTGTTGTAAACTGTTCTATGATTTACCTTTGCCCACTTAGTCGTAATATCCACATTACTGATGATTATTTTTCAAAAATCTCATTATGTAAATATTTTGTGAAAGCACCAATAGTCAACACTACAACATTGTTGTGGTATTTAGTCAAAAATATTGTGATACTTGATTTTCTCCATATCGCCCAGCCCTACATGCAAGTGTGAAATAAAAGGGACAAGAAGACCGAGCATTAGCAAAACTAATGAAAATGCAGGCTGTTTAATTCAAACTGCAACCACTTTATCACAAATCTACCTATTTCTACAGTTATACTGAAAATGCCCAAATTTGTTAAATCAATTTGTGTCAATTGGTTTCCAGGACCCTCTTGTTTCCTGTTGAGTTTGCCACTTAAGCAGCACTTTTCATTATGTATATAATGAATAGCATATTCTCACTAAAGCACCCACTTTCCAGGGAAGTAAAAATGATGGCAGCTTGATTAATTAATGGATCATCAAAAAGAGTGAATGTAAGACAAGTCAAATGGGATCAGTCTATATTTGCTTACAGTTGTAGTTGCCAAATCAGCCAATTCTAAGTATGTTTCTTTCCATTTTATTAACTACCCCTTTTTTAATTTAGCTCTGGAGTCTTTAAACAAAGAGAGGCCACAAAGATCGACTGGATACAAAGAGGTGACAGATCTTTATTTCCTGTTCTGGAACAACCTACATACCTGTACAGTAACTTGGCCTCACCTGACATTACTGATTTTATCTGTCATTATCCGCAGCTAAGTTTAGAACAGCTTCCCTCTTTTCTTAAGCTTGGAGAGCTCAGCAGCAGCTAGCGGTCTGACAGGGGAAAGTGCAAAGCACATGAGCTGCAGGGTTAAACGATGAACTGTGTCTTGTGTTGAGTGTTAAGTTTTCACTTTCTGCAACGACTCATTCGTTACAGGTTGGAACAGCTCGGTGGCTAGTGAGTGTGTTGTGTATACGCTTGGAAAGCATGAAACTTAAACAAGTCAACTTGTACTTGAGATTTACTTAATTTGTTCATATCTTTTCTGGAGATTTTATTTTGAAAGCCTTATCAAAACTCAAACTATTCCGATAAACGTGTGTGTGTGTGTGTGTGTGTGTGTGTGAGCATCAAAGTTCCTGCAGGAAATGGAAGTTGCATCTGCAGAGATGCACGCACAGGTACACTGGCAGGAATTGGGGTTATCAACAGTGTGTGCTATACTGAAGGTGTGGGTGTAGTTGTGCATATGTGGTTGTGAAACATGAAAATATTTGGTGGTCTCCTGTTGCAGGTGCATGGAAGATTGAACCTGGCTGTTTATGTACACAAGACAGCATACTCAAATTTATCTCCCTGCTTTTCTTTTATCTTGTGTACTGTTGTAGTTTCTATGATAATTTTTTTATTTGCATTTTTTCACAAAATGGCAACAACAAAACGGTAAAAAATGTAGTTAAGATTAAAAGTACACCAAACTGTCAACAAAATTGCTTACTTAAAATATACAAAATGAAAGCAAGAACTACAAGTTTAATACATGACAGTGAAGCTAATATAAAGAGATGATATTAAGGGGAAGAAAACATTGAAATTATTTTATTAAAAATATCATTCCACAGTTTGTAGTGAATACTGTAGGTTGTTTTACATATTTTCCATAATTTACATTGACCCTTTTTAGAAGTCAGGAGTTGGCAGGAGCCAGTTTTGTCTAGTCACCCTTCTACACAATTTTCAATAACTGCTCTAACCACACTATTATAACAGCCCAAGTACACATAATGTTAGGGAACTTGACATCCCAAAACTCCCCACGGGGAAATTATTTAGCAGAGGTGGTAAGCCAAGCTGATTCATCTCATCTTATAAGCAGTTTAGTTTAGTTTAGTTTTTAGCAGCTGAAATGTCAGATATTTCCATCAGATAAAGACCAAAACAGAGCTGAAATGAATGTGTATTAATGATAGTTAATAAGATTTTAGTAGAGTGTTTACAGCTTGTTCCACTGCATCCAAGTTGGAAAAAACTCAGATAATGCAGGTGTCTTATTAGTGGATTAATGTTTTTTTGTTGTCCCCCCCCCTTCTTCCTTACTGTGAGCAGTCTTAATTGACGCTGCCCTCACAACACAAGCAGCGACCATGGGCAAACAGAACAGCAAGCTACGTCCCGACGTCATGCAGGACCTGATGGAGAACACAGACTTCACCGAGCATGAGATCATGGAGTGGTACAAGGGCTTCTTGCGGGACTGCCCCAGCGGTGCGCTGTCCATGGAGGAGTTCAAGAAGATCTACGCCAACTTCTTCCCTTATGGAGACGCCTCCAAGTTTGCCGAGCATGTCTTCCGCACTTTTGACGCAAATGGAGATGGGACCATAGACTTCAGGGAGTTCATCATCGCCCTGAGTGTGACCTCTCGTGGTCGGGCTGGACCAGAAGCTGAAGTGGGCATTCAGTATGTACGATCTGGACGGTAATGGATACATTAGCAAGGCAGAGATGCTGGAGATTGTAACGGTGGGTTTACTATGATTGCTTTTGTCATGTTTTGGATTAATTCTATCTTTATTTCCCTCCATCCTTCATTCCCTCAACTGCTCAGACTATCTGCTTCTTGGGCTTTATTTTGCCCTCAGTCCGTCAGTGGCCATTGCATGCCAATATGGTATCACCATGTTCCCTGGTTCTAAAACTACTCTTGCAGTGAACATTTTGCTTAGCCATCCACACCAGAGCTGCTACACCATATATCAATCTGCTTCAGTGTTCGGCACCATTTGACTGCCCACAGCAGGAAAACCAGCAGCTGTGTAATTTTAGAAACCAGCAGTTCCTCTCAGCCCCTCAGACATCTCTAAATAAGACTGTGGTGTCATTCTAAATGTGAGTAGTCCTCCTCTGATCCTCGTATTGACTCAGCACTACACACTATTTATTATTTATAGTGTGTCTGTGTAAAGTGAGCGAGTGTGTTTATGTGTAGGGGTGCCTTGATATATTGGCAAAATATTCATCAGATCTACATCGGATAATTATCAATTCATCTATTGTTTGTTTTTTATATTAACAGATGTTTTTATGGTGCCTGATTTTAGAAGCCCCTCAGCACGCATTCTTTCCTTTTCTATGAAAAGTAGTAAAATGTCTCCAACACAATTGCAGAAAATCCAAGGTGACGTCAAATTCCTTGTTTTGTGTGACTGTAAGATAGTACATTTACAGTATATAAAACACAGAAAACCCAACACACTCTTATTAAATTACTTATTATAATTGATTATTTTGCTGTCAATTGATTTAATCTACTAGTTGTTTCCGCTGTAGTATTTTTTACTGCAAATATGTTGCTGATTGTTGAATTGAAGTTTCTGTGACCTTCTTTTCTGGAGTTATCTTCCTCAACACACCTGTCAAAATTTGACATAATAAACATACAAATGCTTTTCTAGTAATGCCAGTTACTTTACAATCATTAGTTGATCAGAAATGTTTTATATTAAAATGAATTATTCCTTTATCTTCTAGAAATACCAAATTATTACCCTTTTCAAATGCAAGAAGCTGCTTAAATCTTATATGTAATTACATTCTATAGATTTTGTGGCTGCTGGTCAGATCAGCTAATTGAAAAAAATCGATACACTAACTAGCTAACTCATAATAAAATGACCAATACCTGCAGCCTTAATCACCATCTTGATGCTGTGTGTGTCTGTGTGATGGATGCAGATTTACACAGCTGCTCTGGTGCTTTCCTGTTTGAACAGATGAGCCGACAAAACTCACTTTAAGGTTAAAGTAATGGAAAGGTGGGACAGGCTAAGTGGCTCCAGCAGATTCCAGGTAAAACATCAGAGGTCTCTGTCCAGAAGAGTGCAGTCCTAGGAACTGCTAAGATACTGCGCAGAACCCTCAAACTCCCAGGCCTCTGGTAGAGGACCCGAGCTTGAGGATGACACATACCACCCCACAAGGGGTGAGAGGGGGATTTATATATATATATATATATATATATATTGTGTGTGTGTGTGTATACATATGTGTATATGTTACATTTCACTGCACTTTGCAACAATACAGCTGTTGTGCTTCTGGTCGGTATAAGTCAAATGAAACGTGACTGTAGACTCTTTATTGTTGTCTTTATCGTTGGAGTTTTTGACTGAGATATCTACAAATAAACGTACCAAAACAACAGATTTTACAGATTTAGTCAGAAACATAAAGCTTCCATAATAAAATGTATGTTCATGATTTCCTGCTTTCTGTATTCAGGCTATTTACAAGATGGTTTCCTCTGTGATGAAGATGCCTGAGGATGAGTCCACACCTGAGAAACGAACAGACAAGATCTTCAGGCAGATGGACTTAAATCGAGATGGTAAGTCTTCACTTTGCTGCAGTGCTTTGCAGTGTATGGTAGCTTATAAATGAACTCAATGCCCTGTCAATCTGTTTTTATATATATATATATATATATATATATATATATATATATATATATATATATATGTTAGTGCTGTCAGTTAAACGCGTTATTAATGGTGTCATTTTTTTATTGCGAGATTAACGTTTTTTTTGACTAGCAAACTTTGTAGTTTTTTCACATGCTGTCACAACAACTAGTGACGTTAGAAATCTACAACATCTCACCGGATCTAGCTAGAGCGGAAACAAAACAAAAGGCACGCTGCACACTAGTCATTTCAATACTTACTTAACCATAATCTCCAGCGAAATAACCGGCAGCTTGCCGTGCTCTGTCCCCGGCTGAGAGTCACCTACAGTATTGTCGGATAACTGAACTACCAGCTACCACTGACCTGAAGGAGCACCATGCGGGGCACCAGAGGTCATTAGCGGCTAAACATCTAGCAATTGCCACTCTATTACTACCATAGTCCGTTAAAGAAAGGTTACTACAAAGAAGCATGCTGCAGGTATGCTACATTCAAGAGACCATGGGATGTTAATGTACGTTGCTCAGGTGCAAATAGGGGCAAGGTTGAGCAATAACGATAAAATGATTTGAACTTTTAGCGAGGAACAAGTGAATTACCTGTATGTGTGAAAACAGCTTTATCTCACGCATCGGTTTTGTTGAATATATACCCATAACATTTAGAATGGATAAAAATGTGTGATTAATCTCTTTATTGCGAGTTAACTATGACATTAATGTGATTTATTTAATATGTCATGATTAATGTTTTTTTTATTTATAGTCTACCTTTTCGTCATGGGAAACCACCCAAATGGTACTATAAAAAAACCCAAATGATCAACAGCCGCCCAAAAACCCACCAAATTAAAATAAGTGAAACATCAATCCAATCTGGCATCATTGGTCAAGTTCTGTAGATGAACTCTTAAAACTTAGCGTTTTAAGTTCAAGCCATTTAAAGCTATAGTGCGTAGTTTCTGTCGGCCCCATGAGGAATTCTAAGTAATGACAACAAAACATGTTGCACATCCACATAATACAAGTGCCCCCATCCCTCCTCCATTCAGTTGCTAGTAGCCAAGAAGGACACGGAGGACATGATGGACTCTTTAGAAGAGGTAATTATCTTCACTCGAGCTTCCGTGCGGGAAAATTACCGGACAACAAAATCTTCTGGACATAGCCATACTGAGAAATACAGAGAGTTATGTGGAGCTATATATAATTAGCTTTGTAGCAACTCGTTTGGCAATGACTTGAATGTAACAGACGTTCAATGGTATCAAAAAGTTACACAATAAAGCTTTAAAATAATTTTGCTGTTGACGTGTCACATCACCTTGGGGAAGATATCTGCTCTTTTTTCCATTTAATCTATTTTAGATCTAGTTAGATCTGCTGCAACACATGAACAGGGCAATTAACCAATAATCTTTTCCTGTCTGTCTCTCTTGCTCTCAGGTAAGCTGTCCCTTGAGGAGTTTGTTGAGGGAGCAAAGAACGATCCTTCCATCGTCCGGCTGCTTCAGTGCGATCCCAGCAGTGCTGGGCAGTAGAAAACTGGACTTTTTCCATCACAGTTTGATTATTTAACACATTTTTCAAAATCTCTCCAAGCTGACCCACCTGAGATTGTTGAGATTTGATCACTTGAGCTATAGAGGCCCATACACACACACACACACACACACACATAGAAAACATGAAACAACTGTGCATACTACAATTACCAAAGCCTGCCGCATATCTAACCTTTCAGACGGCCACATACACATGCTGTAAATGTGCCTCTGTTTGGTCAAAAGATGAAGACAACATGGGTCTCATATACGGTACAAATATAACTCAAAGGACTGAAACCCCGTCAAAGACTTGTTTAACACTGAATCAAAGTTGTGCGATCTCGGTCTGAGAAGACAGCCAGCGAGGATAATCCAACAGATTTGTGAGGTACATTGAGCAGAATCCAAGTTTGTGGTTTCTTTTTAATCTTTCATTTCCTTTTTTTTTAAACATAATTCCTTATTTGAAGGGAATCATTGTTCTCTTTTAACTGACTCGGTGTGTTAAGGGATGATGAAGTATTGCAGTCTAGCTCCATGTTAACACTGGATGAAATGAAGTATGTGAGTCTGGCAAGCGTTCACAGCTTAAACTATGGTTTATGATGACAGGAGATATGGGACATATTGGATAGTTTTTAACGATAAAAGATTTTAAAAGGGATGAAAGCTGATTATTTTTATCGTATACCTTAGCGAAATGTTACTTTTAAACAAAAACTGATGATGAAGGGGAATATTTTGACTACAGATTACAACCATCTGTTCTTTTGAAAGTGACTTTTTATGCCAAGTTCTGTGTACACTCACACAGACACACACACACACCTTTGATTTTACTGAAGACTACATTAACTTGACATATGCGTATAAACAGCTGTGATTCTCTTCCTTCAATTAAGGTTTAACAAGCAAATAAGCAAAAAAAAAAAGGTTAGATCTTATTTGAATATATAGTATGTTACTTATATATTCTTTTACTCTGATCACATTGTGGAAATTTGCTGCAATGGAAGAACTTCTATGTTTTGACGTATAAATTATTGGAATGTGATGATAAACATTTTATTTTATTTTACTTGACGAATCTGATATGAAAGAAAGTTGTACAGTATATTCATCATATTTATGCTAGAGATGTTAAAATGGAGAGGACCACACATTTTGCTATGATTTTTGCTTTAAATAGCCACAGCTACATTTAGTGCATGTAGCTGCTTCTTCTCCCTTAAATAGCTACAGATCTCAGTTTGATACCCAGGCGCCCCTCCACGGACCTCAGATTTCCCAGGAAGCCAGTAAACATTGGCTTTGTCATTACATTTTCCTGTAACTGGTGTGTAAACAGTCGCTAAATGGTCTTTGCGTCATTAAAGTGCAACAGTAACATCTCAAGTTTTGTACAAATGTGACTTTACATCAGTGGAATGTGCACCAAATAATTATACAGTTGTGCTCAAATGTTTGCATACCCTTGAAGAAGTGGTAATATATATACCACGTGTAAAGAACATGAGTGAGCAGGCAGGCAAAACACAAGTCTTTTATCTGTTATGGGATTCACATTGAACTGTAGGTCCTAACAGAATGGACCGACCACTATTTAAAAATGTACACACCCTTAGTTCTTAATACTGTGTATTGCCACCTGTAGCATCAATGACAGTGTGCAGTCTATTGTAATAGTTGTCTTTGAGGCCCTGAATTCTTGCAGGTGCTATAGCTGCCCATTTATCTTGGCAAAATGCCTCCCATTCAGTCTTTTGGTTGTCTTGCATGAACCGCAAGTTTGAGATCTCCTCAGAGTGGCTCGATGACATTAAGATCAGGAGACTGTGATGGCCACTCCAGAACCTTCACCTTTTTCTGCTGTAACCACTGGAGGATGGACCACTGTCAAGTTGGCCTTGTGCTTGGGCTCATTGTCGTGCTAGAAAGTCCAAGAGCGTCCCATGCGCAGCTTCCCTGCAGAAGAATGCAAATTATCTTCCAGTATTTTCTGATAACATGCTGCGTTCATCTTGCCATCAATCTTCACAAGATTCCCTATGCCTTTAGAGCTCGCACCCTCCAAAAACATTAGTGAGCCACCACCATACTTCATGGTGGGGATGGTATTCTGTTCACTATAGGCCTATGGTTGTGACCATAAAGCTCTATTTTGGTCTCGTCACTCCAAGTTACAGTGTGCCAGAAGCTGTGAGGTGCATCAAGGTGTTTTTGGGCATATTGTAACCAGGCTTTTTTTGTGGCATTGACGCAGTAAAGGCTTCTTTCCATCTCCCAAATTATTCTTTTTGCAGTTTTGGCTGAAATATTTTTCAGTCTACCTGACCTTGGCTTGGTATTGAGAGATCCAAGAATTTTCCACTACTTAGTGATAGTGAGTGACTGGCAATTACAAGGCTTTGGATATTTTTTTATATCCTTTTCCATCTTTATAAAGTTCCAGTACCTTGTTACGCAGGTCCTTTGACAGTTCTTTTCTGCTCCCCATGGCTCATTATCTAGCCTGCTTAGTGCATCCACATGAGAACTCACAAACTCATGGACTTATACACAGACACTAATTGCAATTTACAAAGCCACCGGTGTGGGAAATAACCTTTTAATTGTCATTTTCACCTGTGTGGGTCACTTTGTGTGCCGTAACAAGGTCAAACATTCAAGGTTATGTAAACTTTTGATCAGGCCATTTGGGTTATTTCTGTTATAAATATTGTTTAAAAAGCAGCCAAACAACTATGTAAAAATATATGTCTTCATATGTTCACTATGCTTGAATCAAAGACTGTTATTTTGCATGATCAAAATTTCTAAAATGTATGCCAGGTCATGCAAACTTATGAGCACAACTGTAAATACAAATTCACAAATACAATTTCAGTCTTAAAGTGACAATGGCAATCCCAGAATGAAGCACTGACGGTAGCAAGTAACAGCTTAGTTTTTGCCAGATTTACCGATAGCTCTATACTGCTTCCATTCTGCTTAACTTTCATCTGCCTTTACCTGATGGTCTGAAAACACCATGAGATGCAGTAGTCTTCACAGGCGGATGAATGATGACTTTGAAGGGGGAATAGTTGTGATAAATTCTCTGGGCTTCTGCATATTTCAATTTGCTGATCAAGTACATTAGTCCCACATTTCACTTCAATAGAATCTTGTGGTCAAGTGCCAAATATAGATACAATTAAAAATAAATACAGTATTGTATCCATTTATACTGTACAGTTAACTGTTGAACAAAAAACTTAACTATTGTTTTGTAGATTTTATATTAACTTGGATTGTGTTTGGTGTAGAATATCCATTTTGTTATTCAAATAAAGACAAAATGGGGAAAATGGCTGATTGTGTTTTTATATATATATATATTTAGACAATGTAATGTAATAAAGACATAACTAGCCAACACCGTGGCTTAAGAGATGTAATGTTGGTTAGTTTTTTTGGGCCACTTTGGTAGGGACTGAAATAACCGAACAAGTATTGGATGGATTGCCAGTAAATATCGTTTCTAGATGATACATCTTGATAACTTTTTTTGATTTCTTAACATTTCCTCTTGCACAACCATGCAATTCTTTTAGTTTTGAGTTTAAAGTTACAGGATGGATTATCATGAAATTTAGAACACATGTTTCACACCGGATGATTTGCAATGCGTGCAATACGTGATCCTTGACTTCCTTTCTAGCGCCATCAGGTCAAAACGTTTAATTTGGTTTATTAGCAAATATCTAGGCCTGTTTTTATCATCCTCCACTGTAGTCAACTAATGTTGAGAGCTTGGCAAATGCATGCTAAACCTGAGATGGTTTGTTTATATATATATATTTCATGTATTTTACAAAGTCTGTTCCCACAAGTATATTTTAATTAGTGTAATTTAATTGCTACTCTCTCCCTCAGTTGTGTGACCTCCAGTGGATTTAATAATTTAGAGCTTTTATCCAATCAGATTTCCCCTCTGTGCTCTCTCCGGGTGAAAAATCCACTCTGAGGCCTTCAGAATTTCGAGTGAATCCCTCTGCTGTTCAGGCAAATAGGGACAATGTTGTTGATTGTCATATTCTTTAGCCAATCAAATTTTGAGTTTGACTTGTTGGGCATATTCTTTGACAGGCCAAGGCCTTCTAGCTGGCCCATCCATGAGCCAGCTATGTCAGTACTTTTCGGACCAATTAGTGGCGGACGGAGAAGCAAAACTAGCTGATACAGTATCACATAACCGTAGCAGTAATGTTATTAAGTTTGTTTCGAGCTTTAGATTTAAAGTTAATGAAAGAAAGGTGGATGTACTTTCCCTTCAAATGATGAGCAGGTTTTGGTAAGTTTAATGGATTTCTGTGCATTTTATTAAAATGATTTTACTAGCTATTACTGCTTGGTTTAGATAGTTCTGCTGGTGTATGAGATTTGAGCAGTGTCAGAGGCCGCGGTGCCCTTGAGTGTGCGTAGTGGCATGTGTGTTGTTGCCTCAGCAGTTTGGCTGGAATTTGTTGGGAAGCCTGTTGATTGCTGATTGTGTTATTTGTGTTCTTGATTGCTTTGTGGTTGTGTATGAGTAAATTTGACCAGTTATTGTGGTGGGCTTGTTTTTGTTTATTTGGTATTACAATCATATTGACTATATGTGATGCAGCGTGTCCTGTGTGACAGGATAACCTGTCACACACTTAAGTGATGGCTTCAGTCACCGTGTATTCATGTCTCTGCAATAGTGTATTGAAACTGTCTAGGTGTTTAGCCTTGGGTTAAAGCACTTTATTCCACACAATAATGTTCTAGTGTCATGGTGATATTATTCAAATGTGGTTTAATTGCTGTAGGATAGTACTGAAGGCCCAGGTGTAAAATACACAGACCACCACTCGGTTACACCAACATCAAATAAAAGCTAGCTGGGCAAATAACCACTGCTAGCCTTAGCTAAAGCTAAATTTACTTTAAACAGTTATTTTAGACACAGAATAGACATTGTGTTAATTCGTTTGGATAAACCACATGGGAGAGTAACTAAATATAAAAAAAGCTTTTTAAGTTAGCCTAGCTTAGCATAGCAAAGCAAAGCAGTAACTTCCATTACTTGACTATTGAAATTCATGTGATTTGGTATGCTTACGTTGCAACACAACCACATTTTTATTTCTTCAGGAGACCTGCTCACCATGAGTATGTTAGCATTGTTATTGTGTAAGTGAGCATTTAGCTCAAAGAAACCTATGTCTTAGGTACAGCCTAACTGAAGCTCACTCTTAATATTTAACCAAAAATGACACCTCTATCTTTATTTATTTTTCAACAGAGCCCAGCACGTGAGGTCAAACGCCATTTGTCACCAAACACACATTGTTTACATTATTTATTTTTTAGTCATTACCATTTCATGTTAGGTCCTACAAATTTGTCAACATGTAAATGGTACAACATGGCTGAAAAATAGTGATTAGCCATTAAAAACTCCATGAGTACTCTTAGAGAGGGTGACTAAACCAAGTCACTGAAATGTAAGTACTTGAAATCCTTGAAAAAATGAAATGAAAAACATTGTCATTAATAAATAATAACACAACTAACAAAAACAAAGGCTGGCAGGCAAAGAAGCTACATTAATTAGACCCAACTAATTCAAGCTACATACAGTGCATCAGGTTTTTCATAAGGCTACGCCTGATGTGTTGTTTGGCAGAAACACAAGACTGTACAGAAAAGTAAAATATTTTTTATACAATACAAATATTTAGCAAAGGTGGAAGCCATGGATCATTTCACCTCACAACATAGAGGATGAGTACAATGTGGAAGTAACTATAACCAGTTCATAGAATTTCTATAATGTCCTCTCTTTATAGGGTCGTTGTCCTCCTGCACAGAAAATATGACTTGCTTCATAGTGTAACAGCGTCAGAGAAGGATCAAATGTGTCGACATTGACCTCACAGCGTTGGAGCAACGCCAACGTCTCCAATACTGTCAGTCAGCTTATCAGCCAATCAATAGCAGCCTCGTAGATTTCAGCCAACCAGAAGTCACAGCGTCTCTTTCTTCTCAACCTGCTGTCCTTTGAGTCGGCTGATGAGCAGTCAGATCTCTGTCAGTGTGATCTTGTAGGCGTCTGCGTAGCTCTCAATATTGAGGATGAAGGTGTCTTCATTGGAGTAATGCTCAATGATGTTATCGTCCATGTTCACCAGGATCCTGACACAAAATACACTAAAGTTTAATTTTACATGCTTAACAATAGGCTCCAAAAAAGGCCTTAAACTGCAATCTGTCTCCTTACTCACCCTTTTTTACTTTTCTTGTACACTTTGGCTATCCTCTCTGTGGCCACGCCATACTTCTCTGATATCTACAAATGAAAGATGAAAGCAGTTTGTAAACGGGTGCTCTGCTTCAAGCAAATTGTGCCTTTCACATCACTCTTACAGCAAGGTGTCACTCACAGCATCCATCAGGCCTCTGAGCGTTGGATTCTTCAGCATTAGAGCGTCAAACACCTCGTCCGTCTCCTTTCTTACGTACAACAGCACTGCAGAGAGAGGAGGAAGAATAAACCTTATATTATCAATAACCTGGGTTTGGAGCGCATATTGCGCTACAATGTGAATAAAAGACTCTGTTTTTTTCTGGTAATATGACATAATATTTCTTTTTTTCTTTAAACTAATAAGTCATTAAACATAATATAACAATAAATAATGACAAATCCCATCATGAGTTACCAGACTACAAAGTGTCTTAACATTCGTATAATCATCAAAAGAACAACATAAAACATAATCTACAAAAAAAACTCTCATTCATCAACCATTTTGAAAATAATTTTTGTGTTTGTCATATATCATGCCAAAAACAGTCTGTTTTTTTGCATCATTTAAAAAAAATAAGGGTTTGCTGATTTCCTCTGTTTTACATAATTGTTTATTGAATATCTTTGGAGTATTTAATAGCTGTTGACTAAAAGCCATTTGATATCCTCTGATTGGGCCGTTTTCTTTTTCTTTTACATTTTGTAGACTAAATAAGTCATTGATTAATTATTTAATATTTAAACCTAAACGTCCATGATAACTAGGTTGAACCTTTCTTAATATCAGTTAAAAATAACATGCAAAGAAGGAAGCAGCCATCTTGTACCTTTCTTGTGCGTCTCCTCTTTGATCTGTTTTTGAGGTGACGGACACAGATCTTCATCTGGCGGCCTGAACATCCTCTTCACCAGCACACTCCTGGTGAAAACACACAAAAACAAACAAATGTATGTCAGGGGCCATAAACGTGTATGCAATGTGTTTGCATTTGTGGCGACACCACACCTCCTCTGTATGCGTTTGGGCAGTATCTTTTCCTGCTTTCATTTGCATACTTTATATTTGTATCACATGTGTAAATGAAAATGCTCATTGACACACACTCACCCTTCTCTCTCGATCTCCTCTGTGTTGAAGGTAAACACCTGCAAATGAAGTAAAACGCATTAATGTAAGTTTTAAGCTTTGTGTGCAAATAAAAACATTAAGTAGAATATTTAATTCATATTGAGAAATTTGTCAAAGACAGGAGGTGGTGGGAGAAATAATCAAGATCTTTTCCTTAAAGTGCTCATATTATGCTCATTTTCAGGTTCATAATTGTATTTAGAGGTTGTACCAGAATAGGTTTACATGGTTTAATTTTCTAAAAACACCATATTCTTGTTGTACTGCACATTGCTGCAGCACCTCTTTTCACCCTGTGTGCCGAGCTCTCTGTTTTAGCTACTGAGTGAGGCATCTCACTTCTGTTCCATTTTTAAAGGGAGTCGCACATGTGCAGTAGCTAGGCAACGACAACTAGCCAGTCAGAAGCAGAGTATGAGACTGTTCCATGCTAGCAGCTAGGCGGGCATTATAACGTGTTACAAAGTGACGTAGGTTTGTCACAGAAGTAAAGGCTGGACTACAATAGAGCTGTTTGGAGCAGTTTGTGAACAGTGTTTTCAAGTTGGAGATAGTAAGTGCCTTTGGGGTGGACTTTGGGCTTTTTTTACTTTGTAAACTTATAACATGCACAAAAAATATATATAACACAATAAAGGAAAGGGAACAAGCCAAAATGCATAATATGAGCACTTTAATTACACATTCTGCGTAAAAATGGCGGTTGTGACTGATTCAGTTCTTATGATTAAATAACGATTAGATTGTTAAAACTGATGCATCAACGGGTAAACAGCATTTTACTGTGGCAGCTCCAATTTGCTCTTTCCGCAGATGAACTTATCTAAAAGGAAACAGCTCTTTCACTTTTCTTTATAGGGAAGAATATGTGTGTGGGCGACCTATACCTGTCCGGCCCTCTGCAGGTTGCCAAAGTGAACGTCGGGGATGAAAAGGACGGGCTGAGCCTCCAAGTCGCTCATAGTCTTGAAATAAGTGGTGTCAGACTTCTTGGGAGCGGTTATCACCCCTACACCTCCATCTTTACCTAAACAACAGTGACAAAGAAGATTTTTAGAAAAGAACAGATAGATTTCTCCAGTCAAACAAACTCAAATTAATATCTTGTAGACACAAATATCTAAAAGCAGGGGAGAAAGATGCATTCACCGTGATTTCATAAAGAGTTAATGAAGAGGGCGTTTGATACCTCTCCGGTCCTCATATCACATCCTGCATCTATAATTTCCTCTGAGTTTGATACCAACATTTTACAAGCAAAATTATTTTTTCCATGCAATTCAAACCTTTTGACTTCTTGCGGAACAGTTTTCTCTCCTCGTCCCTTATTTTCCTCTCTGCTCCCTGAGAAAGACAACAGACAAAAACACAGTGAACACATCACATTATGAAAATGTTACCAGCATCCTTTAAACACATTTTGATAAAATGAATAATTACCACATTGTTTCTGTTGGACAGAAAAATTTCCATTTTTAATAGAAATGGTATCTGTACAGGTGTATCTGGAAGCTCAGTGTGCAGCTGAGACCACTAGAGGGAGGACTTATGTCATGGTTTAACTCCCTCACTGACACAGTCAAACACACCGTCTGTGACACATTTACGGTATATGCATATGTATCTATATACGTATATGTGGGGTGGTAATGGCGCAGTGGTTATGACACATGCCTTTGATGTGGGAGACCCAGGTTCTGCAATACATCAGCCATACACAAACTCTCATTGCTGACAGTAACAAATATAATATTCTGCTTTTTTTACTCATAAAAGTTGGAGGCTTACCTTGATCAGGACACAACTGCTATAATACAGCTTCATATATTAGCACTTCTATCCAGAAATCGCCATTAACACAGCTGTAGTTTCTCTCATCTGTCTTAACTATTTTGTCCTCCATTCAGTTTCTGGATTATATTTGTCATATATGTAAGTGTACTGAATATCTTTCTAGTTTGTGACTGATGGTAGAATAAAACAACAAATTCAAATACACCATTCTGTGTGTAAATTATAACAAGCATGTTTCACTCTGTTCTGACATTTTATAAATGAAATGATTGATTAATCCAGCAGCTTGATTAGTTGCAGACCTACTGTAGATACAAATTAGCAATATTAACACATTTCAAATCCACTTAAAAAATATGGACAACAGGGAGAAAAACCCTCGTCTCAATACAATGTTTACTAAATGGTACCCTTTAACGGAAATAGATTTACTGACAAAATGAGGAAACTTTTCCAGACAACATCCTTATAATTGATGAAGAGGAAGTGATTCCTCACCTTGTCACAGAAGACCTTGATCTGTGAGTAGGCTCTGTGCAGTGGCTTGTTGCTGCGGTTGTTGTAGCTGTACGTGTCGATCTGGATCATCAGAGGAAGACCCTTGACCCCCTTCTGAGAAGAGAAGTCTGTACTAAGACAGTTGACTGTGATGAAGATCTGCAGGGGGTATATAAAGGAGCGAGGGGGGGGGATGAGAGGTGTTTGGTGTTACAATAAATAACAGTTTATTTTTTTATTAAGCTATTTATCTTTAAAGGAATCTTTTAATTCTTTTATACACAATTAAATCGACCAAAACACCCACAACAACTCAAAATGTTGCAAATAGAAGCGGGTCCTTAAACACAAAATGAAAAACAATATTCCATTTATGTGTGGTTGAAGGTAATTTCATTTTTAAAACATGCTAAGAGACACATGCATTGTTTAAAGTCTGTGTTTCAAATAATTGATGAATACATTTTTTTGCTGTTGCCAAAACCATACTTCAAATTTAAAATGTCTACATTCAGCGCCATCAGTGGGATATTGTTTTCTTGAAAGATGGTGTTTCTGTGGAAAGTTTCCAATATATTTACAAACAAAATTCCTTTCACCTCAGTCTGTTGTGTTTGTTTTGCACCAGAAATATCAGATACAGTATCTCAGAATCGCTGTCGATAGAAGTCAAAACTACATGTAACTGCATGGCTACATAGCACACCAGATTAGTGAGAAGCTTGTTACATAACAGTGTTGTATTTCTGCATCTTTTCCTGTATGTATCTCCAATTTCCTATGCATTCAAAGGAACACGCCCCCGTTTGTTGAAATAGGGCTCCCCTATAAGTAGATAGGTGGGCCAACGCATTTTTTGTTTCAGTGCATGCATTGTTTTAGTCTGTTGCAACAATGGCAGCGCCCCTGCTAGTTAGCTTAGTGTAGTGAATGGAATCCTATGTCAAGTCAATATCTGCTTAGGAAATCGTCAAGTCTTAATATGCATTGGTATTTGTAGTCATTGTGAATATGCAGGCCACAAGAAGTCATTGGTTTTTGTTTTTTTTTGGCTCACTTTTATTCATAACATGCTAACTGGCAACATAGGATAGGGGGCTAGGGGAGCTAGGGGAGACGGTGATAATTCCCTATTTTCTGCATCACAAGCGTGGTCTATTTGATGCCATTCTACGCTCTGGGGTTCTCTTTTTACAAATGACACTCAACACTAACTCTGGTTTTCCATTAACAAAAGCTGTGGTAGTACCCAGTACCTTTTCTTGATACCACCTTGGTAGAGGTTCAGAGCGAGCTGAGCCAATACTAGAAGGTGGAGTTAAAACACTGTGGACCAGTGATTGCTCAGAGGGAACCGTGTTGGTCTTTAGCACAACACGGGACATCCTGCGCAAACCCACAATTTTTAGCTATGCTAAATTCAAAAGTGACAGCAATTTAATTTAAAAAATGGTATCCCATAAAAACTGCATAGTACACTACGTACACTGCTCTAATTGACCAAGTGCAAATGTGTTCTGTTTGGTTGCCGATGAAAGGGTTCAGCAAGTGTTGTGTCTCCTGATGAAGGCCTTGTGACCATAAGCTTGGCTTTGACATTACATTCTTACATTAGAGTCTTATTTCTCCATATTAGATTTTGTCCTTGCTTTCCTCATTTTCTGACACCTCTCAACTGTCTGCTATGAAATGTAAGTTCATCCAGGTAGATTTCTATACTTCTCTCTCTCGCTCTCTCTCTCTCTCTCTACCAACCTAATCAGCTGACTGGTTCAATCTTCAGTTAAACCATCCTCTCTGTGAACGTTATTCCCTTCCATGAGCTATGGTGGTTAAAAGGATACCAGAATCACTCCTGAAACCTTTTTCTTAGTAAACAAGAAGTTTTCCAAGACTTAAAATAGACACTCAAAAGTGTTTTATTTGGTCTAAAACACATCAAATAGACTGTGTAGAAATTGATGAAGATATTTGGAATTATTCTGTCACTTCCTTTTTAGACCTACAACAGTAGAGGCATGCTGAACAATAAACTACCTGGGCTGGCATTACACCTGTCCCTGCACTACAACACAGATATATTCAAGCTCAATAGCCACACAGATTAAGAGAAAGAGAGGGATAGAAGTACAGAGAAAAAGAGTCAATATTGGCACAGAGAATTGCTTGGATTTCCACCAGCAATGTCTTTGTCTGCGGGCTGCTATTACAATGAACAAGCCCCATAACACACACACACACACACACACACACACCACTGCATTCACACAGAAATGAGGGCAAAACAAACAACAGAGGGTGGGGACAGGGTTTGTTCTGTGATGGCCCTTGGGGGCCTCTGGAGTTAAACAGTGACTGAGCTCCATTTAAGGAGTGGCCACAAAGGAGTGGGGCACAAAGACAAGAAGACAAACACAGCAAAAAGTACACAACACTGCCCATCAGCTTTCTAATGGACAGCGGAAAACATACCCATTGGTGCAAAGGAGCCACATTTGGCTTTCAATTCTTGCATAACTAAATGTTGACAATTTCATTCACAATTTCTTTAAGTGAGTATTTGTGATGTCTACAGCTGCCTGCTTCACAGTTAATTTGTCAAGCGAATGCATTTGTTTGCCAACACCTGAATCAGCCCAAAAAA
Source organism: Etheostoma perlongum (assembly GCA_026937815.1). Lineage (NCBI taxonomy): Eukaryota > Metazoa > Chordata > Actinopteri > Perciformes > Percidae > Etheostoma > Etheostoma perlongum. Next base: position 12,963,097 of record CM049384.1, on the reverse strand, counting down.
CCTGTCCCACTGCTTCTTTTTTTTTTTTTTTTACATCTACATCCCGCCTCCAGCGAGTAAACATAGTAGACTGGTTTCTAGGAAAATTAAAGGGACGTTTAAGGCCTGCAAAAAAGAGAGTAATATTTTTTGTTTAGTACCTTGGCCTCTTCATTTACATCCCAGGTGAAGGAGATGGCGTTGTAGGCGATTTCTTCAATGTTGCCAATCGTGTTGAAGCTCTCCTTGTAATCAGCTGTAAGGACAAGCAGAGGGATGGTTTATTTCTGTAGTCACGCCCTTTCAAATATGATTTCTGCAATAAAAGCATGCTCAAAAGTATTTTTTTAATCTACGTGCAATCCTGTTTACTTTGCCGATATCTGCTGTTTCAAAAACCTAACCAAACATCATATCTCCCCTCCACACATGGCACAAACTGGTCAATAAATGACACAAGCAGGTAGCTATTGTTTGTTAAGATAAGCAATCAAATGGCACGCTTCAATTTTATAAGATAAAACCTTATCAGCTTGGGCAAACAAACACAAAGGCTTCAAAGGCAGCATGAGGAACACAGGAGGCTATCTGGCTCTGAGAACCATATTAAAAGCCAGTCATTTGAGTGCATCGGCTGACTGTTGTTGACCTCTGTGACCACAAATTGGAGAGAATTTAAATGTGAGGCGTTGAGTACACAGGTATTCTGTGGTAACAAAAAATTTAAACTATGTACTTGTGAGCTGTTTTAAATTGTTTAGGTAGGTAATTGGGAGAGAAGGACTAGTGAATTGTTGGCTTCCGTTTTTTCATGGGACTGGGTTCCATCTTTAATAAAAATTTGTAAAAGAGATGCTGATAAGATGAGACTGAGGGGATTTCAATTGTTACTTAGATGAATAAAAGAATAACACACTCATCAGAGAAGCTCTTGGTACATCACGTTTACATGGACGCAGACATCCCAAAAACCTAAAGTCCCTTACATTACACACAGCTTTATATGGAACCTTAAGTCAAGCAGTATCAGGTCAACTGGGAGGAGGCAAACAAGTGAGTAACCCCCAGTCAATGTCGTTTCTCATTCAATATTAGGGCGTTTTTCCATTAATGGTACCTGCTTGACTCGGCAGTGGTGCCCCGTCCTGCTTTTTCCATTGCAGATTAGTACCGCCTCACGTGTGAGACGAGCCGTGGCTGGTCGTCATAGCAGCCCATGACCCGCCAAACTGCCATGACCCAACGCGAAACACGTTGCAGAATGTCAAAGGTGTGTTGCTTTTGATTCTCGGGCTAGCGGCTGTTGCCACAGCCAGAAAACAAATTAATTTTAAAAGAAGCTGGCTAAACTATTTAAACCCAGCGGGGTTGTTCAGGACACCCCTTGTCTGTTGCTAGCAATGATGATGCAATGAACAGTGACGATTCTCTCCGACCAGTCAGTAGTCTGCAAGTTTTCACATCACCTTTTGTTGTCGCCTCAGCTCGCTTGGAACCTCGACTGAGGTAGTACTAAAAAAAGTATGTGTTAGCACAGGTACCAGAGACTTTTTTTCGTAATGGAAAACCAAAAAAGACGAGTAGAGTTGAGGCAAGTTGAGTAGATACCATGTAATCTGTAAGTCTGAAAAATCTAAAGATCCATCTTGTCTATTTCCTCCGGCCAGAGCAAAGCCTCCTAACATAAAGCGAGACAATACTGAAGAACTTTAAAAAGGCCTCTTAAGTTAATTGTGGTAAAACGAAATTTATTATAGAATGTCTTTTTATGGAGAGGCATCCAACAACAGTTCTGCTGGTCACATCTGAGAGCATCACCCTTCTGCTTGAATGACCTGCGACCTCCTCCATCATCCTAACCGCCGTTACGACAACACTTCCTGGTTCTTTAGCAGGTGCACAAAGCAGCAAGGCAGGCAGCAACATGCCTAACTGCTCGTATCCCCCAAGAAATAACCTCATTCAAATGATCCATTCTGTGACTCGGCCCAGGGGCATGATCACCCTCATACACACAAACAAACAGACTCATTACACTGGCAAATACCAAACAGTAGGCCTGCAAATCATGTTGGAAAAGATAACATACTTCCTCTTAGCAGGAGCTAATGATAGCTTTAAAAAAATGTCAAACAAATCTTTAAATCGTGTTTTTACTGAGATACTGTTAAGCAGCAAAACAACAAAAGTCAAGTTATTATTATTGTGGTTCCCAACCTCCTTTGCTTAAAGGAAATAGATATTTTTGACGAGAAGATTGATAAGTTATATCAATCTTACCATCTAACTCTCAGCAACAAAGGAAATGCGTATTTCCTAAACTATTTCCTTTACTACAAAGCACTGTCCATTTGCAACCCTTGACCCTTGTCTATCAAAGAGTGATTTTCCCTGCTCAGAGCAAGTTTCACATTTTAAGTATTTAGTATTCCAAAAGAACAAGAACCAAGACAAAATCTGAGAAAGTTCAACCAAACAAAATTTTGTGCAGCTGAATTTAGTATTTTTCTCATTTCAGTATCTCACAACCGCTTTAATCTATTCCGCTATGCCCCAGTTGGGAACAGATACTGTATAAAGATATGTGTGAATTGTATGCTGATTAGGATTTGGATTGGTTCACGTAAATATAGGAATAACTGGAAGATGAAGATCTAAATTGGGCAAGAATTTCTTTCAACAGACCAAAATCAGGCAAGGTAACAGTGTGGCTAGCATTCCTCTCTCTGTCCCAACAAGCTGTGTGTGTGTGAGTGTGTGTGTGTGTGTGTGTGTGTGTGTGTGTCTCTTCCATCCACCCTTAGCTTCCCACATACCTTTGAATCTCTGCCTGGTTAGCAGGCCCAAGCTTGTCAAACGCAAACCGCCTGCTAGATTCTCACACACTCATTCAACAAGGCGTAAAAATGATTGGTTCAAATTCAAACCCATCAACTGAAAAAAACACTGGCAGGCAATAGGTCAAAAGGTATAAGATACAAACATAATATGAGGCTTCAGATCTACAGCATAGACTTGCTGTGAGAGAGAGAGAGAGAGAAAGTTTTGTTTTGGCTCAGTGTGCTCAATCTCTGAGGCAATGTAGAGGAGATTAGAGGATTTATGTTGTGTTTCAGCAACACCTAGACATTAGGAGATTTTTAACTTAAGTGACTTAAGTGTGTGTGGACCAACTCCAGATCTGAGCCAGTGCCTTGATCGATTTCACTGGCTGGAGAACCATGGTGATTATAATGGGAGGAGCACCCAGAATCCCACACAAACATGGGGAGAACATGCAAACTCCACACAGAAACGACCTGGATTCAAACCCAGAACCTTCTTGCTGTGAGGACACAGTGCTAACCATTGGGCCACCAGGTTGCCATTTGCCATGTAGGGCAGCCCAGCCTCCTGTCTGATGGTGGGCATGCTGAACAGCCTTGGGCAGACAGTTGGGTGGGGGCATATGGGCTTATTTGCTCTTTGTTTGGTCATGCTTGTTTATTAGCTAAGTGCATTCCAGCTTTTGCAACAACATAACTTTTTCATTGTCTTTTGGTTTGTGTGTTTTAAATTATTCAAGAATTTGCTCATTGTTCACATATAAACATGGAGAAAGTCTTGGAAAGCAGGAGTAAGAAGTAGGTCTTACCGATGTCTAAGACTCTCTGTTTGGCTGTGTGTTGCCGAGAATGCCAGTACTTCCAGTACTTCAGCTGCTCGTCTCGGTTCTTGTCTTCACTGAACACCACCATGATCACACTCTGAGAGGGTAAAAAGGTCAAATGATGGTCAAGTTTTAAGACTGAGTTTTTTAGGCTTGTAGGACAGCATAAAATTTCATTACAACTTAACGATAAAAAGGTTTCTGAGATCTGGCAATGCAGCAACATCGCAAAATAGATCCCTGACAATGCAATAAACATCAGCAGCAAAAAGTGATTTACTGTAGATCATCTATCAATCCGATGGTCTGACCTCTCCTCTGTAGCGATGGCACCAGATCTCAGAAATATTATGCTCTGGTGAGTATAATATGGAGTTGTGTTTGCGTCCAACTGAGGAATGTAAATTATTCATTCTCTTTAAACACTTTACACCAGAAATATCTGGCTCTTTGGTTGCTAAATGCTCGACTATGTTCATCAGACAGTTGCTAACTTTGTCCGTCTGCTGTTTAGTGCTGAGCCGGTAGTGTACTGTGGGTTTGTTGGAGCTTTTTTACTGAAAACAGCTGCAAGTAAATGAAGTTGGAGGCAGTAGATTCAAGACAATGAGCTGAAAGATGCTAAAACGTAGAGCTGAGGGAAACTGCAGAGTCGCCTCTCACGTTACACATAGTTATTCAAGCCATTGTTATTATCAAAATGTCATGATGCCACCATGGCAGCCCTTTCCACTCCCTGTTTGTGTGCATTGTTTGTTTCCGTGTTTGTTATTTCTCATATTTCTCCCTCCTGCTCTGTGAGTTGTGGGCGTGGCGTAGTTTGCAGGCTGCGTTAGGTGAAGCTCATTCCCTAATCCTCACCCAGCAGTACTCAAGGCCAGCTCGGTGATCCACTCATCGCCAGATTGTTCAGTCTACTAGCATGGTACAGTTGTAACTCATGGCTTCCTGTGTAATTCTGTTTCTAGCTTGTGTGGCTTATGTTATCTGTTTGTTCTCCTGTTACAGTCTGCTTTGCTTGCTTGTGGTCATGCTTCCTGTTACCCATGCCTGCCTGCCTGCTTGCTTGCCTGCCTGCTGCTCTCTGGATGCAAGGAAGTTTCCCACGTGTTGGAATTGTTTGTTGGACTCTGGAGGATGCCATTACTATGTGGCCGACGCCATAAACAAAAGACACTGATTCACTGGGCACCACTCACCACAGGATTCCCTGAATACAACACCCCCTTGCCCTATTAACTGTATATATCTACATTTATCTTTATTAAATTACTTAAAACATATTTCCCTTGTGCCATGTCTGCTTTTGGGTCCAACCTCCAGTGCCGTTCCATAACACAAAAGATAGATTAGAGCAACTTTGCATCTAAAGATTTGGTAATAGGTAGACTTTAATTACATACAAAAATAATCCTCACCCGAACTTTGCTGATGGGGTGACGGAGGCGTTTGTTGGAACTGAGCTCATTCAGCGTCACAGCGTAGAACTGGCCTTTGTTCAGGTAGGTCATCGGCCCCTCACCCTGCTTCTGACGCAGCGAGCGAGTGGCATCCAGCGTGTACTGGAAACTGTCACTGCACACACACACACACACACACACAGACACATAGAGAACAACATGTGATTAGACATAACAAGGTGGGATTGGTGTACAGCAACACACACTTTCCATTTCTTTATGGATCACTTCAAGTCAGTGTTTTGGTTTCATAATGTATATGAATATTAACACTGATTTATATATATATATATATATATATAAATAACGACTACGTGATTGTATGTTGAGTGACTTACACTCCCTCCTGGTGAAATAAGAAGTCATCTGTAGCCAGAGAGGAAGGTGTGTGGTACTTCTGTTGAGAACGCTTAAAACATACAGAAAGAGGAAATTACTTGGGCAGAAGGACAAGTTCATTTAGCCAGAGAGGAACTGGTTAAACAATGCTGCAAATAAGGAAAAAACAGTATTGTCATAGATCAGAATGACAACATGGAGATTTCAGGCAAACAGGGAACAAATTCAACAACAACATGAAGATTCCTGTTCAGGTAAAGAGCCTTTGGACTCTCAGTGAATCATATTTAAACATCTATCAGTCGTCACGTATCATTTCACCACAACTCCACCCTTGCATGTGCTGTATAAAATTATAACACAGTAATAATAACACAATAACACACAGGCCCGTAGACAGCCTAGTGGAAGGGGGGACCTTTTGCAGTTTATCCCTCATTTTGTATTTAATTATGAAGTTGTAATACTTCATTTTGATGTCCTTGGCCTCGCAGGTTTTGCTGTAAGTGCACAAAGTAAGCTGCATGGATTGTTGATACATTAGATTGTTACATGTGCGTGCCAGTTAACACATTCACAAAAATTGTGTTTTAAAAAGATTAGGGCTTCGGTTTGGTTGAGATCATTTATATTTGACACGGTATCTGTTCAGACTCTAGGGTTTGTTCTCACCACGTCTCTCTCCTCTTCGTACGGGCTGTCAGGCGGACTCTGTTGGTCGACTTTCACATACGAGCTGTGACTGACGGTGGTCACCTCATACGGACTCTGTTCGTAGATCACCCGCGACGACTCTTCTGCCTCCACCCTGTAGTGAAGCCCTGCTCCCGTCATGAAGACGGGCGCGTACACCTCGGCCTTCACCACGGCCACAGCTGGCGTGTCTCCATCCCCTGACACCACCTCGGTTGAGCTGCTGAAGTCTTCCCGTTTGGTCTCCTGGTGCTCCGTGTTCAGAGACAGGTTAACAGGAACAGATTTGAGGACTTGAACACGGTTGTCCACCATCTCCACCTCACTTTGGCTGCTGGGGTTGCTCACTAATGCAGACCTAAAAAAAAAAACATGCATGAAAATCCAGAGACCTATTATGTCACGAAATCTTTTGTATTTTCTCTTCTGCAGGGATCAGGGGGTTTTCACCCGCCTCAGTGCAGCCTGTTCTCCTCTCATTCAGTATCAGTGCTTCAAGTGAAACAAGACTCAATTGTACCTGATATTTGCCCACATGCATACTAGAAGTGCTTGTCTCATATCACTATCTTATGAAAGTTGTGTTTTATTTTTAATAAAACTGAAAGTGTTTCATATTTAACTGCTTACCACCTGTCAAATACTGCAATCACTGAGCTCCAGGATTTAATTCCACAGACACATTGCTGAGAAAGATCTGCTAGCAACTACACATTTATCTTTTTTATTTTCTGTCTGTACATGTGCAACCTTGAGCCAGAAATTGAAATACTTATTCTTATTCACTTACCTCTTCTCTTGTTCCTCTGTAATTTCAACTACTTTAGGAACTGACAGGAGCCTCTTTTCTTTAGGCACCTGGAAGTAAAAAGGAGTGTGTGTTATGTTGGCCTCTTATCTTTAATTAACATTTTTCTTATTCCTGAAGAGAAAGTCAGAATATGTTGGAGGCTGAGTGATTTATTTCTCCGTCCTTTATTATGTTTGATAAACAGTTAGAAATGTGGTTTACTAATAATTAGTGTGTTGGGATTTCATTTGTTGGACTTCCACTGACCAATATAATACTGTGAGCATATTAACTTTTAAACAGTCCGTGTAATTGGGGAAATGTCTAGAAGTCTAAATAAATATGCAATTAAATAAAAAATGAATACGATATGAATTCTTTCTCTGTGCTTTTCGTTTATCATGTGGCTTTTTCTCAAAACAGACAATGGTTCATTTTATTTGAGTTATGTTATAGTTGTAAAGACGTATAAGATGCAGACAGTCCTTAAGGTTTTCTGTTAAACATGCAAGAAAGAGTACAATACACGACCACCTCCAAATATTTTAAGCGTCCAGACTTTTACAGCTCTTACTTAAAAGTGAAGGAAATCTCAGAACATGCTTGATTTAATCTTGTATAAAGTAAAAAATAAAGCTATCTTCAAATGTCTGGGGTGTCCGATCACCACACATACACCCAAAAGATATTCAATGTATTAAACACACAAACAAAGAAAAGTATTAAATGCAGACCTTGTAGTAGTCGTAGAGCAGGCCCAGGGCGTTGGCGCTGTCCTCGTCCCGTTGATGCTCATCATGGCCTTGGTGGCGGCTGTCAGCGGGTTCTCCAGGTACGACCTCCATGCCTCGTCCTCACTGGTGTAAGCTCGCCGCACTGCAGGGTAGGAGCTCTCGTTGGGGACCACCACAACCAGACGCTTACTGGAAGACATGCAAAAACATTTGAATTCAAGTAGACATAGATACAGTAAATGAATCTGCTGGTTTGAGCTTCACATTAATCTTAAATGTGCTTGCTTTCCTCGTCATTCTGATATTTAAAATGAGCTAGTCACTTGTCATTATTCTGGACCTTTTCTATATCATATAAGTTTTCATAAAATAATTAAAAATGTATATACTATAGCCATTTTCCTGTCTGTATTGTGTGTTTACATGGGTTTGTACTCTGTTGGCACACTTAAGTCACAGACCAGTTAAACACCAAGTGTTGTCACAACATCTCTTCAAACTCAGCCAATCACAAGAGAGGCTCTGAATGTGTCAACTTGCGCTTGTTGTACAATGCTTGGTATCAGTATAATGTTACACCTTCAGGAATGGTCTTAGAAGAGGTTAGTTATAATGCTGTATTCTCATAGTAGTTCTTTTTTTTGTTTTTGTCCATTCATCATTCAGTTTGCTTGAATCAAACTAATATTGTTAATCAATATGGAAATATTAATCACGAATATTCTAAGCTGTAAAATCATCTGTAGCCTATGTCTTGGGAAACTAATTAACAACATGAAATAACGAATCTATATTTCTGTTGTGGTTTCTCTAACTGCCATTAACTCCTGTCTGCCAGCTCTAACTGCCAAATAAAACAAACCCGCCTCTAATCTGTGACGTCACACTGATGCAAACCTTCATGGGAAAAGGTGTAAAGTAAAGAGGCACCCAGGATGAAGATGTTTGACCCTGTCTGGCTCATATTATCACAGTTGATAGTATATTTCTTATTTTAATGTTACAAATTCTGCTCAACTACTCCAACCAACGGCTGTAAATATAGAGTTGACATGAAGGTATGAAAAGCCCAAAGACATCTAGGTGATGTTTATGATTTCAACAACTCTACTCTGGTGGATCTGATTAAATATAACCACTGTGGGTCATAATAGGGGCAGGCAGTTGTTGTCACTGATGCATGAAACAGCATCACTGCACTTACACTTAGAGACTTTAAGTTCTTTTAAATACACAATAATATTAATAATAATAATAATAATAATAGACCACACTAATGTTATGAACAAGTGCCCTATTTCAATAATATACGTAGATTATTAATAATACAGTTATTTCTATTTATAACTAAGACTATTAACAAATGTAGAGCTAAGTTATGAATGCAAACTCAAACTATGTCAGATCATCTGTATTAGGAGACGTCTAAGTAGAAGTTTTTTTTAAAAGCACAATCCGTCCTAAAAAATTAGTTAAATGTTGTTTTTTTTCTCATTGTCGTAGAAGTAGCTTTAGCACACAGGTTATAATGTATTCTTTAATAATTTTATACAAGAGTTTCTACTGTTACAAAACAACACAGTAACGTTAGGCCCACCGGCAAAACACACTGCCCTCATTCACACGCAGACCCATCGTGCCCTGTAGGCCGTAAAAATATGAAAGCAGTTATGCAACAAAAAAAAGCTAAAACTCGTATTTTCAGTCAAAGACATCAAAGTGTTTTGAAAATCCAGTCTTTGCACTTGGAGGGTTTTTTTCAGTAAAAAAATGGCGAATTTAGCTTTAATCAAATGCACGGCGCCAAGTTTACTTGTTTCCTCCAAGAAAATAGTTTAATATTTGTCACACATATCCAAAAGTAGCCTAATATAACCACAACGTTCATTTCATCCTCGGATACAAACTAGGCCCCACGTATAAAAAAGGGATTCTTTAAGTGAATAGAAAGAAAAGTTTTCATTTTAAGTTGAAACCATCAAAGATCCTCTCGGCAGGCTCGATCACTTACTTGTCTGTCTCCTGTGACATATTTTGCTTCCTCTACGGTTCTTCCTTGTGAAACTGGACTTTCAAGTCGGAGCAGGTAATAGAATGAGTGAGTTGCCAGAAGTTGGGCTACAGGTAAGTCGACTTTTCTCGCCCCGCTTCTTCTTCTTCTTCTCTCTCTCTCTCTTTCTCTCTCTCTCTCTCTCTCTCTCTCTCTCTCTCTCTCTCTCTTTCTCTCCCTCTATCTCTCCTCCGATCCACCTGGCAGGTAAAGCCGCTTTTGTCCCCAAACAGCCAATCACTCTGCTTGTCTTGTGTTCAATTTATAATGAGATTATAACAAATATCCACACATCTTGCTGCCATGCATTATAATATTTGCCTTCGTTTGCTTTAATGGCAAGAAATTCTTTCACTATAAAAACAAAAGAAAAGAATTGAAGGTGAGGGCAAGTCTGACGCTGATTGGCTGCTGCAGATTGAGACGGGCTCTGATTGGCCGGTGGTTCATAGAGGCAGGTAGCCACCTCACTTGCCAGCAACGGAAAAGACCGCATTGAAGGCACAATAATGACACAGGAAACAGGGAAACACGAGCAACTACTGAGGTTTAACGTTTAAAATAAACTTCTCAGCCTCTGGATTTTATTTTATTCTACATAAATAAGAGCTTTAGCCTATATAAAAACAAGTGGGTTAAAAGTTGATGGCTAATAGTTGGCCTTAGACTGACACACATGCACAGGTTTGAACATTTCCCCCCTCTCTACATTTTCATAATGACTTGTCTGTGAGTGTCTGTGTTGCAGGTCATCTCAGAGCAGACAGAAGGCAAGGAGGAGCCCTGTCATTAGTTGACACAGTCATTGTCCCCTTAATGAAGCCATTGTATGAGGAGACCCTAGTGTTTGGGATTAACCTACCAGAGCAAACAGTGTGTGTGTGTGTGCGTGTGTGCGTGTGTGTGTATGTGTCCTTAATGCTTGAGCACTGCTAAGGTAGGCCACAGTTTGTGACCACTACCCCTTACTTGTTTTGATTTAATTAATTGCAAAGGAGACTTAAAGTACATGTACATGATTATGAGTGCAAGTCTAGTAGATAATGTATAATGTCTCATATTGTATAGTATACTGTATATAGTATGGTTTGTTCATTTTTAAGAGATTTTCATCACACTCAAGTTACACCATTTAAAATATTAGATAAAAACTTAATACAGAGTAATTTTCAGTGGTGGGAGGTAACTAAGTATGTTTACTGAAGTACTGGACTTAAGTACATATTAGAGAGGTTTGTAGGTCTACTTTACTTAACTCTTTCATTTTTTGTGCTACTTCATACTTCTACTCCACTACATTTTGTAGAGGTAAATATCATACTTTATTTTATTCTACGTGTTTCACAGCTGTAGTAGGAGTTTGAATTGAATTATTTGTAATGGAGTGTTTTTACATAGTAGTATTGGTACTTTTACTTAAGTAAATAATCCAAGTATTCTTCCAACACTGTTCTACTCCGCTAGATTACAGAGGAAAACAGTGTACTTTTTATTCCACTACACAGCTGGAAAATATCTCAGAACTTTTTCAGAAAGGAGAAACTGCTCCTCAGTTGAATTTTCAAAAACGGTTGGGTTGCAATTTTCTAACTGGTTTTATGTCCTATGAAGGTGTTTGCATGACAAAATGCCAACCTTTTGTGTATGAATGCCTTAAGGCACTCTTATATGGAAATCTAAAAATTACGTTTCATATTCAGTTAAACCGTCAGGGGTGCTGTGTGTTTGTTTGGCGCGTGTATGAAGAGCAAGCATGTTTTCATGTGCAATGATCACTACTATCCTCCCTTGTCTAATTTGTTTTACAGAGCACCTGGGCCTTTCCTGAGCTCTCTCTCTCTGTGTGTGTGTGTGTTTAAATGGAACTGCTAGATAAATACAGGTGGGGTCCTTTAGTTCACCCAGACAGAGAGATGAACAAAGATTAAGAGAAACAGAAAACCTTGGTTAAAGTAGGAGATACAAAAATGAATAGCTGATGTATTCCAAGCATATTTCTACCAAACTTTATTACCACTTTTTCCAATGAACATGGACAGATTACTGAATGGGCCTACCCAGCACATGCCCTAAGAGCATCTGGGTGTGCTGTCAGAGCCTTTGTTGGAAACAACTGTTCTTGTTGGAAAGTCAGTCAAACAACTACCAAACAGATGTCTCAAAATCTGTCCATGCGAATAATTAAATCTAATCAGAAACAAATTGAAAAGTATGTTTTGCTTGTCTTAATCAAAATAATGTTTAGGGTTTTTTTTTTTTTTAACAAGATTTTATCTGTACCTTTCCCTACATGACTTCTCCCAGCTGGAATGTTCGCCATGTGGCTGTATGACAGCTGAAATCGTGTGAAGGCTACGATACAAGCTGCCACAAGCAGGCATGGGCAAGACAGAAAAGTCAGGGGCCAGGAGCCACAGAATACCTATCTCTGTGTGTGTGTGTGTGTGTGTGTGTGTGTGTGTGTGTGTTTGTGTGTCCCACTCTGTGAGAGCGGTGAAAGGCATACCTGAGTTTTTTCGCAGAGAGAAGCAGCTTGTCTGGACTTGGCCAGGATTAGGTGTCAGAGTCTCCCTGTTTGAGTACAGAAACTCACAGCTGAGACAGAGACGGAGAGTTGTGGGGGGATGTGTCATTCTCCAGATGGACAGCAGTGACAAAAACAGGAGGGGAGATAAACGAAGAGTAGAATGAGTAAAGCATAACATGAGGAGGAAGGTGAGAGATGACAGGAAACATAAAAAGTGGAAGCTGAGCAGATTAAGGAACATTTTAAACAGATAAATATCCATCTCTCTAAATGAATAGATAAAATCAACCCCAACCTGCGATACCACACCCGTCTCAACCAGAAAACATCTGGGGTGTGATTAGAGAGAGAGAAATAAAAAAAGACAAATATATTTATTGGACACAAAGTTATGTTCTGAGAAGAAAATACATCCGTTTTCTGTTGATCTGCTCGTAACTTAAGATGAGCAACAAATAAATATTGTTTTATTATAAGGGTTTAGGATATCCTATAAAACATTATGTGTTATGCATCAAGGCATTTCAAATGCAAAATAGTTAAAAACATATTATAGCCTACTATCACTACCAACCTTGTATAGTCTAAATCAGAAATTCCATGACATTTGTGTTATGGTAAAATGACATTTGATTCAATGCTGTTGACCTCATTCACTAATTCGCCACTGTTCAGCTTCAGAGCTGCTGCCGTTAGTGAGGTTAGTGAATGCTGTCACCACCTTCACAATCAGCCTCTGTCTGACCGGCTTATGTCTGCCCGACCCCAGACCTCGCCTCTCCTTCAGTTGCACTCTGCATGTAGAAGTGTTTGTGTGTGTGTCTTTGTGTGTCGAGGTAGGAAATTAACTTTTTTTCCCCCCGAAGGCATGGTTTGCCCTCTTGATGTGATTTCTTGGGGCATGTCAGGGTCAATTTTAATAAACCACTGAACAAAAACAATTGCATTCCAAAAAAAGCAGTCCATTTGTGCCATTAAGTTTAGTTTTAACTTTTTTACCCTTAGAGATAAATTGATGTTGATGTTGAAGGTTTAATTTTTAATCTGATTTCATTTTTTCTTTACAAAAATACACAAAAAACATAGCAGTTAAATGCTTTATTACCCTTTGTGTGCTATGTATGTCAATCACGTCACGTGGTATGAGGCCTCTAAAGGCAGCAGTGAAAATTACCAGCATGTGGATGTGTTGTGACTGTGTCACGGCTTGTGTACAGCCAGCCCGACTGGTCTGGCAACATTGTGGCATGTCATGCTGGTGCAGCAGCAGCAGTGGACTGTGGCAAAAAAAAGGGAAAACTTGAAGGGGGAGCCGAGAAAGGAAGTGGCCAATGGGGAAGATGAAATCCAACTTCCTCTTCCCTCAACAGCCTCCAGAGAAACAAGGAGGTCACACTCGCTCTCTGATAGCCACTGTTTCTCTCTCTCAGTGTGACGTTTTGTTACCAAAACAAGTTTTGCTACCCTACAATGCATCTTAAAAGAATATTTCTTGACCCTGGCTTAACCTCTGGAAAACTAGTTAAACCTGGATATGTGGATATGCAGTGAGAAACATAAACCAGAAACCGCAAAAGATAATATACACCAAAAGGATTCAGAAACAGTTCTGCCAAGCAGAAAGTGAGCCTGAAAGCCCTTGTGGCAGGAGTAAAGGACCCAAATAGGAAAAAGTAATCTCAGGCTATCTGTGGCAAACCCCTGCTTATTCAAACACACAATGGACAGCCAGATAATATTCTCCTCCACTATTGAATAGCTGACACCTGGAAGATTTGCTTTCACACAGGCCCTAAGGCTGGACAACCTCACCCCAAACCTAAGCTGGCAAGTCCCTGCACAACAACCTCCAGGGCGGGGGGAACTTGAGCAATGTGTGGCATTTGTCTTTTTTTCCCTCTCCCTTCTTTCTTTTACTTTTCACCCTATTCTATTCTGAAAGCATAATCACATCCTTCTCTCTTGAGAGATATTATCCCCTCTTCACAAAAGGACTGTCTCTCTCTCTTATCATGGGGGGGAGCAGGAAGGTGGAGGGGGCGCAATGGCAGGCTGGACAATTTTCTCACAATGATACAATTTCTCTCAAGAAAGTCATGACACCTAACTGTTGGGAAGTTTTCCAACAAGAATGAGTACTATAATGACTGTTAGTGAATACAAACACACACACACGCACACACACACACACACACACACACACACACACACACACACACACACACACACACTGACTTCTTTCTTTCTAATATAGACAATTAAAATAATGCAACTCACAACTAGACACGTACAAACTATGATTTTTTTTTTTTTTTAAAGACTGATTGATATTTTCATGTTATTGGGATAACACATGACTTTTTGTTTCCATCATGTCCTAACTGGAATTTCTGTTAATTTACATATTAGCTGCATTCAGTCAAATCCAGAGTGGAGGTGAACAGCTCCACTGTTAACCAAAGTCACAGAAGATAAATATGCAGTCCAATGAACCACATTGTATAACTATAATTAAAAATAGATTTGAAAAAATGATGGACATTCAAGACAGATCTTAGTGGACCAGCAGTGTATACAAATCTTTGAATTTGAGTTTGACATTGTTATAATGATAATATAGCTCTTTTAACATTACAGCCATTAGGTATATGTCAGTATTAGTGTTAGGTGCACATGTTGTGGATGATGGTACCACTATAACTTATTTTCCCATACAACACACCAGTATACAGTATGCTGAATGTAGTCTTACATAGACTACCTGCCACCTAGTGTTGCTTTGGGGGAAGATCGCATTTCATCATTTATATCTCAAAATCTGTGTGCTGCAAAGAGTTTGGTCTTGTCCATACACAAAAGTAAAACCAACAATAGCAGGTGTAAAAGCTTTATGTTTTGTTTATTTGTTTCACTCACATAAATACAAATCTCATAAAAGAAATACACAATACATGTGAGGGTGTGGTAGAAACCTCTAATGGCTTATATTAAAACCACACATATACCAAATGTAAAATGTAGACATACAAAATCATCGGTATTTTAAAATATTAGTGTTCAAAAGTTTGATACAAAATAAATTTTAAAAAGAGAAATACATGCAGAGAAAGAAATTAGTAGCGGAAGAAGTAATTGCTGTATTTACAGTTTAAATAATAGCTTTCTAAGAGTGATATTTTTTTCAACTCAAAATCCATTAAATGTAAACAATATCTCCATGTAATTCAATAGAAAACTGACCACAGGATGTTTTTATAACAAGGAAGATGAAGCTTCATGTCTCGTAATTATGGAAATGTGAATTTTTCACAATTTTTAAAACACACGTTTTTAAATATTTCGTTTTAAACACAAATGTACAAATGTGCAATTAAAACAAAAACAAATAGCAAGAAAAGGTAGACAACTATTTTTTATTTTATTTTTTATTTACAATAAAACAACCATGGATCAAATAGTTAAAGGCGTTTTTATTGCATACATTCTCATTCTCAAATGTTCTTTTACTTGCAAGTACACTATTCAAATCCCATATATATATATATATATATATATATATATATATATATATATGTGAATAGTCTACCTAAATTACGACACAAATATTTAGATGGTAAATCTCCTAATTCCAAACAAATAATGAAACATTATTATTAGGCTACCAGGCCTGTGTTATCACGCACATTTTATGCAGCTTATAATGCAATAATAAGCACAAAAGCATTATGAATGAAACAATGGATGAACCATTATTTGTAACTTGGGCTCACCATGAAGCATTTAATTCATATACAGTATATAACTGATTTACTTTCTTCTACTTATTCCAGTTTGTGTTGATGTGTACTAATCAAACCCGGCCACATGGGGGCGACATTGCCAACGTCCTGTATCTGCATCATGGTGACTACACACATAGACATATAAAGATATAAATCTTTATATGTCTATGACTACACAAGCCAGCCCGAGCCCTTGAGCCATACTACCAGTGCATTCATAGATTCTTTCTATAATTGTAAAAATGTAATTGCGCCTACGTACTTCTACCATCGGTTAGTTAATTTTTCCTTACAGTTAGCAAAATATTGTTAATTTAAAAAACAACTTTCCACTACTGCCTCTGCGCATGCTCACTGCTAGACATAGATAAATATTTTTGTGTTATCCTGTCATTCACTAAAATCAAATGTAGGTAAACTGCTCTTAACATAAGACATTATTAATATAAAATATGTACGTATGATTGTACAAGGTTTTTTAAACCATGAAACTTTTTAATTCCTGTTAAATACGAAATATACGAGAGTCTTTGAACGCAGCAATAGCTTTCAGCTGTCTGAGAACTGAGCAGCTGTCATACTTGTGTGTGTGCGCGCGCGTCCAGCAAACGACACGTACGGTTACTTGTAAGAGGTAAGATTTGCTGTCCTTTTAAAATGTTCTTAACTATAACATATCGCTGGTATCGTTTCCTGGTTAACTATACCCTCATGTCGACGCCTATATTCATTTTAAGGTTAGCTGGCTAGCTAACGAGATAGCCATAGTGAGCTAAAGTTAGCATGTATGCTAACCCACGTTAACAGCTCGATTAACGAAGTAAGTGCAGGGGAAAACCAACTACCGTCACCTCGATAACAATGAGCCAGATGTGCTATGGTAACTTCAATGTAATTGTTACCAATTACATTATATTCCTCAATTTCTAAGCACCAAATAAACTAGTTTTTAAATCAGCTGGCTAACACATGGTGTTGACACAAGTTAAAATACTGAGTGCTCAGCAAGCTTGCCATATTTGTCATAAGATAACCAACACTAGTTACCACTGAATACATTGCTGACTAACAGCATACTATTAATAGACGTTTCTAGTAAGCAAGGCTGGATTACCAACGGGGCATAGTGGGGCAATCACCCCAAGTCCCTAGACATTCAGGGGCTTGAATGCTCCAGGGTCACCCTCAGAGAGTGATGATCTGGGAGTACGCAAAACTAAAGTTTACAATCTGTTAAAGGCCTAAAGGTGGCTGCTGCATTGGTAACTTGCATTGTGTCAAAATCTTGAGGCCCATTGCTGTGAGGGTAAGAGAGAACTTGTTTCTCTCCCTAATACCACTCTCTTAAATGCCAATTGCAAGTAAATCTGTAGCACCAACCTGCCAGACCTGGTCCTGTTCCAAGAAACGTATTTGTTATCTTTGCTGATTAAAACCTGGAACAGAATTACCCAGACAATAGCTTCCTGGAATCAGCCCCTAAGCTAAGCGGTTCTAATGTTTAGTTTCCCCTGTCCTGAATGTCTTTCATGGAATCCATTACACATACCCTCATGTAAGTAAAGGTTTTGTTGTTTCTGTTTCATCTAAAAGCACCTGCATTTCAAGCTTTATCTTGTTGACTTTGCCTGACCCTGGCTGACTGGCAGTTGTTGGTTCTTTTGGGTGCTTTTCTTTCTTTTTCCAGTGTTTATATCAACTAAATATGTAGCTTTCTATTCGAAAAGCATTGCATTGGCTTTGCAAACCATTGATCGAAAATAATGAGAGAATTGCCATGACAGTAAACATGGTATTATGCAAACCTTCCCTGTAGGCACTAAAATAACTATTAAGTGTCTTGTTGATGGTAGATGAGTGGGCTACCAACAGTAATAGAAAGTTAAGTATGTCCACAACTAGGGCTGCACAATATGAGGAAAATATGCAATATTCAACAACGTTGAGTATTTTGATAACAATGTTACTTGTGATAAATAAACAGATATTTAAGTGTTCTCAGTTCTGCTGTATTCAATATTTTGCTATTATACAACAAACTGCTTGCTGAATTTAAGACAAATAAAAGGAAATCATTTCCATCATTTTATTAAACAAATTGAGCATTGACTTGAATATAAAAGGAAGCACTTAAAAAGGACGGTTACTTTTTAAAGTGCCTTTTCCTACTGCTATTTTCTTTCCACTAACACATCTTTCGTGAGTGTCTTTTGCGATATGTCGCAGCCTTTTGATATCGTGATGACGATAAAAAAAAAAAGACGCTATGTTGTGCAGCCCTATCCACAACACTGATGTGTATCTGTAAACATTAAGTCCTTTTGTCCTTGCTTTCTACCCTAAGGCTTGGCCAGAATGGCACGCGGGCATCAGAAGCTTCAGTCTCAGCAGAAAAACGCCAAGAAGCAGGCGGAAATGAAGAAGGCCAAAAGTCATGATCAGAAGACGGCAGCCAAGGCAGCACTAGTGTTCACCTGCGCTGTGTGCAGGGTGAGTATGCAGTCTCAACTCTGACAACCCAGAAACCAAAACCTGACTCAGGATGGGCGAAGGCTTTATTTTTCAGTTTAACTTGATAATTCTGCTGGCATTTGGTCCCTTTTCTTTTATATTTGTATAACATACTTTGAGCACTGAGACGCTATATTTTCAAAGACAAGGCCTCTGCTACGTCCTGAAAACATTACATTATATTTGTTCCTTCCTGCAGTCCCAGATGCCTGACCCAAAAACCTTCAAGCAACACTTTGAGAGCAAGCACCCGAAATCCCCTCTGCCCCCCGAGTTAGAGGGAGTGGAGGCATAAAAGCTCACCCTGGATACCAAACCGATTTTCCTTCTAGGCCCTGCACCAACTCTGCACTTATCTCAGTCTGACCGCAATGGAGGATTTGATATAACCAACATGAAATCTTTATCTCCATTTAGGCTTTAAGATCAGGTTGCCTTTAACACAATGCTTCTTCCCATCCAGTCCTCTTTTCGCTTGTGTGTAAATACACGCGGGCAAAATTGAAATGCCGGTTTTAATTTCAGGGCCACTGAAGGACTGTACAAACCAGTAACAATCCAAGTGGTGAATGAGGATGTCTCCCTTTGTATTCACACGGTCTCTCAGAACAGACGCATCACTGCCCTGATGCACATAGGAGTATTTCTCGCTGCCAGCTCTTGTACCTCTCTATCTAAAGCTTTGATGGATTGAATTGTCCGATAAAACCTTTATAGAAAACTTCACACATGAGGTAAACACATACAGTGTCCTTTAAACACAGCATGGGTTGCTTAGGTGGGAGAACTCTGATTTTAAATTGCTGCAATCAAGGCAATGACAAATATGACATTGTTAATTCTATTTGTGCTTTGAGAATTGATTTAAAAGGAGGCTGTGATTTTTTTTTTTTCTTTTTTTCATGTCAGTTGTTAAATATGGAATTCCTCCACAGCTGTCTGCCATGTTATACTGCAATATTTCATCTCACTAATCATAATTTCATGTTAAAAATGAGAAATGTTGCTAGCCATTTCCAAGCTGCTACATGAATTGTAAGTTCATAAATATTACAGGATTGTTGGCGACATGTGTACACTTGGAAAATGTATGAGTGCTCCAATCATGTATTATAGCATTTTATTAAATTTTACTTTGTTGTATATCTGCGTTTCTCTACAAAGTGTTTCTTTTCATCAATTCCAAATGTTCTGCCTGAGGGCTTTGTAGGAAGCACCCTTATCTGCTTTATCTGCCTCGGTGGACTAAAACTCACTTCTAGCTTTCACGGTTTAGTTGGCTCATTTACTTTTACTGACAGTTCAGAATTTACTGTCCAAATTGACTGCATTTCTCTGCTGCTCTGCTCACATAGTGTAAACAGTTTTTCTTCTTCACGTTATGTAAATGTGAATTTTTTGTATGTTCATTAATGTGCGATAATGAATAAGAATGAATGTTTGGGTACACAATAATGTATTTTAGTCCATCAGGACCTATACCATTATGGCAGCAAGAGAGAGAAAGGAAGACTCAGAGAGAGTAACTGACAGCTGACTTGGACGTCATCTTAGGTGGAAATTTTCATAATCTACACGTTATCATAAACTTGTACATTTGCTGCACTTGGAGGTTTAAACAACCTTTACATTGTGGAGGCTTGTGGCTTTTGGGATTTCTTTCTTGGTTAAACTGCAAAACACTGATATTGGTTTGGGTTTTGAAAAAAAAATTAACATTAACAACTCAAACGTCAACCAAAAAAATCATATAGAGAAAATATAAAACATCAAAGCATTTTGAAAAGGGTAAGTGTTATGCATGGAAAACAAGACTTTGACACAGATAAGCATACCAATGTCGAATATGTAACGGCTATTCAAATTTTAATGAAACATATCGGTGGTGCGACGTAGAACCTGATAACCGTCGTAAAAGCCTTGTATCAGCCAAACTGCTGACACCCCGAAATGACTTAGTGACAATGACAGCAGCAGCACTGTTAATTAACAAAAACAATGAATCCTGTCTAAAACCATAGTCACTCGACCCGCTTAAAATGATGTCTTTGACTCTTTTGTCACAAAAATCATTCATTTTCTGTTCTCCCTTTTCTCCAGCTGTGACAGATGCATTAGTTCAGCTCAGACTTAGTGACTTAAAAGCTGTACTGTAAAGTCAATAAATCACTACAGCACTGCATTTAGTGGTGTAACAAGTTCGCCTTGTATTCACACTGTCTCTTGTAAAAGGTCACAAAATGAGAAATAACTTGTTTTCCCTTTTATTCTGAAGAACAGAAAAACAAAGCCAGTGCTGTGCTTGTTTTTTCTTTAATGGTTTGAGCAGCCTGACTAAATGAGTCATAGCACTGTTCCTCTGTCTCCACACACAACTCACCTCCTCCTTTCCAATCTGTAAACTTGTGAATTAAAAAAAACCCACAGCTGCTAGCTCACTTTTGTGTGTTATAGCCTGCCTGTTTGGATTTAAGCACAGACGGACTGATGGGGAAAAAGAGAAGCATTGCGCAAAAATAATTAATTGGATAAATTAGGTGAAGGAATTAACTAGATTCCCCCTGGCTATAGATCATCTATTTCCAGGCACATATCTCAGTTTGAAGAGATGAAAACAACTGGGAAACCAGACTGCTCTCATTGTACTGGTAATAATGAAACACTGGGGTTTTTGGCATTATGTGATGTTAAGACCAAATTATGAACGATTGTTTATCTACATTTTTATTTTTAGGAAAACAACTCAGGGTTATGAAACCCCAAACAAATATTAATGAATCAAGGCAATCCCTGATTATTGAGCATGTTACTGCTGGAATAGCTGATTATACTTCTAGTATTCTAGTTCAAATAATGTATTCTTCTTTTCTTGCTGTTTTTGAGGTAGTCACTTGGTGAGCTTCCAGGCCCCCTCTTACTTTATTATCTTTTATTAGGAGAAGATTTTGGGAGAGCATCACTTTCATTCAGGTATATATTGCATCTACCTCCGCTGTATGTTGTTAGAAATGTGTCAGAAATAAGGTTAGAAAAAATGTGTAAGACAGGTCAAGGGACAGGATCTGTGCAGAGGAGCTAACTGGCTATTTGCAAGACTAGTGCAATTAGATAAACATGGATGGTGGCTAGACCACTGAGGGGGACATGAAACTGCCTATCAAGCAGATACAATATACAACCACTGTGAAGCCTGTTTTAGCAGCTGAGTATCATCTCTTTGCCTGGGCAAGGGTTTGATTCAAAGAGGGCTCAGTAGATTTATGACGGCACAACCTCATAGGCTACCTTACTGACATGCTTAGTAGGTCAACATCACCATTTAACATTACTTCCATAGTAATGCTCATTTATTATTAGTAATCAAATGTCATCTTGCTATGATTAGCTAAGTGTAGTCATAAATGGACCTTTTTTCATTTATTTTTCACTTGTGGCGATAGAGAAACTGAATTCAAAATAATGACCTATATGCCCAGTTACCATAGCAACTGACAGCTACTTGTACCAAAGAGTAACCTCTTTGCTTCTGTTCAACACACTATATACTACTATTTTAAGCAGTAACATTTGAAAACCTTGTCATAACCTACCTAAGGTAGAACTAAATCAACTACATATCCCATGAGTCCTTGCGGATGTTGATGAACAAAAGTACATTGGATATGTATTTTTTTCTACATTCATACAACAGCAAAACCCATTTGGTTCATTTGAACCAAATGAAGACTGACACAAATATTGTGTTCTAAACGCATTGTTAACTTAATTTAGACTATGAATTAGAATAGCTTTAGGTTGTATGATACTTGTTATATATGTTAAGGAAACTTTGAGAAAAAAAAGAGAAATTGTCCACCGACTGAGTTTCCATGGCTTTGGTTTCCTCTAAATTGGGTTGCCCTAGCAACCTGTGTCTGACGTCATCCGTCCCAGTGCGACCCTGCTGCTGTGTCTTTGATTGAAGGGAAACCCCGTGGATGAGCGGGAGAGATCATCAGCTGTGCGGCCGGGAATCAGGAACAACATCGTCTAACGACACTCGCAGGTTAGTTCATATTTATTCACCAATGATGGTCGGTAGTATTTTCGATGGGAATTCGTTACATTTGCTTCGTGTGTAATGGGGATTCTTTTAATCCTGCTTGAATCGTTTGGGCGTAAGAGGAAACCAGTGATGCGCCGTTGCTCAGTCATTGTTCGGAGCTTACTGAATGGGAAGCGTTTACTGCACTTTAACCCATCTATTTCTTTTACACGCTGTGTCTAGAAGGCAACTTTCGGGTGTAACGTTACCACATTAGCTTTTATAAATGAAGCAACATAAAACAATTCATGCTGAATGCTTGTAAAACCAACGCCTGTGGGTTGTTTTCCGGGAAGCGAAAAAGGGCGTTCACTTTGGACTGAACTAAGCTAGCTAGGCTCCTTTTTAGTCGGTGACACCATCATTGTGGCTTATCTGTCCATCCGCAGTGCTGTTAAGCATTTTTCACATTTCACACTGACAATATTAAAGCCAAAACACATAGCGAGGGTATTTTTTTGTTTGTATGCATGCCGCACAGAGTACGAGCTCGATGGGCAGGTGTGTGTGTGTGTGTGTGTGAGTGTGTGTGACGTGAAACTGGGTGGCCGACATTCCTCAGAAGGGTGCAGGTGTGTCCGTGGTTGCAAATCTGACTCACTGATCGTGAGATTTTTTGAAACGTGTTCATGGTTTTGTGTTTCTGCGTTTGTTCAAGGCAGCTAGTAAGTAGTAATCTGCAAATTATTGTATTGTTTATGCACTGCAACAGTCCTGCAGTTATCTGATGAAGCAAGGGTATTGTAAAATATCGTAGCTAGGAAGTAGCCTACTTAGCTAGCTAGTAACTTTGGTGTCATTGGGTGTCTGATCAGCTAAACTAATTTTGAAACTATGTAACATACTTATTGATTTAAGCAATGGATTGAGTAATGGGTTGACAGAAAATGTATCTGCAAGTGTTTTTTTTTTTTTTTTTTTTTACATGCTGTTAATCATTTGTATTTATCAAGCCTAAATGCAAAAATGTTCTTTTCTCTACTCAAGAAAAATAGTCTGCAGATTAATTGGTGATTGAAACATTGATTTATGAAAATAAATAGTTGCAGCTAACATCTTGAATAGGTCACCTTGGGCTCTGGGAAATTATTTTTATTTTTCAGTATTTCACAACATCTTGTACTACCCTTTTATTAAATTGCAAAGCCCGTATAGTTAATCTAGAAGTAATCTACAGATTAATGAACTGGATGGCTTTTGTAAATAAAGCAACATAAAATAGTGGGATGGATGATGAAAATGATGATTTGCTGCAACCATAATGGAACTTTCTGTTTTCCATATTGTGGCCCTACTGTGACCTTACGTTTTTTTTAAGGTGTTTAATTTCTTTCTTGAAATAAATCAGTCTGGAGAAAGTCTATTTCGGAAGTAAAACCTCCGAACACTTTCTGACTTGGATACCAAGTCAATTTAGTTACCATTATAAATCAAGAGTGCAGATGAGTCAAGCTGGTTTAAATCCCAAAACTATTTTAAAAAGCTGGTGTGCACAGACCAAAGACACATTTGCTATTGAGAAAAATGCAAGCATTATGAGAGACACTCATAGGTCATAGCACAAAATAATATGAATATGTGATGATACATAATGTTATGCAAGCCATGCTGACCAATGTACCGAATGTTTTACGGACTTTTGTTCATGTAATATTCACCAAAAAAATGTAGAGTACTAGTCTAAGTATATACCCCCTGTTGACTGATTGCTATTCCATTCATATGTATCTTAATGTACATCTTCATGTATGTTACATGCAAACCAGAAACTGAGAAATCGGGTTACGCATGAGGGACATCTTTACATGGACTGTAGTCCTCCATTCAAGTTAAATAATCGAATCCCCCCCCCCCCCTTCCCCACCATGTTGCTCCTTTATTTCTCTCCTTGCACTTGCCCTCCCCCAACACTCTCTTCTCTGTCTTTCTAATCCTTCTCCTGTCTCCCTTGTTTTGTCCTTCCCGACCACCTCTCCTCTGGCTTTCCTTCCTCAGCCCACTCAGGAGCCATGGCAGAAAAGGAGGACCTGATACAGCAAGCCAAACTGGCTGAACAGGCTGAGCGCTATGATGACATGGCCGCAGCCATGAAGGCTGTCACAGAGGAGGGCACGGAGCTCAGCAACGAAGAACGCAACCTGCTCTCTGTTGCCTACAAGAACGTGGTGGGGGCTAGGAGGTCCTCTTGGAGGGTGGTGTACAGCATGGAGCAGAAGTCAAAAGATAATGACGCAAAGAGTGCACTGGCCAAGGAGTACAAAGAGACGATCGAGAAGGAGCTGAATGACATCTGCAAGGAAGTACTGGTAAGAAGCAGAGACAATGGGAGGGAGAAGTGAGTGGAGGGGTGGAAGGAAGTGGAGAGTAAATACTTTAAATTGAGATTGATGGATGGAAAACAAATTCAGGAGGTGGCATGGAGAAGATGGTTTTTAGTGAGAATTGAAATGATCTCTGGTTGAGGGAGGGACAAAAGGTGAGAAACAAGTATTCAAAGGAAGTACTCCACTTAGATATTAAAATGTTATGTGGAAATTAACAGTGACTGTAACTATAGTTACATGTGCGTGCGTGCACACCACCACCACCACTGCAGCAACCTGCATTCAGTGCATCTGGCCTGGGCATGGATGTATAGAGCTAGATATGTTGCGACCAGTTAAACAAGCTGCCAATTTGTCCAAGTAGCCAATTGTGATACTGCAACTAAACGTCCTGTATAAACCCAGTGTAAACGTATGAAAATAAATTTAATCCAGCACTGCCGCCCGCTCTTTCTCTTGAGACCGCAACACACCCTTCCAGTCTGCAGTTAAGTGCGGTTACTGGGCAGTCTGGCTATTGCCAAGCTCAGTAGATTTGAGCATTGTTCTGTGGAGTCTGCTCTGTATTTTCTCTGCACAAGAGATGTCACTAACGTAATTGGATAGTCCTTCAACCAATCAGACCAACGATCTGGGTCATGTAGAAGTGACTGCGGCATTAACGGTTTGCTGTGTCGGCGGCGTTCGGTTGGTGGCCGCTATGTTGAAAACAAGAAGCTGCTTGGTCGCTTCTCTATCGTCATGGTGTTAAACCCGCCAATAGGTAGATAATCTAGTTTGTGATTGGTTCCCGCAAAATTGTGAACTGAAGCAGGGGAATTAAATGTGCAGGTTTCCAGACCGAGCTGCAGGGCGAAATCAAATCGCTAGCAGAGTGGGCGGGCTTTACCAGCTCTAGTTGCAGGGTAGCACGGAACTCTAAAAACTCGAAACTTTTCTAAAATTAGTCAATTGACAATTAGTCAACAGCAAAGCCTAATTTTACTTTTAATGATAGGGAAAAAAACAAATGTTTTCTCCTTGAAATGTGATGTTAGCTGTTCACTGAATATGACATGCAAAGCCCCACCCATTTCTAGCACTAAAGGTAATTTTTATGCATTGCTCCCGGGTTGTGAACAAGGAGTACCTGAATTGTCATAAAAGGGATATAACCATGTGTACTGGCTTGGTTTGAATTTCCTAAAGAAGGGTTGAACATTATGAACACTGAACAATATTGTGGAGCTATCAATACAGTTCTGTAGTACGTTTGAACTGACTTGTAACTACTAGGGCAGTTCTGTGTTTAATTCCAGACATTTCAACACTAATGTTGCACACCTTCACTTGTAGGACCTGCTCGACAAACATCTGATCCCCAATGCTAAGCCTGCTGACAGCAGTGTCTTCTACCTGAAGATGAAGGGAGACTACTACCGCTACCTGGCTGAGGTGGCCACTGGAGAAAAAAAGGAGGGTGAGTAAAAAGGCCTTGTGACACACCCACCCGACGGCTGACTGGCAGTTGGACTGACTACCTCCCCAAGTTGGCCAAAAAAAGTGCCTCAGAACACACCAAAGAGATGCTGACTGCAGCTGATTGGATGAATAAGTCACATGGGTCTGGTTTCTCTGGAAATTCAAAGCCAAACTGTTGAGAATACAATCTCATATTTTACTAAAATACTTCACTGTAACGTGTTTCTGAAAACATTTTAGCCGAGAAATAGGCCATGCAGTTGCTGAATTTCAGATCGACAAGGGTCAGTTTAAAAGATTTTTGGCAGATTTTGTGAGACTCTAGTCACGCTCATCTTGCTCGTCATTTCCGGGTTAGTGCTCCACCAATCAGATTGCTTATTTGAGTCCAACTGCTGGCGGTGCCCGCCTTCTAACTGAGCATGTCAGGCCCCTCCAACGGACGACGGCACGGAACCAAACAGACTTGGGTCACCGACTCGCCAGACTGTCCAACTGCCATTATCGGATTGGTGTGTCAGGGCCTTGTCATTTTGAAGTTGTCATCATACATTGCTATTAGCCTCTCCATCCAACTCTTGTGCAGTTCCTCGAGGAAATCGCACAGCACAGGGACATTATGCTCAAGGTTCATGCAGCAGTACACCAGACCTTTCAAACACAAAGATTTAAATGGTGCTACAGTTAACACACAATGCTATGTGATCCATAGCAGATCGTTTCTATGGCAATAGGCTGTTGCACATCTGTTGGATGGATGGGATGAATGTGTGCTAATTAATGGTCCTTAAAAATTGTCTTTAAGATAAAACCACGCTCGCTTCAGGTGTTTGTGGCTAGAATACTGACACCCTGACAAGATATAGATCTTCTAGAATGTATTCTATTTTTCAAAGGCTTTACCCTGACAATGCACTTTTAACAGGATATTTATTTGATTTTAAGAATTTTTGCCATCTTAATTTAGTCCTTTTTTAATTTTTTGACTTGATAGGGGTTTTATTTTCTGCTATTTGTCAGCCATGTTGGTGAAATAACTTATCTTTCTTAAATGTAAAATGGTGGCCAAAGCACCAAATGATTATTGGCAAAGAGAAAATGAATGTAGTTTTCTAGTAAAAATGCTGTACATTCATGGGCTTCATGCTACTTTTTTATGTGACAGTAAACTGAATATGAGTAAACTGTTGGACAAAAACAATCAGGGGTACCGTAATTGTTATTGATATTTTCATTTACAAATGGTGCGGCGAAAACGCAGGTCTTTCCCTTCATTTTGAATGGGGGTAGTGTGGTTAGGATGTGGCGGTGGGTGCCGCAGTGGCCTTCGGCGAAAATTTTTGTAACCAGCGATAAGTCGGTTTTGAGGCGGTATGAGAGTCCCGTACAGGAAACGGTGCTGCCTCTGTCGCTGCCACAACAAAGTTTTATCTATAACACTATGAGGGTAAAAAATGAAAACCCAAACACTGAACTGCCCAGGAGTTTGTAACAGCTGAATGCTTGCCAAACAACAAAGCACAGTTGCTTTGTCTTGTCAGAAATGGGTCGTTTCAGTGACACTCACACCGCTGTACCACCCTGCGGAAAACCACTGGGTAATGCAGCTTGAGGAGCAGGAACATAACATCATGCATACACAAATGGTGCACATTAGAGTGTACTTCTATCCTGGTCACAGTTACAAAGTAATGTGAACAAACCACAAGAGATTGATTTTCCCATGCTTCCTGATTGGGCTATCTTCCTATGTGCAGAAATCATCAATAGTTCACGAGCTGCCTACCAGCAGGCCTTGGATATCAGCACCAAGGAAATGCAGCCTACACATCCCATTCGCCTAGGCCTCGCTCTTAACTTCTCTGTCTTCTACTACGAGATCGTCAACTCACCCGAGGAGGCCTGCAAACTGGCCAAGGCGGTAAGAACCGTCCTCTTCTCACATTAGTGATTTATTTTATTTTGGATTCTAGTTCCATTTGGTTTTGCCCTCTAAAAGATGAATTGTCCTCAAACTGGTGAAATGTATGAGGTTAACATGGTTCTGTTGGTCTGTAACAAATGAGTTTACTTAAAAGCAGAGGTGTTCATTTTGGTGTTTGACTGAGACTTGCTCCAGTCACTATATCCATCCAGTATGGGGGTTGGATACAAGAGGAATGCTACAGGCCTTTTTCACAGCAAGTTTTAACTTCTCATAGTAGCAAAAGTACAGGTGCTGCTCATTGGTTTACAAAATTCCAAGAATAGTCAACGTAGAAACATTCCATGGGAATTAACAGGAACAGACGTAATCCAATAATTTGCCAGATAAATCATGTCTCAAATAGATACAATGTGTCATATGGTGAGTTGGCTAGCAAGTTTACTAATGGAAAATGTGTGTGTGCAGATGTAGGGTTTAAAGTGAAACACCAATAAAGAATGAATAGATTAATATAAACTTCTCAATTAGCATGCTTAATCAAGCTACTACCCCCACACAGCTAGCTGGTGAACTAGTTGAAGGTGGTAACAAGTTATAAACTGTGTGCTATGGGCTACTATCTGCTGGTTAACTGAAATATATCATAAAATATATTTCTCTCTTGTAACTAATAGACGGTGCAGTTGTGTGTGTGTGTGTGTGTGTGTGTGTGTGTGTGTGTGTGTGTGTGTGTGTGTGTGTGTGTGTGTGTGTGTGTGTGTGTGTGTGTGTGTGTGTGTGTGTGTGTGTGTGTGTGTGTGTGTGTGTGTGTGTGTGTGTGTGTGTGTGTGTGTGTGTGTGTGTGTGTGTGTGTGTGTGTGTGTGTGTGTGTGTGTGTGTGTGTGTGTGTGTGTGTGTGTGTGTGTGTGTGTGTGTGTGTGTGTAACAATGCACGGTGTAGGCAGTGCATTGTCACCAATTCAATTAAATGAGCATAATTTAAACCAGAACATACTATGAGACCTAGTATTGCTTTTTGTGTAGCCATGTGTTTTTATGTTTAGATCTTAAGACCTAAATGTTGTCTAAGGACCTGTTAACACGTTCTCCGATCCTAACAGGAGTTTCATTGTTTAATTATAAAGGGCAGGTGTACTGAAAAAATAAACCAATTAAGCATACACGTTCGTAGCATCAGTTGTAAGGTTATCCCCAAAGATTGGGATTGCTGTGCCACCATAAGTGTTATAACAATGAGAAGAACCTGTGTTTCAAATGTGTATTTCTGTTACACATTTTGTGCAGGCAAGTCAACTTCCATCATTCTCAAAAATCTTGACGAGCCCTGAGTTGTTGTTGTTGGTCCGCTACATTTAACTCAATGCTGTATGTTGTGGATTGTTATGGTCTTGTAACTTTTCACAACTTTTCAAATGTACCCTTTTATATTGAACAATATTAATGTCAGAATGTATATAATTAATTTCATATCAGTGTATTTACAATCTTATTTGGACACCTACACACTGGTATTTGGAAGCACTGATGGCTGTTTGTGTCTCGTCCAGGCCTTTGACGAAGCCATTACCATGCTGGACTCCCTCAACGGTGAATCCTACAAAGACAGCACCTTGATCATGCAGCTGCTCCGTGACAATCTGACAGTAAGTGTCTCATCTTCATCTTCCTGCATGTCAGCGTTGTCTTATACTTTCACTTTCCTGCTCTCTCTTATCTCTGTACTGGTTTGGTTGAGTTTCACATTACTCGTCAAACTCTAGTATTTACATATTTGAGATGCAGAGTTTTTTTGTATTTTTGTTTATCGTGGTTCTTAGTGTACACTTCTCCCAGTATCCTTTGCTTTATTGCAGCTGTGGATGTCAGACGCCCAGGGTGAAGGCGAGGGTGAAGGAGAGGAGACGGAGCAGGTAGCTGAAAAGAACTGAACTTCGGAAAAACAACAAGAAAAACACACATTTTTTACCTCTCACCAGCCTAAGTTGTGTGTGTGGTTGTGTGTGCACATACATGTACAGATATGTATGTTTACACTCCACTCACAATGTGTAAAGTACAGTATGTGTGTGCAGATACATTGAAGTGTGTGTGTGGTAATTGTATGAGCACCCCCACAGAGAAAAGAATGGAATAGATCTTTCTTTTGAACATTACTCATTGTGTCAACCAGTGGATGTTTATTTTTTTGTTCTTTTTGTCCATGGTTTAGTCCAGATGAAATCCCTCCTTAGATCCAAAACAGCCCCATTCTCTTTAACCTTATCCACTGTAGCAAACTACTGCTGTTGCAGGAAACACAAACACCTCTAAATGTAATTTTGATAATTTGTATGTTTTTACTTGAACTCAACATTTACAATCTTTGACACTTAGGTCTACAAAATCCTTTGAAGCACGTAAACTGTAAAAAAATAAATAACTGTCAGCGGTCTGAATTTACAAAATTTTAGGTTTCATCTGACAGAATAGTGATCATATAGATGGCAGAACTTACCTCGGTAAAGATCTATTACCATATTGCTTGTATCCATCCCGCCCTGTCAATGTCCAGCGTAGCGGGTAGTGTTTTTATGGATGGTACATGTGTCATGGCTCAGTGGGTTCTATGTGCATTCAGATGTTGGAAAGGTTTTCTGTATGAAAGGCCACTTGCGAAAACTAGTTAGACTTTAGTTGATAGTTTTCTTGAGAGGACTACATTGCATTTCACTGACATATTCAGTCTCGGTGAAATGTTTAGACTATAATTTCCTGCAATTTTCCATAACACACAAGGTATAGACAGCCTAAAATAAAGTGAACAACTTGACAAAATGGCTCGATACTGTAACTTTTGATATTTTATCTTTTCAGCAGTGCAGAGGATACTTTTGCCATGTGCTTTTATGTGGCTTTCTACTCCTTTCTATTCAGGTGTTTTGTATTTTCTTTTGGTGTATTTTATTCCCTTTGACTCATGATTTGACTCCTGGAATGTATGTGGTTCTCAGTAGTAAGGTATGAGGGTTAGCCGTGCTTTGAAACTGGCAGTTTTTGCTTAGGATTTAGCTTGAACCAGGTGGTTTACAGTAACATTTACCTTCCTTGAAATGACATTGTGAAAAGACAAACTAAAACAATGCTAACTATAAACTGATTATTAAATTAACTTGGTAGAAAGCTGCATTATGACCATTAGTAGTCAAAAGTAGTGCCAGTTTATTCTATTACAGTACCTTGGTTTTAAAAAGATGGGATGCAGGATTCAGAATTTGCAAGTTAAACTCTGAGTACGTTATTTGGTTATGTGCTTTCATGTAAGTGGAATTAAAAACATTAAAATTAAGTGTGCTGTGCTGTTTTTTTGCCCTCTGTACATGTGGAATGACAATTTTACATTGTATTAACGCATATAAGAAGCTGTGTTGGGCCTCTGTTGGTTCATCAGCTCAGTGTGCCAAAATGTACCATGTCAGCTGCTAACATCAAAACATCCTGTGATCATAGTAGGTTCTGGTGAATTAAAAATACAAAGGGAAGTAAAGCATCTTGAAAGACGCAAAGTTCTGGTTTGATTTTTAGATGGACACAAGCTTTTTACTCACAACACTGCCCTCTGCAGATGGAGATGGTTTTGAAGGGAAATGTTTGTGATGAATGTGTTTGTTTTAAGATAACTGACAAGAAATCTACACAAACCTAGAAATGATTTTTCCATCCCTACTGAGGAAAAATTTGACTAAAAGCCAAGTCCACCCTAATGTGAGAGATGACAAGGTGCCAAGTCTCTTGATTTGATGTTTGCATACATGTCAAACACTAATCTACTCTTTACAGCCATGCCGATCATACCACACTGTTAACCTTAATATTTATAAGCAATAGTAAGCCTATCACATTATATAATTCAGTGACATCTGAGCAATTGAGTTCTGATCAATTACCTTAAAGATTGACAAATCCAGTGAAGTAAGTAATGTGGTTCTGTCTTTCATTTTCACTATGATAGCAGCTGATAAGGCCCATATGAGTTACACAACCGCATATGCTGTGTAATGGCTTATCACACTTCTGTAAACAGGGTACATTTATAGTGTGAAGCATTTGTATGCGATGCATTGCTTCATATGGCATTTGCTAAACAACTATACACTTAACACATGAGGAATGTCATGCGTTGTGTTGCAATAAAACGTCATTCCCGGTGCATGATAAGCCCATGACATTCCCTGAGCTGGCTATTTAGCAGCAAGAATGTTTGTGTGATTATGGGCCGCATGCAGATACTAACCACTGCGGCCGAATTCGTGTCGTTTCCATACAGCATCACTAAGCAAATGAGTATTGTGGTCAACACAATAGGTCGATTTTAGCCTTTAACAATACGTTTTTACCATACACTATGATTTCATCATCATGCGTACAGTTGTGGTCAACGCCCCCTTGTTGCCTTTTTTCAACTACACTGGAAGATGATTGGTCCATTTTGGTGACGCGTCCACTAGTATATATTAGACAACTTTCCAATGTTATCCTTCCCCTCAACCCCGACTGTCAGTGCTGTGTGAGTGCGTGTGTGCTCCTGAGCTCGCTCGGCACACATTCTATAAAAAAAAAAAAATACAAAAAAAATTCAAAACGTAAAAAAAACAAAAAATCTTTTTTTCTTTTTGTAACAACGGTGAAGCTGGAGTAGACATTCGAGGACTGGACGGTAACGTATAAGAAGGGGCAGTCTAACGTTAAAAACGAACGACATTCTTTTTCAGTCGACGTGTTACTGGTTCAGAAGCGAGGCTAAGGAACGTTAATTAGCTTTTATCATTGTGTCATATTTGAAGGAGTTTTAATGCCATTAGAAGTCGACATTGTGCCATTTTATCATATTAATCTTCTACATTTTAATCAAAAAACCTTCAACTGACAAGCCAACGTTTAACGTTACCATCAGCATTCTGCCCCGAACTGACGTGACGCTGGTGTCCGTTGAGAATCAAGCATTCGAAAACTTTTTTTCGTTAGGAAAATCCGGCTTTGACCGAGTATTTTGCTAGCCTCCTCGGACAACGATAATGAACCCCAGTGCTCCCAGTTATCCCATGGCCTCCCTGTATGTCGGGGATCTGCATCAAGATGTGACCGAGGCCATGCTGTACGAGAAATTCAGCCCAGCCGGAGCTATCCTGTCGATCAGGGTCTGTAGGGACATGATCACCCGGCGTTCCCTTGGATACGCCTATGTCAACTTCCAACAGCCAGCGGACGGTAGGTAATTTATTAAAAATACCGACAATAATGTGAATAATTGTACAGTGTAAATTGACAGGCGGTGACGAGTGAAAGCTAGCCTCTTACCACTAAGTTACACGTGACTGGGGCCGACATGTTGTCGGTAGACTGTAGGGTCTCCTCACTTGAACCTCCCTGCAGTGGCGTAGCAGAAAAGCACCACGTCCGCCCCGGCCTGCCTGTATGCCTACCCCCCATGTAGCTAGAGATGTAACAGTGGACAGTAACTGAAGTGCTACTGTGCTAGCTAGCTGTCAGATGAATACTAAATGCCTCTTTATCTCTGTGTCAGGACAACTCCCCAACTGTTCAGCCTAAAGTGCTGACAACAGTTTAATTAATGTAGCTATCTCCCCAGAATGCTTGCCAGTCAACTTTGTTAGGATATGAACATGAATCTTTATTTGTAAAGAAAAAATAGTAATTACTAAAAGTGTTAGAATATGTCAGCCCACATACCTAGAAGCCAAGTATATATTCTCCACAAAACTTTTCTACATTTCCCTGATAGGAGCATACGTCTGTAGCCTTCTGTTTTTCTTGGGTGTGATTCTTTATGCTGTTATCTGTGCCAGTGTATGTAGCTAGCTAACTGTTACAGTTCTATAATATCCTGGTAATCTCATCAATATAACATGGTATTGTTTTGTAATCTATTGTCTTTTTTATCCTTCCCTTCCTTGGTTTGTAGTTATTCAATGAATACTTATTGACACACAGCCAGTTTAAATGGCTTACTTGATAAAATACATTTATTGTCCAATTACAGTATTTTAATCATGTTCAGAGGCAACATAGAATAATAATAGAGCTGTAACAAAAAGTAAACTTTATTAAATGTGTCCTGATCTGAGTGGGCAAGCTCTCAGAGATTGCTAATGCAGTTGTGCTGATGCACTTATGACTGGAAAGGAAAGTAGATAAATGCTGCAACACCTACTGTCAAGCTGCCCTAGAGCAAGGGACTAAAAGGAAGGTGATACCATAAAGAATTAGCAGATGTAAATATAAAAAAATTGTCGGCAATCTTTTTCTTTAGAAACTTGGAATGGTTTTATTTGGATTTCCTGCAACCCTTAAGCTCTAGAAACCCCCTCAAGACTGTTATATCCAGCACTTGAAGATTTAGATATACTAAATCATCTAGCTCCTGTGTTTTGTCCCGCAGCCGAGCGTGCACTGGACACCATGAACTTTGATGTGATCAAGGGGAGGCCTGTGCGAATCATGTGGTCGCAGCGGGATCCGTCACTGAGAAAGAGCGGTGTGGGAAACATCTTCATCAAGAATCTTGACAAGTCCATTGACAACAAGGCTCTGTACGACACCTTCTCTGCTTTTGGCAACATCCTGTCATGCAAGGTAAAAGACTAGCGGCCGACTACCCTTCTTGTTGTATCTAACCGGAAACCTGGAGGGTCAACCGTCATTGTAATGTTGCAGAGTTGTGAGTGCAGGTGTCATTTGCATGTGTGCTTTGTAAACGTCCTAGATTTGTTTGCATTATAGTTTCCTTTTGCCCTAAAATCAAACCATTAATGGAATAATTAACCATTGACCGCCTTAAACTCTGGACCTAAAATGAATTTACTAATTAATATTAATTTCTAATACTAATTAGTACATTAATATTAGAAATATCAACTGTACATTGCTTCCCAGAGCAACTCTACAACAAATTATATTCATGGGAAGTAATAGATAGAAATGGGAAATAAGGTTTTAACAGTCACACAATTGAAGAAATTCTGGACTTTTCAATACAAGAATCTTCACAATAAAAAGTCAGTTTCAGAGAGGGAACTATTATTTCAGGTATGATCCACGAGGCAGTTCAGGTTTAATAAACTGCATGTGTGTGTGTGTGTGTGTGTGTCTGTGGCTTAAAAGCAGCATGTCTTTTTTTCATTCTCTAAGGTGGTTTGTGACGAGAATGGCTCTAAAGGCTACGGCTTTGTGCATTTTGAGACTCAGGAGGCAGCCGAACGAGCCATTGAAAAAATGAATGGCATGCTGCTGAATGACCGAAAAGTGTAAGTGGATGTTTTAACTAGTTTTAAACTGTGGTGCATACTAATGTGTGAAATGGAGGAAAAAAAAGACTTTACTCTTGGTCTGATTAAAGGTTGTACAATGATGCTTGAGCACTTCACAAGATGAGTGAATAGATTTGTGGCAAATGAAGACTACTACCCTATTATATGCATAATGCACATAGTGGGGCAGTGTATACTACTTAAAGGGTTTTTCCTGACTCGGAATAAGCCTTTGGGGGGGGGGTGACTACACACAACAGTAAGCAGGATCTGTTTGCATACAGTAAAGGCAGTGAGGCTGTTGTTTGACAGAAATCTATATGCATTTGCCTATTATTTCTGACAAGTTGATAAACAAAATGATTATGCTTGAGTAAATTAAATTACTAAAAATTAAACCCAATCAACAAAACTGCTTTAAAAATTATACTAATATTAAAATACCACCGTTAAAATCACCGGGAGAGTCCGGCACAGCCTGACTCTGGACGGTCAGATAAAGAAAGGGTTTGCCAAAAATTCCCCTATGCAGGAAAAACCCTGACTTAGAATAGGCTTCATAGACTGTATTTAAAGATGGACGCTTGATGGCTCCCCAAACTGAAGTCAAAACATCTCAATTCTCCCTGGTGGCTGGCTGTTGTTGTTGTAGTAGTTGTAGTAGTTGTAGTAGTTGTAGTAGTTGTAGTAGTTGTAGTAGTTGTAGTAGTAGAATGTCATGATTAACAGGTGTGATTGACTTGCGTTTGTTCGGGCGGGGCCTCCATACTGAGGCTCTACCATCTATAGTCTATATCCACGACCTTCCACTTCAGGGATTGCTCCAGTGCCGCAGGAAATTCTGCCGGATGCATGTCTTTTAGCCGATTGGTTAGATTTAGGCATGAAGAGTGAGATTGGTTAGGGTAAGAATACCAGGGTAAGGCAATCTGAGGCAGAGTAGGGCGGGTCATGCATTCGCCATCCCAGGAAAAGAAATATCACATCCGGGCCATTTTGACTTCACTTTTGTACAGTGGGAGGAAGTGGAGATGTGTTGTCCATTTTATACATTTTGATTCCACAGGTTACTATACTACATACACCATTGGCTTTGCAGTTTTAGCATTCTTATAAATGTATATTAAATTTAGAAATGTCCATTTTAACACAGATTTGTAGGTCGCTTCAAATCTCGCAAAGAGCGCGAGGCTGAGCTGGGTGCCCGAGCCAAGGAGTTTACAAATGTCTACGTTAAAAACTTTGGTGAAGACATGGATGATGAGAAGCTGAGGGAAGTCTTCAGTAAATACGGTCAGTCAGGGTATCCATATTTCAGGTAGCTCTTTGAAATTAGTCTGCTACTGTTCATACATTAACCGTGTTTTCCTCTGCAGTAAAACATTACGGGGTCAAATATAGTCACTAAAGTTGATCTCTCTGTTGTTTAGGAAACTCTATGAGTATCCGAGTCATGATAGATGACAGTGGAAAGTCTCGAGGCTTCGGGTTTGTCAGCTTTGAGAGACACGAGGATGCCCAGAAGGTAAGAGTTTTACCACCTAGAAACGTCCACCATTTTTTAACACAGTTAGAACAAAAAGGAAGTACATTTTTATTGTCCCGCCGAGGCTGGAAAATCTTTTTTGGTCTCACCAAAACAGATAAAAAAACATCAGATTACAGATAAAAACATTACATTAATGCAAACATACACACAGTGTACTATAGCCTTTCTATGGTGGAAGGTGCAGATTAGTGCAGCTTATACATAAGGTTTATTGCGCTAGGTATAAAAGGTTGACCAAGTTTCTTGTTTGGTACAGGCAGTGGATGAGATGAATGGAAAGGAGTTTAACGGCAAGCTCATCTACGTTGGCCGTGCCCAGAAGAAGGTGGAGCGACAGACGGAGCTCAAACGCAAATTTGAGCAAATGAAACAAGACCGCATGACTCGCTACCAGGTCCATTTCCTCTTTCAAATTCACAAGGCCTTTTTGTGCCAAAATAATGCCTCATAGTTGTATAATAAACCCATTCCAATCAATCACTTCAGTTATATCATCTGTCAATATTGAAAGGCTGCAGCTTTGTCAAATTCAGTGCTCCCTCCTTGGTAGGTTGCACTGGCCAAAATGGCTGCCACAGTGACTCTGTAGTTCATGGGCCCCACATTTCTTCACCATGGATTCTGGGGATAAATATGTATTACAGACAAATACTTTAGATAAAGTGAAATTTTTTTAGTCCATTGACATTGGATTATTTCTGCCTAAAATGTAGTGTTTTCCAAAGTAAACACAAAAGTTAACATTACTTTTGTCTTATTTTTAGGGCGTTAACTTATACGTCAAGAACCTTGATGATGGAATTGACGATGAACGTCTGCGAAAGGAGTTCACACCATTTGGCACCATAACTAGTGCCAAGGTAGGAGCTCAGCTGCAAATCTTCTGTTTTAAAGATGGCTAAGAATTGACTTTAATTTAAGATTACTTCATTTGTTTCATTTGACTCTCACTTTCAGGTCATGTTGGAGGGTGGGCGCAGCAAAGGTTTTGGCTTTGTCTGCTTCTCGTCCCCAGAGGAGGCCACCAAAGCGGTGACAGAAATGAATGGGCGCATTGTAGCGACTAAGCCGTTGTATGTGGCCTTGGCCCAGCGGAAAGAGGAGCGTCAAGCCCACCTGACCAACCAGTACATGCAGCGCATGGCCAGTGTGCGTGCAGTACCAAACCCAGTCATCAATCCCTATCAACCAGCCCCACCCTCCGGCTATTTCATGGCAGCAATACCTCAGGCCCAGAACCGCGCTGCTTACTACCCAGCTGCTGGGCAGATAACCCAGCTCCGCCCAAGCCCACGCTGGGCCACCCAAGGTGTCCGGCCACAACGTGAGTATTTTGTCCCTTCTGAGTTGTCATTTTAAAAGCACATTTGTTTGTAGGCTACTTGTACATAAAGCCACTATGTTTTTGTTTGTTTATAGACTTCCAAAACATCCCGGGTGCTATGGCGTCCCTCAGGACCACGCCCTCAGACCTTTGGTGCCATGCGTCCGGCAACCCAGGTGCCCCGCATGATGTCTGCACAGCGTGTCGGTCAGTCACCTATACTTAATCAATAGTCTGTCTAACTGCCCATCAAATGCAGTTCAACTGTGTGGCTAAGCCTGCTACTTGTCTTTGTATTTGTTTCTGTCCCCCTGTTGGCTTCTCTTGCAGCAGCTCAGACCATGGGCCCCCGGCCGGCCACCGCAGCTGCTGCAGCAGCCGCTCCTGTGCGGGGAGTCCCTCAGTACAAATATGCCGCAGGAGTCCGCAATCCCCAGCAGCACATGCCTGCT
The DNA here is from genome assembly GCA_026937815.1 of Etheostoma perlongum. Classification (NCBI taxonomy): domain Eukaryota; kingdom Metazoa; phylum Chordata; class Actinopteri; order Perciformes; family Percidae; genus Etheostoma; species Etheostoma perlongum. The sequence goes on along the minus strand of CM049384.1, from coordinate 12,924,158 downwards.
CAGCCACAAGTCACCATGCAGCAGGTAGGAATTAGCACATTAGTTTTTTTTAAAGCCAGACTTGCTGACCAATTCTGCCCTCCACATGAGGAAAATGTTCAGCTTGGATGTGCAATCCAAATGGACTTTTAATTCCCTGCATCCCTCCCCTCAGCCTGCTGTCCATGTTCAGGGACAGGAGCCTCTGACGGCCTCCATGCTGGCTGCTGCTCCACCACAGGAACAGAAGCAGATGCTGGGTAAGTGTCAGCAACAGCTCTTCATGACCACATATCATATTAGCTTGACATAACATTGATACCCTGCCTGTGTGTGGAAAACATCCTGTATACCATTTCAACTTTAATTACATTTTTTAAATCCTCTGTATCTGTCACTCCTCTAGGTGAGCGTCTGTTTCCACTGATCCAGAACATGCACCCAAGCCTGGCAGGGAAGATCACTGGCATGCTGCTGGAAATTGACAACTCAGAGCTGCTCCACATGCTGGAGTCCCCAGAGTCTCTCCGCTCAAAGGTAAGTACTTAAATTCATTAATATTGACAATGTTCCTTTGGTTGTGTCTCTGAAGAGTTCACCAGGACTAAATATAAAAAGGACAGCAAAATACTAAAGAGTACTTTCTGTTCTTAATATAAATGTCCCAGGAAACATTTCCACCAAAGGATGTGAGATTATGTGCAAGTATGCATCTTCACTAGTTAGTAGTTATTTTTACGATCCACGAAAGGTGGATCTTGTGACAGCGGAGCTCTTTTGAAATCCCACCATGATGTTGCAGTGTTGCTAACATTCAACAATTTATTCTTTGCAGGTGGATGAGGCGGTGGCTGTGCTTCAGGCCCACCAGGCAAAAGAGGCCGCCCAGAAGACCGTGCCAAATTCAGCTGGTGTACCGAGTGTCTAAGGTATGACTAGTTTTCCAGAGCTACTTAAACAATAAGAGGACAGTGTTCACAGAAGATTATGGCTTTTCATGATGACATTGCCACAATAAAAACATGCCCCTACCTAGCCTAGCATTTAGTATAGAGAAAAGTTAGACCTTATTAGTGATTAGTGTAACTGATCAAATTATTGTCTTTTGTTTTCACAGGAGCTGGAACTGCGAGACCAGCTTCACCGATGGACAAAAAAATTAACAGAGAAAAAATTGAAAATACACAAAACAAAGTAAAAAAGAAGTCAAATGATATATATAAAAAAACAAACAATGGAAACAAGTCTCCAGCCAGGTCTCTAATGAACAGAAACACCAGGCCTGGTGTGCTAAGTTAAAAAGAAAAAAAATACACTAAAAAGAGAAAAAGTTTAAAATAAAAATGATCAGTTCATGAGGGGTTTTAGAGAATTCTCTGGCAAGTAAAATTGAAAAGCATTCCTTTTTGCCATTTTATCCCTTTTAATTGATGTTTGGGCTGTAGGAGCCTGTTATTGTCAGATTTCCCTTGACCATTGCTTGCTTAAATAAAAATAATAAAATAATCCATATGCTTCTGTTTTTGGCCTGTTCCTATATCTAATACCGACTTGATCTTGGTAAGAGTTTCTAAATGTGTTGGCCTAAACCAAATACTTCAAATCTCCAATGGTAAAGTGTTCAAATGACACACACACACACACACACATACACAGAATTGACACAGTGAAGTTGGGTTTCAAGTTTAATTGTGCTTTGAGACAGAGATGATAATGTCAACTATTACTGAAACACATCTTAGGCTCCTTTTACTTCTTCCTGCACTTTCAGGCTAGCCATCAGATGCAAGATGGTGGTGTGGTGGCACATTGCATCTCTCTTAGTTGTCGATGGCCTTGGTCTGCTCTGTCAGCTTCTGGAAGATGGACTCCATTTGCTGCTTGAAGTTATCGCTTTGGAGCTGAGCCTGCACGCTGGCGGCCAGGGGCTTGATCTGCTCCTCAACGCTGGCGGAAACAGTCTTCAGCTGCTCCTGAATCTGAGTTAACAAGGGCTCCAGCTGAGTTTTCTTGTCCTCCATGAAGGTCCTGTAGAACATGATAAACCACCATATGTAAAAATCAGAAGTACACTGGTTTTACTTGCACATTACAGGATCATGTGTCCTGGGCTACTAAAAATCAGGTCCAATTTTTGTGTATGTATTATTACTGATGCAGAAACTACTCTGTATACAGCTTGGTAGTTCAATATATAATCATATATTCCTAGACTAGATATAGATTATGTTAAATCTGTTATGTTAAATAAATAGGTAAGTTCTTTCCCTCTGAAAGTACAAGCAAAAAGTAGCATAACATGGAAAAGTACTTTGTACAATACTAATGTGCTAATAGTGCTAATGCTGAACTATTTTTACAGGTTTTCTGATTCGATATATGCATGCCTTCCATAAATATTGACAGGTTGTAGAAGTTGCAATTTGTGGATTGGCCTTTATCAATGGACAAGGTTCAGTGTGGTCAGCAGCAAGTAGATTTGCGTCGTTGTGAACGCAAGTCATGACTTTGCGTGTCGAGGCTTCGCTGTACTCACTGAGCCTGGTTTGCCAGGTCCTGGTTCCGTATAATCTCCGTCAGGTCTTGCACCATCTTGTTCTTCATCTCCTCAAAGTACCGACTGAGACTTTCAAGATTGGTAGCATCTTGTGCAAAGCTTCCTGTGGGTTTCAAAGACAAAACAAATCAGTAATTAAGTAAAACTGTAATAAACAAAATACTTGCACGTTCAAATTTGGAGAAGTGAAGGTCATACCTTGTGCAAGAGCAAGCAGAACAACAGCTGCGATAAGGGAGAATTTCATGGCTGCTGAGTGGAGTAGACCTTCAAAAATAAACATCCTTTCATTATTCTGTATGGTTAATAATGATATTTAAACCTTTTTTACAATTTTCCTTTTTAAATTAAAAAAAAGACCTCTATCCATCAAGATGTTTTATGAAGTTCTTTTTCCGAAGTTGAAAGATGTCTCACTAATTAAAAGTTCTCGCATTTTCTATTAATGCCAGGCCGCCTTTTTCATCATGAGGTAATAAATTAGTAATTTGTATTCCCCCGCATGTTTGTCTAAATGCCCACATGTTAAACTTTATCTGGCTTATCAGAGACATCGTGTCCACAGATCCAGGAAAAAGCTAGTAGGCTACGTGAACCTTGAGTTCTCAGTAATTGTGTCCCCAATGTTACACAACAAACCTCTGTGTTTTTGATCAATTTTATTTGTCACATGAAATCATACGGGGTAAAATTCCAGTGAAATGTTATCCCATTTCATTGCTTTAATTTAAGAGCAAAACAACTAACATGATTTTTAAACTGCTACACCCCAAATATACTCATCTGCTGTGGGAAAGAATATTTTCATAATGTTGTAGCCCATGACAATTACAAGCTTTTATTTTTGATCATCCACTTAGGTGCATGGAATTAAATTTGCTAAAAAAGTTGTTCCTCTTTAAAATTAAAAAATATTTTTTTATAATTTACTAATAAAATATGAAAAGCATCTTATCACTTCTATTAGTTTAGTGTTCATTTAGACCATGCTGGATACCACTGTACTGCTTTGAACTAAACACCTCAGTGATGAATGTTTCATTCATTCATTTATTTAATCTTATTAAACTTTGAATTAAGATTTAATGCAATTAAAGATATAAACAAAATAAATTGACTTGTCATAGGTCATCATACACAGCAGTATGGATCACATGTAATCCATACTAGTGTCACAGTCAGGGATGTCGGACTGGAGGGAAAAGGGGGACTGAGTACCCAGGGTACTACAAATATACAGTATCAACGTGTGCTGCTGCTTTTGAACTTTGTGTGTTGTCCCTTAAAGACCTCCGTTGCAAATAATAATAATAATAATAATGTATCCTTTATTAGTCCCACAAGGGGAAATTACAATTTACACTCTGTTGTTATTACATACAGGCCTGAATTACACATACATGCCCAGGTCCTATACATGCACTACAAGATGTCAGAGTGAGGGGGCTGCCCATGGAAAGCAGTTGGGCGTTTGATGTCTTGCTCAAGAGCATCTTGGCAGAGCCCAGGAGGTGAACTGGCACCTCACCAGCTAGCAGTCCACCACCATACTTTTGGTCCATATGTGGACTTGAACCAGCAACCCTTTGGTTCCCAACCCAACTCCCTACGGACTGAGCTAAAGTTAGCGCCAATAAATACTTATAAAAGATTGAAAGGGATTAAGACTTCCAGGAGCAAATCCTACACATAGCTGGTTGTTTACACAAGTGTTTTCCTTTAAAATGTATTATAATTCAATCCTCCCTCTGCCATCGGTTTCCTCATTAAATATCTAAGTCATACTAAGAAACAGTTTACTTTTAATGAGTCACAGCAACCATTTACAGTTTTACATTCAAATACTACTAATGGTTTCAGTGTATCAAATGCAGTTTAAGCCCATAAGAACATAAGATTAACAGACTCACCTGTAGTGCAGGAGAATTTGGAGCGGAGGGTGCCTTCCTGTAGAACTCCCACACTTCTTATAGTCCTGCATGGTGATGCAGCCCTGTCGTAATGTAAATCTGATTGGACAAGATAAAGACACAAAACATTATTATTGGATGTTTGTGCCCTTAAGGGAATCACAGCATCACTGACCCTTGTTGCTCGTTCTGCCACCTGGCCAAACTAAACCAAAGTCCAACAGTCCCTCTGCTGACTGTCCAACGTCAGTGTGCATCTTATCATATTGATTAAATAAAACACTTAATCACCGGTAACAGCACCATCATTATGACAGCAGCAACACGCCAGAACTTTTAATATTGCCACATCATCTTCAACCAATATGACAGTTGTGTTTTTACTCTGCATTTCAGTGAACTATTGTGGTTGTAAATGCATTCATATGTAATGTTAAAGCATGCACTTTGTAACTTTTGTTTAGAAAAGTGACTTATACATTATTATTATTATTATTATTATTTTTATTATTGTTATAGAATCAAACTTTATGTAGATGGTCATGTGCTTGTTTTCAGTCATTTACTTTTCAATTTTTTATGTTATTTTTATATAGCACTAATGATCTCTGATTGATTGATTGAGGTGATCTGTGTTGTTTTAATGTTGAAGTATAAGTATTTGTATAAAAGTCTGTTTAGATGTCACAAACTAGGCTACAAATGCTATGGTATGTGGCAATTGTCCAATGAAAATGAACATTAAATGAACGATATAAATGTAAGCATGCTATAAAATGAAAGTTGTATGTTAAGGGAATTTATGATCACTCCTCAGAGATCATTGTAAAGGCACTGACAGCATTTTAATAACACAGATCACTATAGTCACAGAAAAGCATTCTTTCTTGGAAACCATGCTAACAGCGGCTCTAGGGGTGGAAAGGTCTGTCCATCTGTCGGCCCGCCAGTTTGGTGCAGACTTGTGTTTTGTGTTGCACGTTAACTTTTAGCTTAAATCCGCTGCAGCTCACAGAGCTGCTAACATGGCTGTGGACTATTGTTTTCTACTTACTTACTTAGGCTACTTATTATATATTGAACTTTAACCTTGTGAGGATGTACTGTATGTCTGCCTAAATAGGTATTAAATTAAAATGTAGAGACCAGTCTCCTGTTTTAGTAAATACAAAACCTTTTCTTTTGACATTTAAGACGTATTAGTTTAATTTAATGGGCAGACAGAAAGTACAGGATTGAAAACTATTCTCTAACAAGAAAACAAGAGGTTTTTTTTTTTACTAGTATGGTCTCTGTCAGCTGTCCTTATGTATGACACTCATGAATGTGGATGTAAACCTTCTACCTTTGGTTTATATCCCACAGGGTGTAATTGCTACTAGTCTATCTTTATGGTTGTTGTAAAGTAATTCATTATTAGCCCCACTCCACTCAAGTCAGTAATTAACAGTTTGAGACAGCCGAGAAATACAAATACGGGGAAAATACCAGAGAAGTGAACATAAACAACACAAGCTGTATAATAAAACTTGAACGACAATCCTATGAGTCTCTTTTTATCTAGTGGGAAAGCCCTGCACTGGAGTTTTAAAAAACAGATTTTGACTATAAAGCTCAGATCAAAACCAGATGTGGGAATGTATTCTCTCTATCCAGAGGACTCCCCCTGGTGGAAACAGCAACAAGGTTGTTTATGTCTCTCAAACCCATCCTCTAAAAAAAAAATCTGGCATGCAAGGCAGACATGGACGAACCTGAGCAGGAGGAAGTGGTAAGAACAGTTTGGTATAGAACAAAAAATGAAAAGATATAAAGCAGAGAAAAGTTAACTGAGGACCTTTATTGGCAACGAGCAGTACAAAAACCTGGAAAGAGTGCTAAATTATACTTTTGGATTATTATTGTTGCAGTAACTATATATTTGATAAACTCTAATGTTTTTGAACTAAAGTAACTACAGCTGTCAAACACCAACCCTAGATATTACCTTTATACACATATAGTGGAACATATAGTCACATTGGTAGCCTTGATGTAAAAAATGTCATTTCAAGTTAAAGTCCTTCAAAGTTCACAGTATTTTTAGTATAAAAATGTACTTAAAGATTTTCTGCAGAAAATGGCCCCTGTGACTGATACATTAATATATATTACATGATTAGATTGTTTCTAAAGCATTAATGTGTAAACAGCACTTTTATGTTGTAGCTGGTTGAGGTGAAGCTAGTTTGAACTATATACAGTTAAGTATCCAGTGGACCCTTCCCTCCTTCAAAGGTTCACAAGATAAATCTGATTAATCGTGAGATGATAAATGAGGCTGGAAAAAAGATTTCACTTTTAAGAATTTGCTCCAATCTGTGCTTTTTGTGAATTATTGGAGTGTTTTACATCTGAGAGTTTTAGAGACAAATGTCTTTTGGCTGCAACTGCTAACAACTCATAGGCCTACTATACCTTCTGTAGTTGTTTTTATGGAAAATCTTAGTAGCTACAGCTGCGAGGTAAATGCAGTATAGCAGAGTAAAAAGTAAAATATTTGACTCTAAAATGTAGTGAAGTATGAGTGTAAAGTAGCATAAAATGGAAAATCCTAAGTAAAAACCCTCAAAATTGTATTTAAGCAAATGTATTTTCCACTACTGGATTCTGTCAAAGTCAGACATTTGACAGGTCAGCTTACTGTGATGAAAAAAACCTGTTTAGGCTGGGTGTTAGTTATAATGATAGCAATTTGATCAACAGTGAGAGAAAGAAAAGATGAAAAGAAATGGGTTGTGGGAGGAGGGAGTGGGGGGAGTAAATGACTGCAAACAGCAGCAAATACACACACACACACACACACACACAAACACACAAACTACACAATAGAAAACTGGAGAACAACATCACTGTCCAAATGTCACAGCTGCATAGCTGAGGTTGTACTGATGTAATGAAATGAGAGCACGCCCTCCAGTGAGCCAAACATTCATTACAATTGTCACAAATTACAGATTTTCCTTTGTGTTGTTTACTCTAACGTAAAGAACAGGCCACATCTCAAATGTTAGATTTATGTGAGCTGTTCGGTCCCTCTGTCTACTTGAATTGTTTTTGAGTTAGAATTTAGTTTTTTTGTTGCAGATTCAGCTTTGAAAAAAAGATACTGTTCATGCAAATGCTCCACAGTTCTTCCTCCACACTCATCTGGCCTCAAACCAGACCACAGAAAGAATGAAAAATTACACAAGCTCCAGAAAGTCGTAAAAAAACATTAGGAAGCTCAAGAGGAGGTCCCATTTCCTCTTCAAGTCTTTGGTGGTCCACTAACTCAAATAAATCCCAGTTAGGTCTACTTCAAACTTTCCTTATCCGTTTCAAAGGAGGATCAGCATTGTTTTCGCCCTTTTATCGAGTAAACTTAGCTACTCCTTTTCCAAATTTTAATGACATGCTTCAGGTTGCAGAGCTGGAGATGCAACCCACTGTAGTTGTACTCTGTTGGTGCCACAGAACAGGGGAGGCTCAGATTTCTTGGCTTGAAATTTCTTTGACTTTCCACTGCTGCATTCATGTGCTATAGAAAATGTCGTAGTTATGACAACAGAGTGCACATAACTGAACACACTACATAGCGAAAAAGTTGAATTTTCTACTGCTCGTCACCAAAATGTGACATTAAGGAGTTATTTTAAGTTATTGTATCAAATCATTACAATTCTGTTTCCCATCTTTGCCATTTGAGCATTTTAAAGGGAAATTAAGTGAATTATTACATTAGTAAGTCTATTAGTAATCACTGCAAAATAATTGGAATATCTTTGGCACAGTTTATAATTGAGTAAAATATTAAAAGGCATATTAACAGTATGCATACATATTAACAGTATAAACAAACAACTATCAAAACTCTCTCCTGACTGCAAGCTGTGCTATGTAGTGGAATTTGCTTGTCTATAGATTATACAACAGCATCACCAGTTATGGCCTCAACGGTTACCATAGAGTTACGTTTCTTACCTAATGTCAATAAAAAACAAAACATTACAAACTTTACAAAGTGAACTAACGCTGGCCTGAACTAGTTTACAATAACTAAGCACACCATTCACACAAACATAGGCTACAAAACAAAAGCAAAAAGATGAGCAAAATATTTTTTCATGCCTACAACAAAGCACACAGTTGACTAAAACATCCTACCTCCATTATGTCGGATTTAGTAAATGGTAGATAATGCAATAAAACCAAAGACATCAATGGCTAAACATGCAAAAAAGTGTGATGGATCGTTACCACAGAAGTTGTAGAGTACGAGGGGTCCTTGAAGGCATCACTTGACTGACAATCCCGCAGTCTAATCCAGAGAGTGAGGATGCACAGCAGCGGTGATATGTATCGAATGAACATCGGCTAACTTCTTCTTTCGGCTGTGATTGACAAAACCCTCCAAACACTTTGTTCCATAGACAGTTGTTCACCCAGTCCTCAGAGACCATTTTTAAACCTGAAACCGCTGGGTTGGTCGGTACAGATTTAATCCAGATCGGGATTTCGCAGACGTTACGTCGGGACAATGGAATCTAACGTTATGCCGGACAGTATCCGCCCTCAAAGGCTGCAGCCAGGCATTGGATTCGGGTTAGGACCGACCGGGACCCTCCGCTCCTCTCTCAGGCCCGGGGTTACCGTCCCTATCGCGCCGCTGTTGCCCTCCCCGGCCTCTCTAGCCGCTTCGTCCGGGCCTCCTCCGCCGCCCCCTCCGCTGCAGCTCCACAGCCTGTACGGCGGTATCGGAGCGGGGCTGGGGCTGGGGCTGGGGCCGGGGGCTACCGGGCACTGTAACCCGGGGAACCCGGCGGTGCTGAAGGAGGCGGTGGAGGCTGTGGTCCGCAGTTTTGCCAAACACACGCAAGGTTACGGAAGAGGTAATGTCCAGTGGTGATAATGTTCTGTTTAATGTGGAGATAATGGTGTTCATTTGTGTATTATTGTCCGATTTGAACTTTGAGTTTTGAGCAGAACGTCACTTTTAGCTGCGCCATTTGTTTCGAAGTGGTTTAGAAAAAAAACATGCTGCATTCCTGTAATATTCATGTTTGGCTACACAGTCTCAAATAAACCGACTTTATATTGGTTCACCGTGTATTAGGGTGATTATCACCTATTGCAACATCACCATAAAATGTCTATGGAATTAAAGTTTTCCTTTGATATTCATACAGTAGCCTAACACTGGCTTGTCTCACTTCATTACAGGATTAAGTACCACAGCTCTGAAGGATTATATTTACGAACAATAAGATGTTATACCTATAATATAGCCACATTAAATTAATATTGTTTTTCAATGGACAAGGTAAAATACTGATCCTGTAATGAAAACTGTAAAAAAATAAAAGATAAAATAATAACAAAAGAAAAGTCAGGGGCTTTTCACGTTGTCAAAGGCAAAGATGTAATGGGTAAAATCAGGTTATCGACTTTTTATGGACCAAAAAAAAAGTTCAACCATCTTTTTATATTTAAAAATATCTTGAGTATTATCCAAACTGTAGGCTACCTCTTTGTAAGTACCAGATGGAAGTACTTTGCACAACTAGCCTATTTTACTTTGTTTTATCGAGAGAAAAAAGCATGAATAACTGTGATACTATAAAATATAAATACTTTTTGCTCATATTGAATAACCGATGGTTATAGTTTACCCACTTTTTTATTTTATTCTTTATAAAATATCTTTGTTCATTACTTAAGCACACTGGCAAGGGATATGCATAAAACTATTAGACCAAAAGCTGCTAATGTTGGCTGTTGGATCTAAAGAAGTGTTCCTGTCTGCTGCTAATAGGATTTATTTCTAAAAGATTGTCCCTCTGTGCTCATGACTAACAGCCTCCCCCCTCCTCTAGGCTACTTAACACTGTCTACATTGGAATCACAATAAAGACTGTTTAACATGGTTTTATGTTTTTGTCTTAATGTAACTCAAAATTTAGATTTTCTCTGCACAGTTGGAGTCTGGGGCAGCACCAATGTCACATGTATATCCACTATCTTCCAATATATCCCGTCGTTTTTTCTTATCACTGTCCTAAACCCTTTAGATAGGCCTACTTAAAAATAACTTTGTCAAGATCTGGATTGATTTGTAGCCTACTGTGCGTTTCCCCTGATAAAGGGAAACTACTCTAAATTTCAGTAAAATGTAATGCATATTCTGTACATCCCATGGCTTATCAAATTAACACTTGGAAGCATACTTATGATGAATTTTATGTTTGAAAATGTTTTAAACAGAGTACACAATGGATTCATATATATTTTATGTGAAAGTAATATCACAGAGAGCAACTTTCACTGTTAATAGTACATAAACTGCTGTTTTAAATGGTACATAATTGATTAACTTTTGATTGGCTAACAACAGTGAGAACAGTTTATAATGAGCACTTTACTTTTACACACAGTAAGAGCAATAACAACATATTTGGATTGCAGTTTAGTGATTTATAAATCTGATGTCAGAATATATCTCAGCTTGTTTACAGAAGCCACAATAGTCGCAAAGCTGCAGCCCTAAAACGCACCGATCAGGCTTCAGACTGTACGTGAGCGATAAGCAGGCTGCTTGTGTTCGTTTCAAACAGCGAGAGCTCAGCAGGAAAGTGGTTGGAGCTAACAGGAGTCAGTCTTGAATAATGTTGGCTGTGCTCTCATTTTCCTGCAGATCCAAACGCAAATAATCCTTTCTGACTCAGCCGCAGTATTTACTTCTTTTCTTTGTTGTTGTTTCCTTTTAGAGGACAAGAGTCAAACTTTCTCACATGAGCGCATAAAATGTAGAGTTGAGGGGGTGTTTCTAGAAGCAGCTCATTTGAGGTGATGCAGAATTTTCTCTGAGCAGCCACCTACAGTGAAAAAAGTATTTGATCCCCTGCTGATTTTGTACGTTTGCCCACTGACAAAGAAATGATCAGTCTATAATTTTATGGATAGATTTATTTGAACAGTGAGAGACAGAATAACAACAAGTCATATTTCTGGCTCCAGGTGTCTTTTATACAGGTAACAAACTGGGATTAGGTGCACACTCTTTAAGGGAGGGCTCATAATCTCAGTTTGTTACCTGTATAAAAGACACAGGTCCACAGAAGCAATCAATCATATTCCAAACTCTCCACCATGGCCAAGACCAAAGAGGTCTCCAAAGATGTCAGGGACAAGATTGTAGACCTACACAAGTCTGAAACAAGCTACAAGACCATTGCCAAGCAGCTTGGTGAGAAAGTGACAACAGTTGGTGCAATTATTTGCTAATGAAAGAAACACAAAAGAACTGTCAATCTCCCTTGGCGTGGGGTTCCATGCAAGATCTCACCTCGTGGAGTTGGAATGATCATGAGAACAGTGAGGAATCAGCCCAGAACTACATGGGAGGATCTTGTCTATGATCTCAAGGCAGCTGGGACCATAGTCACCAAGAAAACAATTGGTAACACACTACGGCATGAAGGACTGAAATCCTGCAGCACCCGCAAGGTCCCCCTGCTCAAGAAAGCACATATACATGCCCATCTGAAGTTAGCCAATGAACATCTGAATGATTCATAGGACAATTGGGAGAATGTGTTGTGGTCAGATGAGACCAAAATGGAGCTCTTTGGCATCAACTCAACTCGAAGTGTTTGGAGGAGGAGGAATGCTGCCTATGACCCCAAGAACACCATCCGCACCGTGCTTTTTGGGGTGTTTGTCTGCTAAGGGGACAGGACAACTTCACCGCATCAAAGGGACGATGGACGGGCCCATGTACCGTCACATCTCGGCTGAGAACCTCCTTACATGGCCAGGGCATTGAAAATAGATCGTGGATGGGTATTCCAGCATGACAATGACCCAAAACACACGGCCAAGGAAACAAAGGTGTGGCTGAAGAAGAAGCACATTAAGGTCCTGGAGTGGCCTAGCCAGTCTCCAGACCTTAATCCAATAGAAAATCTGTGGAGGGAGCTGAAGGTTTGAGTTGCCAAACATCAGCCTCAAAACCTTAATGACTTGGAAAAGATCTGCAAAGAGGAGTTGGACAAAATCCCTCCTGAGATGTGGCCAACTACAAGAAATGTCTGACCTCTGTGATTGCCAACAAGGGTTTTGCCACAAGTACTAAGTCATGTTTTTAAAATATACATATTTCCCTCCTTAAAAGGCAAATCAATTCATAACATTTTTGACATGCATTTTTTTCTGGATGTTTTTGTTGTTATTCTGTCTGTCATTGTTCAAATAAATCTACCATTAAAATTATAGACTGATCATTTCTTTGTCAGTGGGCAAATGTACAAAATCAACAGGGGATCAAATACTTTTTTTCCCTCACTGTAAATATTTTCAGGAAAAACCTCTGGCATCCTTAAGATGACCTTCCACCCACCATTTCCATCTTTGTTCTTAGAGAGGATGTTGAAGAGCACAGTCAGGGACTAATGGCACTTCTGACGAGGCTTCTTTTATCTCTGTGCCCTCCAGTAAATGTGGTGGAAGCTTTACAGGAGTTTTGGCAGATGAAGCTGACCAGAGGAGCCGACTTGCGTAACGGAGCTCTAGTTGTTTATGAAATGGTGCCATCCAGCAGCCCTCCATATGTTTGCTATGTCAGTCTTCCCGGAGGCAGCTGCTTCGGAAGCTTCCAGGTACCTTGTCTGCATTTTCTTGGCATGATTGGGAGTTTTCCTGCATTGGTTTTAAAATAGTTATAATTGATACATGTTGCAAAAAGCTTTCATACTAAACGATTAATGTAAGAAATATGGTCACTTAAGTATCATTTTGCAAGCTTACAAAATTCCAACATGCTTGTAATCACAACAACAACCAAATATGAATGCAGCCAATTAAGGTCTGTGCACACTGACGCTCGCTGTACTACACATAAACACTGGCTGTCTTTATCTTTTTGTCTGCATGTGTATTTCTGATTATATCAGGCCACTAACACATATTTTCTTCACTGTCCTTTTCTGTTCTCTGTTTTCTGACAGTTCTGTCCCACCAAGGCAGAAGCAAGACGCAGCGCTGCCAAGATTGCCCTAATGAACTCTGTTTTCAATGAACATCCCTCCCGACGCATCACAGACGACTTCATTGAAAAAGTGTCAGTGAGGCCCTGGCATCCTTCAATGTAAGTTGCGTATAATAGATTAAAGAAGATTGTGTGCGTAAGTCCTTAACTGTCAGTCAGGAGGAAGTGAGGTCACAGTATATCTGCAGCATGTTGTGGTGATATATGAATAACAATGAAAGAAAATAAAATCTATGTAATGCAGTTTGTAACATGTACATGTCTATTTGCAGTACAGTAGATGTTTTTAAAAAGGATGTGCAATGCAAACCAATATCTTTGGAGAAACCTTTTCAAGGAAACATTCGGATATCATTATTTCAGGCAACTCCCCCCACCAAAAATGTTGCATACTGCATACAACACAAATTTAAATACCATTTTTACATATCCTTATTATTTCAAGTATTTATCAAACTGTTGTCTGGGCCAACACAGAACACTGACATTTACTAGTTGTTGTTGTTTCTAGGGAAACAGAGAAGAGGCTGACAATCCCAACACAGGAATTGGGGCATTTCGCTTCATGCTTGAGTCCAACAAAGGAAAATCCATGCTGGAGTTTCAGGTGTGTAAAATTCAGGAATGTCTGAGTCGTGGTAAGTAGCATTTTATGCTACCCAAACGCACCAGGATAGTGTGAAAATAGTGTTGGCAAAGTGTGAGCCCAGATGCTGTGTTAAAATGTTTTGCATGCATTATGCTTGAATGTGCATACACACAATATAACAAATAGAGACCAGATAAATGTTTTAAAAGACATTATGGAAATCTGAAGGAAGCATGCTTGGTTTGCAATTCTAAGTAGCTACATATTGAGTGTAGTAAAGCAAGCTTCATAATTCCTGCTTGTTTGGTTGTGTTTGTGTTTCAGGAGCTGATGACTGTGTTCCAGCTGCTGCACTGGAATGGGAGTCTCAAAGCCATGAGAGAACGGCAGTGTTCCCGACAGGTACTGTCATTTATCTCACGGTTGGGTTTAATTGTGCAAGTGCAGTAGTAGTTTTCATCACTTTTCATCAAGTTTCCTAAATAAACAAACTCTGAGTCTTTCCCTACATAGTGTGACTAGTGTAGACAGGATACATTTTTGGGAGCATTGCTGGACATGGGCCTCTTGGTGTACAGCCAAATCTACTTTTACTTTCCTATCTTAATTCAGGCTATCTGCTGATATTGATCCAATGCCTGAGCTCTCTTCTCAGCACACTTGAAATTAGTATACACTGTGTGGAATTCAGTGGAATGAAAAACATGAGGCCAAGGATTGCTGTGGTGCTAAACACTGATTTTCTACTAAACTGATAACTGATAGCCGAAACACAGAATTTTAGAATGCCAAAGAAACCATATTTAATATGGCTCGGTCATGTCTGGCAGATACACAATCTTCTTAATAAAAAAATCAGTATCACTGCCAATATCTTATCTAATTGAAAATATGATGTTTTATATTCTTTGGCCACGGCCAAAGATTTACTGAAATCTCACTAGATTTTCATTTGGCAATACCACTTAGTCTTCTGTCTCTTATTTTATTTGCAGGAAGTGCTGGCTCACTATTCCCACCGGGCTCTGGATGATGACATGCGCACTCAGATGGCTGCTGACTGGGTGAACCGAGAACAGAGTGTAGCAAGCACTATTGCGCAGGAGGTGGCATCGACGGAGAGAGAACTGGAGGACGCCAGGCTGGCAGGCAGAGAACTGCGTTTTTACAAAGAGAAGAAAGACATCCTGATGTTAGCAGTGGGCCAACTCAATGCAGTCAACACTGCCACACTGCCCTCACACTAAACCTGCCATCCATTGTGGAAACATTTCTTCACACTCCGTAGGATTCCTGGTAACAGTATTGATTGCGTCATAGATATATAAAGTTGCTTCATCTGAACTTTTAGGTTTTGTATCATGTTTTTTTCCCAGGTAATCAGGCCTTGATGTACAGAACGCGCATCCATGCATAAAACCAACACTTTCCGCTATAGCCGTTACTTCTTTGTGCCTCATGGTTACTGGATAACAGTGCTTCTTTTGTAAACAATTACCTGTAAACTTGTTTGGCATTCCAACTGACTGGGGTTTACATGTTCTTTCATTATTTTATAAGTAGACCTACAGAAACACAGACAGCCTTTCATCAGTGAATGTAATGAACAGACGTTAATATGACACATCAAACCAAGCACAATTGATCATATGGATCATCGAAGTTTGTTTCTTTCATGTTTTAGGTGTGTTTACTTGCATATAGTGTTTTGGACGGTCAGTATTTTGGTGGTCAAATGTAAGGGTCTTATTAAGATGGCAAATAACCTTTGTCTATTAATAATCTCCCCACATAAAAAGCGAGGGGATTAAAGACCACCTAATAACTCTTCCATAATGGGTTAATAGAGTTGTTCTGCCTGTTGTAATGAGAATACAGTGTGAATATTGGGAAATTGCATCCTCAAATAATTCAAGTAAGCATTGAAACACACTTATTGGCTCATGTAATAAGTTGTGGGTACTTTGCTAAAATGTCAGCAGGTGACTGATAGCTCTGACAGCAGCTCAGGTTTTTGAAAAAAATATCTGATATTGAACCCTTACTATTTTTTTGTGAAGACTTTTGAAGGTTATTTTAGTGTACATTTGTGGTTGGTAACCATGACACTAGCTGAATGTATATTTTCAGTGTGCTATCAACTAAAGGATCTGCAAAGCGATACTGTTTACCATTTAGACGATTGAATTACTCTTGTGATACAGGTTGTGTTTGTCATGTGCTTCATTTAGATGAGTGCAAAAGGGTTGTTGCTTGGTAGACTAAAAATGTAGGTCAGGATCTCAGCAGAAACAAAGAATAGCGGTGATTGGAGGTAAAATGTGAAGGCCAAAAAAATGAGTTGAGGGATCTTTTTGGTTCACTTTTCATTATGTGGGAGTCATTGTAGTCAATACAAAACAGTACCAGCACTTTCGGTTTATGTATTTTGTGACATACTGGAAGCAAAATCTGTTTGTTAACAGTGCTGGTGTATGTCCATGGGCTAAAACAATGTATGTAACTCGCACTTATCACCTTTCAAATGTTTTTATGTTGAAGGACCTGATATTGTTTATACTGTAAACGTGATATCTTTATATTTCTCTATGTATCTAAAATGTATTGAATACATTATATGGATGAAGGCAGTAGCCTTTCAAAGACCCCATGTAATGGAAGTGAGAGTTTAATTGATAATGTGTGGCTCTGGTTGGATGGTAATGTGGGCAGCGAGTTATGCAAGTTAAACAGCAGGAGGGCTCATTCTCTCTGCTGAATGCTGGATTGTCAACAGCAGAAACTGATTACACTAAATTTGAGGAGATGGTGGTAAAACAAAGATCAGAGATGGAGTATGGTTAAAGTCAGATCCAATTTTATTATTGTATTGCTGTATCTCTTCCCTGGGATTATTGTGCCTTTATGAAATTGGTAGCATGCACCAGTTCGACATGTATAGCTCAAGTTTCATTTCACTTAATGAGGTCTTTAAAAGACGTTCTACTTTGCTTTACAATGTGGTTTTTTTTATTTTATGTTACGATAAAATGACAGATTACATGATATATAATTGTTACAGTACCTTAAAGGAGTAGTTTGACATTTTGGGAAATTTGCCTTTCACTTTCTGTAAGGAGAGTTAGACAAGAAGATCTATACCACTCTCACACGTGAAAGAGGTATGAATGTATTCATGTTAATCTCTACCAGAAGGTGAATAAGCGTATTTCTTAAGGCGTCAAACCATTCTTTAAATATGTTACATGAAAATAGATTATGAATGATTTATTAAATCTTACTAACTTTTAGTATACATTTATAATCATTGTATATTGTTTGTTTGGTACTCAGCTTGCAAAATATGTGTGCAAACAGGAAAATGTATTAGTAAAAGTAAATTGATCTTCTCAGTAAATACTAAAAAACTGATACAGTGAACATTTTGACTTTACAATTCTGCAGCTCCAACCTGGTTAAGCTCGCATTTCCCTTTTCACTTTAGTTTACTCCTCTTCCCAGAATCTCATCTACCAATTACACTTTATAAATTCATCAGTGATCCTATTGTCCCATGAACCAATTTACTGAGATTTGCAAAGCTGAAATGTAAGTATTAAGAAAAAAAATCAACAAATAATTAACCGAGCAGGTTACAGTAATGAGGCTGGAGATCTTGAATAGTTTTTTATTTGCATTTTTCTTCTAATTTAGATTCTTTGTGTGTGTGTATGTGTGTGTGTGTGTGCGTGCGTGCGTGCGTGTGTGTGTGTGTTTTGTGTGTTTGTGTGTTTTTATCACAAGCCATTAATCTAAGAGCTCTCTTCTGACCTTTCTTTGTGATGATTATCAATGAAGGCTTTTTTTTTAAACAATATCTTCTTTTTGGTATTGATTTTATAAACTTTTTTTGCTTTTCATCTTTTGGCTTTGATGCATGATGTGTTGGTTAAGTTTTGTTTTTATATGTTTCATATTCTATTCAGTATTGTTTCTGAAAGTTCTGTATTTTCTATGAACATTTTGTATTCTGTGTTTATACTTTTAGTAGATTTATATGATTGTAATAAAATGGCTCATACAAATGGTCATTGTTCTTATTTCACTGCTTAGTACACAACTAGGACCAAGTTAATCTTAATAGATAATCATTTGGAATTGTTAAATAGTATATGTGTAATTTACGCTAATAAAAAAAAAAGCTTTTCACAAACATTTTAGAATGACATTTACACATTGTTTGTACAGAACTCAAGGATAGTGTGCTCCGAAACACATTTAGACTAGAGTTGAAATGAATAATAGGATTTGCCAGGCAATACTCATACATTCCTGGTTTCTTTTTTTATTTCTATAATTTTTTCAATATTTTGACAGGGACAATACAGTCACACTGTCACATAAATGACATAATGCATCTGATGTAATGAATACAGCATGGGGCATCTAGCTGAAGCTAGTTTGCAGTCTTTGCAAACTTGTCTTCACTCTGGGTGTGTATGATTATAGCCTTTGTTATGGATTTCAGTTGAAACATATGTTCATTTTTTCAGTTAAATATAAAGAATATTTTGATTTAAAAGCTGCTAACTCCTTTAATTAAAGGGTGCATAGCCTTATTATTATATTACAACCAAGCTCTTGAAATGTGAAGGTCACATTCTTTATCCTATATGGTAAATCCTAGAGTATAGCTTACTGTTAAACACATAAAAGTAAAAGATTCTTAAAAGAATATGGTGGAGTTATTTTATCTTTTTTATGACGTCTTATTTAATCGAATTAATTTTGATAGTAGTTCATCTTATTGTATCTATCTATTTTTGTCTTTCTTTTGTCTTCTTTTGTAATTCTTTATATTATTTATTATTTATGATTTTTGTATGATTACTTCCGCCTCCGGCACTCTGTCAGGAAGAGGCGGGGCCTCAGTACAGGACGTTGCCCAGCGTTGTTCATTCAACATGGCAGCGGGACCAATTTCAGAAAGAAACCAAGGTAACTAGATTATTGTAAAACCTGTTTCAGTCTTTTGTTTAAGTTATTTATGAATCTGTTTGTAGGCTACACTTTTAACTGCTCCCCTTGTTTTTATGAGCGCCGCTGACCGCCGGGTCAGCAGATATTTTGTTTGCTCACATGGAAGTGTTGAGTTGTTAGCTTGGCTTGCCGCTAAGTTAGCCCATATGGCTATGTAACACAATGTTAGCCATTAAGCGAAGTTATATTTACCATAATCTATTTTAATTATTTGCTGCACAATAACCTAACGTTAGGTGTAACGTCAGCGTTGGTTTTTGATTGATTTAGCTGAGTTTGGCGGCAGTTGTAAGCTTGTTAGAAGTAGAGCTGCGTTCTGTTGGCTAACAGCTAAAGTTAGCCTAGCAAGCTAATCATGTTGACTAGCTAAACAAATGATCACACATTTTCTCATTGTACTTAGCTGTATTTCAGCTTTAGGTGCTTTCCCACAGCGTTTGATAAGATGCCGGTAGATATGTGGTCTGTAGAAATAGCTAGCTAAAAAGGTAGTGTTGTATAGTGTTATTGTTAACATCAATTAGTACTGTCAACAAAAGGTAAGAAAGCTTTATTATTTGGCTCTACTAAAACATATAAGGATAGTAACATCATCTAATTACATCATATCAAAATATTAAAAGTATTAATTCTGTATTGTTTTGATGTTTTTACACAATTGGTGTCATGTCCTCCAGCTGTAACCTCAAAAGTGCATTTACTATATTTTCCAAAGAATTGAAAGCCACAAACTTACTTTATAGATTACCTTAGGGAAATTATAACATTAACAGGCATAATAATTTACTTTGTAGCAAATGTGCAGCCTTTTATGTGTAGCTTTAATCTTAGCTACTGAAATTCAACTTTCAATATTTTTAGAAAATATTTGGACAGTTCAGAAATGGTTATACGGTTGAACTGAAACAGAATGCATCTAAAGCAAATAAAGAAAACCTACATTGATGATGGTTTTTTTCAGTGTGTGAGTTCAATCAAAAAATTGAGTAACAATCACAGTTAATGAACAGTATCCCATGACTTCATCATTAACTTAATAACATGTAAAAAAGAAAAGACAAATCTTCATCACAGGCTACCAGACTTATAGTGTTCAATTTGAAATTATTTGAAAACAAATCCCAAATCCAGGTGTTTTGTCTAATTTTGGCATCTAAGAGAAATACCATATCAAGTTTTATTTATTTATTTATTTTAAATTCTTATTTTTTTTTCAGATGCCACTGTGTATGTTGGTGGCTTGGATGAGAAAGTGTCAGAGCCGTTACTATGGGAGCTTTTCCTGCAGGCCGGTCCTGTGGTCAACACGCACATGCCCAAAGACCGAGTGACTGGCCAGCATCAAGGTGACTATCGGTTAATATTCTTTACAAAAAAACCCCATCCCTAAATCTTTTTGTATCCACGAGAATCTCTTTTAAAGATAAATAACAATCATTGAGTAATTTTTATCCTCTCCTTCTCAGGTTATGGCTTTGTAGAGTTCCTTAGTGAAGAAGATGCTGACTATGCCATAAAAATCATGAATATGATAAAGCTCTACGGCAAACCCATTCGAGTTAATAAGGCCTCTGCGCACAACAAGAACCTGGATGTTGGTGCTAACATCTTCATTGGTAATCTGGACCCAGAGATAGATGAGAAACTGCTCTATGACACGTTCAGTGCCTTTGGCGTGATTCTCCAGACGCCAAAGATCATGCGAGACCCAGACACTGGCAACTCCAAGGGTTATGCTTTTATCAATTTTGCCAGCTTTGACGCATCAGATGCATCCATTGAGGCCATGAATGGCCAGTACCTCTGTAACAGGCCCATCACTGTGTCCTACGCCTTCAAAAAGGACTCCAAAGGAGAACGACATGGCTCGGCTGCAGAGCGACTCTTGGCAGCGCAAAACCCCCTTTCCCAGGCAGACAGGCCACATCAGCTGTTTGCAGACGCTCCACCCCCACCGAGTGCTCCAACGCCTGTTCTAACGGCAATGGGAGCTGGGATGCCAATGCCAGGTATGACTGAAATTCTGTGGTTACACAAGGTAGTTGGTAAAACAGGGTAGACAGTTATTTAACCACTGTTTCAATGTAACACAGAACTTTTTTGCCACTGTTCATCAACAGTTTAGGAAAGATCCAATTGATAATAACTTACATAATAATTTCAGGTCATATGCTCACAGATAACAATCTATTGTATATCTGCATGGTTCGAGTGAGCAAAATGGCAATTGTGCCAACCGTTTCATTTCCTGAAAGTGAAAACAGTTCTGTGCAAAATTATTAGGCAGGTGTGGAAAAAAGACTGTAAACCAAGAGTGCCTTCAAAAATATAAATTATTGTTTGTTTTTCTCTATTTACAAAATGCAAAGCGAGCAAACAAAAGAAAAATCACCCATCTTCTGTCCAGAGAAGTCTGGCCAGAAGTGGTCTTCATGGAAGTGTTACAACTAAAAAGCCATACAGTACAGCCGGCATAGAAACAAGGCCCAACGACTCAACTATGTACAAAAACATAGGCGGATATATGGCTTTTTGGCTGCAATTTTTCCATGAAGACCACTTCTCACCAGACGTCTCTAGACAGTAGATGGGTGTACCTGGGTGTACCTGGGTTTCACTGGTTTCTGTCAGGTCTACGATCCTCAACGTTGCCTGACTTTTTGCAAGTGTTCCTATAAGAACTGACGCTGGTTTGAAGGCAAGGGGTAGTAACACCAAATATTGATGTGATTTTAGCTTTTTCTTTTGTTTGCTCACTTAAGGTAAATTGAATAAAATGAACAATCATTTATATTTTTGAAAGCATTCTTAGTGTACATACATACATATAGTAAAGAATACAGCTGCAAATTTGTCAGTTATACATCTACATTTTCTGTACATAACGGTTTCTGTTTATCAGTGATGTTGCTTTTCTTTTGTACTGGCCTGTCATATTGCATATACAGCAGCTGCCTTTGATGAATGGTTATAGATTGAGTGGTTGATTGTAGTTAGTGCCGTGAGAGCAAATAACCGGTTTCATTACTGGCAATGAGATAAAGTAGAACCCTGTAGGGATTGGGAGTGTGCTTCTCTGAGTGATGTGTCTTTAGCACAAGGCGATAATGAGATTGATTTGATTCAATCGTGGGCGATATCTGTAACTAAAAGTGCACGTAACAGCTGACAAATGAGACCTTTTTATGAGTCACTAATGATTTACATTTTTTGTGTAACTGCCAAATGATGACTATAATATTTAATAATCAGTCAGACAGCCTGACTTTGTGTACCAGTAGAATATAAAAACAATAACAATAACTTACAACTTGTTTCTGTGCAGGCATGCCACCTCCCGGTTTCCCTCCTGTTCCTCCTCCTGGATCTATGCCCCCATCAATGGCCATGCCTCCAAATACAGGGGGACCAGGCCAACAAGGTGGCGGTGGTGGGCCCCCACCCGGACCACCACCCTTCCCTCCTGGCAACATGCACCCAGGTAACAGTTGTTGAAAATGAAAATGTTTCCACAGTAGTTGCAAGTGTGACGTTGTGCAAAAATATAAGGACAAAATTTGGACATTTTTGGTAGATCTGTGTGCCCTGATAATCGGCCGTAGATGTTACTTAGTGTTTTTAAAAACGTAACAATGTCGTTCCTTGCTCGAGCATTCCTGTAGACATAATTGATTCTGCTACACAGGTATGCCTCAGATGCCCATGCCCCCTCCTGGTCCACCTGGCATGGTGCCTCCACCTCCTGCTCCCCCAGGATCAAATCAGTCACGGGCACCGCTACCACCTGGCATGCCCCCACCCCGCCTATGGGCATGCCACACAGAGCACCGTATGGACCTCCCATGGGTAAGCGCTGTGGCATCTCCTTGAATCTTTGTTGCCAAATAAGTCTCTACAGCCTAAAAATACTACCTCAGTCATTTTGTGGGGAAAATTTCTCAACAAAATTCTTATTATTGAAAGAAGATTAAATACATTTAATGATTTGTACTATTGACGCATAGCCCCATTGCCATGCATACCTTGACAAATGACCTATTATGGGCAGGTCTGCTATGGGTAAACCAAATTTAGTTGCATACTTCCTTTTTAAAGGAAACCTTCACCATAGTGAAGATATAGATATTAGCTGCATCTCACACACTGTATCTCACACACTGTGACATGCAGTGAACCTGTAAGATTGTTATAGCACACAGTGCATAGGCACCCCCACACACTTGAGTTTCACTTTAATCTGGAGGTGGGTTTGTCAGAAAGTCATAACTAATCTGCATCCAAAAGGGGTTGACAAATTTGTGTAAAATTGATGTGTATAATGTATTTAAAATGTTGGATTTTGCAAGCTGAGTGAGTTGAAATCAGGTGACTAATTTGATCATAGATCAGATGATGATAGGAATGGAGGACGTGCCACCACAAAAAACTATGAATATGTGAGGAGAAAACATTAAAGGAAGAATTTAGTGTCTGGTTTCCAAGATTGGAGAGGCAAAAAGCTGGAATATGGAAAACATATATAAGATAATTATTGAAATGTTACAAGTCAACCTAATTAAAATTTTGGAAGTGGGTTTTTTTTTTGTCTCCAAACTGTCCAACTATTCACCATAACTCTGAACCCCTGTATATGATTCTTTCGAATGTTGAAATATAGTTAACTGTGGTTACCTTTGTCTGTGATGAGAGCATATAGTCCAAGGTAAAGATTGTATCATCTTATGACTCTTGCTCCATCTCCTCTCTCAGGTCACCCCGTGCCTCCAGGTATGAGAGGGCCTCCTCCCATGCCTCCACCTGGCTACGGTGCTGGCCTTCCTCCGCGTCCACCTTTTGGCTTCCAGAGAGGACCTCCAATGCCTCCAAGGCCCCCCGGTGTCCCGCCCCGCATTCCTATGAGAGCACCAATGCCACCCTAATCCATCTCATGCTGCCGAAACATGCATTCATTTTGCTTATTTGTTTTTTTAAACATCTTAAGATCTACTCAAGTTTCTTATTGTGAGAATAATTTAACCCTGTTTTTTCGGTGATTGTACAGATGAAGACCTCCAACGATTAAAATTTTTAGTACAAGTTTTTGAATGTTTTTTGCCTTCCTCACCAACAAATGCTACTTGTAACGATTTCCGTGTGTGTTGTAAATCTCATAGGCCCTTTCACAGCAGACATTTTGACACACACAAAAGGAAAAGTTAAAGTGTGATTAACATTAATAATTGCTGGTAATTTTTTAAATGAATACCTAATTTCCCTGGCAGCTGACTCAGTGGCATTTCTTACTTTAATGGAGTCATTTGTAATGTAGTTGGGTTCCACCTGTGGTTTTACTGCAGTATTATTACTACAAGTCAAAATGTCTGCTGTTGGAAAATGGGTCTTTTCTTTTGTCTTGTGTACACGTTTTTCTCCGAAGGGGGTTATAGGGCACGGAAACCGAAGTGTTGCTTAAAGTAATAATAATTCAACATGTGTTTAACACTTTTAAGTGAGCCAATTTTTATAATGATTTAAAAAATATATATATTTTAAGTACATTTTTTTTAACTATACCTGACCCTACTTAGTAACATGAAAGCAAGGCTGTTGCTCAAGAGTAGTTTTACATTGTGCATAGTACTACTTGTACTACTGCTTCCACCACTGGCTATCAAGACGAGAACTAGGACCATCCCATATATTTGACACCGTGCTCCCCCTAGTTAACAACTAGACTAGAGTTCTATTAATGGGGGCATTTTATTTGAATGACACAGCGTGATGACATCACTCTGTCTGAAAAGCTCACGTTTCTTCATAGCAGGTTTTGATCATAGACAGTAAAAGATCTTGATGCAGTGGAAGGGATCAAGAACATGGCAAGGGGTTGGCATGGCAACAAGAGCCTGGTGTGCGTGCACGTGTGGTGTCTGTACATTCAATGTGATATTCATGTTTAAAGACAATATTTGTAAAAAGAAAGAAAATATGTATATGTGTGTGTGTATATATAGATAGATAGATAGCCTATATAACGCAGATGCATGCGTTGGAGAGTATAGTGGGTATTCAATATAGATTCAGTGTTTCCTGGCATGTTTTGAACAAAATATAATTAGATTCTAAAAAAGCGTAAATTGCACGAGCTTCTAGGGGCGATTGTGTGCAAATGTGCGCCAAACCCCTCCAGATATGAAGGCGTCAATGTGTTCGTGCGCTCGTGAGGGTTTGCATTGGGGGAGGGGACCCCTGCGCATCACTAAGTGTGTGTGGATGGCGTGGGCTTCTCTCCTCCTAACCGCACAGCATCATCACTCGGTTCACAGCAAAGACTCGTAGGCATCATCATCCTCCTCCTCATCGTCATCACCACCATCTCCGGGCTGAAGAGGGATCACATCGCAGGAATAAAGGTGAGTTTGAATGTAACGACAATAAAAATGAACTGTTGGCGGCTGATGTCGTCTTATATGTATATGTTTGCATTAAGACATCGTGAGGAAGAGACGATGGGCGAGTTCTCAAACCGTTTGCTTTACACATCAATTAAGATCGATTTTGTGAATCGAGTCGCGGGCCTATAATCTAATCCAAATCGTGATAAAATGCTGACAGTGTGATTCCTAAAAATGAGCACAGATGTCATGCAGGCTGCTATTTGTGACAGATTTATATTTTAATCCGGCATTATTTGGGGGCTATGTAAATTAGCCTGTTAGCGAAGGCCTTTTTTTTCCTTCTTCTTAACATCAATGATTACGACAGTAGGCTAGTGGAGGTTTATATTGCCCATATTAAATCAGACTCTGGAATTCGTTCCCCTTTCAGGCAATTGCTGCTTCTAAAAAAATAACCATGTAAGACAGCACAAATATTATGACCCTTTTATAAATAGGCCTGATAGAGCATAATATTAGATGAACGATGTATTATTTCTGGCTGTCGTTAATGCGATCTTCAGATGTCCAGATTATTCATCACGACACTTCACATTCTGATAGAAATCCCTCAGTAGCTACTGTAATGTAGGCCTAATGGCTATATCTGCCTTGCTTGGCCTTGCAAAGGAAGTGATAAACTAATGCAGATTTTTTTTAATGGGAGAGAAAATATAGAGAAAAAAAATAAAAGGGTTGCTCAAACCAGAGAACAAAAACATCCATCTTCCTCATCCTCATCCCACAGAGCTGTGTGTTGCAGGCTTGCATGGCGCTGTGGAGATGCTATCAACTTGACAACAAGGACGAAATGAGGAAAGTGCGTTTTTAAGCCGTTTGCCTTTACACTTGTATATTTGTGAAAAAGAGATACAAAATGGGAGGTTAAGGATTTAAGTTAGGTTACCTGTTGCAAATAGATTATTTTGTAAAAAAATATCTATCTATCTATCTATCTATCTATCTATCTATCTATCTATCTATCTATCTATCTATCTATCTATCTATCTATCTATCGAAGAGATGTAGACTTGTAACAGTAGTCAGAACACAGGTGTATATAATACATTTATCATTAATATTAATAATAACACCTGTGCTTTTTCCTACCATGGCAAGTCAACATTTCTGCCGATCAGACCTCGGCCGATCAGACCTCTAACTTAGGTTTATTCAAGTGGTCAAGTTTGCAAGGGGCAGTGATTACAGGTCTGTAAGTGCTTGAGTTCAAAGCATTATTAGGTTAGTGTCTATAGTTTAGCCTGGCTGACCAGGCCTGTAGGGTTCCTTTGATCTGCTCATCATGCTGGCAGTGTGACTGGAGATGACGTTTGAATTCAATTTAACAAAAATAAACCAAACGTGTATTGTGCATCGACAAGGATACAGATGTTGGCACATGAATACTGTATATCTTAGATAACTATGGGCCTGTTGTGACCTGGTGTTAACATCCATCCTGAGTGATGGGATCCGAAGTGGACAGCTCTAAGTACCGGTCACTCAGGACAGACGTTTAAACCAAGTCAGAACAGCCTATATGTGTGTTCTGGCGGCAGGATGTCTCCAAATGCATCCTGAGTGACCACTTGTGATCGGATCTCACTTCCCTGCCTTCCCTTCTATGCATAGAACACGTACATCATTATAATTTTGCGTATAGGCTGATTATAAAACCATTAAACAACAACCTGGTAAATCTTCTTTTTGAACATACCTAATTATATAATGTACTTCCTTTACAGCAGCTTGCATAGATTTTGGCCGTCTAGTCTGCATAACTCAGGGCTGTAACTGAGGACATGGATTCATATACTTGTATTTATTATTTTTTTTCTACCAACTTAAAGAGCAGTTTTGTCATCCTATAATTGCACATAGTGTGGAGAATGGACAATTCTAACATTTTTAGCTTAATCATATTTACTGTATGTTTGACAGTGTATTGTATTGTGTTCATGACATGACAAAAAAATTGAGAAATACATTTAATACCAGACAATTTCACAGGTTTCTTTTTATGGCCTGAACTCAGTATTTAGTCAACCCTTTCTCTGGCCCTGTTTATGCTGTATACCTGGCAGACATTAAAGCGTTGTCAGACCATTATTACCTGTCAGACCATTTTGAAACGGGGGTCAACGTGTGCGTCACAGTGATGTCTCTCATCCTGTGTCTGTTGTCTCGCTGCAGCGCAATATCAAAGTGACATGTTTTATTGCAAGGCAAACTGTGGCACACAGTGCCTTACATACAACAGCATATGGATGTGGGTATTGTCAGTGAACTACATGAGTCCGTTCCTTATCAGTGTATTTCAAAAGAGGATGTGATACTGCAGCAGACAGTTTAAATGGACATCAGTTTTCTAGCTTCTTTTTCTCAATTTCAAGCCTCATTGGTTTTGGCACACAGCTCCTCTCAGTTTTTGAATTAATGAACTTTTATGGGTTATTAGTATACTTTATTGGTTTTCTACAATATTGTTGATGCATTAATTTTGTTATCGGTTAAACTATTAAAAAACTCACATTTTAGTGGAGGATTTTTTGAGCAATCTTTAAAAAGAAAGAATGGAGAGGTCAGGTGTTAATATGTGTCATGGGATGTCACAGTAAACAGTGATCTGTAAGGCCTTCACGGACCCTTTGGAGCATTATATCAGTCCCATTTTATTTGAGATTTTGTCACGTACTATAGCTCTTCACAATGAACTTCTGCACCAAGAAACATCCATTAAAAATCACTCTTGCCATTAAAGGCTTGATGTCTCGCCCTGAAATTACTGCTCAAGCCCATCTGTGACTCAGCAGTAAACACGTGCTGGGCAGATAATGGAAATGCAACAGATGTAGTCTGGAAAAACATCACTATAGGCGGTTATGGTGGTTTGGTTAGCTGAATGAAAAAAAGAAAAGAATGATCAGTTCAAAGAAAAAACCCTGGCTCTTTGTGGTCACTCTGCATCTTGTTTCATGTCATTGTTGTTTGTGTCTCTGGATGTTTTAAATCTCTTTGTAGACACATTGTAGTCATTTAGCATCTCTTTGTAGTCACTTTACCTTCGTAGTTATTTGATTTCCCATTGCAAGAAATGTCACTACATTGCAACAGTCGGTTTAGACTGAGGGCTACAGGGGCACAGGCCCCCTAACCCTGTGGGCCCTGGTTTCCAGTAGGCCCATTTATGTTAATGGGTCACCAGAAAGTTGAACTGATGCTTTCGCAGCTCCTATCAAATATCTCTCTTAATAACAAAGCACCTTTCCATGAAACATACCACTACATGCCTGAATGAAAATGATATAAGATTGGTTCATTTTTATTTTCATTTTCTCCCCAGACATAAGAGGAGCCTGTTGTCAGTCAAGTGACTGACAGCTTTTTAAGTCTGTGAGGTGTATCCTGAACACACAGAAGCTTCAGGTGGCCTCTCCTCTAAATCTTTGACCACTTTTGCATCTTCTGAACCTCTTTAAAATGGAGGACGGCTACCAAAACCGGACTGCCTTCATAAAAGGCGCCAAAGACATTGCCAAAGAAGTCAAACGGCAAGCATCTAAGAAGGTCGGCCGTTCAGTGGATCGGGTGAGCGATCAGTACAGCAAGCGCTCCTACAACCGGTTTGAAGAGGATGATGATGATGACTACCCCACTCAGGGAAGCCAGGATGGAGGTTATTACCGTGGAGACAGCCAGGCGGCCAATGACGATGAGGGCGGCCACAGTGACTCCACAGAGGGTCATGATGAGGATGATGAGATCTACGAGGGTGAGTACCAAGGAATTCCCCGGGCTGAATCAGGCAAGGCCAGCCTGGGTGGAGGTCCGGGCTCAGTGACGGCCAGCGCTCAGCAATTCACAGATATCGGAGTCTCCGAGGCAGAGAGGAGGAAAGACCAGGAAGAGCTGGCTCAACAGTACGAGACCATTTTACAAGAATGTGGTCACGGGAAGTTCCAGTGGAGCCTGTACTTTGTGCTGGGGCTGGCTCTCATGGCAGACGGTGTGGAGATCTTTGTGGTCGGGTTTGTCCTGCCCAGCGCTGAGAAGGATATGTGTCTGTCTGAACCTAACAAAAGCATGCTAGGTAAGACTTTTTTACAGTGTCTCATCCTTTTGTTGTACAGGTTCTGGTTTGGCTGTGACATAATGCATTTTAATTTGCTTTAATGATAAGGGTGTCTATTTGTCTACGTTTTTCTTATTGTCAGTCTTATCTCCAAAGCCAATCTACTAACAAGACTTGGCTGTTGATACACATTTTTACTATCATGAGCATGAGCTCCTTGACTCAATCCTACGTACAGTCCTGCTGCCAAATGTAATAAAATTGGAGCTTAGAGACAAACTAACTCATTATTGGTTTTAGTGTTTTCATGGAATTTGTTGACAATAAGAAAAATAAAGAATAATGCCTGATCTTTTGAAAAAATATTTGAACTGTTGTCTGCCTGTCTTGAGAGGCCAGCTGTCAGCAGACTAATCACAAACCTGAAAAACCCACAACATAATCTTACAGTAGAAGTGTAGCAGCAATAAAGAGACAGGATAGACTTACATTTGTTGCTGTAATAGTTTCATTTTCTTTGCTCTCTCCACAGGTCTGATTGTATATTTTGGGATGATGGTTGGGGCTTTCCTCTGGGGGGGCTCTGGCTGATCGGATAGGCCGTCGGCAGTCTCTTCTCATCTCTCTCTCCATCAATAGTGTCTTCTCCTTCTTCTCCTCCTTCGTCCAGGGCTACAGCACATTTCTGTTTTGCCGACTCCTCTCAGGTGTTGGGTAAATGGATTTTGTTTTATTTTTTAGTTAACCTTTATTTAACCAAGTATTGGTTCTCATTTGCAATGACGACCTGGCCAAAACGTATGAGACAACATAGATACACAATACACAAAATATAAACATACAAAATACAACAAAGAGTCTACAAAAAAAACAGATCAAATATAAATATTGTGTAGTACATAATCTGTATACAGTTTGTGCTAATGGAATAGTGTAAAAAGCATTAAACAGATATTAGAGAAATATGACAGCAGACAAGATTGTGCCACTATGTAATATATAAATATATATTACAATCCAGCAGGGTCAAATGAAACACAAAAGGTTTAACTCAAAAATCAGCTTTAACATTAACATAATAAAATTAACAAAATTACGTATAGTAATTGCACCAGCAGTAAAGTCTTTACATCATTTAAAACTCTAGTTCCTATGGTTTAGTGAAGTGGCAAAATTGAGATGCTGTAATCATTCCCATTTGCGGTCAAATCAATCACGTTTCCACAGAGCTTTTGTTAGTTTTGTACCAATTTGATGGACTCATGCAAGCAAATAATCTGTCTACTTAAACCTTTTGTGCTTGAACTCTTAAACACAGGGACACTTAGTTGTTTTTCTGATCTTTGCAGGATTGGTGGCTCGATTCCCATCGTGTTTTCCTACTATTCTGAATTTCTGTCCCAAGAGAAGCGCGGTGAGCACCTCAGTTGGCTCTGCATGTTCTGGATGATTGGGGGAATATACGCATCGGCAATGGCCTGGGCTATAATCCCACATTATGGTGAGTACAGTCACCATATCCATATTCCTGACCATATCCCTGAATTTATAAGATTATAATTAGCTACCTTTGCTACTATTCAAGTTAACGAATCATCTTCTTTGATTTACAGCAAAAGTTAATAGCAGTAGTTCAACATTTTGCATATACTTATTTGGTTCTTGCCGAGAGTTACATGAGAGGATTGATACCACTCTTCATAAGCAGGCTATAGCCAGTTAATTTATATTAGCACAAAGAAAAAGGGGAAATAGCTGTCTACCTACCAGATAAAGGTAACTAAATAACACATTACATCTTATTTGGACTATTCATTTGCTCTAATTGCTGTAGCCGAGAAATAGCCCGTTGCCAAACCTCCCGTGAAATGGTGAATTTTTTTTTTTACACTTTGTTTTTTGTTCTTATTAAACAAACAAGATATAACTTGTGAAATAGTGAGCTTTAGTGGTGCCGGTAGCCAGATTTGTTACTTTTGTACAGAGCCAGGCTAGCTGTTTCAAGTCTTTATGCTAAACTAAGCTCTCTGGCTGTTAATTGAAGCTTTATAATTGATGGACAAAGATGAGAGTGATATCATCCTACCTACTCATCTAACTCTTACATTTAGATGAGAAAAGTTTTTGAGCATCAGTTTTGGTTGCTAAAACCATACAGGTTTAAGTTTGTCTGCTAGAAAGTATCTTCCCAGAGACACTGCACAGCGGCTGACCTTTGACTTAAGGAAAAAAAAAAAAAAACATAGTTCATACAGTGTCACATCAAACTAAATAGATTTCTGCCTAAGCTCCATAACAATTGATTGTCTGACGGTATCTGTTGTAAAAAGTGTACGGCGTGAGCTCATTTCTTTGTGTTTTCGTTTTGTCTTATTAGGATGGAGTTTCCAGATGGGCTCGGCATATCAGTTCCATAGCTGGCGTGTGTTTGTGTTAGTGTGCGCATTTCCTTCTGTGGCAGCCATCGCTTCCCTCAGTGCCATGCCAGAAAGCCCACGCTTCTACTTAGAGGTTAGCAGATGTGCTTGTTGACAGATAAACTTACAGTATTGGCTGGTTTTACACATGAATTATTACACATGTAATTTTACACAAGTATCTTGAATGAAGATAATTTTTTCTTCTGAATGTTTAAATTAATGGAGATAAATGCATAAAAAAACAGAACGGTTATACAGAGTATGACGTTTACTTTTCTTTCAAACAGAATGGCAAACATGATGAAGGCTGGATGATTCTGAAACAAGTTCACGACACTAACATGCGAGCAAAGGGACACCCAGAGAAGGTGTTTTCTGTGAGTATCTATCGTAAGAAAATATCGTTATACTGTATATCAGCTTTATGCCTTCATTAGATAGCCGCCAGCAGAGAGATGACCGGTAAAGAGGGGAGAGAGATTGGAAATGACATGCAACAAAGGTCACTGCTCGTTTTTGTGTGTAAGCTGCACAGTTATTAAAACATTGTCTCTAGACGACACAGCTTGAACTATTTTCCCCTGGGATCACAGCTGTATGACTTCTCCAACTTACAGTACGTGTATTCTAGCAGGTACATTAACAAGATATTAGCTGCTATTTGTTGCAATGAAAACATGAGGAAGTAGATTTTCACTTATAAAAATCTAAACAGTCGGTGCATATTAATTGTTTTGCTTTTACTCTGAAATCATTACAGTTCTTATGGAATAAAGTCCAAACAACATCTGCTTCCACATTTGCTGTCTGCATTTTAGTGTCAGCATTAAAACAAATAAAGTTAACAACAATAACAGCACATAAAAAGTACCATTGTTATTTGACATAGTTATGCTTAATGTTTGCCTGATCCATTTTCTCTCACTGTGTTATCTGCCTCTATGGAGAACTCAAAGCAGCAGGAGAAAGAGTTTCAGGAATGCCTTTTAGCCGTTAGAAAATGTTACCATCCAAATTCATTTCATGACATCGGGCTGAAGGACTTATGTCTCTGTCATCCAAGGTCACCACAATTAAGACAGTGAAACAAATGGATGAGTTGGTGGACACTGGCACCGATACTCCAGTCCTGAAACGCTACAGGCTAAAGATTATGAGCCTCTCCCAACAGGTGAGTGAAGGAGATTTGATGTGGCAGTTCTGAACAAAAACTGTAACCAAGTTTTAGAAGGATGAAATAAAACACCCCTGAGATCGTATCTGAAATCACTGCTCTAAAAACATTACTTACTAGAGAGCCGCCAGCTATCCATGGTATGAGCCATGGTATGAGGCTGAGGCATTTAACAGTTCCTGGCTGTAAGTAAAAGGCCTCAGTGGAGCCAGCATCAGTGGAAAGGAACAGTGTGGATGGAGGCGTGGGTAGCAGCTGAGAGTAGCTAAGAAATACCTCTTTTCCTCTTTACCTGTGTTTGATTACATGAGTGAATTAAACCAGAAAATCAACAAATTATTAGAAGTCTTTTCAGCCATATCCACTTGCACACTCTCTCCTAAAATTAAATTTGGTGATACTTTCTTTGCATCTGTGATGATTAACACATTTGCACTTGATTTTCTTGTGTTCTTGATTGTGTTGCACAATGTTGCAGAAACACAGTTCCAGGCATTATCTTGACCAGCTTTGCATCTGATTTTACTTTGCTTTCAGCCTACGCTATGCTCCACGCCTACCCCCTCCATTTTCTTCTGAATCTGCACCACCATCTTCTTAATGCCTACAGAACCCTTTTAATAGTGATGTAACAATGTAGTTTTATGTAGATGCCAAGCATTCATGTCTTAAAAAGGAAGACATTTTGGGAAAACCAGGTTGGCTGCTGTCAAGCTAAATTCAAATCTTACCTGCTATTTATAAAGTTAATTCTAGCTCTTCAAGTTGCATGTTACTGAGCAGAAATATTACCATCAGATTAAAGTAAGACCATAATGCAATGTGTGTCATAATAACGTAATTGAATCTGACAAATTAACTGAGTAGAATCTTATCAGAAATGTGTGTTTTCTTGTTCACGTTTCAGATTCGGAATAACATTGTTGCCTGCTTCAACCCAGAATATAAACGGACGACTTTCATGCTCATGGCTGTTTGGTTTACCATGTCTTTCAGGTAAACTAAAGACTCTTTGCTATGTGGTGAATCACGTTCACGTTTGAATCCTATTTCATCTCTATTGACTCTAAAAACTTTGCAGCTATTACGGTCTGACAGTGTGGTTCCCAGACATGATCAAGTACATCCAGAAGCAGGAATATGAATCACGCACAAAGACCTTCAGTAAGGAACGAGTGGAGCATATCACTTTCAACTTCACCCTGGAAAACCAAATTCATCTTGAAGGACACTATTTTAATGACAAGTAAGTGTTTTTTTAACAAAGCTGTATTCGTCATTAGTAAGATTTACATTTGAACGCTACTAAATCAACAATAAAGCACAATAATAAAACCACAGAACAGAAGATTTGGCTAAAAACCTGTGAACTGTTTATTAGGTTCCTCAACTTGAAGATGAAGTCAATGGTGTTTGAAAACTCGGTGTTTGAGGAGTGCTACTTTGAGGACATCACCTCCACACACACCATATTCAGAAACTGCACCTTTGTTGCAAGTTTGTTCTATAACACAGGTAAATATGATTGGTACTTCATCGGTGTTCAGTATTGATGTGCATTAAGGTCAATTGTTTATTTGTTAATCATTAAGTGTCTAAAATATCTAAAAAGTGAAACATGATTATGAGAAGCACTTAGAGCTCAAGATGAAGTTTTTTGAAAACTTCTTGTTTTGACCCAACAAATGTCCAAAACCAACGAAATTCAATTCAAGTCGGCATTCATTAATTTATTCACACATGCATTAGACACAGAGCAATATTAACATTTAGTTGGAGTCATATTTCTGGTCACACAGCAAATGTTAGTGTATTATTCACTCACCTTTTAGCTCTGTTTCGGTCCCCACCACCTCTTTAGGAAAATATGTTGCTCTCTCAATGAATTAAAACTAAGAAAAGACTTGAGGGGAACAGCAGAGCCAGATGATAATTATTTGTGAGTGAATCCTTTCACATTACGTATAGTCATTTGATACATTGTTAGTGTTAAAATATTGCAGCTTTGAAGTGATTTAAAATCAATTTTCAGACTAGTTTTATTATAATTAAAAAGT
The DNA here is from genome assembly GCA_026937815.1 of Etheostoma perlongum. Taxonomy (NCBI): domain Eukaryota; kingdom Metazoa; phylum Chordata; class Actinopteri; order Perciformes; family Percidae; genus Etheostoma; species Etheostoma perlongum. The sequence continues at coordinate 12,888,901 of CM049384.1, read as the reverse complement.
TGAATAATTTTTAGCTGCCCAGCAAAAGCACAAATCATTTGAGATTATATATGAATTTTAGGTCGTATAGTTACAGCCTGAAGTAAAAAATAGAAAACATTTAAAACACAGATGTTCAGCAAGATTGCAACCATGGAAACATTCTGTTGCTAGTAACCCAGGGTTACTCTGCAGCAGAACTGTTACCGTAGCAACATAAACAAATCCTGGCCAGACTTATTGACAGCGTGTGATGCGATTAGCTGCCAAACATGCTTCATGACTAAGAAAACAAATGTTTATAAATGTCAGCTTTTACAAAGCAAATACAGCCTACAACTAATTTTAAAGTAGACCAATGCTTTCAACATTAGTGTATTACTGTACACGTGCACAAAAAAGTGTGTGTGTGTGTGTGTGTGTGTGTGGGGGGGGGTTTTAGGTCATAGAGGGCCTTTTCTGTATGGTTTTGATTTCTGCTTGTGCTTTCAATCAACATGTCAGAATCTCCCTGAGAAAGCTGTTTCTTAAATCCCAACCTCTTCACTTCCACAGTAACTGCCTCAGCAGCTTTTACAGCAGCAGTATCTTCTCATCACCAAAGCCAATGATACATTCTTTTATGTTTATGTCATTTGGACATCTAAGATGTTTAAGCAGTGTCATCACAAAATCTAACCATTTTGTTTTTTTTTGTGCAGCTGCAGGCAACAAAGTATGAACAAAAAATAAAGTAACAGGCCTTGTAACCTCTTATGACCTCTATTTTATCTTCTATTTTTCCCTGTTATTTATTTAGTGATGGATGCTGTTTTTATGTTTAATCTCTGCCTGAAAGGAATCGTGATTAAAAACAGCCGCTGACAGAGGGTTTGGTTGTGTGAGATCATTCTATCCTCTCCTTCCATGTTTTTGGGAAACTGATGATGAAGTGTGTGCTTTGGTGTCAGGGAGTAACAATTAAATCAGATGTTCACCCAAAAAATAAAAATAAAAATTATTTTCATGTTTTCCATAATAATGATAGTATAAAAATACAATAAAAAGTCTAAAATTATATGCAAATGTACCTAAAGTCATGTTAAGTTTTAGCGAGAAACTATGTTATATCTGTACTAAAATATTTGCTATAAAGAGCACTGTCCTAATTTTTGGTTGACATTTACTTTCTAACGTCTTTTAGGAGAAGATAAACTATAAATATAAACGTAGATTACATTATTTAATTTTACACAGAAAAATGCAGAGGATTTGAAAAGTGAGTTTTTCCATCCCTGAGGAGTGTCTCCAATCCTCTGCTCAACCTCCGTATGAAAATGAAACTGTAAAAGTTAGGATGACAAAATTATGATTTCAAATTCCCTTGTGGTAATTCTCAGACCAATAACACCTTTCTCTCTCTCTGTCTTCCTTTTTCTCTTTCATCAGATTTGTTTAAATACCGGATGGTCAACTGTAAACTGGTCAACAGCACATTCCTCCACAACAAGGAGGGCTGCATGCTTGACTTCAGTGATGATTTCAACAATGCCTACATGATATACTTTGTCAACTTTCTTGGCACGTTGGCGGTGTTGCCTGGCAACATTGTGTCAGCTCTTTTAATGGACAAAATTGGGCGTTTAAGGATGCTGGGTATGTTAATATAATCTATGCTGATAATTCACTAATGGACATAGAGGCTATTTGACTTAATGTAATTCTGATTGCTCTCTCTTTCTGGTCAGCGGGATCCAGTGTCATATCTTGTGTCAGCTGTTTCTTCCTGATGTTCGGCAACAGTGAGTCGGGGATGATCGCCCTCTTGTGCCTGTTTGGTGGTATCAGCATTGCCTCATGGAACGCCCTGGATGTGATAACAGTGGAGCTCTACCCCTCCGATAAAAGGTAATGTGAGATGCACTAACTGTTTTTAATTGTTGATTTTCTGTTGAATTGTGAACTTGTGGGGAGATCTAGTTATTCTTAGTTTTCCTGACAGTATTTTTTTTTTTTTTTTTTGTGTTTTTTTATTCATATGTCATTTCTTCTTTTCTTTTGTTTGTGAGGAGTGGAGGACCTTCTTGCAGGTGTACAGATGCACTGTTTTTGGTTGATTGGTGATAACAGGATCAATCACATTACTTTTAGATGAAGACATCGCTGTCAGTTAGATGCTGTAGGTTGTTGACTGTGACAATCATTTCCCCCAGCAGATGTGGACAGATGGTGTTGGTGTAGTCACATATTTCGGATTGATATGGATTAGCTGGAAAATGTTATATCACTTTAAGTGAGTATTTATAGTTTAAAGGAGCAGTGTGTTGGATTTAGGGGTATATATTGGCAAACATAGAATAATATATATATATATATATATATATATATATATATATATATATATATATATATATATATATATATATATATATATATATATATATATATATATATATATATATATATATATAAAGAAGAACCATAGTGTTTTCTTTATCTTATAATGAGCCCTTCATATCTACATAGGGAGCGGGTCCACTTCCATGCCATGTTGCATTGCCATGTTTCTACAGAAGCCTAGAATGGTCAAACCAAACTCTGGCTCTAGAGAGGGCCTTTCACATTTTTATGTTACAAGACCACTGTAGGTTCTATTACACACATGGAAAGAAAGGGATGATTGAATGGTATTCCGTTGGTTGCAATCTGTAACCTCACCACTAGATACCACTAAATCCTACACACTGTTCCTTAAAAAGAGAGTTCACTGCTGTCGTACATGCTCTGATGAAAGCTCTATGCCAGCAGATTTCTGAGCCTATTGATTGCAAATAAATCAATAAATAGATCAACACATGAAGTGATTATTTTGTTGTTTTAGACCTCTGGACGTTGCTTTTTCTCCTCACTTTGTTTTTGGGAAATACAGACATTGCTGTTGTTGCTGTTTTTTAAATAGAGCTAAAGCTTTTTGCGTTTATTAATGAACTTTAGAGGTGCTAGTAGGCAGATTTTGTTACATTTGGACAGAGCCAGGCTAGTTGTTCCTCCCGTTTCCAGTTGTCATGCTAAGCTAAGCTAATATCTTCTCATCTTACTATAACTCTCGGCATGAAAGCGAATAAGGGTATTTGGTCAAAATGTTGGACTATTGCTTAAAATTCCTTTTTAAGTTGGGCTTGTAAACTTTATTTTGATTTAATAATCATGATAGCCTACTTACTTACGTGATGACCTCTAAATGTCTGGTACAAACCTTATGTCAGACTATATTGTCTTATAAAATGTAACTATACTATGTGAAGAAAAAGACAAGTCAAAGATCTCTTTCAAATGTTCAATCATACATGATCTAATATGATTTACTTAAGACCGAAGGTGAAGTCCATTTCACATTTTATTGATTATTTAAAAACTCTACTTTTAAGTTAAATATCCCGTAGAAATAAATAACTGTGTTTTAATAAGGGAACCTTATGTTTGGAAGATTAGAGGAAAAAAGCCCTTTGTTTGGTAAGTTAATTTCTTGTCAGACAAATGTTTCACCACTGCAACATTATCTTTTGGTGTCTTATAATTGCATGTGGGTTGGGCACTTGGGTACATGACACAAAAAACAACAACAACTACTATTACTATTACTAGCCTATTATCAGTATCATCAGAAGTAAAAAGAACTATTGTGAATTTAGAATTTTGTGCTCACACGTTTTAATGTTTTTTACATTCACCTCGTATTTTTACTCACCTGTACTACAAATTACTTGAGAGAAGGTATAGTAGAAGAGAACTAAGCATGTCCATATACAGTAATCTGCCCTACTGAAATAGGATTAAAGATCAGTAAAAACCTTCTTGTATCAGTTGCTGAAACCTCTTCACTGTGATTGTGTTTCTCCCTCTTTTCCTGTTCTCAGGACCACAGCGTTTGGCTTCCTGAATGCCCTCTGTAAGCTGGCGGCTGTCCTGGGCATCAGCATCTTCCAGTCATTCGTCGGCATTACCAAGGCTGTACCCATCTTATTTGCCGCTGGCGCACTCGCTGCAGGTAGTTTCCTTGCAACCAAGTTGCCTGAAACACGAGGCCTAGTGTTGCAGTAAAACAAAATGACCAACAGTGGGCAGCAGAGCACAGCCAGCGTGTGTGTTCGACAACCAATGAGCCCGAACATCCCTGAGAACTTCAGTGCTGCCCCGTCACACACACCAACAGAGCTGACTGCCATCCCCATTGTAAGCCCAGAATCCTTTGAAATATGGACTGCATCATTCAAAGTCTATACAGCAACTAAGAGATGAGCACACAGATGTAGAAATAAATACCTGTGTCATGATAACACAACTACAACTGAATGATAACACTTTCAGCTGCACTGTTAGGTACAAAAAAAACATCTCCAAAGTGTAACATCCACAGGGTGATGCAGTAAAAAATTGTGGTGTGCAGTAAGGATAACATGATCATTCCTGGGAGTTTTCTCTCACTAGCCCACAGATAATATCAAATACATTTGAGAAGACAGAGATGTCAAATGAAGAGACGAGACAGAAAAAAGTAATTTATGGGGGAACATGAACAGATTTAGTCCATATAAGTTGTCAGTTTTTAATATGACTGCAGTGTTTTTCTTTCTCGTCTGTCCGCAAACTGTGCGACTGGCTTTCAGTGCTGCTTTCTTATTTGCTGCTTGTACAGTTTATTTCACATTTCCATCCAGGCTGATGCTTGTGCTTTGACAATGTTGTTCTTTGAAGAGAGCTCACAATTTCATGGTAAATATATTTTCTCTAAAAACAAATGCCGATGACCTTCGACCACTGCATAGCCAGTTTCTACCAAAAAATATGAAAACATGCCAGTGACACTTGATTTATTCAGAAACAAAGAAAGTCATTTTCCTTGTCACTTCATAAATTCAGTCTACTCTTCTCTCTGCAGCCTCAAAACACAGACGGGGAAAGATGCATTTCACAGGATTCTCTGTTGTAAATGGGATATGTTGGATTTAGTTCCTCAGTGTTTAGTGTTAAACTAATGTTTTCCCTCTCGGGTGTTGAACCATACAGCTGTGGCGTCATGTTTGCAACACAGGGACGTCTGAGGGACGGATTTTGGTCAAGTGCTAGATGCAGAACAGATACTATAGTGTAATATTGCCTAAATAAGTCGTGTGTGTATGCATGTGTGTGTCTTTGTTATGTGAGACAAGAGAACGCATCCATTTAATGCAATTCAGTGCAGCCATGTAGAACATAACTTACTGATCAACAGCAGAATGTACGGAACACCGGTCCCCACCTAATTTATATCAAATAGAACTCATAATTTATCTTTAAGTGCCACTCCAACAAATTATTCTACATGCAGGATAGTTTTCTGATATTTCTGATATATGATTTAAAAGAAAATAATCTGTGTTAATTAGCCTTAATGTGAACACAAGTTATTTGATGTGTGAAGCTTGACAAAAGGTTCTCTGCAGAGCTTCCCACGGCATTTGTTTCTTAGCAGATTGCTTTGTATTTGTAGAGAAAGAAGGTTCCACAAAAAAAGCTACACAATTGACTTCAACATTATTTTTTTAATCATTGTCATTTGGATTTTGGATATTGGATATTTTCCTGTTTGGCCTCACACTAACAATGCAGTATTGATTAATGCCCCTTAAGAGTCATGAAGTGACACTATTATTCTCATAAGCACAAATCAAATGGGACCAACAGAAGAAGAATCAGTGAAAAAGAGTCATATTGATCTGGTAGTGCAGCACAAAGGGAAAACAGAGATTACAAATCCTTCTCTAATTTCATTTTAAGGGCTTGTTTACCTTTTACTGCATTCTTTTGTGACAGAAATGAAGTTATCCCTCACTGTGTTCCTGTATGAGATAAGTACACAAGAAAAATGCCTTCATAATGTTGTGACTTGTATCCAAATTGGACACAATCGCTCTAAAGAAAAGATGAGTACCATTATTTATACATATCACTACTTCGGTATAATTTCTCGAAAGGTATACATTAATATGTTGCTGACAATCAGTGGGTGAGTGTGTGGGTGCTGCTGTTGCCCAGTAGAGTATGTTGTTAGACCTAAAGATGTCATCTGGATTGTGTGTGAGTATGTGTGTGTGTGTGAGAGAGAGAGAGAGAGAGAGAGAGACTTTAAAAGAATAATTCAACATTTTGATAAGTGTGCTTATTCATTTTATTGCAGAGAGTCAGATTGATACCATCATGTCGCTGCTCAAATGCAACACTATCGGAAGAAATAGTTTGGCACATAACCTTGTTAAAAAAAACTTGTTTTTACAATTTAGTTTTTGTATGGATTAAATAAAATGGACATGTTATGTTTGTTTTTTGTAATTAGTGAGCTTTAGAGGTGTAAGTAAGTGGATTTTTTTACTTTTGGATTCAGCCATGCCAGCTGTTTCCTTTGGTTTCCAGTGTTTATGCTAAACTAAGATTTATACGTAGGTACAGTCATTAAAGCAGTATCAATTTAACTCATAAAGAAAAAGAGCATTTACCAAAATGTAAATCTATTCCTTTAATGCTGTCCAATCTGGCTTGCATTCTAAGGGATCAAATTTCTCCTTCACTGTCTTGTGCGTATAAACATAAACGCCTTGTTCATGTTGGAGAGACTGTTTGGATGTGTCGTTAATGTACTGATATGTGTGTGTGTGTGTGTGTGTGTGTGTGTGTGTGTGCGCGCGCGTAAGCTGAGTCTAAATTGTCTTTCACATATTTTTCTACTTTTTTCTGTTGCGGTGTTTTCATCCCTGAGATGAAAACACAGCTCAGTTGGGGACCACGGAAATATATTTACACTAAGAGAAGAAAAAAAACAACTAATGTATGCAGTGTAGAATTTAATCTGCTGTTCATTAATAGACTCGGGGTGCTCTTTCGCTGATACAATTAAGTCTTTAAGACAAAATCCCATCAAAGATAGCCGGTCTCAGCGATAACGTGCGGTATATTCTGTAATAAAACATACAGAAAAGGATCACAGCTGAAATTCAAAAAGACAACTTTACCCTCTAATCCTTATGTATTCAACCAGTCGTGACGCATGTTTGTATCGTATTGTCTGACTTCTTGGACGTCCTGTTTGCCAGCTGTTTTTGTCTAAAGCAAGAACTAGTGTTTTCACTGTTGTATGATGACATAGATTTGTTGCTTGCAGTGATTGTTCTTAATCAAAGTGGGGTTAAAATTGGTGAAACTTGAGTGTGTGTTCTGAAAGTAAGTTAGTGGTGACTGTGCTCCTTGTTTACCTTGGACCCAGGTAACTCTTTTTATATCTATATCTATATATATATATATATATATATATATATATTGCTGAATTTATGAGGAGGATTCTTGTAATCGTGCAATTCATCTTGTCACAGAGGTACAAGATAGGGCAGGAAAAGGGCAATACGCTTAAGGAGAATAGAGCTGAAAATGTGCATAAATTAAGTCAAATTGACAAATACTCGTTTGTTCATGTGAGTCTGTTTTAAGAGGGGTAAGTGTGAGCAATGAAGTGGAGGTTTTTCCCAATTCTTAAGAAATAGGAAGCCTGTGTTAAATCCAAAATGACCACAGTTTATAAACTCATCAAACTAGCCCCCTCTGTCAAATTGAAGCTCCTGTCCAAAATGTAAAAGTTTACTATTTAATGTCACTATGTGTAGAATTTGCATTATATATATGAAATATGGGATGATATATAATATGGGATGATATATAATATGAGATGATATATAATATGGGATGTGTTAGTGAACACCAGCCTGAAGACTTACCTTAATGATGGCAGTCTGATAAAAGAATGGAGGACATTTTATGGCATGGTTTCTGTCTCAACTCTTAAGAGCACATGGATCCATTCTGAATATATTCTGAAAATAAAGGGCCGACCCATGCCAGAAAACAACTCCATCTGAAAGAATCCTTCACTGTAGTTTGGAATGAAGGGATTTATGTTGCGTTATCTTTAGTTTGACTCTGACCTGTTTATTAAATGATAGAAGTTCAACTCTAAATGTGAGTTCAATTCAAAAAAATCAATGTACTATGTGTAGAAACTGTAGATGTACGTACGTGCAAGTTTGGACTTCGTGGAACAAAAGATCAAGGAAAAAAATTCCAAAAAATGTTCAATATGACACAAAAATCTATTGCGTGTTGTCTTTGTGTTTTGTAAATGAAGGCTGAATATCTTGGTAAATTCAGTATTTATTACTTGTGGATATTGAGAATATTTTAGTGATGCTGAAAAGGTGCTGTATTTATTTTATGTGAGAGTTGTTCATTATGCTGGGATTTGCACTTTTGTGCCATTCATCCAGTTCAATGAAGAAAATGATAAATCATAATGGAAATAAAACTTGAAGAAAGAAAACTAATGTCATGGTTTGCATTGCACAGCATTAAGTCAACTTAAGTTCAGAGTTTTTCTTTAAACTTTAAATGTCAGGAGGTCATGCTTTGCAACATTATCCACCTGGATGCACTTAAAGTTAACATGATTACCTTAAGATTATAGGGAAAAAGAAAACAAGTAAATGCCACACAATAGTTTTTTTCCCTTACTTTAAAAAAGGATAGGATCAACTTCTCAAAGTCTGTCTTAAAACAATACTTATACCCATATGTACATTGAAAAAGGTTTTGCTTGCTGTAATCATTCCTCCTGTTCATCAGATAGACAGACAGACATGGAATCCTCTAATCACATCAAGGGGAAACAAGCAAAGAACGATGCCACACTGGTTCTGTCTGTTGCGAGCCCTCTTGTAGCCAGCAATTGAAGAATGTTTAAATCAAACCCTCCAATGAATAAAGTATTTACATATATTTACAATATACATTGTCTCGGAAACTCATCTTGCCAACATAGGGGTAGGCTGCATCAGAATCAATGCCTTGGTTTTTAATGACGTGTTGGAAGGCGTTTGTCATGAAACATCCGTGGGACCCGTGGTTGCCGAATTTTATGGAGCAATCCAACAGGTTTTGAGGACTGAGGGACATCCGGACGCCTGAAGTCTTCTTGAGTTGCCCCACCAGAGCTTCAACTGCATTGAAGGCCCAACAAGAGGCAAAAAAACCCTAGAAGAAATAAAAGTATAAGTAAATGTAGACTTCAAAAAGACAACCAAGTCCTATTTTTTATGTTGATGTGTACTTCAAGGTATACCTCACCTGCATTTTAACCTCAGTTACCAGGCCTTCATCCCTATAGAGAGGTGTTAACCCTGATAAAGTTGGAAGGACCCCACTCCAGGTCAGAGGGTACGATGGTGCCCGCCAACGTGCCAGTGATCTCCTCTGTGGTCTACAAATGAAGAAAACAAAACATCACCAATCAGTGATCTCTAAGTACCTGTTTTTTCTTGCCACAGCTTTGAGGCTACATACAGTGGTTTAATGGGGAAAAAATGGGGGTGCCTGTAGTCTGCCCACCAGGTCTCCCAGGTGTTTCATTGCCAGCTCATAGGTGTGTAAGCCCAGGGAGGTTTCCAGGTTATGGACATTAATCAATACCAAGTTTTCTTCCCATATCTGCCTGCGACCCGACTCCTCAATCTGGAACAGTTGATTACATCACACTCTGATACTAGTATACTGCATGTAAAGGAGTTTTCTTCAAAACAACAAATTAAAACAGGTATTGCATTCATACAGAATTCAAGTAATAATGAAGAGGCAACTTAAATTAAAATCAGATATGCCTAAACCAAATTCAGTTTGGGTTGACTGGCTATTCATTTAATTCACTGGATGCACAAATGCATCACACATTCACACTGTTAAGCCACTCAAAAAACAGTTGTTTTAAGACTTTTGTTTCACTTGGTGAAAATAGACTATTATGCATCGTTTTCCATTGTTCCCAGTGTCCATCCAGTTCTGAATTGATAATGGCCGCTGCAAATCCACACGATGGTGAGAAGCAGGTGCCGAAACATTTTTGGATCTAGGGAAAGAAGAACTTGTCATAGAAACAAAGAAAACAAATGTTTTTGCTCAGCATTAATTGGACATCTTAATTAGTTCCTACTGAAACGCCACCAGCTGATATCAATTATTATTTAGAATCAGTGAAAATAATACCTGACTAAACCCATTAGTAAAGTGTATGTTTATTTGTACAACACAAAATCAGTGAAGGCATGTTGTATGTTGGAAAAAGTTGATGGAAGAAGATGCATTTAAAAAAATGATAGGTTATTTCCAATGAATATCAGATGTTCACTGGTAGATGATGCTATACTCTTCCAGATGTCCCATTTTTTTTTAAATATATGGCTATATATTATGCCATTACAAGAGAAAACCTTTACTAAAAACCTAAAATTAATGTTAGTCATCATCATTTGCTGCTAAAATATGACCAACCTGAGGAGATGCACCATGCAAATGGCACACCTGCAAACCAACCTAAATGTTTTAGCCAATAGGGGGAACCAGACACACGCTGTAAACACAGCACTTTTATTTCATCACCTTTTAACTTGACATGGTGTTGTTGTGTCCAAACATTGCTTATTTCACATTCAACAACTTTTTAATTTAGTGTGTACCTCTTTTACCTCTTTTAGCTCTGTTTTGGTCTCTATCAACTCCTAGGGAAATATCTGTCTCCAGCCTCTAAATGCTCCACCAGCTAACCTTTACAGTCTACGCAGCTAACCTTAAACACATTTTACAGGTGAGCGCCTGTAAAACTTTGTAGTGAAAAGAGACAACTTCACCTGTTTTTCAAGAGCCAGAAGTCTTGTCCCCTGTCTGTGCCGTGGCCCACAACCAGGACAGCGAGATTTGTGAACTTTGGGTTGCAGTTGGGTACGCTGTATGCACCTGAAAGATAATGTCATTTGGTGATATATACCTAGTATATTTCTTCTGAATGTGAAAGCTTTTGTACCATATTGCAGAGTAGGGCCTTTTTATGCAAGTTATCAGAAAAAGATCACAAGTTGTATACAAGAGAAATAATTAAGCAAAAGTCATACTACTTTAAACATTGTATTTTGTACTTCTGTATTTATTTTTCAAGTCCTCCATGAGATAAATGGAATGAACAGACATTTTGGCAACCAAAGTATAAAGTATAACATAGCCTACTGCACATCTCACGTTAACCATTAAATACACAGAAGCCCCCGCCTCACCTCCTCTGTAGTGATGAAAAGATTGCAACATGGCGTTGACGGCCACAGCAACGGGCCCCACCCCTCACTTCCGCTCAAACCGCCATGAAAATGCCCACCACCTACAATATCAGTGCACAACACAATAATCAGCAAACAACATAAATGAGATCATAAACAACATACCATATGTGGCTCCTACAGTTTTGTTGAGCAATACAGCCTTTTTAAACCCTGGTGCTTAAATTACCCAACTGTAAAAGCCTTTTCATTCTTCTCTCCCACACACCATACCTATTCCCGGCCTTTTTTTTTTCTTCTTAATCCCAAATTTATTCCTCTTTCACCAGCCGACCAGTGTATCATGGTATAATAATTTCTGACCAGGATGTAGACCTCCTTGTCATGCTAGATGGCTGAGAGATGTATTTTCTCACTTAAAGGAACACTATGTAACTTTTAGCGGAAGCTGTATTTTCAATTACAGAACCTGTAGGGGGACCAAATCAGCAGGTCGCGCAAGCTTTAGTTCCAATAAGACAAACTGTAGGGGGTCCGAAGCGGGAAAAGTTAATTAGCGTTATTTAAAATTGGTCAAAATAAAGTACTCTGCAGGGAAGCAAGTTCAAGTTTTATGAGGTATGGGGTCCTTTTTATGTTACTTTGATAACTTTAAGGATAGAAAAGACTGGGATGACCAATCATAGGTGACACCTCTGGTTCAGTACGGTCTTCTCTATCTGTGATAGGATGATGACTTTTGGTGTAGCTCTTGTTTTCTTCCTTTTTCTTTTTTGAATAAGGTGTATTGTATAATGTTTATCTATTTGTTTAATGGTTTAAACTTAAAATTATTTTTTCCCTTTTTGTAACCACAAACAACCACACACGTGGATTGGGGTGGGATCTGCTTTTGTTGTGGACCGTTTGTTGTGTCTATGAATCTAAGTAGTCTAAATGCATTACTAAGAAGAGTTAGCATTTACCTTCTTGCAGAATAATTAGCAAAAAAGTGCACCCATTTTTACCGGACTAGAGAAACCATCACACTTAAGAGGAAGTATAGTTTCCTCATACACACACTGTTGTTTTTTTCACTCTCTTTTTCAGTGCATCTGCTTTCTGTCCATCATGTGAAACTAATTTACAACTAGCTGCAAGGGCCCAACTGCCACTGCAGTACCAGAGCTGGAAGTGGCAAAAGTTACATGATAGAAATAGCCCACATGTAAATGAAAATACATACAAGAGGAATGAGGAATATACATATATATATATATATATATATATATATATATATAATATATACAAGAAAGCTGTGAATATAAATGTTTAGTGATACATTTAGAAAAAAATCCACAGATGATTTGTGATCATAAAACTGTGATAAATTGATAGAAAAGACCAGCTACCTGTGGGGCAGCTGTTCTTCCCTTGCCTTGTTTGTGTGTTCTCTCCCCTTTCCCTTGTGTTTCTGTCTGTTGTGTCGCAACTCTACCTGGAAGTAGGTCAAGGGGCATGGCCGTTCATCCATCCTACCTGCACAGTTGCGGCCAATTCCATGATTCACCTCTGCAATACCCGGGCTGATCTCCCTATTGGCGCCAGATTGTTGCATCCACCAGTGTGGTAACTTGGCTCCGAAAACTTTGTTTGTGTCTAGTAGGGTATCTCGTTGTTCCTAGTGCTCCTGTTTGATAACCTGTTCCTCCGTTTAGGAGACCTGCTTCATTCCCTGTTGTTACCTGCTGGTCAGCCTGCTCCTCGCCCCTCTGACTTTGTCATCTCCATGCTTGGATTCAATGAAACATTTTGGATTCTCCACTGCCTGCCTGTCTCGAGCATCGGTCCAGACCTGAGTTATCTCGCCCTGTCTCTGCTGTCTTTGATCTCTCTTAACACACTTTATTAAAACCCCTTTAAATCTATACTATGTGTCTAGTGTGGTATTTCTGTGTTCTGGGTCAGAACTGTAATTTTAACACCATCGCCATTTTCTAGACTAGGTCAGTAACAACAACTTGCTGAATTATGTTAGGGCTGACCTTGTTAATTGGCAAACACAAGAAACCACAATTCACATTTATTACTAATGATGCACATTTCTTAGTTTGTTATGAGAGCTGCAGTTCGTTGCAACTTTCTGAGGGAAAGAAACTTCATCAAAGCTCTTAGGCATGTTAGTCTTCACTGGTCTCTTGATTTGATTACGATTATCCTGTAAACCATTAGATATGATTCAATATCAGCAGTCATATATATATATATATATATATATATGAACCCTTTTTATTGTATCTGCTCTTAAAAAAAGACACTTCATGAATGTAGAGGAGTCTAAACACAGCAAACAAAGGGCAAAAACAAAAGTAGCATCCAGAAAATTAACAAGTAACATCAATAGGCAATAATCGATTATGGTCTGTCACTGCATCAATGCAGAATTGGCCGCGTCCGCATTGTGATGCAGTGATTAAATTCAACATCTCCAATAAATAGGGACTGAAAGTTTCTTGGATGAAAAGCTGGTGTGGTTTTCTCTTGGCTAACGTGTTGCTATATAGTAATGTAAATTCCGGCTCAAGAAGAAGGTTTGTGTAAATTTTAATAATTCTCCTTCAGTACTTCATATTTACAGCTGTTACACCTGTTTCTATGTGTGCATATGTTAACCACATATTTACAAAATGAATAATTACATGACTCATAGGCACTAAGGGAATATTTTAACATTTTGGGAAATGTGCTTATTTTTTATTGATGAGTTAGAGGAAAAGCTTGGTACCACTCATGTCTGTACGATGAATATAAAGCTATAGTGAGCAGCTAGTTAGCTTAGCTAAGCATAAACACTGAAAACGGGGAAACAGCTTGCCTGGCTTTGTCCAAATTCTAACAAAATCTGCCTAATATATCTGTTTTGGACTTTTTCTTGGCACATTATCTTGTCATCACTTTGAGGTTTCCTTGGAAACCATCAGAGACACCAGGAAGTTATTTCTCCCAGCCAAGAAGTATTCTGGCATGTAACCGCCCTCTTTGTTTTTTTGTACAGATTAAACAAATGAGATACAGTGTCTTAATTAGTGACCTTTAAAGGTGCTGGTAGGCAGATTTTTGTTACCTGACAGAGCCAGGTTAGCTATTTCAACCTGTTTCTTATCTTTATGCTAAGCTAAGCTAACTGGTTGCTGGCAGTACTGCAGTTTCATGGTATGATATCAATCTTCTAATGTAACTCTCGGCAGGAAAGTAAATAAGCTTATTTGAAACTGTTGCTGATTATGTAATTTGAAATGTCCCTGGGTAAAATTTGGCTGTTGACCCTAGTTGCAAATCATCCCCCATCTCTCCCTCCCCTTGTTTCTGTCAGCTTTCTACTTTACTCTAACAAAGGCATAAGATGTCCAGCAAGATAATCACCCAGAGACATCACAGCATTCACCACTACAGGGTGCAGCAATGACGAAACAACATGATGGTAAAAATACAAGAGGATATTATGCAATTAGGACCTCTGATTTGGCTGAGGCTGTAATTGGCGTTCATAACTGATTTTCTCTTCGGGGGTTGGAGAGAGATTCGCTGATGAACGTAGGATTCCTGAGGTACCAGATGGTAAGTTCCTGACTTGGCAGCAGCTTTTCTTCTGTGGTGTGGCACACACCTTATAATGCAGCTGAGCAGAGAGGCAGGAAATTGTTTTTTTTTTTTAATATAACTTTCATTAAATGGAGTGAGTGTTCGCCAATGAAACAATTTAACAAAGGGAGCATTGTAGGAGTACAGAGCAGCTAAATCCCAAATGTAAAAAATGCACAAATAAATGTACTGTCAAAATTCTGCTGCTAGGCTTTTAACCCACACGAGTAAAAGGGCACATATTACTCCAGTTTTAGCTTCACTTCATTGGTTACCAGTGATATTTAGAATGCACTTCAAAATCTTGGTCCTAACTTTTAGAGCCTTAAAAGGACAGGCACCCCCATATACATTTCTGACCTGATACAGCTGCGTACATCCTCCCGTAGTCTGAGATCAACAGGCCAGAAGACTTTTAGTTGTCCCCCTTACACATTTTAAAACTAGGGGGGACCGTTCATTTCAAGTTGTTGCTCCAAGGTTGTGGAACACTTTGCCTCCTTCCATGCGCTGTTTAGATTGTGTGGAAAATTTTTAAAACTCAGTTGAAAACTCTGCTTTTTTTTAACTAGATTATAGGGTGTTTAGGCTGGTTTTATGTGTTTGTGTTATTCTTTTGTTTCTTTTTGTGATGTATTGTATGTATCAGAGTTGTTAATGCTTTCTTTTGTTGTGAAGCACTTTGTGATCTTTATCTGAGAAAAGTGCTATACAAATAAATTTTACTTACTTACTTACTTACTAATTTAAGTCTTTTAGAGACCTGTGATGAGATGAGAGATCATTCAGTCACGGGTGAAAGAAAGCAAAGTCAAACCAGAGTCGGCAAATTTGAAATGCATATTACTGCCCATCTCTTATGATTGAACCTTGACATATTGATTTAAATGCTAATGTGTTACTCTGATCATTCATTGATGCTGAATATGTGGAAATATCACGATTGTTGGAACTTGTTTGTAACACCAGCTGTGGGGAAAACCCACCCTGCAGGTGTGGTTTAAAATGACCTTGGTACTATGTCTGGTAACCAGAATTTTCTGTGACTCCAAACCAGTTTAACCCTTTTAGTTTTCATGTCAGACCTGCAGAAAACCCATTCACAGACTTCATGATCTTCTCTTCCATGGTCCCCAATTTCAGCTTGTGTACTTTTTTTCAAAGGAGATAAACATCCAGCTATCTCAGATGCAGGCGTGTATTAACTAAGTCTTGAGAAAAGAAGATCCTGCTTACCGCTTATCACAATCTATTAATCATACCAGTGTTTTAGTCCCTTTGGACCTTCGTCAAGGGTGTTTTAAACAATTCTTGATCTTCAACATAGATCTTAAATAGATAATGCTCCGCTCATTTTGTGTGCACAGGTGTGGGACTCCTCTTTTCTTGTGATTGCTTTTTTATTTTATTTATTTAGGTGAAGGACTCCTATGGGAGTGTCTCTCAGTAATTGTCGTGTGTGTACAGTCTGTCACATTATAGGTAAAGTAAAATGAAGACCGGGCAACCGGACAAGTTAGAAACCCCAACACAAGTCTATTTACAAGACTATTTATAGAAATTCTGATAAATGAAAACCAGAATCCACACTCTGAGGGCCTGTAGCTGAAAGGCCTCCAGTGTTTGTGGTACCTTGAAGAGTTGAGTATTTTAGCCTAAGTTGTTTATTGTTCCAAATATACTGCTAAAATAAAGTATCGAGTTTCTTCCAGAAATGTAAAGGTGGGGGTAAGGGGTTCATTGTACTTAAGAAATTCACACAGGGAACACTGTCCTCCTTTACAAATCAAACAGTTGATGTGTCTTCGTCAAACTTTCAAAACTGACAGACCAGAGAACCGAAAAGATATGCCTTTATTTTTAAGTGTCAGTGCTTAAATTCATTCCCATCTGGTGTTTGCGCCTGAATCTCTGTGTTTGGCTGACCTGTGTGCCTGCCTCCTGTCATCCAGTGCAGTGTGTTGGATGGAGTCCACAAGCTAGTGTATATAATCCCCCAGCATGCACCGAGCTCCCATCCGTCCAGAGCCAGGTTATTGTTGCCATGAGGACAGCGAAGCAACAGGGAAACTGAGCTGCAGCAATACGCTTCCTCCGGTCTTGAATATATTTAAGTATGGGAGGATGAAGCTATCTTGTTATGATATGTCTGTCTTTTTCTCTCAGATTGCAGGTTTCATTTGGATGTATTTCTGAGCAACAGAGGTGGATCTGACAGACCAAAAACAATTTACTCTAATCTTTAAATTCTCCTTCCTTGTGTCAACAATTTAATCAGAAACAAAACACCCACTTGCAAATACGCTTGTGTTTTTTTTTTTTTTACACCACAAAAATGGAGCTATCACCATGACGAGCCCTCCAGGCTGAGGAGACGGTGAGTTGCAATACTTAATTTTCCTCTGCTCCCCCCCCTCCCCCATATGATCACTATAATTCTGAGCCTTTGATAACACTATGTTTTGTATTTGAGCTCTCTAAGCTGTCAGGCCCCAGTAAATAACTGTGATTTCACCTTTGTACAGTCCCAGAGGAGTTTAAGAGGAGTCAGTCTCCATCACACACTGCTCTGGGGAGCTGCTGTCATCACCACCAGTCAGGCTATACAGTATTCCCCAGCTAGATAATGAGATATACAATTACCACCTTGAAAATAGGATTTCAAAAACAGAAAGATTTTAATCTTCTCCCTGATTCCTTCTATTCAAAATTAGACTTTGTAAGTGGAGTTTTCAAGGTGACCACAAAGATATCAGTGGAAAATAATTTTGGAGCACCTTTGATATACAAGCATTAAATATGTCTAACGCATGACAAACTTGATCAAAGCTCATTGAGCATGCTTGGATTTTACATGTAGAAACAGCCCTTTTTCAAAAGTAAGAGTAATCTGTCCTACTGTAGTATTTCTGTGTCCGTCCGTCTTCTCACATGTTGCAGCATTCAGCAGAACAATGTGAGGAGATCTGAGGGTGGCATCACCCTTCTAACACTCCCTTGGCAATTTAAACAGCACGTTTAAGCAAGTCACACATTTTTTGATGAGCTGATCCCTTAGTCATTTTTACAGGCTTACAGGTTTACTACCTAATATTCTTGTATCCATGTTAAAAGTAATGATTACATATATACATATTCATGTGACATGCCAATATATCTTGTTGCATGGATTATTTTAGTTTTAGAGTTATTGTGTTATTACTGATAGCGGTCACATCATCACACCAGTGGACATACAGTATAACCAGTGGACATACAGTATAATGTATAGAAATATATTTTTGCTTTTGCCATCCCCCTAGAAGTGAATTTAGCAATGGTTCATATAAAGAGAGTTTTTGATGATCTGTAGTGGCAGACCCGAGTATCAGGAAAATACCCCTATAATGTAATCTTTAAAGTTTAGATCTAGTTGTGCTTGTTTTGTTGCAGCCAAACATCATCTTCCTTTGCTGAAATGAAGCTACAAAGTTTCATATCTTACATTTGACAATAAATTGTGCAAAGGGAAAAAATAAACCAAGGGAAAAGTCTGAAATCTGCTTTCATAGTAACCAGTTATCTAAATAAACAAAAAATAAAAGCCAAGGATTATGTGTTTCTCTGACATTATAATGTGCCCAGCGAGGTGATGTTTATGACATTTGATAACAGATAATTGAGCGGTTGGGTCGTTAAAGGACCACTGAGCTTTCAACATCTCTGATGGTGGCCAGTGAATGGAGGTTTCTTAGCAAGAAAGCAAGCAAGACAACTTTATTTATGTACCATTTTTGAAATACAACTTGCAAAGGAAGAAGAAAAGCTATGAGAGGGAGGATAAAGAGAGAGAAAAATAATAAATTAAGTGCACCTACAACACATATAAGGCATACAATCAAGAGATTGCCAGTGAAAACAAATTAGCTTTTAACTGCTTTTTAAAGATGTGTACTGATTTGGTTTGTCTGAGATCTTGCAGGAGGCTGTTCCAGGATGGATGACACAGCTGTTACCTCTGTATCTTATCATCTTGGATTATGGCAGCACTGTAAACAACATAAATATAAACTGAAAATATTGACACTCAAAGTTTGACAAAGATGATTCAGCACCACTGTCTGATAGCATTTCACCTCATCTCCTTTGCTTTATGTCTTTTCTCTTCAGTAGACCATTTGTCTATAAAGACAGGACCATCAGCAGCTGTCTGATTATTAAAATAGACTTCCTGTTATCTAAGAGATGAGAAAAGCATTAAACTATTTTCCGTTAAAAAAGAACAGATGAATGCACCAGGCTGCACCTTAACCCTATCGGCTTTCTTGTGTTTATGTGTTGCAGAAAGTCATGTTTCCCCCATTTTCACAATTGTGACATCAGTAAATATCAATTCCTCACTTTTCTCAGCTGTCTCTCTCTCTCACACACATGCAGACAGGCCAACAGATGTTTGAGAGGATTGCTGTCCACCAATGGCTGTGCTGGGGAACTCTCTACTTCTTGGCAGCGGGGGTGGCATTATCATCTGAAACACGCTGGCTGTGTCCAAAGTCCTGCCACTGCAACACCGTGCTGCTGGAGGTGAACTGCTCTGATGGCCAATTTACCACAGTACCCAACGGTCTCCCACAAAATCCTAAACTACTAAACCTAACACATAATAAGATTAAGACTCTGGTGCACCAACAGTTCCGGACATTAACACAACTTTTTGATTTGGATTTGAGTGACAATATTATGGTAATAATTGAAGTGGAAGCCTTTCTCGGCTTGCAAAGTCTGATAACTCTGCGTCTTGCCCGCAACCGTCTGAAGATTATTCCTGTCGGAGTGTTTGCTGGTTTGCCAAAACTGAAGTTGCTGGACATAAGCAGCAATGAGATCCTTGTTTTTCTAGATTTTACTTTCCGTGACTTAACTGCCCTGCAGTTTATTGAAGCAGCAGATAATGACTTAGTTTTTATTTCTCATCAAGCTTTTACTGGCTTAACCAGTCTGCAAGAGCTGCGCCTTGATGGCTGCAACCTCACTGCTGTGCCAACAGAGGCACTGACACAGCTTGGGAGCCTGAAACGTCTTCATTTTTACCGAATGGGCATCACCACGCTGCCAAACTACTCTTTTCGTCACCTAGAGCGTCTGAAGGAACTTCTCATTAGTCACTGCCACTGGCTGGAGAACCTGTCAGGAAACAGTCTCTTTGGCCTAAATCTTACATCCCTAACCATTAGACACTGTAACCTCAGTGTTGTCCCCTACATCTCTTTGCACCATCTTGTATATCTTGTATACCTTGACCTTTCTTTTAACCCAATCACCTACATTCATGAAAACCTGTTTGGAGACTTGCTCCGGCTCCAAGAGCTCCATCTGGTGGGAGGATCATTGCTACGTATCGAAATCGGAGCATTCAAGGGTTTGGCAAATTTTAAATTGCTAAATGTATCTAAAAACTTTCTCACCACACTTGAGGTAGGAGTTTTCCATTCAGTGGATGCCCTAAGAACTCTGGGACTTGATAACAACCCACTAGCATGCGACTGCCGTCTGCTGTGGGTGGTGCAAAGACAACAATATCTGGAATTTGATGGAAATCCACCAACTTGCACTACCTCCGTCCAGTTGCAGGGATGGTATTTTCTAGACTTTACTGAAGCTGAGCTCCCAGGCCTGCTCACTTGTCGGCAGCCTAGTATTCTAAACCCTAAACCTCAAGAAGTGAGAGTAGATCAAGGACACACGGTTGTGTTTTATTGCAATACAGAAGGTGACCCTCTGCCATCTGTCACCTGGATAAGTCCGCAGCTTAAACCTCTATCACCTATTGGTAGAATACGGACTCTCTCTAATGGCTCGCTGGAGGTTCGCTATGCTCAACCTCAAGACAGTGGTACTTATCTCTGTGTGGCCTCTAATGCGGCAGGAAATGATAGCCTGCTTGTCAGCCTTTATGTCCGAGCCTTTTCATCATCTTCTAAAAAACCCTTTCATTTTAAAGGTTGGTTTGCTTTTCCATCTGCTTCTCCAGGTGTGAATGGAAATCAGAGTATCCCATTAGATGTCAAGACGTTACTGGTAGCTGCAACCATTGGATTGATTTCATTTTTCAGCTCTGTGAGCGTTTGTTTCATCTTCATGTTTTTCTGGAGTAAGAGTAAAGGGCAAATAAAGCACACAGCCACAATAGCATACGTGCCACGAAGCGCTGTGTCAATTAGTAATGGCGGGAAAGGCAACTATATGGAGACAAGCAGGTTCACCATGAAACTAATATGAGTCAATAAGTTTTCACTTGGTTTCACCTAGTACATTCACATATAAAACTTGTATTTTAATTTCCATTAATAGAGATAATTAATTTAATTTTAGGGCATGTAAACTTGTTTCCAGCAGAGGCTGACTGTTGATTAATTCATATAAACTAAAGCATGTTAGCCTTTGTTGTGCAATAGTGAAAAAAGACAAGACATACTGGAAATTGCAAGTAGCCTATAAGACCTTCTGGACATTAATACAATTTTAAGTTTCATTTTAGGAACATACAGTATAACCTAGATGTTGACATCATTATAGCTTCATTTACTTATATAGTGTCTCTTTTATGAGGCGGATGCTTCACTATAACAAAGCCTGAAAGTAAAAAAACCAAAGTAAGCAATATTTAATGAGCATAATGCATGTACTATGTAGAGATGTAAATTACTCAGTTGATTGTGCGTTGCTTATATTGCATTTGTTGATGTTAATATATAAACAATTTAAGAACTTGTTTGTTTTGTCTATTTGGTTTCTAAAGACCAGATGATATAATAGACTTTTTAAATGAAATAAGTATGATGGACCTCAGATGGTAGCCGTAAGATAAAATGTAGTATAGCAATGTTAACCTTATATCTATGTTAATGTACACATGACTTCCATTTATGTAGCATGTCATTTCTACTATTTTATTTTTTATTTCAGTTTTGTTGGGTGATTGTTGCAATCCTTATTTAGTGGATGTGTGGATTGTATGTTTTCTTTTCCAATAAAGCCCTTCATAAGTTTGCTTTCTAACAGTAGCACAAAATTATTGTGCTTTCAAAAATGTATTTTTGGTGTGCTTATTTGGTGGTTCTTGGTTGAAAAATGTAGGCATACATCAAAACATCTGAATCGGTATGGTAAGAATTGTGTTTGCTTGATAAACAGGTTAAATAGGCTAAATTATTTATTTTAACACTACATACATACATACACAGACAAAGCTAAAGTATGGTGTCACTGTATGCCGGGAGCACACAAAGAGCACTTTGTATCTTTGTAACATTCATTTTCAAAGTTCATTGAAATTATATGGTTGCCATGACAATACATTAGTGATCAACTAGTTTCTATGACAACAGTATAAAAAATGTTGTGGCCACCATTGTAAATGTACCAGCCAAATGATTTGGAAGTTAAGATAATTTCATAATGTATTTATATTTTCTTTTGCTAACATTAGGTATTTACCATAGACAGTTAAAGGTATTTACAGAGACAACAAAGGACATGCCTCATGGCCCGCCTTATTTTGCCTTTTTTAAGCCTCTTATTGGCTTACCATGATATGCATACCCTAACCTTAACCAATCCCTACTTCTCATGCCTAAACCTAACTACCATACAGCTCAACAGTTCCGGAAGTAAAAATACAATGCAATTTCTCCATTTACAATTGGAACAAGCCATTAAATCGTAACTGTCCATGGTAGACTTAAAACCAGCTAGTAGTACTTCATTACTCACAATTTTGAACAATCCCACAATCCCACAGTGATGCCTTTGATTGGCGAAACTCTTGCTGGTGAGGCGGGGAGCTGTCGGTACCAAGGGGGTAAGCCAGCCTCCACTAAGTGTAGCACCTATGGCGCCATTTTTATGCTACCTAGCACTGACTCATTGACTCATTGACTTCCATTCATTTTGACATCTTTTTGACAGCTAATAACTTTACATCTGAAGCATTTAAAGACTCTGTTTGTCCATTGTTTATTTCTAAAAAAACACAACAATGTATAAAAAGCTCCATTACCTTGTATCTCACGTTATAGCCCCGTAGCAGATGTTTTTGTAAAAATAGGCTAACGATTGTGTCAAAACCACGCGACTTACTGTCACATAGTAGAGGAAATACCAAACAGTACAGGATAAGCTCGCAGGCAGTTTTGACTTATGTTAGCTGTTTATTTACTAATGTTAAATAGCATTTTAGTTAGCAATAATTAGCCCCTGCCCATGTTATCTCCTAACATATACCTACGCTCTCCGTCTCTGCAAGATTCAGAATGATTGAGATTTCTCTTGGTACAGCTACCAGAAGACTTACAACTTTCAGACAGGTTGCTCACGTCACATCTACATCTTCAAGCTCAGTTGGAGTTGCTTACGGGCATGGACCAATCAGATGTCCACATCACTGGAAGACATTGAATGACAGCTGGCCCCCCTATCGCTTACTTGCGATTACTTGCGACAATCCCAGCAGTCCCACACGCAGCCACTGACCAAACGGGAGTGAGAAAGGGTCAAATTAATTTTCTTGTTTTTGATATGAAGACAAGGCGTGTGTGACTCAAACATCTCACATTTACCAACAAAACATACAGCAAAAGACCGTCCTGCCAACATCTATACATTCATCTATACATTCATTAATGTATGCTGTAACGTTTTTTCATTATAAAGTTACTGAAAGTTGCTGCTGTTTCAATCCTGTTGGCTCGTTGCAGCAGGCGGGGCTGCTGCTCCGTTTCTCCTGCAACTGACGTGTGCACACACACACGGTGGATGCAAGAAAAAACACAGATGAGATGTACAGGATGACCTAAATTGAGGACATCTACATTATTGTGGGTGCATTGATAAGTTAAAGTCCAATAAGTACTTCATCAAACAGTATGATTGTGTCCCCCAGCCCAGGATAGTAAATTATGCCTTTATGCTGGATTATTAAGGCGGACCCCTTACTACAGCACATGATGACGGCGCAATGGCCTCGAGTAGGCTACCATGAATAGGACAGGATAGGATAATAGAGACACAGAAATTCCTGTTTTTCAACTTTATGAGGCAAATAGGCTGGTAAAAAGTGACAGGAGGCAGGTGGTCAAAAAAGTTAACTTCAGGCCTTGTAATGGAGCCTTTTATACATTGTCGTGTTTTTTTTTTACAAATAAACAATGGACAAATAGAGTCTTTAAACGTTTCAGATGTAAAGTTATTTTCTGACCAACAGATCCCGTTGTTCTGGACGGAGACCAGTGAAGAAAAATAGAAGCACTTTTCCGTTGATGGCTAGGCGTTACTGCGCATCCTCCAACTTGACAACGTAGATGTGACATGGGCAAAGTGTGTGAAAGTTGTAAGTCTTCTGGTAGCAAAGAGAAATCTCAATCATTCCTAATCAGCAGAGACGGAGAACGTAGGTATAGGTTAGGAGATAACATATACACAGGCGAATTACTGCTAACTAACATGCTAGTTAACGTTAGTAATTAAACCTAAACAGCTAATGTAAGTCCAAACTGTCCCCGTGCTTCTCCTGACAATACGATGATTTGTTGACTATGCGACGGTAAGTTGCGTGGTTATGACGCAAGCTTATTTTTTCAAAAACGTCTGCTACGGAGCAATAACGATCATTAAGGTAATGGAGCCTTTTAGACATTGTCGTGTTTCTTTAGAAATAAACAATGGACAAATAGAGTCTTGAAAACGCATCAGATGTAAAGTTATTCACTGTCAAAGTGGCGCCAAAATGAATGGCAGTCAATGGGATGCTAACGGCAGGTGATGGTGTCACTGCCCAATGTGAGGAGAGTGCAGATTTGAGTCGCACATGTGTCACTTTGCGACGAGTGAAGCTGTGAGTTGCGCGTGCGTCATTTTGCGACAAGTAGCATATTAGATGCTAATGAGAGACTTCTGTAATGTCAATACACTAAAAATGGACCTAATTAACAAAGTTCATTCACTGCTGGCTACAAGTTAGCATCAAACAAAGGCTGTGAGTTGAATGGCGTTTTGAGCTAACGTCAGCAATCAAACAA
The DNA here is from genome assembly GCA_026937815.1 of Etheostoma perlongum. Taxonomy (NCBI): domain Eukaryota; kingdom Metazoa; phylum Chordata; class Actinopteri; order Perciformes; family Percidae; genus Etheostoma; species Etheostoma perlongum. The sequence goes on along the minus strand of CM049384.1, from coordinate 12,864,090 downwards.
TCATAACTAGATCACTGGTCTCTGTCCAGAACAACGGGATCTGTTGGTCCACTTCTTTAACTGTCTATGGGTCTGACTCATAGACTGTATATTATTGATATTGTATTATTAATATTAACGGTCTATGGTCTGACTCAACTGCCATTGGGTGTGACGCATTATGCCGTAAACCGTACATCTGAGCATGTGCAACTCAAATCTGCACACTCCTCACATTGGGCAGTGACAGATGGCTTCGTAGCATTAAAATGGCGCCATGGGAACTACGCGTAGAGAGGAGGGGCTTACACCCTTGGGAGCTACGTGGAGAGCCCCCTTGGCTACTGGTCGTAAAGTGACACATGCACAACTCACATAGCACTTGACTCACATCGGGCAGTGACAGCGGCAGTAGAAAAACCCACATAACAGTTACAGGGGTTTCTCGGTTCTAAACAAATAAACAAGTCAGAAATCACTCATTACGTCCATATTATAGCGTAGTGGTCACGGTGAGCCATTTCCATGGAAAAAGAACATCAAACATTTATTTTTAGCAAGACCTAGCTATGACTTTAAATTAACCTTGCTGGTTACTGCTTTTAGTCTCTCGTTTTTATGGGTCTATCTGTCTTTTATACTGATGATTTGACCCTGTAGCAGTTTGAGATTTGTTTTAAATGTCAAGTGCGTTATGAATAAAATGTAGTATTATTATGTATTGAGTTACCAGATACGGATAGACTATATTATTAATGGACAGCTTATGTGTGACGTCTCCCATTGATTTGTGGAGATCTGATATGAGTCATGTTGATGAGTCGATGATATGAGTGTGATATTATTAATATTATATATGATTATTATTATTATATATTAATATTAACAGTGTATGTTTCAGAGAGCCATTGCATCAGATTTTATTTTGAACAAACACTGTACCCCGGAAGTACATCTACTGCTCCGGATGTATTGGTTAGCGACAAGTAGGCAGTGGCTAGTATTAGAGGTTAGCTGTGTACTTAGCTTGTATTACAATATATAGCTAATAAGGAACATCCTTTTGCATATTAACGTGAATTTAAAGCGTATTCATAACTTAAATAAATATGTGTACGAACAGATAATTGAGTACGCACAGTGAGCGGTAAAAAAGGTCCCTCAAAACACCCTAACGTTATACCGGCTCAAGTTAGCATAACAATAGCACAACGCTAGCCCACGATATAGCAAGCTAGACACCCAGACGTTTCGTTTGTTAGCATTGTTTAGAGATTAGCTACAGCCATGACTCTGGCAGTTGACCGGGAACCCAGAAAGACTGCTGGTAACCGCTTGTCAAAGTTACTGGATGCTGAAGAAGAAGATGAATTCTACAAGACCACGTATGGAGGCTTCAACGATGTGAGTAACCAAAGTGAACTAGCAAGCTAATACGTTAGCATTGGCTCCCAGCTAGCTCTAGTTGGTCTATTGGTTGAAGATGCAATATGTTCATAAATATAATAAAACAAGTAAATAACAAACCTAAGAAACAATAAGGGAAAAAAAACAAGAAATATAAAAGACATGCAATTAGAGCTGTGTAATATATCAATATTATATCAAGCTATATCGTCCTATGAAACTAGATATCGTAAAAGTGGTGTCTTTTCCTGGTTTTAAAGGCTGCATTGTAGTAAAGTTATGTCATTTTCTGAACTTACCACACTAACTGTTATTTTATTTGCCTATACCCACTTATCATTATATCCACATTGCTGATCAAAAATCGTATTGTGTAAATATATAATAGTATCGATTAGGGCTTCCAAACGATTTTGGAAAATAATGTAATTGCGATTTTTATTTTCACCAGTATTGCAATTTAGTAATGCAATTATTTTTGTTGACGCTCTTTATCAATGTTTTTAACCTTTTCTTATGCTTTTGTCCCTTTTTTCATACTTTTTAATGCTTTTTTTCAATGTTTGTTACTTTTTTTTGTCATTTTCAACACTATTTACTTCAGTTTTACAGTAATTTTTGGAATTTATGGTCAATAAACCTCATTTAAAGGAAAGTATACTTAATGTTTGAGTTAGAAAAGCAGCAATCAGGAATTATTTAGACTAAAATTAAAGGAATGTAGGTTGATGGATAATCACAGACTGGAATATGTCAACTTTTACTTAATACTATTTCAAAAGCACTTCAATGTTGTTTTCAAATGCTATAAAATTGAATAAGACACCCCAATATTAATGAAAGTAGAGATTTGTACTGCCAAAGAGCATTAATGGAATCAATCAAAGTATTTTGGGCAATTACAATTGAGTAGTTATAGTTTATTTATATATATATATATATATTGTTAAAAAGAACATTGATATAGGAAAATGGGTTAATTTGACCCAAGGACAACGTGAGGGTTAAACAAACTGTTCTTTCCTGGAGGCTAGGCCTGTATGCGTGGATGAAATTAGGTGATGCTTAAATTTATATGAATGACGTCTATTTCTCTCACAGTAGTATATATAGTAGACTGGTGTAAACATTTACATGAAATTCCTGAAACAAACTAAAGTGCAGATTGCAGAAATATAAAAACTTCACCACATTTAGTAGTATTTTGATTATTTAATTATTATTTACTGTAATAAACATATGTACAAATGTGGATTGCACTTTTTCTGTGTGTGTTGTGTTATTTATTTATTTAGCAGTCTTATGACCTGGGAAAAAAGATGTTCCTCAGACTGAACACTCCTTTTAATTAATAAAATGGTTTATTTTCATTATAATCCAAAAGGGACACGTGTCTCTGATTACGGTCAACATTAAAAAACACATCGCAAGTTATCAGTGGCCACAAAAGGTCACGCAGGATAATTCATTCTCTTGCGCAATTGCTTACCTGTACAATAGACTACACACATTTTTCATACTTTCTAATATTCCTAAAGGACTTTCTTGATAAATTAATTGTTTACTTAAAAGCAGCAGACCAATCCTGACAGGCTGTGAAATCATTTAATTTAAAAACATGTTTAGTTTTTCTTTTTAGTGTTTCTTTTCACAGTGCATCATGGTATTTTTTTGTATGATTGTGTCTTTTTATAGGTTTATACTGGCTTATTTTACTGCCAGGAGTAGATTGACAACATGCCAATCAGCGGTGTAATCTAATTTTGTAAATATACAATTATTAGTGTCACAACTTGTGTTATGCCAATAAGATAGGGATCCCCTCTCAATACAATCACAGCATTTCCCTGACTGTAGTGCTCTTCACGGTGAGCAATAATATATATTTTACTGCCTATTGAAAAGTTACAGCAACTGCTTCAGCTATGCATCAGTACGGTATATGAAAAATTCATAACATGTAGGAAATTTAAGCTGGTATACCTCCCAGCACTACATCTCAGTCTCTGCAGTGTTAGAAGTGATGCCCATTTGTTTGTGCTCATGCATAATCTCTGCAGTTAATGCCACTGCCCATATTTAAGAAGATCATGGACTATACATAGCACAGGCTTTTCAAATATGGCTTCGTTAGTATGTAGGCTTTGGAGAGTGGGACAAATACCCATTAGCCTGTGTTTCATGGTCCTGTTAGTAGGGCTTGTCAAATGTGCTTGAAGGCATAGTAAGAGGAGAAAAATACATACAAGCTCAAAGATGCAATAGATTTTAACCACCAACATGGAAATGACACACTAAAGGATGAGTTTTAGAAATGTGCCTGTAATAAAGGCCTGCAGCAGCTCTGGCCTTAAAAACCACAATGCCAATGTGACTCATTCGAAACTGTGACCACAACTCCAAAATTTCCTGGCCCAGTTTATCTTGACAGCTTTCAAATTTGTGAAGGCTGGATAAGAGTGCCAGCCTCTTCTCCGTCACATTCAAAGAGAGAGAAAAGCTTTAGAAGCTTAAGGCTATATTGTGTGTCAGAACATTACACGCTATTATTCGATATTGTAGCAACTTAATTTAAGGCTTACATTTTAAGATGCTGAGTTTTATCCTCAATTTACAGTCTAAATAATTTTCTTCAAGCAGCTGCTGGTTCAAGTGTCAACATGTGTATAGGGATTGGCAGCGACTGCTCTGGCAGTTCTGACTGTCTCAGCAGATGTTGGTCTTTGTCATTGCAGTTTGTTTGTATGTTGTTATGAATTTCACGTCATAATTATATAACTTTGCAGGTTTTGTCTTATCTGCGCACTTCATATTTAAAAATGGATACTTTTTCTTCTTAAGATGTTTGTTAGTTGCTTTTGAAAATCACAGATTTCCAGGACTCTTTTAAAACCTATTGCTGAATAAAATTTAGCTTTAAATGACCCACATTTGTGTTTGTGAATATGATGAAGTTAAATTAGAATTCAATGTTTTGTACATAAGGTGTTGGTATTGTTTTGTCTACCCATAGAAAGTATACTCCAAACCTGATTGCTGTATCATCTTGAAATTTTCTTGGTCAAACACAAACGCATAGAGAGAACTGCCTCTCTGTATGTTTGTGTTGTGGATCTGGGAGTGCGTCAGTAGCCTGCGTATTAAAAATAAACCCACTCCGTTCTACGGGAGACATTCTTACTAAATGTCATAGCTTAATGACACCTTGATTAACACAGAATTTAACTCAGATACACTATGCTACCCTTGGCCTATTTCGCTTTAAAATGGTGACACATCACCTGTATTAACCAAATAGTTTTAATATAACATATAGAAAACCTCAGAGAAATTTTGGTTTACCAATCTGACTCTAGGGTGTATTCTGAAGCTTGTTGCATAAACAGGCAATCTGTTTGGTGTTCATAGATGGAAATCATGTCCTTTTGTTTCCTTCCAGGAATCAGGAGATGACGAGTATCACGGAGAACATTCAGACACAGAGGATGAGGTGGACAGCGACTTTGACATCGATGAGGGTGATGAGCCAGACAGCGACCAGGAGGAGGATGCTCCTCGGAGGAAAAGTCGGGTTGTCACTAAAGCGTATAAGGTAGCGACAATTATTTCAAGAGTGATCTGGCTTTGAATGAAGTTTCTGTATTAATAGATGAATTAAATGATCAGTCTACATTCATATGTGAGAGACCTTTTTAAATTAAAATACAACATAACATAACTTATTTTTGTTTGATTTTATCTTGGGTGATTTGATTCAGAATTAAATATATTTGCAGTGAATAGGCTTTTTAATCTTTGTTTAATCCAAGGAACCAATAAAGGTGGCAAAGCCCAAACCCAAAAGGCCGTCGGAGGAACAGAAGAAGACTGAGAAAGTTAAAGTGGAGCTCAAAAGGAGGATTCCACAAGAATTCCAAGATTTTGCAGAAAGTAAGATTGGTACAAACCTCCCACCAATGGCTACACACGGTTTTCAGATACCCCCTGTAAATGACCCATAAATACTTAACTTAAATAGTTTAACACATAAACCATCACCTTATAAGCACATAAGGATTACATCACAACTGCATTAGAGGGTCAGTTTTTGAACATATGAGTATTTTTAACGGGATTTTTCCTCCTTTTTGAGCTGTATGATGTATGCTTAATCATTCTTTAGCCCGGAAGTCTGTGCGACAGTCTACCAGTGAACATACCCGAAAGACCAATTTACGTTTGCAAGAGCGTCAAGATGCCCCTCGGAGAAGGAGAGGTGCTCATCGGGATCGACCCCTTACCCAGGAAGAACTGCTGGCTGAGGCCAAAGTAACAGCAGAGATCAACATTCGATCTTTAGGTAAGAACACGTTGGTCAAGTTACTCAAATGTAAAAAGAGTTTTGGTTCTAAAATGTTCTGTCTGCAGTTGAAAGCTTTTGCTTAAGCTTTAGTATATTCAGTCCATAACGATTGCAAACAGTCTACCACTGCTGCCGATCACCTGGTCGCTTTTAACGAGCATATGTCTAATGATTGATTAATTTGTCTAGTTATTGTTTTCACTAAATCACTACTGACTACGCATTTACCAATATATTGTCTCAAGATATTTTTTGTTTCACCAAATGCCACTGAAATGAAATAAAGACAACCTTATTTATTTTACTTCCTTTGTGTAGAGAACTATGAACGTCTGGAGGCAGATAAAAAGAAACAGGTCCACAAGAAGCGGCGTTTTGAAGGACCAACCATTCGTTACCATTCAGTCCTGATGCCACTTGTCTCTCACTCAGTCCTGAAAGAAGAAAACGTGGATGTTGAAGGGTATGTTACGTATGATCTACTGCTAGACCATTGTTTCCATTTTTAACTTTTGTGATGTAATCTACTTCAACTGCAATGAACTTTAGTATGTATTTAAGTAGGCAAATCTTACATATACCAAAAGCATCTTGTCTGTGTAAAAATAGTAATTTCCCCACTTTCCCAAGGTTGGATCAGGACGTCCCTCAAACTGCACCACAAAATCCCACAACCCCGTCCCAGCAGCCTGCCGGAGGCCTGTGCTCCCGTACTTACATAACATTCAGTGAGGACGAGGCTTCGAGGTGGCTTTTCCACACAGTGCCCAGTCGAGTCCTCAGTTGCCCGTCCAGGAGATTTGTCCTGTCACCCACAAGGCCGCACTTTACCGAGACCCGGTCACTGATATACCTTACGCTAACACACGAGCCTTCCGCATCATCCGAGAAGCGTACCGTAAATACGTGGCTGCTCACGGATTTCCAAATACTTCAGGAGGGGTGACGGGACTTGACTCCTCAGCAACAAAGGGTTCCCGCCAGAAAATGGTCGTCAAGCAGAGTGCTATGGCAACATAGAATAGTTTAAACATTTTTTCGAAAATAAGTTTTTCTTTTTTCAGCGGTTTAGTTTGGGCAGAGTGACTTGATTGAATGACATGAGGACAAACCACTGCCAGTCTCTGTCCTCCACCATGGAACTGTCTAAATCTAGTTAATCTCCATCCATCCAAAGTATCCTTGGTACCAGAGATTGGTTTGTTGCAGACTAAGAACTTAGTAGGTAAAAAACAAACATTATCATAACCAAATCAGTTGTGCATTACCTTAAACCACAAAACAAGTCTATCTTGTGATGTCTCTGTATACAGAAATTCATTTTAAACATTAACACCCTGATTGTGGCAGTGGATGAAAAACCACTGATTGGCTTTGGAAGCAAAGTCTCCATCTGCAATTTTTTTCTTAGACAAAATGCCTTTTTTTTTTTTACTATCAATATATATGTTTTCTACATATTTCTCAACAAAATAAATATTTGAAACTTAAAAAAAAAAATTTTTACTATGTCTAACTTTGGTTTATAACACATTTCCCAAACATCAAACAGTGAAACAACTGCAACACTGAAAGGACTACTGTGGAACAACACACTAAAACACAAGCATTAGTCTGTCTCTTGAGGGTTTTGTTCATTAGTTGTTTTTTTAATTCTGTAGTCATCATGTACAGCTTGTATGACCCCATCCCCGTCATATTAAAATGAATTCCATCTGTAATGCTTTTCACAACCTCATATCCACCCTGAAGCCTTTAATAAAAACTATATAAAAATAGCGTTCTTTTAACTGTTAGGCTTGTTTATGTTCATCAGATGGAAAATATACAGTTTCATAAACATTTAAAAATGACATATAGTTACTTTAATTACTCATTTTGTCGAAGCCCTTACTGAATACACATGAGATGGGAAAATTGTCCCCAAGAGTTTTAATTTACTGCCTGGATCAGGCAAGTCATTGTGATAGTTTTAATTGAGCACAGCTGAATTTCCTCCCTGCTATTTGGTATTGCTAAGTTTTAATAGAACATTTAACATTAAAATAAAAGTATGGGTTTGTTTTCAACAGAAAACCCTCTTTCTTCCCCTTTTAATGTTCTAATTCCATCTTTCTTAATGTTTAGTCTGATATTTTAGACTTTTAATGAGGTAATCTGATTAATGCCAGCCACATAAATCCCATTACAGTATAAGCCAGAAAGTCGATTTATTTTAAATATGATTGAGCCAACTGTGAATGTATTATAAAAGGTGTTATTTTCCAGTCTCCGCTCCAGTCTCGATTGTGACAGCGAACAATACTGCTACGTTGATCCCTCTAGGACCTTACATTGTGCATTCTATATTTGTTCTCTCAGGGTACAATCACAGAGCAACAGAGTCACCCTGAACACCTCTGCGTGCTTGACTAGCGTGGCACCTTTCACCCCTCACACATTGAACAGGAATCACTCCCCCTGTTACATAAAAGCCCACTGGGGAACACAAATAATGTAAATGTTTAGTCACTCAGGTTTCAGGGGTAACAAAAACACGCTCCTGAAATACAATGAGTAGCTTCCACATTATTTCTGTTATTAGTTTGTTTTTCAGCCGCAGTATGACTGTTATTACTTTCACAGGAACATGATCACTGGGGTTAACGGCGTCATTGCTGGCTGGTGAAGCCGACCTTGAATTCCTTTTGGAGTTTCAGGTACAAATCCTGCTGAGCCTGCCTTCATATCAGTTAGCCCTCAGCAAATGGTTCAGGCAGAAATTCCACTTTGAAAGAAAAGCTCCTAAATTTCAGATTTTGACATTGCTGCCAAAAGGATCACGTTGCACTCAAGCTTATTTTCTCCTGCTGTTTCTGTAGTGTCCTAGTTATGTTGGGTAGAGCATCTCGCTAGGCAGTCAACCATGTCTTTGTTCTCTGTCATAAGTAACTAGGCTGTTGATCCAAAAAAAGCTTCATTTGATGTTCTTATCTGTCAGCTGGTCTTTGATTAATGGAATACAAGAAAAGGCCCCTGGCCCCCTGACCTCTGCTATTTGCTTCAAATATCCTGTAAACTGAGATTGTTTTGTTGGTTGAAGAAAACAATAATGTGATAGAAAAATGAACTTAAAGTAGAAACATAACATCCAGAATGAACTTCCCAAAACATATTTAAAAGTGAAATGATTAGTTGATTGATTAATCAGTCTGTTGGCAGAAATGGCACAGGCAACAATTTTGATAATTTTACAAGCAAAAAACAAACCAAAAAGATTTGCTTCCTTCATTATTTTTCAGAAAACTAAATGTCTTTGTCTGGTTTTTCACTGGTGGCAACAAGCAATTTGAACATGTAAAATTGCATTTTAAATAATTGTAATTCACATATTTTGACCATTTTCTGTTTTTTAAACCAAACACTCGCTGTTTTTGATGGTTGAAGGACTATCCAATTGTGTCAGTTGAACTATGCCCATTAGTGACACCTCTTGTGCAGAGAAAATACCAAGGGAGTAACCCTCTCCTCTCTAAGCGTAGCTCACATGGCGCCATTTTAATGCTACGAAGCCATCACCTGCCGTCAGTATCCCATTGACTGCCATTCATTTTGGCACCATTTTGACAGTGAATAACTTTACATCTGAAGCATTTCAAGACTCTATTTGTCCATTGTTTATTTCTGAAGAAACACAACAATGTATTAAAGGCTCCATTACCTTGTACCTCACATTATGGCTCCGTAGCAGACGTTTTTGTAAAAATAGGCTAACGATTGTGTCATAACCACGCGACTTACCGTCACATAGTCGACAAATCACCGTATTGTCAGGAGAAGCACGCAGACAGTTTAGACTTCCATTAGCTGTTTAGGTTTAATTACTAATGTTAACTAGCATATTACTTAGCAGTAATTAGCCTATGTGTATGTTATCTCCTAACCTATACCTATGCTCTCCGTCTCTGCTGATTGGGCATGATTGAGATTTCTCTTGGCACAGCTACCATAAGACTTACAACTTTCAGACACGTTGCCCACGTCACAACTACGTCGTCAAGCTCAGTTGGAGGCTGCGCAGGAACACCTAGCCATCACCGGAAAAGTGCTTCTATTTTCCTTCACTGGTCTCCGTCCAGAACAACGCGATCTGTTGATCCACTTCTTTAACTGTCTATGAAAAATACAGAGCAGACTCCCCAGAACAATGGTCAATCTTAAATCTATAGAGCTTGGCTTGGTCTGGTGATAGCCAGACTATTAATGGATAGCCAACACAATGTCAGTGAGGACCTTTTAAAATAGTCACTTTGCACAGTGTACAGTATGTGACCAATACGTGCTAATAATTATGACACTGATATGAAAGGAATAAGTTAATAATCCATTATACAACAAGCATTCACACAGATACGAACATTGATTTTTATGCCATCATGAATATCACATTGAGGGCTGTACCTGCAGTGGCCATCATTATGTAACAAACCAGACTGCTCAAATGACACCAGGAATAAAAATCTACTTCACTCTTCAGGGAGTCGGATGGTCTCTGTCACGTGGTCCTAGTGGGCCGTATAACAACCGATATTACTTGCTCTGTATTTGGCATATGCTGACTGACTTAATAGTGACAGACTTTATATTAATCATGACATTGAATTACATAATAGCAGAAAAAGAAAAACCGACTGATGTGACCAAACACCACAACATTATTCTGGTATCAGTTATGTTAACCGCAGCATACAGTGCTGTGTTGGCAGTTAAACAAGCAGTTTTAAGACAACACAATTAAACAAAAATAGGATGAAAGGCCAGTGGAAGGATGGCTAAAAAAGAAGTGGTGGGTGTAGCAAAAACACATTGTCTCAAAGAATTTCACCAGCCTTTTATGGTTAATATATATCATTAAGCACATTGTTGTCACACTCTTCCGCCCCAAGTTGAACTGTATTCAGCACACAGTGGCACATTTACTTTTTGAGGATACAGATTTCAGAGAACATGTTGCACAAAACCATGTCTAAAGGTTTTGAATTGTTATGTCACTTTACACCAGCGACATCAGAAGCAGCAGCTAGATTTGAGAAAAGGCATTTATTTTATTATGTCTTTTCAATTCTATCAATTCTAATACATGTTCTTTGAAAGCAACTGCTGCCCACGCTCTGTGCCACTTGCTTTGGCAAAGATGGGGAAAAAAACACATTAATTCAAAAATAACAAGTTATACCTTAAAGCGATGATGATGAATTCAGCGTCAGGCTAAAGCCAACGTCTCTGGTGGATAATTGGATGTAACATATGCAGTCCAAATATTTAGCCAGTAGTGTTTTAGAAGCATTACTTTGAAAGCATCTCTCATATCATATGCAACAACCAAATACTGAAAGATTTTTCTCTCACATACCACACAGTGTATATTGTACCAATTGAACAGTTTTCAGAATTGGATGAGAGGAAACGGCATTATCTCTCATTCTAGTGTGGTAGTTGCCATGGAGACAAGTGTAGGTGGTGTACTGTGCTGTACTCTGCTGTACTCCTTCCCTTGTCCTCTCCCCTCTTTCATTGCCCACCCTCTCTGTTCTGCTATCTGCAACATCCGTGTAACTTTCATTCCTTCTTATTGACCGAAATCCTTCTGCAGGATTTGCGTTGAGCTTATTTTCAGTGTGACTCACACTCACTTTAAGTGAACAATATAGCCTGTAATTAAGCCACCAAAAAACAGCAAACTGACATAAAGTTCCATTGGTTTGAGAGAGTGTTAGCCTCTACTCTTTGTGGATTTTTGTGTGAGTTTTTTGACATAGCTAATTTAGCATCTTCTTCATATCCTTTGACTGATGGCCTATGTTCTGCTTAGATCCTTTAAATTAATTCCTGGATTATTATTCATTCCATAAATGTGTTTCTTGCTGACCGTCCAGTTCTTGTATATGCTTTATATCAATCGTTTATTTTTGTAGACCAGCTATATTTTTAGCAGTTGCCATGGAGATGTGTGTTTCTATCTGTGAGTAAGGGTTGAGGGTGAGTGAAAAAGTGGGGCTCTTTCATTTCCAGTTTATGTTTTTGGTTTATTTTAGATGGCAGCATGTGCTGTCCAGTGTCCCAAGTTAGTCTTTGACATTCAGTAACATCACTGTTTGCGTCTTCCATCAAATCGTTTCTTGCAGCCTATACAATACGTATGCCTTGGCTCTTGTTCAGTGCAGCTGGATCATACTTTAAATCCCAATAAAATAATCATAGTAAAAACCTCCAATTTATACATAAAAGAAAATGTAACGCACAAGTTCTAAAGCATGGTTTTTATGTGTATTTGTAACTGATCCAACCTTTAGTTTATTTATTTAGAGGATTATTTCCATTAAGGAAAAAAGGTCATCATTATTCTTGTCTCAGTTTTATAATCTTTTTTTATCCAGCAGCCTCATGTTTGTGATATAGAGACACAGGAAACACGATATAACTGGGTTGCACCGGGATTTATGTAACACCATTTTTATATATGCCAAAACAATGATCTATGACACATTCAGTATTTAACAATTATCATCACACATTTATGTAACATGCTTACATAAATGTAGATATCAAAATGAAAATGCAAAATAATTGCTGGTGCCTCTGCACCTCTGCGTCTATATGGAGTGTTTGTTGGACTGTCTGGCATTTTTACAGTGACCACAATAAAAGTAATTATGGACTGTTAAAATACAAATGAGTCAACCACAGACTTTGCCTACTCTTCTGTATGGGCAAAAAAAAAACCTTCCTGAGCACTCTATTGGATAGATTCACATTTTTTTAGGTAAATCACATGCCCATGTATATTGAAGGAGATGTTGATTTTTTTTGTTACTATTTCTCCTCCATACCATCCTTGAATTGAAGACAGCTGAACCCTTGTTAGCTTCAACTACACTTAAAGGGACACCCTGCTGCTTTTATGCATGAGGATCAGTTCACTTGTCAAGGGGAGTACTACAGTTATCATTATTCAATTACTTCTGTGGCCTTGGTGCAAGCTTTAAGTTTAAGAAACTAACTAACCTTGTTGTGTAGTATTTCCGCATTCCCATCTGGCAACACCACAGATACATTCTGGGATAGGAGAAAAAGCACTCTGGGTTGTTTGCATTTCTTTAAGCCAATCACAATCATGCTAAGTTCAGTTGTGTTTAGTGTTTTGGCGTCTGAGAAGGCTTCTAATTCACGGATCTTTTACTCAAACTGGACTTGATTGTACGTTATTCTCACTGGTACCTGAAGCAACATGCCCCCACCAACGCAACCCCTTGTGCTGTTTTAAGGCAGGGTGTCTGAACGCCCACTAAAAGTCTGGATATCTCTGCTGCTTCCATTTTTGGCATTCATTATGGCCAGTATGAACAGGAGAAACAATTACACTGTTAAATAACTCTTTCAGTGTACACATGTGAGTATTAACCTGTCCTTTATTCTGTTTCTGTGGCTGATTTGAATGAACTTTATTAGCAACTGTTCTGCATGTAAATCAGATCTATCCATGGCCAGAAAAGTGTCCTAGGTATTATTTCAATGCTGAAATATTGCACACTAATTTAGGAATATGCATAATGAAAGCATTGTATCTGCTGACAAAAAGATCTTAAAACCAGATTTTGATACTCACAGCCTCAAGATTGGACACGAAAGCCAAGTCCCTTAATATGCCGGTAGTGCTTTATAGTGCATATCATATATATATTAAAAAAGATTTCCTCAAAGCAATTTCTACACAGTGAACCTGGGGCTTTTGGGGGCCCCTGGAATCTTTTTACCAGAAATCTGTAGTGCCAATGACCAGCTGACACAGAATAAGTTGTTATTGTCCGTACATTTTCCCGTTGGTTTCCATTTACACCTTGCAGCTGCTGAGAGCAGATCTTATTAAAACGTTCTTCATATAGGCTTTGCCCTCTAAGGCCATCAATAATGGGTCTATCCCTTTGCTCTTGACCAGTCGTGAAGATTTTCTTTGCGACCAGCAATCTTTTATTTTTATATATTCAGAAAAAATAACGTAAACATAACATTTATGAACAGTTACAAACAACACACTGGAACATAGAAATGCATCCCAGGGCCACAAAATCACAGAGAAGAAAAACAGGAGAGAGGGAGACAAAACAACACATGCAGAAACAGACAGACATAAGGGGGGACCAATTACACACGCAAACAAAAGAAAAGCCTACAGCATTGCCTTCAAGGCCTCAGCAATGCTATGCCAAGTCTCCAAAGTCTACCCCGGGGCTCCACATAAGCGGACATGTTGTTCAGCTCCTAGTTTTTCTTCAGGTAGCAGTATGAAAATGTCTACCTCCAGTGGTGTTCGCCTTGGTACCTTCTGCCGGACTGGCTACATCCTGCCATCGGATCTCCACCCCCGCTGCCAGTCCTGCCATACTGGTGTAAACCTCGCTTACACCAGTATGGCCCTCAACCCCCAGGCCTCCTGTCTGTTCCGCGCCCGCCTGCCATCTAAAGAGCTTGAACGGCCGGCAGAAGCTTTTCTGGCCCTTCAGGTCGATGGGGAGGGGGATGGTAGCTTGGTAGAACGACGGGACACCGTTGACACTCTGGATCTGCTGGGAGAGGATGTCCTCAACGGGCACGAGTCCGCTGACTCGTCCCCTCAGATGATGGTTCTCTCACCAGTTTTCCCTCCTCCGCTCTGGGAGGACTGAACCTCAAGACGAGGATTGATGCCCTCCCACTGCGGCTCTCCCCATCTCCAGAACAGCCAGAGGCACCGCTTCAACGGTCACAGGCCTATGCCACAGGCGGCTCCACCCTCCACCGCTTGGGCCCTTTTTTCCTAGATCTGCCAGACATTATTAAGAATATGGCAGACCAGAGAGGCATAGAGCTCTCGGCTGAATTTCCAGCCTCTGCTCGCGGCCTCTTGAGTGCGGATGTGTACGTCCAGGAACCACTGTCCAAACGAGCTCCACTTTGGCCGCGCTTTACGGAGCTTCGGCTGTTTGTGGAAGAGGTCCTCTCCCAGCCCGGGAAACTGAAGGCTCCGGTCTCTCGCTACGCCCCATTTACCTGGATTCAAGGCGACACAGAAGCGGCACATCCAAATTATTCCCAGACACAGGAGATTACTGCGCTTCTTTTTTCAGGGGGCCCATTTTCAGTACAATCGGCTGCCGTTCGTTAACTCGCTAGCCCCCCACACTTTTTCCAAGTGCATGGAGACAACATTTTGGGCAAAAAAGGCATCAGAGTCCTTTTTTATCTGGACAATTTGCTCATTTGCTCAAACTGCCAGAAGAGCTCACTGGTCCCCGCACTAACGATAGTTTATCTGTCCGTGGACATAAACTTGATTTTCATGAGAGCCAAGCTGTCAACGCTAAGGCTGGACGCACTAAAATCTACTGTTGCACACTAAACCACACGCGACAGGGTCAGCGCTGTGTGTGATGCGCCTCCTAGGCATGATGTCCGCGAGTCACGTGGTAGTCCCCCTGGGTCTCCTCCACATGGAAAATCCAGAGGTGGTTCCATCTTCAGCACCTTGACCCTACACGCCACACTCCTTCTCTTCAGTCAAACCTGGCATATGGTACCCTGACGTCATACGTGACAGTGTACACAGACGCATCCCTTACCGGCTGGGGAGAAATGTGTGAATCACTGGAATCACCATAAAAGAACTCATCTCAATCCAGTAAATTTACCAGAGAGACTTGCAGTCACTCTGAAAGTCCTGGCATCCGGTTACCCTTGAACTCGTTCAGGCTTCCTGTTTCCGCTTTGTCTCGCTGCTGACAAAAATATAGTGCACGCTCTCTGGACAGTGAGATCTACGGAATTTTGACGTCACATTGGCGCGCGCACGCTTGGATGCAAAGGGCCATTAGAGGGTTGCGCGTATGCTCATAGAATCTGGAGTTACAATATTAACTATTGTTTAAATAAAACGTCACTTAGACAGTTCCTTAAGCTATAAAATAGGGTGGCCATATGATTTCCAAAAAAGAAAACAATCGGCCGGCCTCGAGACACAAATTCAGGCAGGCTTCTCAGAGGTTATTGAACATGCAGTGGTACAAAAAGAACTTATGTAATAAAATAAAATCTGTAATAAAATATAATATACATAATGCAGCCTCTTGGGAATTACGTCACGCAACAAAGTACCGTAGTATTGTGTGCAAAGTGCCAGTCAATTTAAGTACGCTTAATGCTAATGGGCCCATGAAAAACAGTGAAAACCGCCCCCCCCTTCCGGACGCCCCTGACAGTACTAAAAAGTGGACATGTCCGGGCAAAAGAGGACATTATGTCACCCTATTTAAAAAGTATCCTAAAGTTCATCAAAATGTTTCAGGTTGTGAAACTTGCCTTATTAAAGTGCAGCACCCCTACTTTAAGACTATGTGAGACATTAAGCCCACTCATTTAAGAAAAGACTTATTGAACTTTGTTCTACTCCCTTTCCAAAAGTAATTATTGGGCGGCCGGCCGTCATCATTTCGTTTTATTTTCGGTAGGCTACACACTCCAGAGATGCTACAGCGCAGGGCGGACTCGAGCTGCCTTCGGAGGCGTTGGTTTCTGTTTCTGTCTATCTTACGCACTATCTCCGCCCTCAAGAGAGAGACTTCTCCGTTAACCAAGCACCTTTTTTCACGCACATCAAAATTAGGTGTGACGGACTGCAGGAGCGCAAAGGACACGGCGTTAATATAGCACCGGATTCCCCTTAATCGGTATGAATCTCTGGATTGTGGGGACGTCGTTATGCCAAGCAGGGTGAACTACAGCCGCTTTCCAAGATTAAGTCATCCGAGCTAGAAGCAAGGAGCACATCAAAAAAATGTGCACGAATCAGATGTTCAGATGCTGCTGAACATCTTCGGGATTTCACCAGTAAACACCTTTGGAATGTTGATTTTTTATGCTTTTGTGGGTTTAGTGCGCACAATGTGCAGTACGTTGGCATAGCCCAAAGGCATCACCTTATAATTATCCTCATTTCAAAATCGGCAATCAGCGTGATTCGTGTGCAGCAGTTGTAACCATGCAGTATCTGTGTTGCGTTGTTCTATCTATGTAGAGTGTTTTAAATGTAAAGATAAGCGATGCATGGTTAACTAATTGGCTTTGTGGATCGTTAGACCAAACGCGCGAATAGGACTTCGTATCATTCCCACGTAATAAAGCGACGCAGGGGCAGTTTGAAGTCACATGTGCCCAGAATATACAATTAAGATGACAAAAACCGTCCTCAGAAGAGATTGTCTTTATTACCGAGGAAGCTGCATTGGTATCACATCTCAGTTCCTGTATTGCAATAGAGTTGGAGGACAGGGAGCAGAGGAAGAAGGGAGGGAGGAGAAGAAGCAGAGGAGAGCTGCTGAGCTGCACAACAGAGCCACTGCTGATAGGCACGCTTTGGCTTCAGTGATGGATTGAGCTAAAGGTGATGGGACACCGTGTGACAGCCAGCTTCACGTTTTCCTCAAGAGCCTTCACACTTGACAACGGCAAGTATGGGCACACTGCAGCATAGGTGAGAACAAGAGGAGCTGCCCACATTGAACACATCAAATTGGCCTAATGATTGACATACAACTATCTCTCAAAGAGGACAACACCTGGCCGTTTATTTGGAAACAGTCTCTCAGGTCTGCACATACTGATTCTACCTTTGTCCCAAAAAGCAAGTAAACCTGGAACTTCAGCCCCTTCCCAAGTGCCCTGGAAACCCACTGGAGTCTGTCTGCAACCACAGATGTAACTAGCTGTCAAGATTTCTTCACCAGGAAGTCCTGTGATTTTGGGTAAGTGTTGTATACACATTTTCAGGCAGAAAGTACAGTGACATACTGTCAGATATATTCCCCGGTTTACAGTAAAGTGTTCACCAAATGTTAGTGACAGAATGTTGGCCCGGAGAGCCTCACTAATTGAGGTGTTGAAGTCCACCTTACAGCCTGAATATTATTCCCCAATTGGTAGCACAGTCAATACCTGCTGTTAATACTCACCAGCTTTGCTCAGGTTCATGGTCTCACTGATCCTGTTTTAAGGTGATGTATTGCAGAATGGGAGCCTCCTCGAGCGTTGGCATGATGAATGTTTGATAAGACAATTTATGGAGGGTTTCCATCTATAAAGTTCTGATAATGCACCATGTTTTTTGCCGTAAATAAGGCCATTAAGTATTACATGCCACATTAGCATAATAAATACAAAGCATGCAGGACACCAACAACTGTGGCAGTTGGATTTTAAAATCCACAAGCCACTCGTTTTTAACGTCCAATTTCCTTTTGCCTCATATAGGTGAAATACAGGAAATGCATGAGCATCATTGTTAAACTTAAGAATACACATTTAAATGCTGTCAAGTTAATAACCAAAATAATTTAAGTAATGACTCTTAGAATATATGTCTTTTTATTTCTTAATTTCTCCTGTCACAGACAGTTATAATATATGACTCCTCTGCGTTCACAAAAGAGTAAATGGTGGACTTTAATGTGAAAGAATAATGGAAAAAAACAACTAATCAATTACTCTACGTGGCAGGTAGATTGACAGTTTCACCTGCCAAAGGCAAAACTTACCAGCGTGTGTGTATGTGTGGGGTTGGGTGTTAATTTCCTGCCCTCAGTTTATGTTGTACCACTATGTTTTAGTCAACTAATCTTTATGAGTGCAGTTTTCCGGCATTTGAAGCCACATAAGTATTGTGAATTTGAACAGCTGCATCTTCTTGCATGAAATGTCTGGTAATTGGCACAAAGCTGCTTTCATAAAGTGTCACTCGCCCAAGATGCATCCGGTACACATACATATGGATATCACATTACCTATTAAATCATATCACAAAATGCAACATGTGACACCTAGTGTATTGGACCTATAATATTATTTATTAATATAATTTATTTCAAACGATTTTTAAATGAGGTCCCTGCACTCTTCCCTCCAAAGGTGAAGTCAGTGTAAGGACCTGCTTGATTGACAGTTAGCTTCTGTGAAGTCAACCAGACTTTCTTGCCATTTGACACTTGTACTTGTTTGCTAATTAGCTATCTCTGAGTGTTGCACAGTGAAAGCTGAATGAAGCTGGGATGTGCAATGAGATCTTACTGGTCATTCTTGAATTTGATTTAAATAACCAAATGGGTGTTTGCAGGGTTATTTTAGCTTTATTTACAGATTAGTTTACTCTTGACTCCAACAAGTGTCCCACTTTTACTGGACATTGCACTGGGGCTGTGTATTTTGGATGAAAAGATAAGATATGCTCATGTGAATTTTTCCTCAGCTGGCGAAAACAAATGTACTTGATGTTTGGACACTGTGTAATGTAGCACCGGTATGACTGAAGGCCACTATTTTTACAGTCCATTATATTGCACTACGGGCTCTTGCACACAGCTAAAAATAAAAGAAGAGAGAGAGAGGGGGAGTGGGAGAGAGAATAGCTTCGGTTAATGAAATGTCTGAGGCTGCACACTTGATAAAACGAGATAAGTCCAGCTCACTCTGACTCATTGGCCCTCGCAGGGTTTCCTCGTCCTCCTCCACATGAAATGCCTATAAGATATGAACTCTTATATATCATATATCATACATCTCTTCATGAAATTATTTTCTTCGTTTAGCCAAAATAGAGAGGCGAGAGAGTCGTGGATGTCTTATTAATCTTCCTGTGTTCCTTGTGAACTGTTGAGAATCTGGACTCCTTGCCTCTCTGCCACAGTTGTCAGTCGGGCGCCTGACAGCCGGCAAAGAGCTGAATCTACTCCGACACCCAAGTTTCCGTCATAATTCTGCTCCTCTTCAGCCATCTTTAATGCAACGCATGGAGGGGGCTTTCTCTCGCTGCCAAGGACAGAAAGGCTTTGTCAGGCTGTTTGTCAGAATGTTCTCTAAAAAAAAGTAGGTACTACTGTCAGCGAGCTGTTGTCCTGCAATCTTCTCAAATTGTTTTCTTTTGCCTCAGGCCATTCATTTCTTTTGCCATCCTCATTTCTTTTAGCAACCCAACAGAGGAAACACAATATATGTTTACCCTTCTGGTAATTCTTCTCCATATCCTAAACCTCTGGTCTCACCAGAGTAGCACCGGGGCACCTCAGTTGTCCAAATGTCCCTGTTTGGATGGGGGACTGTTTTATGACTGAAATTCCAATCAGAGAACAAGGAATGAAACACTGATGTGTCGGGAGGAATGCTTATTAATTAGTCATAGTAGCAGCTTGTGGTTAAGCAGCATCATGACATTTAGTCTACAAGGCACTAAAGGGCAGCTATGATAAGTTGAATTTTGCTATATCATTTACTGTGGTTTTCAGTTTTTCTATGGTGAGTTAAGTTATTTTGACAATTAACCTGCACAACCTTTTGGGGGGTAAAAATCTGATGTTTCAAGATGTACGTGTGTTCATATTCTGTGCAGTAGTCCCAGATCAGGCCTACCTTGTAAACACATTGCATTCAATTCACACAGCTAAAAATTTGGTTTTTCTGCAAGATAAATCCGTGTTGATCTTTGAGAAAACCCAGAGGGTCATTCAACAACACGTACTGCTGTTCTTGAGGTTTTCTGAAATCCCCAAATACTCAAATATTCCACCTGCTGCATGATAGAAATATATTTTAAACTCAGTTTCCAAGTTGCTACTTTATTTCCTATTCTAAACCAAAATTGTATTTGCATTTCTCCTTGTTTGATTTGAACCAAAATTATCAAGTGTTGTTTTCATCTTGGGTCATATTTTTCTCTATTAATGTTATTTTTTAAACATGCACAATAACGTTTATTTTCCATGTCATTATTGTTGTAAGTGACAGTCTATAAATCTTTAAAAAACTAAAAAAACTTGTGTCTGTACAATATAGCTGCATGGACACATCTTCAAAGACGTGGCTCCCGCATCAGAGTCAGTTTGGGTTGGTTGGTCAAGCGGAGGTTTGCTGTGGCGGACCTGGAGTTTTAACCCCAAGTGAGTCCGTTTAGAGGTCTACTTTTAACATACTGTCAACTGTACCTAACATTTACAGCCTCTTCTCCAGTCTGTCATGGTCCAATGAGATTTTTCTCTGTTATATGTTTTTATATGTTCCTCCTTATATGTCCATCGAAACCACTGTTGCCAATAGTTAATGAAAGGTTTAACATATGGTGTGAATTGAGGGCTCTGCCGTGACATTCTGCTTTTTGTTCTCCGCCATGGCTTTCCAGTTCTTTTCAGCCCTATAAGATTTACAAAAGTACCTATACAAATTGCGGATTCTTTACTGCTCAATCCACCACCGGAGCATCACTCACCCTCTGAGCCCTGCTTTGTCACACTCCCAGAGTTTTATTTTGACATCCTCTAGCTTTGATTACGGTATTTGCCTTTTACTCAGGCTTTGATACACTCCGAGTCTTTTTCCTCTTTATGCTCTTTTTATTTCCTTAGATGAAAGCAGCCATTTCTGTTCCCTCCTGGGACACGAAGCAAAATCATTTTTTGTTAGTTTGCGCAGCGTGTAAAGCTGTTGTTTCATTTCAAACATTAAGACCTATGCAGTAATGTTTTGAAGTGTTGGGAAGAAGCAAACAAGAGGCAGTCCATATCGTAGGGGGTTCTTAGTTGAGAATCACCTCATTTTAAATTGTGATTAGATACAGTAATACATAAGTTTCTCCTTACAGTCTGTGTTAAGAGCTTCTGCTTGATTTTAAATGTGATGTTCTTGTTACTCATTTACAAGCACAGAAGTAATGCTTCTAAATACAGTAGTAAAAAGGAGTTTGATGGAGAGCTGTGCACAAGCTGAGAATGTTCCTATGGTAACTAGGCCACACTCCTCTTGGCTCGCTCACACACAGGCAGAGGGACAGGCAGGAGAGAGACGGGAATGCTGGAAAACACACATGAGAGAGAGCATCTTCAGATTGTTTATTAAGGTTGCTGTTATTATGCCTTCCTGGACTCAAAAGGTATTTACATTTAAAATGGCTGTCTCTAGGCCTTGAGAAATTGAGGTTACATTGCACTTTCTTTTCTTTCTGTTCCTCCAAAAAATATCAAGCCGTTTTTTTCCCGTGGCTCCTTCACGCCCACACTGCCCCTGCTTCCTCAACCCCTCCACCCACCTCCCCTTTCAAATGCTGCAGCTCTACCTCTTCTGTGCATTTTACATTTACTCGATTACTATGCTGTTTCTAAACATAGCACAGAGTGGCCCTGAACAGAGTCAGGAGTGTCACCTGTCCTTTTTTTTTTTTGCTCAACTTTTCTTTACATAAACTCAACAGACCTATTTAAATATATTGTAATGAAAACACTATTAACTAACACTATTCACTTTTTAGTGCCCTTGTCTTTTGAATATACTGTATATATATATATATATATATATATATATATATATATATATATATAGAATTCTGACCCTCAAAGACCTGTTAGTCTGCCTTCAAAATGTCCACCTCCACTCCATTTATTATCCTAAATTAGATGTACCTGTTTGAGGTCGTTAGCTGCATAAAGACACCTGTCCACCCCATACAATAAGTAAGAATCCAACTACTAACATGGCCAAGACCAAAGAGCTGTCCAAAGACACTAGAGACAAAATTGTACACCTCCACAAGGCTGGAAAGGGCTACGGGGAAATTGCCAAGCAGCTTGGTGAAAAAAGGGCCACTGTTGGAGCAATCATTATTAGAAAATGGAAGAAGCTAAACATGACTGTACATCTCCCTCGGACTGGGGCTCCATGCAAGATCTCACCTTTGGGGTCTCAATGATCCTAAGAAAGGTGAGAAATCAGCCCAGAACTACACAGGAGGAGCTGGTCAATGACCTGAAAAGAGCTGGGACCACCGTTTCCAAGGTTACTGTTGGTAATACACTAAGACGTCATGGTTTGAAATCATGCATGGCACGGAAGGTTCCCCTGCTTAAACCAACAAATGTCAAGGCCCGTCTTAAGTTTGCCAATGACCATTTGGATGATCCAGAGGAGTCATGGGAGAAAGTCATGTGGTCAGATGAGACCAAAATAGAACTTTTTGGTCATAATTCCACTAACCGTGTTCAGAGGAAGAAGAATGATGAGTACCGTCCCAAGAGCACCATCCCTACTGTGAAGCAAGGGGGGGTAGCATCATGCTTTGGGGGTGTTTTTCTGCACATGGGACAGGGCGACTGCACTGTATTAAGGAAAGGATGACCGGGGCCATGTATTGCAAGATTTTGGGGAACAACCTCCTTCCCTCAGTTAGAGCATTGAAGATGGGTCGAGGCTGGGTCTTCCAACATGACAATGACCCGAAGCACACAGCCAGGATAACCAAGGAGTGGCTCTGGAAGAAGCATATCAAGGTTCTTGCGTGGCCTAGCCAGTCTCCAGACCTAAACCCAATAGAGAATCTTTGGCGGGAGCTCAAACTCCGTGTTTCTCAGCGACAGCCCAAAACCTGACTGATCTAGAGAAGATCTGTGTGGAGGAGTGGGCCAAAATCCCTTCTGCAGTGTGTGCAAACCTGGTGAAAAACTACAGGAAACGTTTGACCTCTGTAATTGCAAACAAAGGCTACTGTACCAAATATTAACATTGATTTTCTCAGGTGTTCAAATACTTATTTGCAGCTGTATCATACAAATAAATATTTAAAAATTGACAATTTCAGACCCCTCCATGATTTCTAAGTGTATATACTTATTTTCCTCACTGTGTATATATATATATATATATATATATATATATATATATATAATGTGTGTGTATGTATGTATGTATGTATGTATGTATATATATATATGTATATATGTATGTATGTATGTATATATGTATGTATGTATGTGTATATATATATATATATATATATATATATATATATGTATATATATGTATGTATGTATATATATATATGTATATATATGTATGTATGTTGGGTTCAAGTTTAGCTCAAGCTTAACTGTAATAAACATTAGCCATGATGTTTATTCACCTTGCATTTAAAGAACTTGGCATATCAATTGGTAGTATACTAAAGTAATTCTTTACTAATTCAAGAAAAGTGCATGCATCTTTAAGTTACTCTTTAAGCCCTTAAACGCAATTCCTTTCATCGCCATTGTATTGACGGATGCTTGAAAATAATTCAGTTTAATACAAACGGCATTACATTTGACTCTTTTGAATAGATATATAGAAAAATCTGTAAACTGAACTGCATTCAGCCTTTAGCTGAATTTCAGTTGATAACATATTCCCCAATGGTCAACATTCAGCTTGATAACAGCATTAAACTAAGATTTCATCAGAATACCTTGACATAATTGACTTATGGACATATTGGAGCTGTCAGAAAAAAACAACAACTTCCGAGCCACAATTACCATTTTGTTGTTGACATGAACAGTATTTACTAGTTGGAATATGGCAATTAAGGAGGCTTCCATATGACATGAAGTGACATCTGCCTCAGCAGGACTGTCTGTGAGTCACCAGAGGCTCCTTATTGTCAGATGCTCCAGACAGACATAACGAGGTCTTGTGTGTGTGATGTGTAACTGTCTTGGGGTGACACAGTCACCCCAAGACAAAGTGGACTGCTGCACCATCAATATTGTGGACAATCTCAATAAAAATAAGCTCACTCAATTTTTTCCACAGCTCCCACCCTCAATGTAGCGAATTGCAAGACGTAAATCCCGAAGAGGACTCACAGATGTATAATTAAACAAACAAAACACCTGTCAGAAAGGACACCGCCTTATTTAGTAGCAATGCAGATTGTCATCACAAGTGAAAATGCAAATGATGATAGATGATGCTTTTATTTCTCAGTATAATTGTGTTTTTTTGCCAACTGTATTGGGCATAATTTTTCATTTAGACTTTGCTTTCTATTACTGTCATCACAGTTATTTCCAGTCTAAGCAGTGAGTGATTTTTATGATGTGATTTTAGGTGTTTAAATACATAATGCAAGCATTCATATTGCAGTTAGAAAAGTCACTATACTATATAATATATATACCATGCTGACATCTACAGTATATACTGTCCCGGCATATTCTCTGTGGGAATTTGGACCATGCGTTTTTTTCAGTAATAGTTGTGTCCTCCAGATAAAAAAAAATTGACTTTGTCAATGCTAATTTTCCTAATTGATCCCAGAGGAAATGGGGTGACATTGCAGTTGCTCCCATTCTAGAATAAAACTACAGATAAACATAGAGAGATTATAAGACACATAGAAAATAAGAAATAAGTATCTAAATTGTAGAAAAAATAGAAATAAGAAATAAAATGTAAAAATTGTCTTGTTAAAAGACCCATTTCAAAGGCATTTCCTCTTTAGCCCACTGCAAAAAAGGGTGTCTAAAAACATGATAAAAACACTAAAACTGAGGGAAAAGGTACTCAAAACAAGTGAAATTATCTGTCCATGCAGCAAGATAATTTAACTTGACAAGCTTGTTTGATTTAAGTTTATAGTGCAAAGTTGAACACTTAAAAAAAAGTAATTTACTCTTAAAACAAGATAAATTATCTAACAGTTCTAAATCTAAGTTGTTTTTTTTTATCTTGGTAAGAACCAAATAATTTGCAGTGTATAAGGCAACATGACCTCTTCAAGTATTTTGAAGTATTGAAACTGATCCATGATCCCTGGTATGCAATAAAGAGGCCCAACACAGTACGCAGTATGAGAAACATCCCCATGACATGATTTTTGCACCACCATGCTTTACGGTCTTCACAGTGCACTATGGCTTGAATTCAGTGCAAGGGGGTTGTTGGACAAAACTGTCTGTGGCCCCTTAACCCAAAAAGAACAATTTTGCTCTCATCAGTCCACAGAATGTTGCACCATTTCTCCTTTGGCCAGTCAATGTGTCCTTCAAATTTCAACCTATTCAGTACGTCTTTTTTTCAGCAATGGGACTTTGCGGAGGCTTCTAGCTGATAGCTTTGCTTCACATAGCCTTCTTCTGATCGTAACAGTACTCACAGGTAACTTTACGTCTTCTTTGATTTTCTTTGAGCAGATCATTGGTTGAGCCTTAGCCATTTTTGCTATTCTTCGTTCAGGCTTTAGATGCCATTTCAAGGCATTTTAAGTCATTTTGGCTGAGCAGTGTATAATATTTATTTTATATATATTTTTTTAATAATTTTTCTGCACTTCTTTATATGTTTTCAATTTTTTAATCAAAGTCCGCTGTTCCTCAGAGCAATGTCTGGAACGCCCTATTTTGGGAGTATTTCATTGTGAAATGCACTATAACCAGCATGCACAACATTTGCTTCCTTACTTTCTTCCTTAAATATGGGCCATAATTGACACCTGTTTCTTCACAGAATCAATCACCTCACTAATTGACCACAACACTGATATTATTTTGAACATGCCACTTTCAATTTCAGATTCAATTACACAGAATGAGCAGCATGCATGTCAGATCTGTTGGTTTTCTATGACGCTACAACATTTACGAGTACATTATTTTGCCATGTAGAAATATCACTTCTACAAAAATATATGATTTATGAGGTTATTATTAATTGTTATTGTTATTAAAGGTCCCAAAGCATTAAAATTTCACTTTATTAGGTTTTTTAACGTTAATATGCATTCCCCCAGCCTTCCTTTGGTCCCCCAGTGGCTAGAAATGGTGATAGGTGTAAACCCGAGCCCTGGGTATCCTGCTCTGCCTTATGAGGTCATAAGGGGCAAGATTACCTCCCCTTATTCTGCTTTGCCCGCCCAGAGAATTTCACCCACCCATGAGAGAGAGACATCATGGCTTTCAAACAATCAAAGTGGCGGTTGGTCAAAGCCACACCCCCAGCCTCCAGCTTGCCCCCCCCCCAAAAGCTACAGACTCAGAAATAAATGGCTCATACTAAGGAATTCTGCACCAAGGCTGAATTTTAAGAAAGAGACTTCAGATACAGTATTAGGAGACAACTAAGGTCCATATAAAAGCATCCAAAGAGCACCATGTCATGGGACCTTTAAAAACTATTTCACAATTGGTATTTAGCAGGCTGCTTATGCCATGATTACTTCGAGGGTTGGCACATAGTAATCTAATACTGCTTCTATTTTTATGTCTGTAACAAAAAAAATCAATCCTGTGGAAAAAAGGTTATGATTGAAGTCAATTTATTTAAAAATTAAAGTAAAGTTTCCAAATGTGTATTAATAGAGAGATATATACTAAAGGTTGAGTATGTTTCTCCAACACCCACTCACAGCCTTCCTCTTTCTGTCTTTCTCTTCCTCTGTATCACAGTTAGCTAGAGGCTGTTGCCACCCACATACTCCGTGCTGACAGCAATTTACATTCAGAATAGTCAATGTTATCGCATCCTTGTGTTATAATAAGTCACGTTTACTTAGAGCACCACATGAAGCAGGTGGCAGTTTTAATAGCAGTGATGTTAAAAATTTAAAATATGCTAAATCATCCTGCAGATTCAGCCCCACATGAGACACAAAACAATTTAAAATATTTTCTTCAGTTAAGGAAGATAGTTCTGATCAGTTCACCTACTTCACTGTTACCAGAAACACAGTGTTGTGCAGCATTCCACTTTGTGTCTTTCATCATCAGTATTGTGCAGTTTTGTGCTAATACCTTCTACAGCCCTTGGAGTTGTTTCCATGGATACCAAACAATTAGCTTGGAATCAGAATAGAACCTTGAGAGTCGCCTACTCAGAGGCTTTGGGAGCGAGGAAATCATAGGATGACAGGGTGTCTTGTTTCCATGTTGCAAAAAACAGCTCCTTTGGGTAATAGGGGAATTTCTAAAAAAAAAAAAAAATGCTCCATTGGATCAAGCACAGACAAAAATAGAGGAGCAGAATAAATATTAACATTAAACTTAATCAGGATTTCAGCTTTAAGATACCAACCTATGGATTAATCTGACATTTTATGGCACACTTTCAAAGGATCACAATGTATGATTACATAACCAGCTTAGAAAATGAATACAATTCTAACAATAAATGAATATATAATAGGATGTGGCTTTATTGTACAATCAGGGCTAAAAGAAAATGGGCCTTGGCGTCAAGTAAGGGTGACGCGGTACCTTTAGACATGCTTCCTTCCCTCTTGTATTTCTTTACGAACCATGAACTGTGTTTAGCTGGAAATTGGTAGCCTGATAATCCAAAA
Organism: Etheostoma perlongum; assembly: GCA_026937815.1. Classification (NCBI taxonomy): domain Eukaryota; kingdom Metazoa; phylum Chordata; class Actinopteri; order Perciformes; family Percidae; genus Etheostoma; species Etheostoma perlongum. Next base: position 12,836,170 of record CM049384.1, on the reverse strand, counting down.
GTCCTCCATACGCTTATATACTGTAGGTTGTTTATTTCTACTCTCTAATTGGCCCCTCAGGAGCATTTTTTCTATTCTATATATTGAAACCATTTAACGTGGTGGTCGTGATTTGAAACACGTCGTTAAAAGCCTCTGGTCGACTGTTGTTGTTTTTAAATGTGCTCTTGGATACAGTTGGATTGGATTTTAAAACAGTTGGAGTTTGGTTAGGTTTAGGCACCAAAATGAAAAATGGTAAGGTTGTGATTTGGGTTCAAATTTGACGTTACTTCATCTTCCTGTTACGCATGTGATGTAGAACAAACAAAGCAGTACACGAACCCTGGTGTTTTGGGTGAAATTATGAACCAATTTGAACCATCCACGACCCCAACCTACATCCTTACACTGAATTTGGTGCTCCTATACTACGTCACCATACTTCTTGCTATGCTTCTATCATAATTACTATGGCCACTATAAACATAAATAACAACGTAATTGCTGCTTGATTAAACTACTTGTGAGCGTTTTTTGGGGAGGACAGTCTCTGATAATCACACCATTTTGTTGAGCTTTTTTTTATTCATCTGGACATTGTGTTTATGTTATCTGATTTCTTAAGTGGGGGGTTATTGTGTTATGTTTTGCCCTAATGTTTTGCCCTAATGTGCCTGTAGTAAGTGACATACTGTAACAGTCCAATGTCCTATTTCCTATTTCTTGACACAGGCTGCGGTTTGAGAATTGTCATTTCTGTAGTAACTCAATTTACAGCGACGTGCAGGATGGCGTCAATCTCATCCCACGCTCGTCACCATTTCTTCATTCACTATTTATTCACTAAATGTATCTAGGTAGCTAACTGGCAATGTCTAATCCATGTCTGGAACCAGGCTAAAAAAATCAATTTTTCAGGAGGGAAGATTTATGGACCATAAAAATAGAAAGTTCTGTTTATAAAATCCGTCTTCCATTTCTGTTGTTGTTCATATGGAGAGACAAAGATTTCGGAGTCTGATGGATGCATCTGTGCATTGGCTTTATTATCTTCCATAGCCAAAACACAGTCATGTAAAGAAAGTGTCAGATCTGATTCCCTACAGACAACAGTCTATATTTTCATAGATCCATCATCTTGTTCCAGTTTGCATAAGCCTAAAGTGAAAGACCATGAAGTTCAAGATGACTCATCGTTACTGCTTCCCACTATATAAAGAAGTGTATCCAATTTAGTTCTCACATTTAGTTTTTTAATCATTTTCCACTGGCCTTGGATATAGAAAGTTTTCCAATGGAGGGGCAATAAATAGAAGTTTATGCTTATTATTATAGTTATATTACTTAAGACATTGTGCACTACAATTGATCACTTAAGACTACTGTTTTGTGCAGTAACACTGTGGGGCAATAAACTGTTACAATTATTATTATTATTGTTATTATTACTTTTCACCATTGCAACTCCTTAATTATGTTAATTATGTAAATACTGTATAATAACATTCCTTATATTTCTTTATTTATATTTCTACTCTGGTATTTATACTATTTGTGCAACTGCAACACAGAGTTTCCCTTTGGGAATCAATAAAGTATTTCTGATTCTGATTCTGATCACAATGTTGTTCTTTGTGGCTGTCTGTCCTTGTTGGTGAGCTTCTCTTACACCTCCTATTCTGCATTGTTAACGTGCTGATAGCTTATTTGTGATTATTATATGTTTGTCATGTTTTTATCTGAATTTCGTTTCTGTATGTGACCAAAGCAGCTGCAAGGTAATGACACAAGCTATGAATAAGCTTTAATAATTTAATAACTTGCCAAAATGTAATAAAATGTCCCTTTTAACCGATTGACATATTGCACTTTTCTTAGTGATAATGTGAAAATAATATCAAGAAATATTACTTATAGAATATAACAATTCAGGTTATTACGACTCAACATTCTGCGATATTGTACTAATGTGTTTCGTTCCTATTGTGACACTTATCAAGGGACATTTTGTGTCATTTTGTTATTACATCATAACATTTCTGTAAAATTGTTCATGGGCTCCTGTTTTACATTGTGTAACTGCTTCCTAGTTTAGATGACATATACACTCTGTTTTAGCAATTTTTCAAAACTTGATGGAAATTTACTCAGCAACAGCCCTACAGCAACATGCTAAATTTAAATGATCATAACTCAGCAGCCATTAGTCTGACTCACAGACAGTTTTCACAGTTCATCATGAAAATCCTAATATTCCCAGCATTTTGGTATAGTCCAAAAATAATAAACCTTAAGAAAATCATCACAATAATATATTTACTTGAACTTGTGCTTTAAGGTTGAACACCTGCATTTGTTAATGTTGAACACATGCATTTGTTGACGATGATTTCATGTCCCTAATATCTGTGTTCTATTTTTTCTTTCTCTTCTCATAGACCAATCTCGCAGGGCAAGTTTTGCCTCTGTAAGACAGTCAAGCATGGAGACCCCTCCCAATGCCACCCCACAGCCCTTTAGACAGCCGGTGAGTTTTATTATTGGAATATTGTCTTTTGTTATCTATAGAATGTTAGATATCTTGTAACGTCCATAACATCTCTTTGTTAGTATGAGTAGCTCAACACTTGCATTGTTTTTATATGTCTTGCATTGTTAAAGTTAAGTCACATTAAAATTGGACCAACACTGACTATACACATGACTTATGTATATAGTGTTTTTACTATTTACTTATTATTTTCTGTTTTCCCTTTGCTGAAACTTAAGAGTTTTCTCAATCGAAGGCTGAAGGGCTCCATCAAGAGGGCCAAAAGTCAGCCCAAACTTGACCGGACCAGCAGCTTCAGACAAATGATTTTGCCCCGGTTTCGAAGTGCTGACCAAGAGAGGTAAGTAACCTTTACTGTATAAAAGATTCATATTATTCAAGTTAATACCAACCGTTTTCTCATTTAGTGTCACATGGGGGTTGTCGTTTGTGTCAGCATGGTAAAACAGAGGAAAACACAGTGGACAGGTTGCCAGTTTATCGCAGGTCTAACACATATTCTACCCAAACTGTTGTAATGAGCAAGAGGTTAAAATGCATAGATTTATAATGTGGTAATAATCTATAACTAGTAGATTTAAGGCATTACTGTTTAATGTATGTTAAAGTTTGCGTTGTGTCAAGATCATGCAACACGTATGTGAAACAAGAAAAAATAAAACCTAAAAATAATTGCAGCATTGATTCCTGGGGATCATGTTGGCATTTTGCCTTTATTTGATAGTTGACACTGCAGAGCCTTACAAGAAATTAGGGGAGAAAGAGAGGGGTATGACATGCAAGAAATCTTCCCAGATGGAATCAAGTCAAGGAAAACTGTTGCTGTTATGCATCTTAACCACCAGGATGCCCTTGTTTACTGTGAGGTGATTCTGTAAAGCCACTGAGTCACATTTCTGCCCCACAACTAATAATAATAATAATTCTAATAAATTCAATAAATTGAATTCAATAAATTGAATTTATATAGCGCTTTTCACAAACTCAAAGCGCTTAAACTACAACTATCACAAATATAACATACGTACATGGTACATGGTTATATGATAGCTTAAATTTAGTTTATGCACTTAGTTCTGGAGCAGCTTTTAGCTTTGGATGCTACTCAACCATCAACCATCAGATCTGTTCTTGCTTGGATAGTTAACATGCCGCTCTGTACTGGGTGTACTTTAGCTGTGAATACCTTACGCTAGAATTGCTTTTGCATGGACCCTCTCACTTTTGCTTCTGAAGGTTACATTTCTTTTTAAGCTGCAGCTAAAACATTGCTAACCTCAATACCAAGGCTGCCCCTCATTACAGGACAAGCTGATTGTGTACTGTAATGATAGTGCAAAGCAGAATGTGTTAGTTACTTAGGGTGCTGATACGATAGGTAAAAATTGTTATGTTTACATTATTTAGTTTTATCTCACATGAGACTAAGTAACGTTTGATAGAAGAAATATCACATTCTTCCTTTTCTAAATAAAAAGCTGAATTCATAAACAATAAAAACACAGCCTTGCTCATCTCAAAAATGTTTTACTGTTAAATCCTAGCTTGGTCTGGTATGACCAGTAGCTTATGATGGCCAATTTTAGTAAATGCTAACAAACATTAGTTAGATATTGCTGTGCAACTGACATCACTGATTTATTTTCTACTTATGATCCGATTTACTTATGAAATCCAAAAATTCATGTTATTATATCACTTGGCTATCTACCCACTAGCTAATAATCAAGTGCAGATTGATCATGGATATATATATACACTCACCGGCCACTTTATTAGGTACACCTGTCCAACTGCTCGTTAACACTTAATTTCTAAGCAGCCAATCACATGGCGGCAACTCAGTGCATTTAGGCATGTAGACATGGTCAAGACAATCTCCTGCAGTTCAAACCGAGCATCAGTATGGGGAAGAAAGGTGATTTGAGTGACTTTGAACGTGGCATGATTGTTGGTGCCAGAAGGGCTGGTCTGAGTATTTCAGAAACTGCTAATCTACTGGGATTTTCACGCACAACCATCTCTAGGGTTTACAGAGAATGGTCCAAAAAAGAAAAAACATCCAGTGAGCGGCAGTTCTGTGGGCGGAAATGCCTTGTTGATGCCAGAGGTCAGAGGAGAATGGCCAGACTGGTTCGAGCTGATAGAAGGGCAACAGTGACTCAAATTACCACCCGTTACAACCAAGGTGGGCAGAAGAGCATCTCTGAACGCACAGTACGTCGAACTTTGAGGCAGATGGGCTACAGCAGCAGAAGACCACACCGGGTGCCACTCCTTTCAGCTAAGAACAGGAAACTGAGGCTACAATTTGCACAAGCTCATCGAAATTGGACAATAGAAGATTGGAAAAACGTTGCCTGGTCTGATGAGTCTCAATTTCTGCTGTGACATTCGGATGGTAGGGTCAGAATTTGGCGTCTACAACATGAAAGCATGGATCCATCCTGCCTTGTATCAATGGTTCAGGCTGGTGGTGGTGGTGTCATGGTGTGGGGAATATTTTCTTGGCACTCTTTGGGCCCCTTGGTACCAATTGACCATCGTTGCAACGCCACAGCCTACCTGAGTATTGTTGCTGACCATGTCCATCCCTTTATGACCACAATGTACCCAACTTCTGATGGCTACTTTCAGCAGGATAATGCACCATGTCATAAAGCTGGAATCATCTCAGACTGGTTTCTTGAACATGACAATGAGTTTGCTGTACTCAAATGGCCTCCACAGTCACCAGATCTCAATCCAATAGAGCATCTTTGGGATGTGGTGGAACGGGAGATTCGCATCATGGATGTGCAGCCGACAAATCTGCGGCAACTGTGTGATGCCATCATGTCAATATGGACCAAACTCCCTGAGGAATGCTTCCAGCACCTTGTTGAATCTATGCCACGAAGAATTGAGGCAGTTCTGAAGGCAAAAGGGGGTCCAACCCGTTACTAGCATGGGGTACCTAATAAAGTGGCCGGTGAGTGTATATATATAACAGAAATACTGGATTCCAAAATGGTTGAAACCTCGTCTATTTAAAATAATTTGTGGTTTGTGCAGGTGGTAACCTATTCATCAGTGACAAAGGGAAAACTACATAAAACTGTCATGACTGTCATCTTGGTAAAATATCTTAATTTCAATTTCTGTTGGACATTCAAGTAACACCAGGAAAAAAAAACAGCTCTATAGGCTCTCAAGAGAGTTTTTATTGTTTTGTATACTGACTTAAGGTTACACCCCTGGGGGTTCGGACTTGCATTGTGACCAAAACTTTATGCAGTTCTCACACAATCCAGTCACGACGCACATATGGGAGATGTAAAAATGCAGAAAGAACAAAACCTAACACTGACAGTACACTATCCTCCCGCCACAGGCAATGCTTAATACACAATTTCCTGGCAGTTGTGGATGCCCGATGCTCAGAGATGTGGAATGTTTTGTTAAAACACTTTCTAGTAAAATACAGGTTGACCGTAAGCGTAAAAGCCTAGGTTAAATGTTAAAACAAATTATATTAGAAATATATTGTGTGGAGGCAGGACTAAAGGTGGAGTTAGCTTTGTGGTGTTAAAGGAACTAACTTTCTCAGCATGCTTTCCCCTCTAACTACAGCCTTCACCAGATCCCACCGCTGCTTCAGACAGCTGCCTTCACAGCCTGCTTTGAGTTATGCCCACACACGCTTAATTCATTCAGTAGTGTTAAGTTGACTTTGCCATAAATCCTGCGCGTCCAACTTCACACTCTAGCTTTCCAACGCAGCTGCTCTACCTCTGCTGCCAAGTTGGTTTACCAAAGCCTTTCTCATGTTCTGCATTCTGCGATGGCACTGGTTCTTAAATTAGTGCTCCTCATTTGCTGTTTGATTATCAGGTGTTTCTTCAAAGCTGTTGCTTTTTCTTTCCTAGATATTTTTCATTTGTGTTCAAAGGCAATGCTAATAATGCAGCATGCTAGCTCCAGTTTCTTAGTGCAGATGTACCCAACATTTATAGCTCATTCTTCTTCAAAGATTGTTTCAAAAAATGTTAATAATTCAGCAAATTGTGAAATCATATTTTTATTCCTTTTGGACATAACCAGGCTAGCTTCCCCTGCTTCAAGCGTTTATGCTAAGCTAAGCTAATCACCTGCTGACTCTAGCTTCACATCCAACACCGCAACGAGGGTATCAATCTTGTCATCTACATGTAACTCTAAAAGCAAAGTGTTTTTCTTTTGTTTTTCAATTGGCCCACTGACCCTGATTCACCTGAGAGGGAGCTATTGCTCACCTATTTGCTTCCTTGTCCAACTTTTCTTTTTCCTGTAACCCCAATGATCAGGTCTAATCCATTGTGCCCTTTTTACTGCACTACAGTATTTCTGCAGACTAACCCCCCATTTACAAAGTAGGCAATGCAAACATTGCATTTGCATTTTTTTTTTAAATTCTTTTTAAATTCTTATTCCTTCAGTTGTAGGAAAGAACAATTAGAATTAAATTTTTTAGACAACACCACAAACATAGACACTGCCGGCCAATTTCTCAAACATGCAGTATGACTCACATGAGTCGAGTCAACAGACCAAACTGCAAACACCAGAACTGAAAATCTGGTATTCTTAGCTTTTCCATAAACTCATTATAAAAGGATCAGATCTCTAAAATCATTTGCAGAAGTGAGGATTTCTGAACTGCAGTGACTCATGTTTTGGTATATAAAAATATTTTGGATTGTATATAGACCATATATATATAATACAATATCAATATAATATGAGCATATCTGAATTCTGAATTCTTCTCTCACCAGGACACGCTTGATGCAGAGCTTCAAAGAATCCCACTCCCATGAATCCCTGCTTTCTCCTAGCAGTGCTGCAGAGGCTTTGGACCTAGTTTTGGATGAAGATGCCATAATCAAACCTGTCCACTCTAGCATTTTAGGACAAGAGTACTGCTTTGAGGTGTGTTGTATAACTGTTTCATTCTCCCTGGCTTTACCTGCCTTCTAATGGACATATTTTTTAATACTAATTGTATTTTTCTCTTAGCCAACCAACCAATTTAATTCAGTTCTTTAAAATTGTATAATTATGTAAAAATATCAAAAAAATATCAAAAATTTGCTGCTTCACAAATTTATTATTTTTGAGTTATAAACAAAACAAGCAATTTGAAGACTCTACCTAATCTATAGCCCTTTTTTTTATATTAAAGGCTGTTTAATGGTTCTGTGTCGAATCAACAGCATACCCCCACAGACCCCTCCGCATAGACGCAAACCCCTCTCCGAGCCCTCCGCCATCGATCAACGTGCACCTCCTAAAATGTGTAACTTTGCGTCGAGGCGACGCTGACCCCAAGGACTGTGATTGGTCAACTTGTCCTGTGTGTTGATAGTTGATGTTTCAAACAACCTACTGTGGGAAGTAGCAACATGTTAGTTCACTGACATAAGCTTTGCAAATAAACTCAGACATATTTTGGTTACAATGACGTTTGTAAAGTGTCTAAATGTCAGTAAGATTTTGAACCACACACCCCCTAGCGTTCTGGTGGTGAAATGTACCGTAATGCAAAGAAATGCGTTCAACCCCACATACACAGAACTTTGAAAAGGTCACAACGGCGTAGCTACGGCGTGGAGTTGATGCAGAAGCGTAAAACATCATTGGGAAAAATCAACAGATTGGGAAAAATCAACAGATTAATTGATAGTAAAAATAATTGTTAGTTCATTTCATTTCATTTTTTTATTTATCTCAAACAATCAACAATGTTTTTTAAAACCCAAAAATTAAACGCAATTGAGAAGGAGCAGGCAGAAGCAAATAGCTTATTTGGTCCTGCCCCTATTTCACAATATCATACCATCACAAAGTAAATAGATATGCAAATACAGCATAAAATCTTTCAGGTCTTACAATAAACAATAACTAACAACAATACAACAATAACAATACTGTTAAATTACAATTCCATTCCTGTGTTTAGGCCTATTTTCTATATTTGTCTAGTAAGGATTTCTTTAATCTGTTTTTGAACTGAATGATATTGATATTACAAACTGAAACACACATGTTTTTAACAGTAGTTTGCACAAGAGGTTGCTTAAACATTTAATGTCTCTTAGATGGTATCCCCCGTCTCTTTCCATTTCACATATATTCCAAGACAAATTATTTTCTTTAACTTTAAACATAAATTGTGCAGTTTTGAATGTTACAATGTCCATAAATTTCAGCAATTGTGAATTCAAAAACAGAGCATTAGTGTGCTCATATTACCCTGTATGATGTATTATTCTACATCGTTTTTGCAGAGCATAAATCCTTTTAAATCCGCAACTTGCTTTTGAAGGTATTTCCCCAAACTTCCAAACAATATAACATATGGTAAAATTAGTGTGCAGTACAGAGTATGTAAAGTATTTTGGTTCAAGATGCACCTAGAAATTTAATTTAACTCTTTCAATTGTTTCATTATCCATTGCTAATTTAACATCTGTATTAATAGTTTGTTAAAGAAATATTTTACAATAATGAAATATACCAAAACGTTTTGTCTGCAGGTGACCACCAATTCAGGGACAAAATGTTTTGCCTGCCGTTCAGCTTCTGAGAGAGACAAGTGGATTGAAAATCTGCAACGCGCTGTTAAACCTAACAAGGTAGATATGATAGATTATTTCATCACAAGATCTAGGTAATAATATTAAGGACTGATGTAAATAAGGACTGTTATAATGCAGTAACAGAACTCCTTGTTTTACTTCCAGGACAACAGCAGACGAGTGGACAATGTGCTCAAGTTGTGGATCATTGAAGCTCGAGACCTTCCGGCTAAGAAACGCTACTATTGTGAGCTGTGTCTCGATGACATGCTGTACGCGCGCACCACAAGCAAACCCCGGACCGACACCGTCTTCTGGGGCGAGCATTTTGAATTTAACAATTTGCCTACCATTCGTAGCCTTCGTTTGCACCTCTACAAGGAAACTGACAAAAAAAGACGCAAGGTAATGTCTTCATTATTAACGGTGTTAACACAAACCCATTTCTACACCGTCAATTTTCAACGTTCTTTTTTGCCTAGCAAACTTTGTAGTTCTTTTCACATGCTGTTGCAACAACTAGTAACATTAAAAAAACTACAGCACCACACCGGATCTAGCTAGACCTGAAACAAAACAACAGGCAAGCCACACACACTTGTTTGGGCTTGCGAGCCGGCCAAAGAGTAGTAACGTTACATTTTGAGTGGATGGCGAGAGCAAGATGCCGAAATGAATGCCAAGAAGATTGTGGATGGAAACTTTCCATCCGCAATCTTTTAAAAAAACTTTTTAAAAGGTGCCAAATGGTTCTATTATAAAGACCAAAGTGATCTGTGTGTTTTGTCATTGTGAACTGAGCTATCACTGCAGCACGTCCAGTCTGAAATACCACTTGATGGCCAAGATAAAGGGACAAAAAGAAATCAAGGGACATTTAGAATAGATAAAAATGTGCGATTTATTACAAGTTAACTATGACATTAATGCGATTCATTGCGATTCAATATTTTAATTGTTTGATAGCACTAATTTAAAATAAATGTTTTGATTGGTAATCTAGGAGAAAAGCACATATCTTGGCCTTGTCAGCATCCCCATCTCCAGCATCACTGGGCGGCAGTTTGTCGAGCAGTGGTACCCGGTGGTACAGTCCAGTGTCTTGGCCAAAAGCGGTGGTGTTGGAAGTACCAAAGTGATCAACGCCTCCCTACGTGTCAAGTCTCGCTACCAGACAATGAACATCCTTCCAATGGAGCTGTACAAGGAGTTTGCTGAGTACATTACCAACAACTACCGAACACTGTGTGCAGTTCTGGAGCCGCTGTTGAGTGTCAAAAGCAAAGAGGAGGTGGCATTTGCTCTGGTGCACATCCTGCAAAGCACAGGAAAGACAAAGGTAGGGGTGGAAATGTAACCTACATGTTGTTTTCCCGTAAATCATTTCTTTTATCTGTATGATTTTTTTTCTTTCATTGCAATAAGCAATAATTGAAATCAAAATAAGATTGACCCTTTTAAATCCCTATTTAGGAGTTCCTGTCTGACATGGCAATGTGTGAGGTGGATCGGTTCATGGACCGTGAGCACTTAATCTTTCGTGAGAACACGCTAGCTACAAAGGCGGTGGAAGAATACCTCAAACTGATAGGTCACAGATACCTCAAAGATGCTATAGGTGAGGCTGTTGTAGATAAACCCAACTGTACATCACTGTGTATGTAATCAGATTAAAGGAGTATTTGAAGCTGTGTCAGACTAAATTTCAGCATAAACATTTGCCATCAACAATAAATCACCATAAATTGTTGTAATTGCATAAGATTATTTGATATTCTTTTGTCACATTTTTCCAAATAACTAATTTATTGTGGTAGTATCATAATATTATGAACACCTTTCTAAATCAACAAATAGGAATTGGGCTTTGGTAACATTTCTGTCACCTCCTAATGCTAATGTATTATTTTATTCTCTCATACATTGAAAGAAAATAGAAAGATTAGTTGGATTAACTATGATTTTTTTCTTGATGCACACAATTCAGCATACTGTAATTAATACAAAGGTATATATGTAATTTTTCACGTTTTCCTTATTTATTATAAATCCTGTATATATTTTTAATTTTTAATATTGACTTTCTCCAAATGGCCATTATTTGGGTTGGTAATATACATACATATTTATTTTCATAATCACGTTACATGGTGAAAGGTACTGTGTTTTAAAAGGTTCAGCATATGCATCGTTTACTATCATGTACTCCTGTTCCATCAGTCAAAGCAGTTTTGGGCTAAACATTTGGATAATGAAGCATTTTGGGAAACATAGTGACAGTGTGATCTACAATTTACAGGCGACTTTATTCGAGCCTTATATGAGTCTGAGGAAAACTGTGAGGTGGATCCCATGCGTGTCCCGCCATCAGTCCTCGCTGACCATCAAGCCAACCTACGAATGTGTTGTGAGCTGTTACTCTGCAAGATCATCAACTCTCTCTGGTTAGTTTTCCCCATTTAAACCCCTCAGAAAACTGCATACACTGATCTGTTTTGGTATCTGTATTGATTTCTAAAACAGCCCACAACTGTTTCTCTGGCTACATATATGGCGCTTGCTGGACTTTCTTGGACGCCCTGAAGCCCTCTTCACAACAACTGAACCTCTCTCCTTGAAGTTCTTGATGATCCGATAAATGGTTGATTTAGGTGCAATCTTACCAGCAGCAAAATCTTTGCCTGTGAAGCCCTTTTTGTGCAAAGCAATGACAGCACGTGTTTCAGGAGGAGGCAGCATGTATACTCCGCATGTTGCTGGTAACTTTAGTAGCTCAGTCTCAAATAACTAGACGTCATGACCTAATCAGTTGATGAAACATTGGCGTCAGTGTTGGAGTTGCCAAAGTGGTCGTTGAGACTCCAACACAACCCCAGAGATTCCAGTCCAAAACGGAAAAAAAAGTGTTTTCAGATTTCTCCGGTTTAGGGCCTCAGAAATGCCAGAGTAGTGTGAATGTGAAGTGTAAACTTAGCAAAAGGTATTTGTTTGTAAACCAAAATGTAGCAATGTAAATCTAGCCTCTTTCTGCCGTCCATTTTGGTTCAAGGCAATCACTTTTAATATGGGCTGTAGAAAATTCTGAGTCTCACCGCTCCCACATTTCTTGAACGCAGCATGATGGGGATGAGGAAGAGGGAGGGACGAGCTAGTCTCAGTTTTGAAAATATTTCAAATGTTGAAAGTAACGTCACCCAACATTGCTTAGAGCACCTTTTATATCTTTTGAATTAAAACCCTTATAAGACCTGGGGGTGGGTGATTAAAGAATTATTTTAAAAATATAATTCCAGGGACAAAATAGATTTTTTTTTCTTTGGTTACACTAATATTTTCTTCCAGGGATTATGGTCTGTTTCAAATTTTAGCTTTGCATTTACAATTTTGGTCTTTTCAATTTACAAAACATTTGGCTTTGTGGTGAACAATATGAAAGCTTTATTTATTCAAACTTTGATATTGAAACAGAAATAACATTTTAATTATTTCATAATTAGATGGTTTCCATCCAGTGGTGTAATCAGTAAAATCATCAACATTATGTAATCATGAACACATTCTCCATCCTGAGCTGGTCCTGTAATTTTCCTTATATTTTAGTCCCCTGACCTTGCTGAGTTCCTGAGGGCTGTGTATAAGCTGCTGGGTTTGATCTTGCCATTCTCCTTGACAATAGGGTAATAACATTTTCATGTTTCAGCATATTTCCCCGGGAGCTGAAGGAAGTTTTTGCCTCGTGGAGAGCCAGATGTGCTGAGCGTGGAAGAGAGGATCTCGCCGACAGCCTCATCAGCTCTTCCCTTTTTCTTCGCTTCATGTGCCCAGCCATCATGTCCCCCTCCCTGTTCAACCTAATGCAGGAGTACCCCGCTGAGCGCACGTCCCGCACACTCACGCTCATAGCCAAGGTGATGCAGAACCTGGCCAGCTTCAGCAAGTGAGTACCTGTCAGCACCTGTCCTCTTACACCAATGTTAATTTAATTCAGTTTGTTTGTAGATTACATTTTTAGACGCTTGTGTAAGGTGGGATGCATGTTGCAGAGTAACATGACATCATTAGAGGCTTGCAATTTTGACTGGGAGGGTATAAACTGTTACTCACCCACAGCTATATCCAGGGTTTTCAGCTGTGTATATATTTGCTCCTACCTTCACTTCGTACCCTTTACTGACATTTTCTTGAATATTAACACAATTCTATATGCTTAAATAAGCACCTTCTGTATAATTGAGACAGAACGTTTGTGTAATTTACTGGACTGTATTTCATTGACATTGGATACAAATGATCAGAAATATATATCCTAAATAATTAGCTATGTAAATAGGTTGTCATTATCTTAGGCATATGTTGTGTTTAGATTAAATAATATTTACTTAAGGTCCCTTATAGTGTTAAAACATTAAAACAGTTGGTCGACAGAAAATTAATCAACAATTTTATTTATCATTTATAACAAAAAAAAAAAATTATGTATAAAAAAAAAAAATCTAAACCTGGTTCCAACTTTTCCAATGAGAATATTTGCTGGTTTTCTCTGTTTAAATAACTGCGTATTAAATATGTTTGGAATATTTTTTGGAATTTGACAACATCAACTCGGGTTTCTTCTTGGGAACTTTCAACTTTTTGGACATTTTAAACATCTAAATGATTAACTGAAAAAGCATCTGAAAAACTTTAAAAAAAGAAAGGACAGGGTTTTCAATCTCCCCCTCATACTGTATACGCCCACCTCTTTTCACATGTCCAAATACTTATGCATGTGTTCACATGCACATTAGTACCTCAGTTATGATCTGGTTTTTGGAGTTTCCTGGTTATAAGTTTAAGCCATAGACTGTATAAAATATGGACGTAGTCTCCGATAGGTCACCTATAGGTTTCTGAAGGCCAAAATGAAGTCAAAGTTTATTTTTCTTCCCAAGATGGTGAAGGCATTTTCTATACAGTATATAGGCGTATAATATTGTTTTACATAATGAATATGTATGTGCAGGACATCAAAAGTACAGAACAATCACTGGCCACATACTTTTAATTTCCAATATATGAGATTAAATTAACTCAACTCCTACAGACTTCTGAACTGTAAATATAAGATCCTTCCACTTCCACGGTGCACTGTACAGAATGTTTCCATCTTCTTCTCTGCCTTCATGTATCCTGTCATTATTGTCTCTGCAGATTTGGACCTAAGGAGGAATACATGTATTTCATGAACGAGTTCCTGGAGATGGAGTGGGGCTCCATGCAGCAGTTTCTCTATGAGATTTCCAACATGGACGCCGGAGGAAACGCTGGAGGGTTTGAGGGCTACATTGACCTCGGTAGAGAATTGTCCATGCTCCACAGCTTGCTGTGGGAAGTCATGGGCCAGCTAAGCAAGGTAGGTATGAAAATACACTGGAAAATTAAATGTAACATTTTAATTTAATTTCTTTCTCTAACTGAAGAATGTAGAGATAGGAGAGTTGGAAAATGAGGTTCTGCAGCTTTCTATCAAACACAGGATGAATGTTATTTGAACTCTAGTAGAACTGAGGTGGAATAAGTATTTTAATATTTATCTCTAGGGTTTACACTGTTAATATATTGAAATTGTATTGTAGTTGTAACATAATGAAAGTTATACATATTTTATGCTTGGCCCTAAATTGTCTTTAAATTGAATTGAACATTATGTGCTTTTGAATTGCTAATTAATTGTGTTTCATGTGTTCCCTGTTTTTTCGGAATGATATTTGACTTGTATGAATGAATAAGTGAATCATACTGTATAAAGCAGAGGTTTCCAATCCCCGGGGCACGGACAAGTACTGAGCCGGGGAACATTTTCTACTGGGCTGCATAAAACACTGAATAATGTGAATGAATAATAATATGAATGAACCTTTCTATGTTGTAGGATGCTATTCTCAAACTTGGACCCCTACCACGGCTGCTGAATGACATCAGCGTTGCCCTGAGGAACCCGCAGCTCCACATGCCTACAAATCACCAGCCGGACCGACCGAAGGACAGACTCTTCTCGCAACCATCTTTCAATCGTCTCATGTCCTCTGACTTCCAAAGCCTTATGATGCGTGACTTAAACAGGTATCCTCTCATGGTTTTCTTTGTAGTGAATATTTGTTGTTATCACTTCTTCATGTGAAATTGGATTTGCATGTCCTTAAAGAGGACTGCGCCAAGATGGGTTATGCTTTTACATTTGAACATTTATGACACTTTTATCCCAGATCTCCCACACCAAAGGCATGTGTCATAGCCACTGCGCCATCACCACCCAGTGAACAGATGATTGATCCGTGCTGTGACTTTATCAAAACAATGTGAATGGTCATAATTACAAATGTGCACATAAACAGAGGAATTACAATTTAACAAGGGTGTATTTAACAGTACCAAATAAAAAGGCCAAGAATACACAGTAAATGAGAATTAAGTAACTCAAAACAAAACACTGGCATATTTCTAAGAGCCCATAGTGCTAATGCAATGCCTCTTCAGGCTTTTTAAGTAGTTTATCAATTGATAATTGCCAGCACCATCTGTTCCCAGACTCTCCTACCCAAACCTCTTTCCTCTGTGTTTTAATTCATGTCTGCACTCTCCTATTGTCAAGAGACCGTTGCTCTCATTACAGCATAAATGTTTAAATAATAACTCTTTATGTAAGAGAAAAACAGTAAGTAATCTCAGAAGACTCCACTGCAGCTATTTCGTGTTTATTATCATACCCAGCAATAGTCTGTTGTAACATAATCTGCAGCAGTAAACATGTAATTGAATGAGAAGGACAGAGAAGGACGGTGATCAAACATCTGAAAAACACACCTGCCACTCCTCGTAGCTCTAACCCCACAGGCATCAGGTAACCGACTGGATGGAGGTTATGCCTTTTACTTACTGGATTTCTAAATGTTTCTTTATGCAACAATGGCATAATGAAAGTGGTGTAGTCCTTACAGACCATTAAAACACATAGACAGGTCCATATGATCAAAAACGCTTTACTGTGAATACAAATTGTTGATGATTTCTTCACGTTTCATTATGAAATGAAAATAGCAAAGGTATGGTGCTACCATTGTTTTTCAAATTTTTAATTAATCTTTATAATTTAATTTTATACCAAACTTACCTTTTTTTAAAATTATTTCTGGAAATCAATTTACAATTAACAAGCTAAAGTAGGTGTGTCTTGGGCGGGAGAACTCCTTCTATGTGTCACAATATAAATCTAGTGAGTTGTAAGATAGTTGGGAAAAGAGAAAATAACAAATTCTGATAAATGTCTTAAATAAATCTGTTTCTTTGCAAAATGCTGCTTGATAACATACGATTCAATTGTCATTGCATTTACATACAATGAGATTCAGGTGCACTACCTGAGACGGTGCTCAAAAATATCCTTTAAACATACATGTAAATACATTCAATATACCTATTCAAAACATCTCACATTGAAACACATGCAACTTGCATACACAATATGAACAAATGCATGTTAAAAGGTTAAAATAGTAAAAAGGATTTGTAATAATAAATAATAATAATAATAATAAATTGAATTTGTATAGCGCTTTTCCCAAGCTCAAAGTCGCTTTACAGAGTAGAAATAAAAATAAAAATAAAAAAAATAAAATAAAATAAAAAAAAAAAAAATAAAATAAAAAAAAAAAAATTAAATAAATAAATAAATAAAAGCTAAGGATAGGCAGAACAGAAGAGATGGGTCTTCAGACGGGACTGAAAAATGGTGAGGGACTCAGAGATGCGGATCTCATGGGGGGAGGGAGTTCCAGAGCCTGGGAGCTGCCCTGGAAAAGGCTCTGTCCCCAAAACTGCAGAGCTTTGACTTGGGGACGTAGAGGAGACCGGCTGAGGTGGATCTGAGGGACCGTGGAGGTTGGTAGGGGGAGAGGAGGACAGTGAGGTATGACGGGGCAAGGTGATGTATGGCTTTGTAGGTAAGGACCAGGATTTTGTATGTGATCCGGTGAGAAATGGGAAGCCAGTGTAGCTGTTTTAGGACCGGAGTGATGTGGTGCCAGGATGTGGAGCGGGTGATGAGTCGTGCGGCTGAGTTCTGAACCAGTTGGAGCCTTTTAATGGAGGTTGAGCTGATGCCGAGGAGTAGTGAGTTGCAATAGTCAAGTCGTGAGGAGATGAAGGCATGAATAAGTCTTTCGGCAGCAGAGGGAGTGAGTGAGGGTCTGATTTTGGCAATATTTCGAAGATGAAAGAAGGAGGTTTTGATGACTTGACGGATGTGAGGCTCAAGGGAGAGGGTTGAATCAAAAATCACACCAAGATTGCGGGCCTGGGGAGATGGAGAGACGATGGTGCCGTCAATGGTGAGAGTGGGGTTATTGGCTTTGCTGAGAGTGGATTTGGAGCCTATGAGGAGGAATTCTGTTTTATTGCTGTTTAGTTTGAGGAAGTTGTGGTGCATCCAGGTTTTGATCGCTGACAGACAGGAGTTGATGTGGGAGGGGGGGATTGTGGGGGAGTTGGTGCTGAGGTAGATCTGGGTGTCATCGGCATAACAGTGAAAGTTCAGGTTGAAATGGCGGAGTATCTGACCAAGGGGGGGATGTAGATGATGAAAAGAAGGGGGCCGAGTACAGAGCCTTGGGGAACGCCTTGGTTGACTGAGGCAGTAGTAGAGGTATGGTTATGAAGGGAGATGAAATGAGATCTGTCAGAAGGTAGGAACGGAGCCAGGTGAGTGCAGTACCTTCGATACCAAGGTCTTTGAGTCTGGTGAGCAGGATGTTGTGGCTCACAGTATCGAATGCTGCACTCAGGTCAAGAAGAATGAGGATGTTGAGGGAACCGGTGTCAGCAGAAGTGAGTAGGTCGTTGAAGACTTTGAGCAGAGCCGTTTCTGTGCTGTGGAGGGGGCGAAAACCAGATTGGAAGGGTTCAAATTGGTTATTGGCAAGGAGATGAGTTTGTAATTGTGAGGCAACTATACGTTCAAGGGTTTTAGATAGAAAGGGGAGGTTGGATATAGGGCGGTAATTATTAAGGGAAGAGGGATCCAGACCAGGTTTTTTAAGGACTGGGGTGACAGCAGCTGTTTTGAAAGCAGAGGGGACAGTTCCAAGGGACAGAGAGGAGTTGAAGAGGTTAGTGAGGTAGGGGGAGAGGACGGGGAGGCATAACTTCAAGAGAGGAGTAGGTAGGGAGTCCAGTGAGCAGGTAGTGGGTTTGGAAGAGCTGATGAGTTTAGAGATACCAGGGGTGGTGACCAGGTCAAACTGGGAGAGAAGGCAGTGTGGAGGAGGAGAAGGGAGGTCAGGCCGGATAGGGAGAGGAGGGTCCGTGGTAGGCACTGTAGTAGATCCTGGGAGGTCAGATGCAGGGGATAGAGACTGATAAATGGTGTTAATTTTGTCTGCGAAAAAGTGAAGGAATGAGTTGCAGAGATCAGGAGACGAAGTAGGGTGGGTGTTGGTCCGAGGCTTGATGAGGTTATTCATTGTGGAGAAGAGGGTTCTGGAGTTATGACAGGGGTTGGTGAAGATGGAGGAGAGGTATGCAGATTTGGCAGAAATGAGAGCCTCTTTGTAGGCAGTGAGGTGGAGTTTATAGGCTTCATGGTGGACTGTAAGAGATGATTTTTTTGTCAGGCGTTCGAGTTGGCGGCCAGTTTGTTTCATTTTCCGGAGTGCAGGTGTGTACCAGGGTGACGAGGTGTTAAAGGTGACGGTTTTTGTTTTGAGGGGGGCCAGAGAGTTAAGAGAGGAAGACAAGACGGAGTTGAGGTGGTTTGCGAGATCGTCAGGTGAGGTGAGGGTTGAGTCCAGGTGGAGAGTGGAAGAGAGCGGGTCAGAGAGATGGTGGGGATCAATGGACTTAAGATTGCGGAAGGTGATTTCTCGAAGGATGCGTGGGCGTGCGGTTGGAGAAGGAATGATGAACCGTATCAGTTTGTGATCAGAGAGGGGAAAGAGGCATGGATGGAGGTCCAGGACAGGCAGGTTGATGGAGCAAACCAGGTCAAGGATGTGTCCTTTGTCATGGGTGGGGAATGTGACATGTTGGATGAGAGTGAAGTTGTCCAGTAAAGTGGTGAATTCTGATGACAGCTTGCAGGTGGGGGAGTCAATATGGATGTTGAAGTCACCGAGAAATAAAAAATAACTGCAAGAAAAATTCCTATTGCGCAGTTGGGTCTATAAAGTCTTTGATTTCAGTGCAGAGTTCAGTGTGGTGATGGCTTCAGGGTAATAGCTGTTCGTGAGTCTTGTGGTCCGTGCTCTGATGGACCAGTACGCATCTCTTCCCAGAGGGGAGGAGTTCAAACAGTTCATGTGCTGGGTGATGTAAGGCCTTTGTGATTCTGAATGCCTTCCATGGGCTTCAGGAGGTATAGATGTCTTCTAAAGTAGGCAAATGAGTGTTGGTAATTTCTCTGCAGTTTTTATGACTGTTAGCAGAGCCTTTTTGTCTTCTGCAGAGCTGTTGCTATACCATAAAAGGTTCCCATAGGTCAGGACACTCTCAATTGAACAACTGCAGAAAGACACCAGATGGTCTTGTGACAGATTTATCTTCCTGAGTGTTCTCAGGAAGTAGAGAGTTAGTGCTTTTTTTAACCAGTGAGTGTGTGTTTATTGTCCATGTGAGATCTTCTGTGCCAAAAATCCTAACACTAGATGCTCTTTCCACTCAATCCCCTTTAATGTAGAGTGGCTGGAGATCAACCTGTTTCTCCTGAAGTCAATAATCAGTTTTTTTTTTGGTGATAAGTGCCAAGTTGTTCTTTATGCACTGTTCTGTTCAGTCTCTGTACTTCCTCCCTGTAGGCAGTCTTGTCTCCTTTCAGGCCTCTGAAAATTATTCTAAAAAAAAAACACTGCTCACAACTTGCAATGCCATACAAGCAATGATGAGGGACTGCAAGGAGATACTGCATATTAAATGGTGAATTAAAGGTTATGGAGCAGCTGGGCGTACACGTTTATATCTCTCCATATGGCCCACGTTATTTAAAACTATAGGGATAATGCAAAATAGAATCAAGTATAAAATATTTATGACAGTGTTAATAAACCCATGAAAGCAATTTGTAACATTTGTTTTTTTATTGTGTATCTACAGTTCAATAGACATCTCTCGCCTCCCATCCCCTACGACTGGAATCTCGGCTGTAGAATCCCTCTCATCGAATCTGAACATGAGGCGTCATGCAGAACGAGACCTCCGCTCGTCGAGGGAAGTGTTCTACGTGACCCGTCCACCGCTGGCTCGATCCAGTCCTGCATACTGCACAAGCAGCTCGGACATCACTGAACCAGATCCAAAGGTACAATGTCAAATTAGCTGATTCTGTTTGCTGATTTATGTCTCTTAATTCTGCAGCTTTTTAAGCATTCTCTGCAAGTATCAGAACATAATTATGTTATAAAATATCAAAAATTGCTAGAATTTTCCCTTTACAAAATAATACAACATGGTATAACTCTGATATTACTTTGGTGTGCAGATTGTATAATCCTAAGACAAATGAAGTAGTTATTAAGTAAAAGATTCGGAAAGGCAGGTTTATTTGTAGAACACTTTTCAACAACAAGATGAGACAGAAAATAATAATAATAATTTGTATAGTGCTTTTCAAGGACCCAAAGTTGCTTTCCTAGGGCAAGGTAGAAAACAAAAACAAGGCTAAACAAAACAAAATAAGATCCAGGCACAGAAAAGTGAGGGGGCGTGGGGCTACAGATAGGCAGAGATGAAGACATGGATCTTGAGGTGGAACTGGACAATGGTGAGGGACAAAAAGAAAAACAAGGCAATAAAAAAATCTAAAATTGAATAAAACAAAAACAGAAGAGCATTGGTCTAGCCTAACTGTATACATGAATTTAGCTGTCTAAATGCATCAATATCACTATAAAAATAAATACATTTAAAACTAAAATAACACATTGCCTGTACACTAAATACAATGCATCTGTATTTTCTGTCATGTTCAATGTTTTGTATATAACAAAAATCCTTTCTATTGTTTCTCTCAGGTCCATAGTGTGAACAAAAGTGTGTCCATGATGGATCTTCAAGACTCCCGAATGAACAGCATTTCCAACCTGAACTCTGTGGGAGACATGCTCACCTCCTCTCAAGCCTCCATCGCCGGCCTGGGCCACAGCTTTGGGAACCTCTGTGGTCCTCTTCGTATGGGAGGGCATATGCCAGCAGGCTCCGCTGGCTCAGGTTTGAGGCTGAGCCAGATGGGCCACATAGGGGGGCCCACCGAATCCATCTCTCAGCAGCAGCAGCAGGCAGCAGCGGCCATGCACTTCCCCCTGTCTTTCCAGAACCCGCTATTCCATCTGGCCGCCCAAAACTCCCCAGCTCAGTCTCAATCTCAGCCTCATCCCCCTCCTCTCCTCCTCGCCCCCGAGCCCGAGAATGGCCACCACGACTATGCACCGGCCTTTGGCAACAGTGCTTTCTCTCGCAGCGAAGACTTGTCCGCCCTGCGGTCACAAAGCAGTCTGGTGCAGCCCAGCATTGTCCACTCACACAGTTACAGTGATGATTTCACCCGGCAGAATCAGAGCAATGACTACGCTTGGCACCAGCTGTCACTGCAGGTGCAGGTAGGAATCTTTAACTTATCTTCACGCGTAATGATATGCAACATCGCCTTTGCTTTATAAATATCTGCAAATCTTATATCTCACATAATAGTACAATTTTATCCAACCAGGGGACCCCCATAGTATAAAGAAACCTTAACTATTTGGTGTCTACAATTATATTTATGGATGCAACACCACTCTATACTGTAGGAATCCATAATTTAGGATCCTGGTAAAAGCAGTGGACAGTGCAATGTAACGTTGCACCTAAACCTTCCATAACTGAGGTGACTGAAATATTAGATTGCAAACCTAAACTTGTAGCCACAGAACATTTCCATTGGGACAGAAATTGGCCTACATACTGAACTTTAGCTGAAAATCCAGAATGGCATTGTGTTTTAAAGAGCTCCAGTAAGTGGAGAACTTGTTAGCTTGTCCATAAACTCACAATTTTAACATTGCCATTGCTGTTGCCTGGCTGTCACACCTTTCACAGTATACACAGTAGATTAGAATGAATATCCCTCACATAAGAATTACTCTTGGGAAAAAAACGTTTTACTTTGAAACCATAAGGTGCTTCTGTTGAGTAAAACCTAAAGCTTGAAACTGCACATACCTCTTCTTTTTATGCTGTACATATCAGTGGATCCCCTGGCTTATGCCCCTCATTTGTTTCTACTTCAAATTTTTTTGATTTCTTAAAAATACCTGGATTGTTTTTTTTTCATTTCAAGCCAAATTACCCAACACCTTGGTTGAGCAACAAATATATATATATTGAGCAAATATATCTGTATGAATTCAGATTCGCCCTTGCAGTTTATTAGATCCTGCTTATAATTTTGTTTTTACTGTGTTCCAAATAAAATAGGAATGACCCACTCATGAGCAGCAGAATATGCAAATCTAACAGTAATGTAAGGGCACTTTAGAGGGACACTTGCTATGCTACAGACAACACACTAAAGTAGGATCATTCACTAGTCAGCTAAACTCGACATCAACTGTACTGTGTCCTTGTTTCAACAGGGCAGAAAAGCGTGTCATAACTGTTGATACTGCACATATCATTATATTATGCACACTTTAACCTGCTGTGTACTGAAGATCAGACTGAAGATCTATCTATACAGCTAAACAGCAAGCTATACATGTATTCATACATTCTAACTAAATGGTTTAGGGCCAAAACACATTTCCGACCATCCAGACAGGTATGCTTCTCTGAAAACATCATCATTCAGTTTTTGTTACATCACATATCTGGAACAAACCCAGAAAACCTGATGTCTGCTCCAACTGCTTTTATTCTTCAGTTATTTTTGTACTTATTGCGTCTTTACTAATGTGCACTATGCTGGCTTTATGTTTTTTTTGGATTTTACCACTGGGGGGCATCAAAGTAAGATTTTTTTCATCATTTTTTTTACTTTACACAATTTGTTTTTAACTATTTCATTTTTGTCTCTCACCTTAATCTGTCCTCTCAGGAGTCTCTCCAGCAGCAGCACCTGATGGGAGTTGTATCTCAGACAGGCACTGGGACAGGCACCCCTGCCTCCTTGGCCACACCACCTACAACGGTGCACCCAAGCCGCCAGTCATCCATGGCTCATCCACAACATCTCAAGTCACAGCGATCCATTAACACTCCAGCCACTGCCACACCACCAAAGGTTCGCCCACAGAGCAGGAACCTCCTCCTCGACTCTTCTGACACAAACTTCAGCGGCAGTCAGCCAAAATCACGCCATTCTCAGCAGCCGCCACAACATCAGCAGCAGCAACAACAACTCCAACAACAACAACTCCAACAGCAGCAACATCAGCAGCAGCAACTTCAGCAACACCAACAGCAACAGCAGCAGCAGCAGCAACACCAGCAGCAGCAGCAACACCAACAGCAGCAGCAACACCAACAGCAGCAACATCAACAGCAACTTCAGCAGCAACAACAGGAATCCCAGCTGTCTGTGACAGACAGTCCAGCTCCTGGACTCCCGTACCAGACGAGTTCCGCTAAAGAGAACCCGGGTCCGCAGGCAGCTGCAGAGGAGTCAACAGACACGCCCACAAAAAGCACCAAGAAGTCTCAACCGACACAACTGCAGCCTCCACAGCAGCATCTGCTCAAACCAGGCAATAAACAGGTCAATCTAACTACTGTCTCTTAAATTAAAGCTTGTCAGAGTTTTCATATGTTATTTTATACAGCATGCAAGTATTTGGCTATGTTTTCAAGGTATTTCTAATATGAACACATTAATTTAAACCATGACTCACCTGTGTTGTTGTTGTTGTTTTTTCCAGGGGTCTCCATCGACCCTGAGCACCCCGGCCCTCAATGAACGGACAGTCGCCTGGGTTTCCAACATGCCACATCTCTCTGCTGACATAGAAAGCCTGCGGCCAGACCGTGAGGGTCAGCTGAAAGAGTACTCCAAGAGCATGGATGAGTCACGATTAGAGAGGGTCAGCACTTACTTATTTATTTCTCAAAAAGCAAACTCATAAAAAGTAAAGAAGCTCTTTTTGGCCAAAGAGTGTGAGAAAAAAGTTACCATCTGGTCAGTTGATTATTTTTTCCAAACATGGTTAAAAGGGTTTTTCAGAAGCTTTTTCTAATCACAATTTCTACATGTGCATCACCTGCACTGAGGTGAAACTCTTTCTACCTGTTCTGCCATAGTGCAACTATAAAGAGCTTAACAGAGCTATAACAGAATAATACATGAGTTGCATAATGGTGGCTGTAGTGCATTTTGTATGATGAACAACTCCCACACTATTGCCTGTATTAGAAACCCATGTCCATGTAGTACTTGCTGGCCACAGTTCCATTGCAGCTTTGTCTGGTCTTTCCCACATGCAGCATAGCATAATGAGAGCTGTACTACAGAGCAGTGTCTATAGCTATTTTTTTCCTCGCGTTCCGACTGGACCAATTTGGGGATTTTTAAGTTTCTCTGACCACAGTTCTTGTAACTCTTTCAGCTCCTACTTCATGACATTTTCTTATCGCTGTTCCCTTTTCTGCATAGGAACCTAGGTCAACGAGAGTCAATTTTCGTCATCTTATTCATCACTAAATTCACTTCAGAGAACGTTTCAGGCGAGAAATTTCTCTGCAAACAAAGAAACTGTTTAGATTTTGAATATAGGCAGTATTGCGAACATTATTGCCAAATTGACAGTCAGCTAGCGCCTGCTGGGGCCGCTAGCTCGTCGCTCGGCCTGTCATGCTCGGAGACCCCGCACGCACAGAGGCGGGAGAGAGAGAGATACCCGTTTCCCGTTTCTCTTCGGGAGACTTGGTTAAATTATGACATAGGCTATATACATTAGATTTAGTTCATACATTTTTTTGGTGTATTTGTTTTCTGATTTTAACGCTATAAAGATCGTTGCTGTGCTTGCGTCACTCCCTTACCCCTCCTACCAGTTCCTCTGCCCACTTGGCCAGTGCAAATTCAAATGGCAAAACCGGTAGTGGACTATTCCGATAACTATGTTCCTGTATAAAATCCCTCATCATTCAGGAATATTGCTGAATACCAGGGACCAATACCACACTGTAAAAAAATACTTGTGCGTTTAATAATTTCAGTTGTACTTGTAGGCCTGTTATATTGTTGAGTACTTGAATTTATAATAAAACATGTATTTATAAACTACATGTGTTTCATATGCAAAAATCTTAATTTGTAAAGTAACTAAAGCTGTCAGATTAATATAGTAGAAGTAGAAAGTGGCATGAAAAAAAGACTCAAGTAATGTACAAGTACATCAAATTTGTACTCACTTATACTCCATCACTGGTGAAGACAATGGTGAAGTGACTGTATTTTTGTTTCAGGTAAAAGAGTACGAAGAAGAGATATATTCCTTGAAGGAACGGCTGAAGATGTCTCATCGCAAGCTTGAAGAATATGAGCAGAGACTTGTGTCGCAGGAACAGCAGACAAGCAAGATCCTAATGCAGTATCAGAACCGCCTGGAAGACAGTGAGCGCCGTCTAAAGCAGCAGCAAGTTGAAAAGGACTCACAAATTAAAGGCATCATCAACAGGTGATTAGTGTACAGGTTGAAGTAGAGCTGCCAGTTACTGCTTGGCTTTCTCTATGCCAAACAAATTAGTCAGACATATATTTCTTTAAGTTCATAAATTATAATCAGAAAATAAGTTAATGTGTAGTAAGTTATACAATTTGTATAGAACAGTTGTATACAAGTAAAGGTGGTTAAAAGGGGTGAGGTTTTATAAATTGCTCATTTAAAGAAATGTTTTTGGTCTGCTGTATGTGTATTCAGACAAACACATCTGGGCTTTGTGAAGGAAGAAGTATTAAGCGCCAATCTTTTCTAAACTTTAAGACCTTCAAAACATAGGATTAACAAACTGTAAAAGTTAGTAAAAGTCTTCCACTCAACTGCAAACGTGCATGATGTCATATCTGTCCTTTTTAAAGATATAGTTTAACATTTTGCGAAATACCCCATTTTGCTTTCTTGCTGAGAGTTAAATGAAAAGATACCACTCTCATATCTGTGCTGGAGACAGGAGGCAATTAGCATAGCTTAGCATAAAAAAATGGAAGCTAGAGCAAACTGTTTTTAATTTGGACACAACCAGAAAAGTTGACTTCTTAACCTTAAAGCTACAAATAGTTTTTACATTTCTGTTTTTATTTGGATTAAAGAAATGAGGTACAATATATTCATTTGTGAGCTTTAGAGGTGCTGGTAGTTTTTTTGCTAAGGTAAGCTTATCATCTACTCCAGACATAAAGTACCCTGTGGAGTTTATATTGACTTAACAATTTGTATTGTGTTATCTCAGTCCATGCGTTTCTGTGCATCATTATGTCTGTTTATTTGCACTTATTCAATTTGTGCATAAAAAACCTGAGTGGAAATGCAGAACAAATGGAAAAAAAGAAATATCACAAAAAAAACATTTTACCACTTGGCTGCGGTAGAAAAGTTGGTTTATCAATCAAAGCAAAGTGCACCAAAGTCTAATGGAAAATGACTTGGCCCATAAATCAACAACAGCATTTAACTTAAGCGTCTACTGAAAAGATAAAAAATGGCGGCAGACCAAAACATCAGATCTGTGTGGAGCAATGATGAGAAAGTAACTTCAAACCCATGAAAAAGCAAAATGCCATATTTACATCATGTTTTCTTACATTGTTTTCCATTTCCGTTTGAGTTTTGACTGGCGCTCTTTCAAAAGTCGTCTCAATGAACCCAACTCCTAATATTCGCACAGTGGTAGATGGAAACACACATTAATTCACATTTTCTTTCGCAGATTTTTCTAAAACCCTAACCCTGTACAACACGAAATGGACCTACTCATCAACACATTTCTCCATAGTCCCAGTAGCAGTCCAAAACTCCAAAGGGTACCTTTGATGGACAGACATAAGAGTGGGATCGACCTTCTCATCCAAATCTCAGAGAAGGCAAATAAGTATATTTACTAAAATGTGGAACTATTCATTTAAATGTAGCTCATTTAAATATCACAACTAATACCAAAAAGCATACCCATTAGGCTCATACTTTTAATATGAAACACTTCACGAGGTTCATTTTATTTTTTTCAAAAAACAGATGCTAGGTATACTTGAAGGAAATGTTTCAAAGAACAAAGTGGGATTTCTACCCAATGAAATGCCTAGTGTACCACATTTAACTAATTTCCAAAAGCCAAAGTTTTGTATAGTTGGAGTTACAGTACAGAGCTTACATCTCATCTCATTTAGTAGAAAGCCTCCTTGAGTTAACGATACTTTGTGTAATTTTCAGAAAATCCTTGTTATTAATGATACCGGTGGTTGTTAGGTGAACTGCAGCATCCTGTTACTCACGTTCACACTTCATAGGCGCGAGTGACCAATTGAATGCCCTGCTGATGTTGACCCTAGTTTTCCCCCCTGACGAGGGTTACATCCCGTTTGGCCAGATGGGCTTCACCCATTTTTTTGTGCTTACATGGATTTTGTTTTGGGAACAGTTGTGGTATGTTTGTTAATGTTAGCGGACTCCATTTCCTTTCTTTTTAGACATTTTTGCTTTATTTAATAGTGAGAGAGATGAAAGGTAGAGGAGAGAGGGGGAGACGTGCAGCAAAAGACAGACTTGAATCCGGGTCGCTGCAGTAAGGATTCAGCCTTAATGGTACACACTGTAACCTGTGAGCTACCAATGTCTCCCAGTGGGCTCCTTTTCTAAGCTAACGTTAGCTGGTGTTGCAGGGAAGCTAAATAGAGGCTAAGCACTTAGGAGGGTGCATAAACGTCACATCATTTGGATTTTTCAGGCAACTATAGGTTTTTAAGTTACATTACAATCTGTTCACATATTGGCAAGACAAAACAATAAATACATGTAAATTACTTCACATAGTTCCTTTAAAGTAAACATTTCCTCTGAATACAGATACAGCAGATGGGTGCACACTAAACTATCCTGCCGAAATTTTATTTTATATCTGAACAGCTGAATTTAAACTGCCTGAATTTTTCTGAAGGCATTTTAGATTTAGTTTCAGGAAGCTCTGAGGATAGCTGATGGCACCTAGAAATGTGTTAAGAACTTAATATCATCATATGGCCACATAATCCTACAGTAAATTTGAAGAACACCGGCTTCCTGATTCTATTTTTGTCAACCGGTATGTTTGTTTCTATTTCCCTGTTGTCAGACTCATGGCTGTGGAAGATGAGCTGAGAGGGGGTGCCATACCTGATATTAAGCCTCGAATCCTCACAGACCAGGTTTGTGCCTGTGTCTACATCTTTTATCATCCCTATTTGCTAAACCAGTCATGTCCTAAAATAGCTTGCATCATTCTTACATCACATTCAGCACATTTGCCAAAGCCAATGCAGGGGAAACGTTTGCAGCTGTCATACTCTTCACCTATCCCATCTTTCAAAAATAGGTTTATGTCACATCTGAATGAACTTTTCACCATTTTACTCCACGCGCTTGAGAGGAGAGCGACTACACAGTGCTGTTCCTAAAAATAAGGCGCTGGATTGATTTTAAATGTATGTACAGAGGTTAATCTAGTTTTGTGAAGGAATAGCAAGTCTTCAACACTGAAACTGAATATTATTTACAAAAAGATGATTATTGTATCACAGAATGCATTCATCATTAAAAAACCTTGACTGTGTGACTCATCAGCTGCATCACAGTAATTCTGCATGGCTCAGTGTTGTGAATGCACCATGTGGGCCGGATTGTGACGCAGGTGAAGAGGAAATAACTTAGGAGAAACATTTGCTGTCATTGAAATTCATTGTCACCTTCTTTCAGCGCTCAACATCAAGAGCAAATAGACTAAATTGCCTCCTGAAAACAGACCATATATAGAAGTGTTTCTCCACTGCATCTGCTGAGAGATTGTAATTGTTTTTACAACAGATTACTTAAACAAATGAGTGTGTAATTAGAATAGATATATACACTCAACAGCCCAGTTTAGAGTGTAGTGAAGGATTATTTTGCAAGCAGTCCTTATTGGCTCAAACTTCATAGCTATAAAACAACAACAACACTCATGATATTAAATGTTTCTGGTTTTGGTTTTGGGAGAGTCGTGTTAATCACTGTGTGTGAGTGTAAACAGTTCTTTCCCATAGACAGAAAAATGAGAATTAAAATTTAAAGGAATAGTTCAGCATTTTGGGAAATACGCCTAATTTCCTGTTTTTGCTGTGAGTTAGATGCGAAGATCGATACATGTCTGTACGTTGAAGTGTCTGTGCTTGTTGTACAGAACATGAATATAGTATACAAATCTATGTAAAGAAATAGTGGAATAATGGTTTCCTGCAGATAATGGTGTCACACTCCCTCTGTGTGTGTTGTGATCTGATCTCTGTTTCTTTTTTTGATAGCTGGTTGATCTGCAAGTGCATGTTAAAGCATGTGAGTGCGTGTCAGTGCCTTGTACATCGGTATCAGATGCAGACGGCCATGAATAAACGTTGGTATTTGGCAAGTTGGGGAACCGTCTGTAAGAGCCTTGGGAATGAAATTCTAGACCATTTTCTTTCTGAATATCAAGTATATCACCTAAATATGTAGCTGGAACCAGCAGCTGGTTAGCTTAGCACAAACACTGGAAACAGAGAAGCAGCTAGCCTGGCTTTGTCCAAACGTAGGTGTAAAGGTTAAGTATAAGAACTAAAGTGTATAAATGTCTATTTTCTGTTTTACAGGGGTTATTTGCTGGACTACTTCTTGGCCAGGAGAAGTAACTGCCTGGAGTCTCAGCTGGTTGCTCCCGGCCAAGAAATACTTCAGCTCATAGCACCTTGTAAAATGGTTGGTTGGCAGATTTTGTTGCTTTTGGACAGAGTGAGGCTAGCCTGTTTTCCCTTGTGTCCAGTTGTTATGCTAAGCTATACTACATGTTTACCGTTACAGACATTAGAGAAGTATTTTTAAGAGAAAATAAGCCTATTTTTCCTTTAGATTTGCACACGCATGAAGCTGGAAATGGAGACCAAATGTTATTTCATCTGTTTTCTCTCCCTTCAGTCTTTCAACCAGGGCTATGGCCACCCCGGATCCTGACTGTCAATTCCAAAGTGACCAGAGCTCATGATGGTCACTCGCGTGTAAAGAAGACTGATTCAGATACTACAAAACCCATGAAGAGAAGCTATGCAGTGGATCCAGCAGGACCACTGGAGGCTTTATCTCACAACTTTCTTATAAGAAACTTTGCACATATTCAAACTTTGCCTGTACCAGAACTTGACAATCAGTTTAGCGTGAGGACCAATGTGTGCAGTGAATCGTCTGCACATTTTGACTTAAATGTAAGCCAATGCCACAACAATGGCAATAGTGAACCCAATGAGTTTCTTTATTTAATAGGAAGAAGTGAGAAGACGTGTTTAAACACTGGGCATGACGATGGATTCATGAGTTTCCCCCACGACAAGCAGCACAATCGCTTCTCACTTAAGCGGCTGCAGACAAAATGTAGAATAGGCTTTTACAAGCACAATATCCCTCATGGTGACGCCTTTGACAAGCAACAAGCGTGTTGTTAATCAGTGACCATCTATGATCCTCGGATGCAGAGCCCAAGCAAAGACCCATATTACTATTTGATTCTGAATAAATCATTTAGTAACATATTCTCTTTGCAAAGGTATTTTTACTTACAAAAGTTGGTTATCATTATGATTTTTGCATTCTTTATAGTACAGCCATTCCATCTGAATAAATGCCAAACAAATCTTACAATCAACTGACTGCTTTAAATTCAATCTAAACCTTCTCGTCAGTTGATTTTCCTTTGGCACTCAGTGTAAAGCCACAACAGTCTCTTGACTTTCAGTATATAGAAGAAGTATTTTTTAAAACTAATTAATTAATTAACTAATAAATACTTCACATAAGTAATCTGACATCATAATGTTTTTTTCACTTTGTAATAATAATATTAATCATAATAAAGAATATACTGTATGACATTTCAAAACGGTGATACAAAGTACTTTTAAAAAGACCTGACATGAAAGAAAAATCTCATCTTGAATATTAAAGGGGAACTCAACCGATTTTATGCAGTGCAGTACTTGTACTACGGTACTCAGCCTATGAAAACAATTCTATTTCTCAGCTTGGGCATGGAGTCTCCAAATTTATAACACAGAGTCTGCATTACAAACACAGGGGGGTGGGAATTTGACAGACATGGGCATTAACCAGGGAGGGAGGAAAACATGCCATTGGTTGCATTATGGGAAATGTAGGGTTGAGCATAAGGTTCTGTTTATACCTGGTATAACCGTGTGATCTCTATCAGGACACATTATCTGGGTAATGGCATCACATCCATGGGCCTTTGCATTTACACCTGGTATGCTAAGACATGCCATGAACGGGTGTTATTGATTTACTTTTTGCATTTTAAGACTCACTAGCTACTGCTATAGATCACATGTTAATTCCAGGTGTAAATGGT
This sequence comes from Etheostoma perlongum, assembly GCA_026937815.1. Classification (NCBI taxonomy): domain Eukaryota; kingdom Metazoa; phylum Chordata; class Actinopteri; order Perciformes; family Percidae; genus Etheostoma; species Etheostoma perlongum. The sequence goes on along the minus strand of CM049384.1, from coordinate 12,804,421 downwards.
ATCTAAGAGCCTGGATAACTCGGCGTATCTCAGCTGCTTTGATTTAGATTTTGATCATTTTTATAATCTGTATCTTACGTTACTAACTTCTAATGCCATTTTTCCACTGCATGGTACGGCTACACTCGCTCTATTTTGGTTTTCCATTTGCAAAGGTAGTGGATAGTATCTGGTACTTTCTTTTTGGTGCTGCAGACCCCTGACTGGTCAGAAAGAACCATCACTAGCGTGATACAGGACATCCTGCACAAACCCCGGATTTTTTAAATAGCCAAGCTACTGTCAATAGCAACTGCATTTTTTTTTCCACTTGACCCGGATAAAAAAAAAAAAAAAAAAAGGTTGTCCATAAAATCACATAGACTACGGTGTAGAATTGAAAATTCCATCAATGTCAATGAAAGGACTCAGCGAGTATCGTGTTAAAGATAATGTCACGCAGTTTCTTGCGGCGGCACTGGCAATCAGCAGAGAATCCCACCTACATAGAGGGGGTACTATCTGTAGTGGAAAACAAAAAGAGAAAAGTACAAAAATATCTGAAGGATGATTAGATCCTCTAGAAGCAACATCAGAGCTCCAGCTCATCTTTAGTTTACAGTTCCTAAGGAATGTTTGAGAGACAGTTTAGTTTAAAGCCAATCTAAACTAACCAAGCTTCAAAAGTAATGAATCGACCTGGACATTTAAAAAGAAAAAAAAATCATGAATTCCCTTTTCATGTTTTGTTGTATAGCAATTTGTATCATTGATTTGAAAAGTGCTGTATGAATACATTTTTTTAATAACTATGATTATAAACATTATGTGCAACTGGAAACAAATCATATAATAGCAAGTAGTGAATTACTCATCTGTTGTTTAATGTTTCTGAAGCATAGGTGTGCAAAAGTTCTGCATGTGCTTTTTAAATGTGAGAAAGAGTAAGTTGATTAGCTGTCAGATATTCTTCTAATGTACAAAAAAAAACATTTGACATGGCTTTCTTATTGGAAGGCAACTTTTTTTTATTCAACCTGCTGACTCTTCTGTTTTTTCAGAAGATGGTGGCATTCAGCCTTTTGCATTATACAACATAAAAGTATTGAGAGAAAAGACCAGAAAACAAAAAAAGGAATGACAGTGAAAAGAACAGACCAATAAAGAGTTTCCTAGCAGGGATATGCAGTATATGTGCATAGGATTTGACTGCCTTACAGTCTGTGCCACAAGGCCCAAAATAACAATGCCAATACAAAAAAACTTGTAAACTTTGTACATTAAACGTCTTTTTTTGTAGTCAGGTGATAAATTAATACGCAGCGTGTTTGTTAACTCTGTATGTTAGTCAGAAACATTTATATTGCAAATTTCATGATTGATATAATTTATCTTAACCTCATGCCTTTAAAAATACATTTTCTTTAAAGATAGATATAAAATAATAGTTATATGTTTATGTTACCAGAAATGTATAAAATAGCTTAATGTATATCTATTCTTATATGTATTCAAATCAAGGGTAGGCCTTTAGGCATGTTGAAATTGTGGTAACAATTGATTCTTATATTATTAACTCTTAATGCTGCAATCCAGAAACTACAGTGCTACGTGAGAGCAACGTGTTCATGGGATGAAAGCTAAATAATTTCCAAACATAGCACATTTCTGTCCTGTGGAATAATAAGATACATTCTTAGTATTTCACATACGTTTGTGTTACCAAAATAGCAGTGGTGCTTTCAACAATACTGGATTGCATTTTTAAGTACTTTTGAAATATATAGGTTTATTTATTACGCCTGCATTGCAATACAGTATTTTGAAAATGGTATACTGTACTTCTGTTTTCATTTAATGAGAAGCTGCAATCCATAATCTGACATCTGTTTATAAAGACATACAAATCTATGATATGCCCATGTACTCTAACTTTCTTTGTGTTAACTGCAGTGGTACAGTGTGCTACCTCTGAAATCTTCTTACTACTGAGATGATACTTTATTCCATGTGGCTAGAAAACCTCCATTTAAATTTATATCCTGGTTGCTCTGTCATTGCTATTTTAGGATTTCCTATATTTGACTTTTGCCATCACAGGGCCATTTCTAAAGTTTGTCCTGTTTACTATTGTATTAAAGTGCCATTACCATTATATTCATACAGATCTCCTTTTAATTACATGATGTGATTGAACATGTTCCAGGTATTCATCAGACTCTGTTACAGGTGTTAAAAGAAACAGAAATATTGCTAGCAAGAACTTTTGATTTCTTCAATGCCAAATGCACAAAAATATTGAGACACAATGTTTGACCATTAAAACTAAATACAATTGAAAAAGAACATGAAATGAGGAGTTTGTGCTAACACAACTACTCGCCCCTATTTATATAAATAGTTTAATTTACACCTTATTTGTTAGATAAAAAGGGAATAGAAGTTTAGTTTCTTGGCCCAAATGAAAAATGTTACAAATGCTTCAGCATATTACTGTTGGAAGAAGTGCTTTATGTTTACAGAATCATGAGATTTTAGAGGATGTATGAACCTTTGTTGACCCAGGGGAGAATAACTGCTGCTTTGCTGCAGCTCAAGCAGGACTTTATGAATGAAAAGAGATATCTTGTATATTTTGAATGAGGGTATTTAACACCTTTCAACATATTTATGTTACTAAAATGGATGTATATCATTATGGAATGAAAAAAAGTATTTTTCTTGGCAGCTATTCTGCACAATTGATCTACTGTGTCACACATATTTAGTTGGTGGGAATTCTGACTTGAATCGGGCCTACTGGATGTAATACCTTAATTTACTTGACATTTCTTTTGAAAAAAGCCATGCCCCATGGATAAGCCATATCCTCCACTCCCCTGATGTTGTATGGTGGATGTTAAATGTTGGTAGTTTTATTTACAATGGTAAATATTGTAGGTATGATTGCGCTTGTAATTATTATTATTATTAGTGTAAGTATACTTGATTGATATGATTTGTTTTGTTTGTTTTGAACAAAGAGAATGTATTCATTTTTCAGGTGATTTTTCCGAGTGATTTAAATAAAGTAATAAATCCCTAACTGAAGATATTTATATATATATATACATAAATATATATATATACACACTGTATATATTTATTTTTTAGCTTAGGTAACTATATACTGTACTACCTTCTAGAACCCGACCAGTTCCTCCGGGGGTTTGGTGGAAATATGATTGAGGGCCTTAATTCACTTTGAGAAACTATATATGGTACTATAACCTTGTTTATGTCATACAATACTATGACTTTTACATGACATGTTATTTTATAACTTTGACATTTTTATGACATTATAAGACACTATTTACTAGGATTTGTTATGACACACTATTTACTATGACTTTTTGACATACTAAACTATGATTTTATGGCATACTATACTATGACATTTCTTTTATTTATTTTTCTGAGGGCTTTTCCCCTTTATTATTATTAACAGTGGATAGAAAGGAAAGGTGGGAGAGAGATGACACGCAGCAAAGGGCCTCAGGTCAGGTTTGAACCCGGGCCGCTGCAAAGGCCTCAGCCTACATGGGGCACACGCTCTTACTGGGTGAGCTATACTATACTAAGACATTATATGGCATACTTTACTATACTAACTACTACAAGAAGGGATGATAAGAAGAGCATCATCAGCCAAAGACTCGTACCCCAAAGGTGTTCCACCAAGCAGGACAGGAGAGCATTCCTGCCGAGGGTGACTGAATCTAACACCAACTAAAACTGGACTCACAATTACTTTCTCTGTAACTCTAATAAATTGCAATACATTTTTGGAATTTACAATTACAGTTAACACACCAGCTGTACAGCTTTTTTATTTATTTCTTTTAACTCTTGTGGTTGTACTTTTTTATATTTCTGCCTGTCTGCCTGAGGAGCTGCTCAGCCAATTGTACACCACAATTACAACGTCTGTTCTTTGTACATCCATCTCTGTTTGGTTTGGATCAGCAACCAAATAGGAAAGGGAACTGACAATGGACAATCAAGACTGCATAAAAACTTATACATCTCCAAAATCAGGAAACAGACAGGAAACATCACTGCAGACCCTTTACACAACCCGATTTTACTTCTCCCCACTGGTACACATTATAGAACAGGGTACGCCAAAACAGCCAGGCGCAAAAACAGTTTCTTTACACAGGCCGTCCTTATAAGTCTCAGGGTAAGGACAATTCCTGTGCAATAACGCTGTAACACTAAGCATCCACTTTACCTGTAAATTGTATAGTTTAAATACAGTTTTTTTCATGTTATGTTATCAATGTGTAATATAACTAAGCATGCTGTAAACATATGTTGTCAAAAGTCATAAAAAGTAATAGTATAGCATGTCATAAAAATGTCAGAGTATAGTATGTGTAAAATGTCATAAAAACTCATAGTGTAGTATGTCAAGATAAAGTCATGAAGTCGTGAAAAGTCATAGTATAGTATGTCAAAAAAAGTGATAAAGTCAGAGTCAAATATTTCTGAAAAATCCATTAAAAGGTCATGGTTTAGTATATCAAAAAAAGTCATGAAAAAGTAACAGTGTAGTATGTTGAAAAACTCATAGCATAGTATGTTGAAGAAAGACTGGAAGAACATGCAAACTTCACACAAAAGGGCCCAGCTCGGACTGAGGACCGTACCTAAGGTCAGAGTCTGCAATGCCTATTTGCTGCTGCTAATTGGAGCAGTGCTAACCACTGATCCATCGTGCCAAGTTATAGTATCGTATGCCAAAAATGTAATTAAAAACTAAAAAATTATAACAAGTACTAGTATAGTATGTCAAAAAAGTCGTTAAAAACGTAATTGTAAAGTATATCAAAAAGAAGTCATAGATAGTATGTCGAAGATTGTCATAATATAAAAAATCATAGTGTAGCATGCTGAAAAGTCATAGTATAGTATGTCAAAAAAGTGATACAAAGTCATAGTATAGCACGATGAAAAAGTCATTGTATAAAATGCCAAAAAAATTATAAAAAGTCATAGTATAGAATGTTGAAAAAGTGATAAAAAGTCATAGTATAGTGTAGTGAACCACAGTGAGGTGTTATGAACGCAACTCCGGTAGTCCAGCAAAACTCCTCCCTTAGCTCCTCCCCCTCCCCAGGTGCATTTTAAAAGGCCTCAGCTGGCTCAGGTTAGCCTTTTGCTGGTCCCTGGTGGTGGTTGCCAGCTGAAGTTGGCAAGTAGGGTCCCCATTTTTAGGCTTTCCTAACGGGGTTGAAGTCATAGGAAAGTATGTTGAAAAAAGCAATGTCGAAAAAAGTGATAATCATTGTATGGCATATTGAAAAAAGTGATACAAAATGTTGAAAAGGGTGTCAAAAAAGTCATAGTACAGCATGTCGAAAAAGTGATTCAAAAGCCATAGTATAGAATGTTGAAAAAAGTGATGAAAAGTCATAGTAAAGTATGTCAAAATAAGTGAGGCAAAAGTCATAGTATAGCATGTCAAAAAAAGTGATAAAAAGTCATAGTATAGTATGTTGAAAAATGTGATAAAAAAAGTCATAGTGTACCTTTTGGGTCAGAAGGTAAGCGCTGATCTTAGTGAGCTATTGCAAAAGTGATGAAATGTCACTAAAAAGCCATAGTAAAGCATGTCTTAAAAAGTGATATAAAGTCGTTGTATACTTACTATGTGTTTAAAGTTATAAAAAGTCATAGTATAGCATGTCTAAATAAGGGATGAAAATGTATAGAATGTCGAAAAAGTGATACATAGCATATTGATACAAATTATTAAAAGAAATAAAAAGTCATAGTATAGTATGTTGAAAAAAGTGATATAAAGTCATGGTATACTTTGTGGAAAAAGTGATAAAAGGTCACAGTATAGTATGTTGAAAAAAAGTGATGAAAAAGTCATAGTAAAGTAGGTTGAAATAAGTGAGAAAAAAGTCATAGTATAGCATGTGAAAAAAAAAATGAAAAAAATGATGAAAAAGGTATATTATAGTACATTAAAGAAAAGTGTTGAAAAAGCCCTAGTAGAATATTTCGAAAAAATGTATACAAAGCCATAGTATAGCATGTAAAAACATGTCATAGCGTAGTATGTTATACGTGATAGTATTGTATCTGGAATAAAATGATGAAAAAGACGTAGTATACTATGTGGAAAAAGTGATAAAAAGTCATAGTATAATATGTTGAAAATAGTGATTAAAAGTCACAGTATAGCATGTTGAAAAAAAGGGATGAAAAAGTCATTATATAGCATTTCTAAAAATGCCATAGTATATCAAAAATTATAAAGAGTCATAGTTTAGCATATTGAAAAACGTGATTAAAAAATTCATAGTATAGTATGTCAAAAAAGTAATACAAAGTAATAGTATAGTATCTGTTTATATGTTTAAAAATAAAAAGTCATGAAAAAGTAATTGTGTAGTATGTCAAAGATGACAATACAAACTACACACCATGAACTGTGGATCGACCAAAGGTCAGAGTCTGCAGTGCCTTCTTGCTGGTACTAACTGGAGCAGCACTAACTACTGGTGCCACCAAACTGTGCAGCGGTGGTCGAGGCAGAGCATGTTAAGGAGGAAAGAGAAAAAGCGCTGAATGGAAAAGAGAATAAAAATGGCAAATACATGAGCATTCTGTCAGCAGAAGAGCCAAAAATCTCTGCCAGTGATGTTGATTATGGTCATCTAGGACATAAACTAAAGAACTGATCATTTTAGACAGGTGTGTTGATGCTCAGAAATGTAAAACGTACAGAGAAGGTGTCCAAAGCATATTGGTTGATTAGATTTAAGATTATGAACTTGTTACTCTTGGAGTTTGAAATCACAACTTTTGGGTTTCAAGGCAAGCACTGATCTCAGTGAGCTATTGCAAAGTGATAACACTCGCCTAAAAAGTCATAGCATGTCTAAAAAAGCTATAGTATAGTATGTCAAAAAAGTAATAAAAAGCCATAGTATAGCATGTTGAAAAACTGGCAAAAAGGCATAGTATAGTATTTGAAAATAGTGATACATAGTCATAGTATAGCATATTGATACAAATTATTAAAAGCCACAGTATTGCATGTCAAAAAAGTGATGAAAAGTCATAATATAGTATGACAAAAAAAGTTATATAAAGTATCACTTATATCCCTTTTTTATACTATGTGAAAAAAGTGAAAGTAAAAGTCATAGTATAGTATGTCAACAAAAATTATGAAAAAGTTATAGTATGTTGAAAAAAGTAATGAAAAGCCTTAGCATAGTATGTTGAAAAAAGTCATAGTATAGTATGTCAAAAAATGTGATAAAAAACTCCTAGTATAGAAGGTTGAAAACAGTTGATGAAAAAGTGTTGAAAAAGTCATAGTATAACATGTTGAAAATAGTGATATAAAGTCATAGTATACTATGTGGAAAAAAGTGAATAAAAAGTCATAGTATAGCATGTTGAAAATGGTGATGAAAAAGTTATAGTAAAGCATGTCTAAAACAGTGATGAAAAAAGTCATAGTATAGCATGTTGAAAAAAGCGATAGTATATGTCGAAAAAAAGTGATATAAAGTCATAGTATAGCATGTTGAAAAAAGTGATAATCATAGTATAACATATTGAAAACAGTGATAAGAAATTTTGAAAAAAGTTGTTGAAAAAGTGATAAAAATGTCATAGTATAGAATGTCAAAAAAGTGATACATGGACATAGTATAGCATATTGATACAAATTATAAAAGGCAATAAAAAGTCATAGTATACTATGTCGAAAAAGTGAGGCAAAAGTCATAGTATAGCACGTCAAAAAAGTGAAAAAAGTCATAGTATTGTATGTCAATGAAAGTGATATAAAGTCATGGTATACATTGGGGAAAAAGTGATAAAAGGTCATACTATAATATGTTCATCATCATCATCACTTTATTTATAAAGAAATCAGCAAAACAAAGTTGTTGAAAAAGGCAACAAAAAACTAACAGTCATAAATAATGAACATGAAAAATCTACCCAAAACACTATATAAAAAAACAGATGGATCAAGTCTCAGTTTGGGTTGAAAGCCAAAGTGTAGAAGTGAGTTTTAAGAAGAGTTTTAAAATCGTTACTGAGGAAGCCTGAGGCAAAAGTCAAAGTATAGGGCATTCCATAAAAGCACAAAAAAAAGTCATAGTCCCCTGTCAATGATCCGGGATACAACCAGGAGCAACTGGTATACAGTGACCGGGAGGGAGTGTAGCGGTTGAGCAGCTGAGTTAAATAATACGGTTCAAGATGTTGAAAAAAGTGATGAAAAAGCCTTTGTATAGTTTTTTGTAAAAAGTCATAGTATAGAATGTCAACAAAAGTGATGAAAAAGGTATATTATAGGTTATAGTATAGTATGTCGAAAAAGCCATAGCAGAATATTTTGAAATAAATTGATATAAAGCCCTAGTATAACATGTAAAAAAATATGTCATAGTATAGTATGTCAAATAGAGAGATAAAAAGTGATAGTATAGTATCTGGAATAAAATGATGAAAAAGACGTAGACTATGTAGAAAAAGTGATAAAAAGTCATAGTATAGTACGTTGAAAATAGTGATTAAAAGTCACATTATAGCATGTTGAAAAAAGGGATGAAAAAGTTATTATATAGCATTTCTAAAAATGCCATAGTATAGTGTGTCAAAAAAAGTTATAGTAAAGCATGTCTAAAACAGTGATGAAAAAGTCATAGAATAGAATGTCGAAAAAAGCCTTAGTATGTCAAAAGAAGTGATAAAAAGTCATTGTATAGTATGTTGTAAAAAGTGATAAATAATCATAGTATAGCATATTGAAAAAAGTGATAAGAAATGTTGAAAAAAGATGTTGAAGAGGTCATAGTACAGCATGTTGAAAAAGTGATAAAAAAGCCATAGTATAGAATGTTGAATAAAGTAAAGAAACAGTTAGACTTAGAAACTTTGAATAGTATGTTGAAAAAGGTGATACATAGTCATAGTTAAAGCACATTGAAAAATGTGACTAAAAGTCAGTGAGCTATTGCAAAGTGATGACATGTCCCTAAAAAGTCAAAGTTGAAAAAAGCCATAGTATAGTATATTGAAAAAGGTAATGAAAAGGTCATAGTACAGCATGTTGATAAAGTGATAAAAAAAAGTCATAATATAGAATGTCAAAAAAAAAGTGATGAAAAATTCATAGTACAGCATGTCAGAAAAAAACATAGTATAGTATATTTAAAATGTGATTAAAAAAAGTCATAGTATAGTATACCTTTGGGTCTGAAGGTAAGCGCTGATCTCAGTGAGCTATTACAAAGTGATGACACGTCCCTAAAAAGTCATAGTATAGCATGTTGAAAAAGTAATAAAAACCATAATATAGCATGTCAAAAAGTGATAGAAATGTAATTTCATAAAACGCCAAAAAAGTGATACATAATCATAGTATAGCATACTGATAAACATGATGAAAAGCCATAGTATAGTATAGTAAAAATTGAAAAAATGTAATGGTATAGTATGTAAAAAAAAAGTGATATAAAGTCATAGTATACTATGTGGAAAAATTGATAAAAAGCCTTAGTATAGTATGACAAAAAATATGAACATTTTGTATTATAGTATAAAGTGATTAAAAAGCCTTAGTATAGTATGACAAAAAAAGTGATGAAAAACTAGTATAGATGGTTATATACTGTATGTCAAAAATAAAAAGTCAAGAAAAAGTAATTGTGAAGTATGTCAAAGAAATTCTGGAAACAATACAAACTCCACAGCCTGGATTGTGGATCAACCAAGGATCAGAGTCTGCAGTGCCTACTTGCTGGTCCTAATTGGAGCAGCACTTACTACTGCGTCACCATGCCACCAAACCATGCAGCAATGGTTGGGGCCGAGCATCTTAAGGAGGTAAGGGGAAAAGCGCTGAATGGAGAAGAGGATAGAAATGGCAAATACATGAGCATTCTCTCAGCAGAAGTGCCAAGAATTCTTGCTCATCAATGTTTATTATGTCCAAGGAACAAGCCTACTAATTAAGTTGATGAGTGGTATGTAAGGGATTGAAACTTTGAACCTCTTGCCTGTCATGTTAAAAAAAGTGATACAAAAGTGATAGTATAATATGCTGTAAAAAGTGATAAAATGTATGTCAAAAAAGCAATAGTATAATATGTTAAAAAAAAAAAATTCATATAAATTCGTAGTACAGTGTATCTAAAAAAGTGAGGAAAAAGTCATAGTATAGCATATCGATAAAAGCCATTTTATAGCATGTTGAAAAAAGTGATAAAAAGTCATAGTATAGTATGTTGAAAAAAAATGTATGAAGTCATAGTACAGCATGTCGAAAAAAGTTATATAAAGTCATATAGTATTGCATGTGTAAACAAGTGATGAAAAAGTCATAGTATAGCATATCGAAAAAAGTCATTTTATAGCATGTCTAAAAAAGTGATGAAAAAGTGATAGCATTTGTTGAAAAAAAGTGGTATAAAGTCATAGTACAGCATGTCGAAAAAAGTTATATAAAGTCATATAGTATTGCATGTGTAAACAAGTGATGAAAAAGTCATAGTATAGCATGTTGAAAAAAGCCTGAGTATAGTATGTCAAAAAAGTGATAAAAAAGTAATTGAAAAAAGTAATAAAAAGTCATTATATACTATGTGGAAAATAGTGATAAAAATTTGCAGTATAGAATTTGGAAAAAAAGGGATGAAAAAGTCACAGTATAGCATGTTGAAAAAAGTGATTAAACGTCATAGTATAGTATGTCGAAAATTGTCATAGTATGGTATGTGTAGCGAAAAAGCCATTCAAAATTCATGTTGTAGTATGTAAAAAAAAAAAAAGTCATGAAAAAGTAATTGTGTAGTTTGTCAAAGAAAGTCTAGAAGAAAATGCAAACTCCACAGCCTGGATTGTGGATCAACCAAGGGTCAGAGTCTGCAGTGCCTTCTTGCTGGTGCTAATTGGAGCAATGCTAACTACTGTGCCACCAAGGTGGTATAGTGGCACTCCTGGCTCTCTTGTTTCTGCTGTATCTGGAGTAGCTTTCAGTTACATTTCCATATTAATACAGACAAGTACCATTACTCAATCATATCTTATTTCAGTCTAGTGTACACTGTTTAAAGGAGAATTCCGGTAGATTCCAACATGTAGCTCTGTTTGTAAATTTGGAGTGCTGTCAGTAGAGAGAAAAACAAAACCAAATCGGTGCTGCCTACACCAACAGGCTTAAACAGGACAAGTTTTAAACATGTTTTTTGCCTCTTAACATGTTCAAAATGTCATTAAAAGTGCCTACCTATGTGAAGTGATTCATTCCGAGGAAATAAAGCAAACACACAGTCACACTCACACCAGACAGTGACCGGGGTGTGGCACTATCCTCACAAGGCAGGCACAGACACAGCCGTTCTGCTGCTGCACTGGCTACATGCTTCTTTCCTTTCGTAGCTCCTCTTTCTGATGAGTCTGATGTCACATCATGTCACAATGTCTACATGGATAGACTACATGAAGCAGAACATAGTGGGTCATCTGACTAATGCTTTTGGAAAACTTAAGGCTTTCTTCTTCATAAAACGTGTCGGACATCATCACATTTTTGTATACATTTGTATTAATTTACATTAGCTACAGGACAGCGTCTTTCAAAACATGACCTGCGTGACATTGAAGAAAAAAAAAAGTATGTGTCATTGTACCCAGCACTTCTGAAAATGCACTTCCAAATGTGTCTGTCCCCAGCACATTTCAAACCAAACTGATGCCCATGAATTCCACAACTGTCACTTTAACCACAATGTTACTTTCATTTGTAACTTTTGTCTCTTCTATTAAATATATTGTATTTATCTATAATATTAGTCTAGTTTTATATACGCCTCTTATTTTACTTTATCTATCTGTACAATTAATCTGTGTAATTAATGAGTGGAATCAATTCAAGCCTTTTTCAGTTTTAAAAGCTTTAAAACATCTTGTGGTGTACTGGGTCCCAGAAGGTCGAATAAACTTGGGTCTGGGTGATGCAAAAAGACAATTAGTAGTGAAAGTGCAGGTTGGAAACAATTTTATTTAATTTCTATTCAAACAAACAAGCACAATTCAGACATAGAGTGAAGACATTTTAATTGTTCCAAACTGCAGTAGTAGACATTTGTACATGACGTTTTTCATTAATACAAGATGAAGAAGATTAAGAAAGTGAATTGGATAGACATATTGGACAACACATTTGTAGTGAATTAGTGAAGGATTCTTTCAAAGTTGAAACTTTTATTACGCCTTCACAACAAGAACGACACTTAAGTCAATTTAGACAGCTAAAATTGTAAAACACAAGAACCACATAAGCGAGAGAGAGAGAACAGATCTGAAATATATATACACACTTTACATCCTTACAGGAAAAGACAGATCCTCATAAAGCACACAATCTACAATAAAACACACCACCCCTTTCACTTGAAACTAAAAGTAGTGTAAATAGTTTCACCAATGTGCCGTGGCTTTAGAGTGGGGACACCACTGTTGGAAGTGTTGACAGAGGTGCATAGCTCCTTGTGTCAGTTTGAAATGTCTCGCTGTACATTTCATTAAGTGGAATGGCCAGCTGCCCAATTTGTCCCGACCCCTCCTCAGAATTAATGCCATAGGGTATCTTTGACATGATAGCCAGACTCAATTTGAAGAGCACGTTACGCAGAGCCACACGGTATTCTTTTCTCACCAGACAGTAGATGACAGGGTTGAAGCAGCTACTGGTGAAAGCCAAGCAGTTGGCCAGAGGGAAGAAGTATGTTTGAGCCAAGTAGAATGAGGGGCTGATATCAACGATGTCAAGTTGGATCAGGACACCCCAAAGTGTGAGGATATTGTAGGGAAACCAGCAGACGCAGAATGATAGCACCACCACTGCCACAGACTTTGAAATATCAGCCTTTCGCTGAGAGTGGCCGCCCTTCAGTTTATGCCGACACAGGAAGCGCAGCAGTAGCAGGTAGGAGAGGATGATAATGGTGTAGGGCAGCAGAAATCCCAGTACCACACGCAGGAGCTGGTTCATTCCAAGCCAGGCTGTACCATCTGGGAAACGGAGCAAGCATGCTGTGTCGTTGCCACTGCCCACATGTCTCAGGTCTGCGAACACAGCTCTGGGCGTCGCAGCAACGAGTGCTCCGGTCCAGATAAAAGCTGTGGTCACCGGATAAGTGCAAGATCTGCTGCACAGGGAGGTGCTGGGTTTGAGAGCTGTAGCCACATAAAAGTACCGGGTCAAACTCATAGCTGTCAAGAAAAAACAGCTAGCAAAGACATTGAGCCCAGTGAGTAAGGACACAGCCTTGCATGTGGCCAAGCCAAAGGGCCAGCTGTAGTCCAGTGCAATGTCTATGGCCCAAAACGGCAAGACCAGGGAGAACAGCAAGTGAGCCAAAGCTAAGTTGAACACAAAGAAGTTGATGGTGCCTGTGGTGATGGTGTGAGTAGAATACAGCAGGAACATCACTAGCAGATTCCCCAACACTCCTGCTGTAGCCACAACAAAATACACAACAGAGATGACTATTCTTAGCCAGGGGGATCCATCATCATCAAGAATGTCCAGCCCATTGTCAGGGCTTGTGTTGTGGAAAATCAAATGGGAGTTATTACAGGATGGGCCTACACTGCAACCACTGATGATACTGTTGAAGAGCTCAAGTATGTTGAAGTCAATGTTTGACATTTTGCTACCCTGAAGGTAATCCTGAGGGTTAAGGTTGTCCAGCTGTTATTATATATTTATTTTCTGGTTGTCTGTTTATTAGCTGACAGTGGTCTATCCCTGCAAGGAAAGAAGAAATCATCATTACATAATAGGTGCTGCAGTTTATGAGTAAATAAGTACATTAGCCTTGTCAGATAAACAAATTACACTTATGTGTTACCCACAGAGTTAGATAATCTTATTTAGATCTCAAAGAATTTATCTGAGCAGAAACATGAATAAAAATAAGTGATTAAACTAATTTCAACCTGTCAAGACTCCTCAAGTCTATTGTTATCATGTAATAATATTTAATCTAATATTTAAACATCAATATAATCTATGTTACCAACCATAATCATGTGTATGACGAACAACATACATGTTTTATTTGTCACACATTAACACTTTACAATCAAATCTAGGTAATTGAGAAGAAAAATAGCAAGATACAGGTGCACTCACTAAGGAACTTCTATACTGTAGATCAGATCATTTTTTCATTTCTTCTCAGGTCTTGAGTCAAAGTATTTCAAAATAAATGATTAAGTCAACAAATTACCAATAATGTGACATTTTACTGTAACTGTATTAACCCAAAACTTATTTATAAGCAAAAAGCAAAGAAAATGATTGGAACACCAAAAAATTGCCTTATTTCTTTTATTTATTTCTGTAAGTATGTTTTTATCATCAAAAATGTGTACAAGTCACTTGAAAACCATCAGATCTGAGGCTGTAAACTTCAAAGCCAACAATACATTTTGAAACAAAATGTGCCACATACATTAGCTCAGGGGTATATTTCCATATATTTTTGAATTGTGATAAACAGTGTAATAAACAACCAAATCGAAACCCTTTTAATTTTAGTTTAAAGTAACAAAGAGATCTAGCACCCTGTGATTTGCTAGTATTTCTTAAGAATAACTATTGTCAGACATAACAGTAAACTTAATATTCTTGCCTGTTTAGGTAAAAACAACTTTAGCAGTTTGACTAATTCTTATACATATAGGATCGTAGCCATATGGGGAAAAAAAAAATCTTACCTGAATATATTAAAGGAGGTAAATATTCAGGCAGCAACAGCTTTCTTGTAGCCACCAGGTCTTCTGCACAACATGAGATTATCTCAAGGGTGGAAAACAACAACAGCAACACTGTGGATGTCACCCACACTAATTTCATGCTCCACCCCATCATATATTTCTCTCTGCATTTTTCAGACTGAAAATCTGTTCAGTCAGAAAACCTATAATGGCACTACTGAAATACTAAAAAACAACAGAGTAAGGTGACATTATATAGTTAGAAAAAACATTGAACCCAAATAAAGGGAAAAATACCTTAAAGAGAAATAACTTCATTTTTTTCATTCTGACAAACAGATCTTTCTTTCTTGGATTCCTTGATTCAGATTTTTTTTTCACTCCTCCACATTGTTATCAAATGTTGTCAACAAAACGTTATGGATTTGTTTTGTTGTTTTTTTACAGTTTTTTTTTTTTTTTGGTATTCCATAGTTTTCCTATAACCAGTAAGCATTCACAGTCTCTTGAACTCTTGAATGCATCATGCAGTTAAAAATACAGTTGCACAGTCAAAGCAATCATGTCTGATTCACCTGTACAAAGCACTAAATGCTCTCTCTGTGCTGTCTAGTCTTACTTACTGTACTTTGACCCTCGTTCCTTCTTTCTTATTGTAACTACCTGCTGTTTTATGGAACAGAACATATATTTAACTGTTGAGTTTGGTTTGGTTGTCTGATTTTATCTAGTTCTAAAGCACTTTGTAACATGTTTTGAAAAGTGCTACATGACAAAATGAACAAGTAAGAAATCTGCAAATTGGGTCCAGTTTATTTTTGTTTTGGATATTTAATCCTGCTATCGTTTTTTATATTTGTTCAAATGAAAATCACAGTCTTATTATTATCTTATTATTCAACCATACCTTTTCATAAGGTTTCTCAAAAAAGTATTGTTTAGTCTTGACCAAAACATCAAATCTAGTTCAGGGTCTGTCAGGAAAGGTTGAAATAGGGCTTATCACGGTCTCCCCTAGCTGTCGATAGGTGGGCCAACGCATTTTTTGTCTCAGTGCATGCATTGTCTTAGTCCAGTGCAGCAGTGCTTGTTATCTTAGCATAGTGAATGGAATCCTATGTTGCCGATTAGCAGGTTGTGAGTAAAGGTGAGCCAACAAAAAACAACAATAACTTGTAATTTAATTCTTGTAGCGTGTGTATTCACAAGTACAAATAGCAATGCATAGTAAGACTAGACGATTTCCTAGACAGATATTGAATTGGGACTATATTGGGTGGAAGCACAGCCAATATACTGAGACAAGAAAATGCATTGGCCCACCTATCTACAGCTAACGGAGACTGTGATGAGCCCTATTTCAACAAACGGTGGCGTGTTCCTTTAATGAACATTTCAACATTTACACTTATTGCTTACTATTATTTGCCTCTGCCTAATTAAACAGAGCACATACTACAATTATTTCTTTAGGGAAAACAGTTCACATGGTTTCATAGGTTAAATTAGTCTTGCTGGGTCTTTGCACAGAGGCTTCAGGTAACAATGTGCTTAACATATTGATGGTAGTGTTAAGGCAGTTGGACCTTATTGTACATGCAGTTGAACAAATGAGAAGACTGACTGAAAATAAAAATGTAGCAAAGCCAATTCGATTTTTTTCTCTATTTATATGCGGGGCGTTGCTTCAAGATTAGATTGACCCGCAGAGATAATTCTTCATTATAAATCGTTGATAGTGGAAGGAACATCAGCAATGAATGACTAAATAAGATTAGCTTGGAATAGGCGGAAGAGTGGGGTAGTTGATTAATGCTGGTCTGTCCAAACTGAGCCATCTTCATAGACTAGCTGAACAAAACATGCAACTCCTCGAGTGTTCATGCTGTCATTGGCAACATGCAAAACAATTGGTTAATTCCAAACTGAATGTTTTTCTCTGTTGCCCAGCTTTATCATGATGAAGGAAGAAACCATCTAAATATTTCTACATTTTATTTAATAAACAGATGTTTTGATCAGATAAAGATCTTTGTTGCTTCTACAAACTGACAGATTTATTATTGCCTCATTTTAGGAGAGATGCAAATCTGGTAAATTTGCTCTTTTGGCATCCATCTTGTTCAGCATTGTGCTTTTTAACGGTAACAGTTTGGCTTTTGGCTCCCATTCAACCTTTTTTTATTAAGGCCATACTGCAACTACTTGGACACAAACAAGAATTTGATATTTTAGTCTTCAACTTAAGCACTGACACAGAACATACATGGCTAAAAACAGCTAGCTTAGCTTAGAGTGGAGACAGGGGAAACATCAGCTCCTTTATAACATTGTGACTCTTCCCTGCAAGAACATTATGAACATTATGAGTCAGGTGTGGGGTGTTCACAAATCATTTGATCACATACATAACATACATACATACATACATACATACAGTGAGGAAAATAAGTATTTGAACACCCTACTATTTTGCAAGTTCTGCCACTTATAAATCATGGAGGGGTCTGAAATTGTCATCGTTGGTGCATGTCCACTGTGAGAGACATAATCTAAAAAAAAATATCCAGAAATCACAATGTATGATTTTTTAACTATTTATTTGTATGATACAGCTGCAAATAAGTATTTGAACACCTGTCTATCAGTTAGAATTCTGACACTCAAAGACCTGTTAGTCTGCCTTCAAAATGTCCACCTCCATTTATTATCCATTTTGAGGTTATCCTAAAAGGCACCTGTCCAAATTGCCAAGCAGCTTGGTGAAAAAAGGGCCACTGTTGGAGCAATCATTAGAAAATGGAAGAAGCTAAACATGACTGTCAACCTCCCTCGGACTGGGGCTCCATGCAAGATCTCACCTTTGGGTCTCAATGATCCTAAGAAAGGTGACAAATCTGCCCAGAACTACACAGGAGGAGCTGGTCAATGACCTGAAAAGAGCTGGGACCACCGTTTCCAAGGTTACTGTTGGCAATACACTAAGACGTCATGGTTTGAAATCATGCATGGCATCGAAGGTTCCCCTGCTTAAACCAGGACATGTCAAGGCCTGTCTTAAGTTTGCCAATGACCATTTGGATGATCCAGAGGAGTCATGGGAGAAAGCCATGTGGTCAGATGAGACCAAAATAGAACTTTTTGATCATAATTCCACTAACCTTGTTTGGAGGAAGAAGAATGATGACTAGCATCCCAAGAACACCATCCCTACTGTGAAGCATGGGGGTGGTAGCATCATGCTTTGGGGGTGTTTTTCTGCACATGGGACAGGGCGACTGCACTGTATTAAGGAAAGGACGACCGGGGCCATGTATTGCGAGATTTTGGGGAACAACCTCCTTCCCTCAGTTAGAGCATTGAAGATGGGTTGAGGCTGAGTCTTCCAACATGACAATGACCCGAAGCACACAGCCAGGATAACCAAGGAGTGGCTCTGTAAGAAGCATATCAAGGTTCTTGCGTGGCCTAGCCAGTCTCCAGACCTAAACCCAATAGAGAATCTTTGAAGGGAGCGCAAACTCCGTGTTTCTCAGCGACAGCCCAGAAACCTGACTGATCTAGAGAAGATCTGTGTGGAGGAGTGGGCCAAAATCCCTTCTGCAGTGTGTGCAAACCTGGTGAAAAACTACAGGAAACGTTTGATCTCTGGAATTGCAAACAAAGGCTACTGTACCAAATGTTAACATTGATTTTCTCAGGTGTTCAAATACTTATTTGCAGCTGTATCATACAAATAAATAGTTAAAAAAATCATACATTGTGATTTCTGGATTTTAATTTTTTTAGATTATGTCTCTCACAGTGGACATGCACCTACGATGACAATTTCAGACCCCTCCATGATTTCTAAGTGGGAGAACTTGCAAAATGGCAGGGTGTTCAAATACTTATTTTCCTCACTGTACACACACACACACACACACACACACACACACACACACACACACACACACACACACACACACAAACAGATTAAACAGATTAGATTTTTTCATGGTAAGGTGAAGTCATTGAATCTTATCTGTAAAAACAAATAGTAATTAAGACTTTTGTCTCCAACGTTAACATGTTTTCTTCTGACCCTTGATATTTAAATGTTAAATGCAGTCTTACATCAAATTAGTGATGCAAATGCTATTCAGAGACAATGTAAGGCCCTTCACCTCTAAAACAATAACTGTAAATGTCAATAAATTATAAAAACTACCCAAAATGTTAAATAAAGACAAATATGGAAATTTAATAAAATATGCTAATTGAAACCCACAGTCATGTTATAAATGTAGGATTTACTTATGGAAAACACGAATGAGATGGTCCGATATATCTGTTCCATTTTTATAAATGGATTACATACATTCATGCTACCACCATGACGCATACATGCATGCCAGCTGAGTTGTGTTGCTTGCCATTAGAGGTCTGTGAAAAGGGTGAATGTACAGTACAGTAGTGATGTGACTTTGTCGCCACCCTTTGTAAAAGTAAAAGTACAACACTTAACACACTTTGTCAAGAGGAGAAGGCGGTCTGGAACAGGCTTCCTTATATGTTTACAGCTCTCTTTGAAAGTGAGCCCTCTGGTGACAGATGTCTGACGTTGCTCGGGAAAGAATATATCATACATAAAAAATAACACACAAAAGCCTTTCTTTGTAGAAATAAAACTATATGAGCACATGCATACCTAAAAACAGGGACATTCTGTCAGAAATGACCTCACCCCCTTCAATGTGAACACTTATTTTCTACATCTTAACCTCTATGAGAGAATGGTTTGATTATAAAAAATGACCAATTATTCAGGAGACAAAGGCTTTCAAGGTTGGACCCACCTCAAATATTACTTCAGTTTTGTTGTTTATCTCCCATTTTATATGTCTGAAAAGCAGAAAATTTTAATTAAAATCACATTATAAAAAGAAAGCCAAATCAGATATTTGCTTTATTTTGAAGCCACTGGTCAAGGGTTGATGATGCTTTGCTTATCTCAATTGGACATAAGTATGTTCTTCCTGTGTATGTTCTCCCTGTATGTATGTTGCTCCCACAAGTAGCCTACATAATGTATCACAGTGTCAAAAACTGTGGCCTAAGTAAAAGTTTCTATCTGCATTCAGATAGAAACATCACTAATGTTGCAGCTGGTAAAAATGTTGATAATGTTAACAACTTTATGTACAGCCTGGTAGCTTAAGTAATAATAATGTGATGATTTAGCCAATATTTTGCATTAATAATCTGAATCTGCAAAGTATGCCTAACTAATTGTCCAATACAAGTGGAGTCAAATACTTCAATATTGACTTTCAAAACGTAAAATAGCCCAGTTGAGTAGAAGTATAGCCCCTTAAAATGGTACGATACTGAAGTAGGCTACAGTAGGCTACTTGAGTCAATTTACATTCCACCACTGTTTATGTTGCCATTTGTATACCGCCAGGAATAGTCACGCGACATTGAAGGAATTTCTGTAATGTGGTCTAAAACCTTAAACTAAAAGGATTTTACTTAAGGTTTTGCTTGGACTTTGTTTCCTGTATTCGCATCATGTTCTATGCCTAATCTATTGGAGGTCATTATTAGAGCACATTCACCTTTATATTTAGGCTACGACATAAACTAACGTATAAATCTAAGATAATGTCCGCGCGCGCCCACCGGTCACCTCTCAGCTCCGTTGAACTGAATAGGGCAGAACCGCGCGCACGCAGAGATCACTCGGCGTCACTTGTTATTAACGTTAATAACGTTATCTCTCGCGTCACTCATGTCCCCAACAACTGCTGCCGCTGCGCAGGAGGAGGTCGGGACTGCGGTCCAGGTGAACCGCTGTGATTCAGAGACAGTGAAGTTTTAACGCTACCGAGAAGAAAAGAGATGAACCCACAACGGATGGAAGGCGTCCTGATTTCGGCAAGTGTTAATCTGTTAAACGAAGCTCGCCATTGTTTTTTATCGGTGATGGGATGCCTTCAGGAGCAACCTGCCGCCAAACGTCAACCACTCTAAGGTAAGACGCTAAACGACGGTTAACTAACAAAAGATAGTGTGGCACACATGATAGCTAGGCAGGATGCTGTAGTGGCTCAGTCAGTTTGTTGTAAGTGCGGGTGTTCTGTTTTTAGGAGTTTATGTGGCGAAAGTTAACTACAACATCCCGTCGGTTAGTGAGTCAGTAATATGGATGTCATTCATAGTAAAATACTCGGCTAAGTGTCCGCTGGATCTCGTGTTGCCTGCTACTAACGACAAGTCTCTTCGCTCCCCACATTATTATCACCATGTGCTAATATTATTATCTTTTCTGTGGTTTGGCACGGCTGTGAACCGGCTATCAGTGAACATTGTCAACGCACGCAAACTTGTGGTAAGTGAGTGCAAATGGGACAGACAACAAGGCTGCCATTGTAGCCTACCAGATCAGCCCCGGATTAACGGAATTCCTTTTCTCTGCACTGTCTCAATGGCCTCCAGTCTCCCTCTCTCTCTCTGCCAGCCTCCCTCTGTGGGTATAACATCTTGATTTCTAGCTTCTTGGCACTTATTCGAAACAGTAAACTGTAACACCTCACAGCCAGCAGCCACCAAACCAGAGATGTCCAGCTGAGCCATTGTGAAACATGTGGATGGGATAGAGCTAGACAGCATATTCAGGCCATGTAGGGCTGAAACTAAAATTAATTTTAATTATTGATTGATTAATTGTTTAGTCTATAAAAAGCCAGGAAATAACAGTGACATTAAATTGCTAGTTTTGGTCAACCAACAGTATTAAAGAAAATATGATAATGTTTGGCAGTTTTGCTTGAAAACTGACTGAAACGATTAACCAATTATCAAAATTGTGGACGATTAAGTTTCTGTCAGACGATTAATCAACTACCAATTGTTTCATCTCCAGTAAACAACATTGCAAGGTGATGCCACTGGCCCTTAAACCCGGGATGTATAGAGTTAATAAGCACAAGGGGACAAATATTTGTCAAATAGGTCTTCAGGGTGTTGTTTGTCTGCCTGCTGTTGTCTCATGACTTATCAGCATTGAAGGATAAATTATGTAGGCTGTTAAAAGTCTAATTACATCCCACAGGATATCACACATGATAGAGGTTGTAGCTGTTCTAGTACTTAAACAAACTCAGATTTTCTATTTCTTACTCCTTCAACCCTCCCACCCTCCTTCCATACACTTGCACATCATGCACAACATGCACCATCCTCAGATCTCCCCCCCTTCCCCCCTTGTATGTGGCCAACCAACATGTGGGGAGGTAATCCCAGCTATTAGGGTAATCTCCTCAGCATGACGATCAATAGGGGAGGGTGTGCGTTGACTATTAGTCAAGAGTAGCGGGGACAAAATTTGTGCTAAAGAAAAATGATTTAATCATCTAGATTAGGTCAGGAGACTGGGGTCTGGACAGGGGCTTGTTGCTGGAAGGGGGGAGGGGCGCAGACAGGAAGATGTGAGGGGGTAAGGCCATCTCTACTTTGGGCAGCTCCCTTGTGTGACAATGGGCTGAGACATTTTGTTTTCCTTAGTCTGGAGTAAATGAAAACAGCTTTGTTAACAGCATTTAATTAAAAAAAAAAAAAAAAACAAGAAATTGAGATGACCGACCCCGACAAATTACATTTTGAGTCTTTAAAGTCCTTCAGGAAGAGGGCATTGTAAAAGGAGAAAACCCCAGGAGAAATTGGTGTTCAAAACAGGTCAGAGTCATTGTACTGTTGTTCCTGTGAATGCATTGTGCGGTCATTAAAACACAGCATGTTCCGGTGGCTCAAATTCAAAATATCTCCTTTTTTCATCCATCACCATTTGAAAAATGCACAAACATGCCAGTTAAACATGCCAGTAATTATGTCAACAAAATTGTTTTCAAAAGCTACAGTAGGTTATTACTTGCTGCCGATGTCTCAAAAGCATTATTTTTTACTGTAATTATTAAGTATTTAACTGTTGAATACCTTTGTTATTACACCTATGTTTTGAGGTATGTTTTTCTCATTGTGACGTTTTTGTGATCAAAAGGAAAGTTACAATAAAAACATGAGCAGGTTCACTACTAAATATATATTATGTTTTAAGCAGTAATAATTACATTAAAATGTAACTGCAGGGCCACAAGTCTGCAAATTATGGAAAACGTGCACAGTCTTGCTGAGTGTGCATCCTCTCTTCTGATGTTGTCACCTAACAGCAGAGCATACAGATGGACCACATACTGGATATAGTGCAATGTTAACATATGCTACCTGTCTCTCCCATGTTGTCTTTGTCTGTATGGGGTGTGTTGTTCAAGCTGGACCTTGGGGAGTCTAACATATTAAACAACTTAAAGTGACTAAAGGTAAACTGATGGGGATGGAAGCACTCAAAAAATGAAATAGAAAATAAGGTATTTTTGAATGAAAAAAAGGATTTACCTAGTTCCTGCATGCCATGAAAATAAATTGGATTTAATTAGAGCCAAAACAATTAGTCTGTGGAAAAAGGTTCATTGGTCTCTCTACATATGAATATTTGCATATTTCTATTTAAATATGTTGACGTTTGCACTACTTTCTGGCATTTGATATACCCAACTGTTATTAAGTTAAGAAATTAGAATTATTTGCTAATAAAAATAAGAGGTATTCTAGTTAATGTTAAGATCTATCAATATATTCTGTCAAAATATAACTACTCTGTATATGTCAAACATGGGAAAATGGAAAACATTTGCATTTATTGTAGGAATTGTTTCAATGTGCCTGCCATTGTTAATAAAAATAGTACTTGTTTTTAAGAATGGCATTGTAATCTAAAGTTTAGGTTCTGGACTAATACAGTGCAGTGTTCCTCTCTGGTCATGAGTCAGATTTTTTTGTAAACATCTTGTCCACCATAACAAAATATAGGTCAAGTATTGAATAGGTTTTGTGATGAATTACATAAAAAAAGAACTAGCCCTTTAAGGCTCCAGTGGAGGAACTGTAGTGCAAACACTGGCAAAATGTCCAGATGGAAGATGGGAGGGATGAGTAAGGCGTTCACAGATCCCTTCTGTTTGGCCCCATTGAGACAGAGGGAGACGAGATTGGATGAGTCTGAGGGAGTCAGGTTACTTATAGGCCCATTCTACTCCAAAGGAGCGGTGCTGTAAAAGATGCAATACCCCCTATGGGAAACCTAATCCAGACCCTGCTGCCAGCTGTCATTCTTTTGCTCCAGGGTAAAATCGCAGGTATCCCCTTACCCTTCAATCCTTACCTTAATCATAGCAGGAAATTACACACGTTCTGTACTACAACTCAACTTCTTCTATGTAATTTGAGAATTTTGATCTAGTGCATTCATCTTGTGCAAAATATATCACAAAAGAATAATCTAATGGGCAAAGTCAATTTCTTACAAGTACTGGTTGTCCTCATGAGGAGGTTCTCAGGGGAAAAGTGTAATTGCTCAAATCATTGACACATTTTTGTGTGTGACAAAAGTTCTTTACCTAGTATTTCATGAGTGTAATTCAGTATAACCACAGCAAGTCTAGGCCCACTATTGAGATGAAATGCCCATATCACAAAAGATCAAGCTGGTTAATGGAGCATATTGAATTAAGACAATTTCTATTCTGTTATGGTATCTACAACCATGTAGTATTTAAGGTTCAATACTTAATTTCCTTGTATTGCTGCACATGGAATACATAGCTGTATAGAAACAATTACTTAATTTCACATACTGAATTCAAGTCCTAGCTAAATCAAATATATCAGCATGTCTGCGCTTCTTTTTAAAATGTGATTTTCTGTTTTTATTTCTTATTTCTGTCCATCCATGTCTGCCTCTTACTAGTTGTCTGCTTAAGTGGCCTTCTTGGCCAGAGCTCACTTGTAAAAAAGATTGTAATGAATTGTGATGGCCCTTTTCACAATTTTGTTTATAGTTTGTAGACAAACAATATACTGAAAAAAAAAAATCAGCAGATTAATAGATAATAAAAATAACCATTAGCTGCAGCTATATAACTACGTCAACCAAATTTCTCTCTTTCAAAGACAACATCCACAACTTGTACTTAAACTGAAGGTGTCTGGAATTGCTCCACCGACAATAAATTAAGTCCAGTTATCAGGCCCTTTTTCAGGTCAAACCAAATAAGAACAACTTTTTCTTACTGTAATCTAATCTCACTTTAATCTATCAAACATGGTGTGGGTATTTGAAGTTTTAGTTTTTCTGTGTCGTCAAGCTTTGGAGGAGGACACTACAACTTCCTGTATATTTAATCTGTGTTAATCTGGTAT
Source organism: Etheostoma perlongum (assembly GCA_026937815.1). Lineage (NCBI taxonomy): Eukaryota > Metazoa > Chordata > Actinopteri > Perciformes > Percidae > Etheostoma > Etheostoma perlongum. The sequence goes on along the minus strand of CM049384.1, from coordinate 12,779,329 downwards.
GTTTTATGTTGCATTGGCAGCGTGCTCTATACTTAAGAGACTGAAGTGAAGGCCAGTGTTTATAATTTACACCTGACAGAGGTAGTAGGTAGAACACAGGATCACAGGAAAATTGATCAAGTGAGAGACAGGAAACAAAATGATAGAGACATAAAGAGAGACAGTCACAGCAAGTCTGAGTTGACCTTGCAATGATAATCTAATCCCTGTCGAGAGTGCTTTTTTTAGAGAGCAAGTTAATGCCAGCAGATTATACTCCAGTGTCTCCAACACTAGCCAATCCACACTGAAAGAGAGTAGGTCCACAGTGGATTCTTTGGCCTATCATAGCAGATAAATTAACATCATAAATAGAAGCAAAAAATCTTTTGAAAATGTCTCCAGAAATCCCATCTCTTCTTTTTTGCTTTTCGGCTTTCAGTTGCATTGTTCAGTTAGATTTGATGTCTGCATTTGGGCCTGCATGAGACATCTTGTGTATTATTTATAGTAACTATTCACATTTTCACAACAGGTAAAATCTCTGCCAAGAATCTCTCTTCTCTTTGTCAGTTTCCCTCCCCTGTGTGTGCTTCATAGCACCAAGGGGCATCCATGATAAAAGGCCACTCATTGAGCAGCTCATCTCATGCTATGAAGAGTAATCCCTGTATATGTTGTGTAACCAAGTGCATAGTTGGACAAGGAGGGGGATGGGCATGAATGTGTGCAAGTTTGTTCGTGATTGTGACTGTTGAGGTGATGGATGTCTAATCTCTTAGGTACATTAGGCTGTTAGTCTGCAGTACTGTGCTGCTTTACTGTTTTTTGTTGTTTTTTTAGGCTAACTCATTCTTGGAACAGTGTTGGTATTAAATACACGTTATGCCTAAATCATACACTGGTACCAGGTTCTGTTCACGTATATTAAAATGTGTCAAATCAATTGCGCTCATATCATCAACATGAACAACACAGAACAGTGTGTCTTATGTTATGGAAATAATGCAAGATTAACTAACATAGTTGTTCTGTGGCCATAGCAATGTTGTAAGGACATTGCGTTGACATTAGGGTCTTTGAGTAATACATTTTTGTAAATTTAAAGTGGAAGCTTAATTAGCGTACAGACCTAAATGCTGAGTATGCTAACTTGTGTTGTTGGATAGTCATTAAACATGTCTTATGAAAGCACCTGGGAGTGTGTCAACTCCCCTACATCTGGAAGGAGTTGTCTTCAAATGCATCAGTCGAGATTACATTTATTGCATACTTGCTCCAAAACACAAGTAAAGATATAAGAAACACATTTTCTCCTTTGTTGGAGCATCATTCTGTACAGATGTTCTGGCTATAGTCTTTGACTTTTATTTTAGATGGTCCAGTATGAGTTACTGTAAAATAAAAGGATTTATGATTTATTACAGAAAGCTCATGTGTTATTGGTCCTTTGGGCACACTATAGGTTAAAATGGAGGCTAGAGTTAAATAAATGTGTTTCAGACATTGGATATAAAAAAGAAATAAAGGAGTTTTTGCACAACTAAATCTGTCAGTAAATATAAAAGACACTCCACACCTTGGAGTGGGAGAATGCATACTGTATACAGTGTGGGCAAGTTGCTATAAAATATGAATTAACCATTACACATCACCTACTCTAAATTGTAACCAGCAACATGTCCCAACAGAATATTAGAACTCAGTAAAAATGTAGTTTTTTAGCGGTGACTTTGCCTTCATTATGCAGTTTAATATTTTCTCTTGAACACAGAGCCTCCAAGAACTTGACTTTGTCATGTTTATGATTGAGTATTTTCTGTAATTATTTAGTAGCTGAAACAATGTTTTAAAAGTGATTTTATTTTGTGCACGATTACATTCAAAGTTTCTACAGCAGACACGGTTCTGACTTTTAGGAAAGCTAAAAGGACTTCAAGATTATCTTTGAAAATGTCTTGCCTTTGTATGTGGAATACCTTCCATGGAAAGAAAACATCTCAGTTTGTGTAATATTTTGTTCAGTTGTCTTTGCAGTTGGTGTAAACAGACAGGATTATTGGACACAAAACGGTATATGCAAGCTGAGGCTTAGCGAGTGACTATGGCTTTGAACACTAGCATAAGGACAGTCACATGCTATCTCCAGTCAGGGGTATGTTGGCACAGGCTTGTTGCTGGTTGTTGAGAATATTTGGATGACTTCAGCACATACACACACACTCAGGCACATATACATAGTGTTCACACATACTTACTTGTACCAGTCTACAGTTGCAGAATTTTTTGCAGACATTTCTTACTTACAAAAAAAGGCGTGTTGGATGCTATGGTATCTTGCCAAGTAAATTCAGGGGAAATGCTATTTCCAGATCCCGGCAGGAAATTACACCCACAGTTTTGGTGCAGCAAACAGGCAGTGCACTCACATATGACATACCAACAGTGGATACTCACTCACTCACTCACTCTCACACACACACACACACACACACACACACACACACACACACCCACACAATGCCCTGACCATAGGGAGTTTGTGCTGAGCTGGTTGGGATGTCAGGATGAATCAATGCGAGGACAGCTGACTGGACATGCCTATTCATCTGTCAAAGAAAAGAGAGAAAAAGGGAGCAAGAGATTCTAAAAGAAATTAGTTAAGCCCCTGCAGCAACATGTTTGGCTGTTTGCATTACTTAACAGATCTTCCAAATGGCTTTCAGTAGTTATGGGATGAAAGCAGAAAAGGTGGAAGACATAATGACGCACAGAGAGGGGACGGAACAGAAGACAATACTGGAGGGTTAAAATTATTTTATAAGATAGATTTTTCTTGTAAGAAATACAGTAAACTAATTTCTTATTTAATACAAAACACTTTTCAAATGGATTTATTGTGTGTGATTGAGCAAAATTTGAATACTGCAGATGCAAATATAGAGCACACACTAAGCACGTAGGCTGCTTTGACAAAAGGCATAAGCTCATACTGTAGAGGCGGCTAACTCCATACTAATGGCCGGTTTATTCCCATCTGTTGCCCTCAGCTCTCTGACTTCATCCCCATTGTGTTAACTCATTACATTCGCCTTAACCTTAACCCATTAATTGCCACCCTTCAGTTTTCCTTGCACATCCTCCCCCTCTTGGAGACAGTGTGCCACATTGCCCATGCACTAATCTGATGGCGTCTGCCTACCAAACACCTGCCATGTGCCGAAAAACCTTCTAAACTCCTCCCATATTCCAGATACAACACCCATTCCAGCATGAGCGGCTCAGCACACATGACCGCAAGCAGGCAGGCAGACATGCATGCAGGCAGATGCGACCTTGGAGGCTGATACAGATAATTAGACAGCAAACCTCATTCCCATGAAAATCATACCAGAGTCACCATCTCTTTTTTAGCCCTGTGTTATGGGCACCTAGTTTTTCCTCACACTCAAAGACTGACAAGACAAACAAGAGTCGCCTTTTGTCCTGCCTCTTTGCTCAGACATGTATTCGAAGACAGTGGCGTGTAGGCCCAGGCCTCTTTGCTTTAACAATAACTCTCCCAACCTCCAAATGAGGGGTGGAGGGCCAGACATGAGGCGATGTGACAGTTCTGGTGCGGCCGACACAATGGCAGGTTTTTCTTTTGACTGCCTGGCTGGCTATACACCATTGAGTACTTTCTTTCTCCATTAAAATCCAACAAATTTTCATGTATGCCTGAGGAACATGTTTAACCACATCACCCCCCTGCTTGCGCCATTTACTATTTTTCATGTAGAGTACAATAGTTCAAGAACTATTAAAGGCTCATATATATCATTTTCTTCCTGACTTTCAGTGAGTTTCCTTACATTTAAAAGATGATGTTAAAGCAATAGCATTAAAAATATAAAGGGTTAACACACATTGTCATGAGGAAGACAATTAGTGACAATGGGATATTTCTCCCCATCAGTAATATTTAGAAATGTACCTTGTTACCATTACCCACAACTTTATATAAGCACTTACCCCAGAATCAGGGCTGTGTGTGTCCTTGATGTGAGCTAAGTTTGTTGATAATGGAGTATTGATCGTGAATTAGAGTAGACTGCCCCTCAGGGCTCATCCTTGTTGGCCAGGAATGAATACATCTCTTCATGCTTCACCTCACACACTCAATTTGGGCATAGTAAACCAAAGGACTGACACACGCATGTTGAGACACTGACCCACGCTCTAATACACACAGACAGGCGTCATCCACTGAGGGACAAAGGTTATTCTAAAATCTGTGTGATGCAAATGGCCTCAGTTGGTTTTCTTAGTATATTACACAGTTTTTAGTTTTTACACTGGTTGAAACAACCTTACATATAAGCAACTTTAGCTTTCATTGTTAGTTTATTCATAGCTAAACCAGTCTCTGCCTATCTGGATACGTTATGTGTACCTACGTATAAGCAAAAGGAAAACACAAAAATTGTGATTTTGTTTGGCAGAAAATTATCAATCGCAGTTCTTTGATTTGGGAAAACAAAATTTTAGGCATTTCTTTTACTATGCTGAATTTGAAAGGTGACTTTAAAACTTATAGGCCTGACACCCTGTAGTGTACTCTTTATATGTATCATCGCTGCCAAAACTAAATAACCATTTGGTGCTCTTTGCATAGCGCCATGTTTTTACAGGTGTCGCCAAAAAGGTTTCCACAAGTATTGTATGCTTAGGTTTTATGAATTATACAGTGAGGGAAATAAGTATTTGAACACCCTGCTATTTTGCAAGTTCTCCCACTTAGAAATCATGGAGGGGTCTGAAATTGTCATCGTTGTGCATGTCCACTGTGAGAGACATAATCTAAAAAAAAATATCCGGAAATCACAATGTATGATTTTTGAACTATTTATTTGTATGATACAACTGCAAATAAGTATTTGAACACCTGAGAAAATCAATGTTAACATTTGGTACAGTAGTACCAAGTGTACCAATTCCAGAGGTCAAACGCTTCCTGTAGTTTTTCACCAGGTTTGCACACACTGCAGAAGGGATTTTGGCTCACTCCTCCACACAGATCTTCTCTAGATCAGTCAGGTTTCTGGGCTGTCGCTGAGAAACACGGAGTTTGAGCTCCCTCCAAAGATTGTCTATTGGGTTTAGGTCTGGAGACTGGCTAGGCCACGCCAGAACCTTGATATGCTTCTTACAGAGCCACTCCTTGGTTATCCTGGCTGTGTGCTTTGGGTCATTGTCATGTTGGAAGACCCAGCCTCGACCCATCTTCAATGCTCTAACTGAGGGAAGGAGGTTGTTCCACAAAATCTCACAATATATGGCTCCGGTCATTCTCTCCTTAATACAGTGCAGTTGCCCTGTCCCATGTGCAGAAAAACACCCCAGCCTTGTGGAGGTGTACAATTTTGTCTCTAGTGTCTTTGGTCTTGGCCATGTTAGTAGTTGGATTCTTACTGATTGTATGGGGTGGACAGGTGTCTTTATGCAGCTAACAGGTGCATCTAATTTAGGATAATAAATGGAGTGGAGGTGGACATTTTGAAGGCAGACTAACAGGTCTTTGAGGGTCAGATAGATAGCTGATAGACAGGTGTTCAAATACTTATTTGCAGCTGTATCATACAAAGTGAAAATAGTGAAAAAAATCATACATTGTGATTTCTGGATTTTTTTTTTAGATTATGTCTCTCACAGTGGACATGCACCTACGATGACAATTTCAGACCCCTCCATGATTTCTAAGTGGGAGAACTTCCAAAATAGCACAGTGTTCAAATACTTATTTTCCTCACTGTATGTTCTTTGTGGCTTTATTGGTCTTATTGTTTTTTACTGTTTACCTTTTTTATTAATTTTTTTATTGCATAATGCTAAGTACATCTGGATGAATGCTCTGTGTGATGCCGTTAAACTAAGGCCTATCTTATTTTCAGTTTGAATACAGGAGGATGTGTTTTAACAGTTAATGATTTTGGAACTAATTGTTATTAAAATGAGATTTGTTTAGCCATATTATATCTCGCTCTTAAGAATGTTATATATATATATATATACACACACACACACACACACACACACACACACACACACACACACACACATACATACATACACACATACAAAAAAAAAGAGTAATTTTATGTATTGTTAATAATATTTGACTGACCATTTATTTTTCTATTTTTTTCAGGTAATCTTGCCAAAACAGTATGCAACCTGAAAAAGAACATCTTTTCTAAAATCAGGATGGACACTGCTGTGAAATGCCTTATCTGAGAACTCATTAACTTTTGGAAGATAAATTGTGTATATTTAGAGGATCTTATAACACAGCTGTGGCTTTTGACGTACCGGTGCTCCAGGAAAAGTAATGGAGACAGAAGAGAGGGATGATATATCAAAAAAAAACACAGCTAAAATTAAGGCAGAGACAGAGGAAGGTGTGACCTCTGGCCACACCTGTGGGGTGTGTGGCCGCAGTTTTCCTCTTCTCAGCTCTCTGTCGCAGCACATGAGAAGACACACACGGGAGAAGCCGTACAAGTGTCCATACTGTGAGCACAGGACGGCTCAGAAGGGCAGTCTGAAGGCCCACATTCGAAGCCATAAACTGGGTCTATTCAGCCATAATCTCAGTGACAAGGAGGAGGAAAGAGATCAAGGGAAGAAAAATAACGCTGAGACACCTGACCCTCCTGAAATTGCCAGCACATCTGACAAAGCTCACAATGCCAACGGGAAAGTGAAGAAGAAAGGAACCAAGAAAAAAGTTCAAAAAAAGAGTAAAGATGGTGTTGAGGTCATGGATGGGGCTGATGATGGATCCTGTATCTGCAGCATTTGTGGCCAGGTTTTCCCTCAGGTCCTACTCCTTAAATCCCACATGAAAAGGCACCGCAGCACCCAGGATCACGGTTGCCGGATTTGCGGACGTCGTTTCCGCCAAGCATGGTTCCTCCAAAGTCATATGCGCATTCACCGGGTCAAAGCCCAGCTAAGAGGTGGCAAAAGCAATGAGCTGCCTGCCACCATCAATGGAGTTCCTCAGGACCCAGCATTGCTGACAAATGAAGAGTGCCTCTATGAGCTCTGTGCTGGATGCGGTAACTTCTTCTATGACCGCAAGACATTACGAATACATGAAAAGCTACATAAACTGAACCACTGCCGTACTCAGACACAAAATCCAACAGAGGAAGACGTTAAAGCCCCTAATCTGCACATTGCTAAGAGTTATTTTTTGGAAAGCCTGAACCTCACATGTGCTGGACAAAGGGAAACTCCGGAGGAAAAGAGCTTGGGCAGGCGAATTCCAGAGCTCGATCCAGTTTGCAGTTACCAAGCGTGGCAGTTGGCCACAAGAGGTCGACTAGTGGAGGCCACAGAAAAATGTCTAGGATGGGAGGAGAGGCTAGCAGATGCTGAGGTGGCATATAACACAGAAAAGGGTGAGTATGTACCCCTGAAGCAGGAGAAGAAGAGGAAGCAAATCCACACCTCCAGCTCCAAGATTAAGAAGATAAAGGGTGACACAGGCCTTGATCACACATCAAACACCTTGACTCACACTAAAGGTGTTGACAAAAACGTTTCCCAGAAAGACCGTATTTTGTTAAACGGACTTGGTCATGCATTTTATGAGGCACTGCAGACTAAGAAAGTCAAAGATGTTCACTTCACACCTAAACAGACTAACAGCACCAGGAGCAAAGACCAGGAAGGTAAGCCATATTCACCACACTACAATATCTGTGTTACATTTTAGACAAAACAGTAGTTGAAAAACCTTGAAAATAGGAATCAATTATCAGGCTCAGCTTGTGTGGTCGGCATTTGCTTTGTATTGAATAGTGTACTTTTTTTAATTAAATTAAGATATCAAAGGTTTTGTTTGTGAATATGCGGATGGGCCACTTTTGCTAGTAAATGGCTGACTTTAATATAGAAAGACCAAGATCAGACTCTCTGATATTGCTGCCAGGTCAGTTAAACCTATCAGGCCATTTATGTGGAAATTCAACACTCAAAAATCTGTTAGAATTTAACGTTGTACTGTGGAAAAGGGAGACCTCTAGTGAATTTATAACTGAATACAATTTTTTTTTGAAAATGCATTCCCATTGAGGCTCCTGCTTCAGAAGTTTTAAAAAGGGACTTATTAGGTTTAGCACCTTTAACTTTAGCTGTTTTGTTAGCAAAAGATCTGACAATTTTAACACTTGAAACAGCTGTACTGAGAACAGGTGCCTTAAGCATTAAAACATTTATTATTAAGACCCAGATTTGTTCATATTTGTCAAAAGGTTCATTAAAATGTGTCAAAATCGGCCACTACTTAAGATGTAGAGCTAACATCAATGTCAGCAATGAAACATATTTATGCATACACATGTACTTAGAGCAGATGTTTATTTCACTATTAAATTGACTATGGTTAAGTATGGTTTCTATAAGCGAATGTAACTTCAGTGACCCCTGATGGCCTAAAAAATGCTTTTCTTGCTAATATAATTACTGCTAATGATTATGTTGTATACTAGGGGTGGGTAAAGCAATTCTTAGATGCATTGCAGTTTTATCTTGAAAGATTTTGTCTCAATGCAGAAAAGTCAATAATCAGGAATATAAAACCAAATTCTCAACATTATAATTGCCCGTAATCATTTTTTAAGACTGGGCAGACACCAATTGGATGGTGAAACATAATGCACATATAGGGGCATTGTGTAAGCACATGCATACACATAATCAAACACCACTTAAATTCTATGTATCACTTTTCTTTTTTGCTCTTACCTACAGATAAAAAGACATACTTCTGCGAGCACTGTGATTTCCACACTATCGACGCCTCACTACTCAGGTCTCACCTGGACAGGCAGCACCAGGACTTCCTGGGTCCCTACTGCAAACAAAGCACCATTTTGGACAAAGTTAACCCAAGTGGTTTCAAGGCCTCAAGATACATGGACTACCTCAGGAACAGGAGTGAATTGCTCAGTCAGCCATTCTGGAATCCCTACACATGTCCACCTGACCAGGGGTCAGCAGAGTCCAACATTAAAACAGAAAAGTCAAATGGTACTGAGTTTAAAGGGCAGGGACATACTACTAATGATGCTGATAGTCTTCTTAATCTGTCTTCATTACCCCTAAGTGAAGGAGATGGCACTGTAAATGATCCTATAAAGACAGAGGGCCTGGTGAGACATCAGTGCCCATACTGCTCCCACACTACCAACTACCCAGAAGTACTGTGGATCCACCAGCGGGTTGCACACAGGGTGGATAACAGCAGCTCCATGGCACCCAAGTGGGCACCCTGCACTAACAGCCCCAAGAATTTAAAGGCACGTGCTACCCAGTGGAGACGCACAGGGCCGCCACCATTTCTCGAAGGCAAGGACTGCCCTGCTTTACCTGCTCCAAGAACTCAGCGCACACAACCTCCAGCTTTGACAGCCAGCAGCAGCACTAGCAGCAACAAGCACTCAGCCCCCAAGACCAAATCAGGCGTCCCTAAGTCCAAGCATCAGTCTAAGGACTCACGTTTTCAGATGGGACACAGTCTACTGGGAGGATGGGACTCCTACCTCAGAAGAAGTCTGGTGAACATAACCGGGCAGAAAAGGGGGGAAGTAAAAGCTCCAGCACTCAAGCTACTTCATCAAGCAGTATTGTGGACAGCAAGAGTGCCCCTAGTTTCCAGCCTACAAGCAGCCCTAAGCACAGAAGCCACAGAGCTGCAGTGGAAGGAAACTTCCCTCAGGAGGGTTTAGGTTTCATGTTGGCCAGAAATCATGGCGGGACTTCATCCAACGCTTCTGCAGAAAGACCCCATCCATACAGGCTGTCATGCGACTCCCCTTCTGTTCCTAAGGATCCTGATCTGTGGGCCGCCATGAACATGTGGGGTCACAAAGCATATTTAGAACCACTCCGTTTTGCTCAGGTAAAAAATGAATCAACAGGAGAAATGCCAATGGACATTGATATTTTGAGTCTCCTGAAAAATTACAGTCCCCACGATCTGGCTGCTCTTTACCAGCACTGGGGGTTTGTTGATCCCAGGATTGATCCACAAGGTGAGCAGGAGCTTTGTTTTTGTGATAAATGTACTGTAAATGTATGGAAACCCATTACTGCCAAGGTGATGGGGTAAAAAGATTCTTCAACTCAAGATGAGTTGAAATAATTACTAAAAATCTCAAAAATAATGACTTTTGATTAAAGTTTATTATGTTGACATACTAAGTCATTATTTTTGAGAAAGATTTTCATAATGACTGAAAGGATCTTTTTTTTTTTCAACAGAAGTTTTAACCTTTAAGCCTTTTAATGTCTTGTGCAAATCAGAATGAGACATGACCATGGTAGTTATGTTAACATGCTTCTTTTTTTTTTTTTCTTTTTTTTTTTTACAGCAATGTTGCAGTTAAATGGAAATTTTGGAAAAGAAGTCCACCCCAACTCTGACGCTTCCAAACAAGTATGTTGTCTTTACAGCAGCCCCTGATATTATAGATGAAAATTGTCTCCTAGGCTACTGTGCGTTCATGGGCATCGGAAAAACATTTTTCCTAGCGAAAGCATCCTTCATGTGGGAATCAGAGGTGGAAACTGGGGCTAGTTTTTGCTAACAGAGTTTCCCAGTAAATGACACATTTTTGACAACTGACATTCAGAAACTCGTCTGACTGTCATTCGTCTGAATGTGTTATGGTATAAATATAGAAAATTCACAGCATGCATGTAATATGTTTTGCTAACGTCCACAATGTGCTATCAATTTAGGTTGTAGTTGTCCATTAGTTTCAACAGAGTAACTTAAAAGTAGTGTGCAAATTGCCAGTAACAAGTAAACCAATTCAAGTCAAGGAGGCCTATGTTTTGAGCTCTTGTAAAAATTGTAGTGAAGAAAGTAATGTGTAATTGAAGAGCTTTGGGGTGTCCTTTGTTATTGTGGCCTCCATGTTTTCACACACCTGATGCTCTAGGCTACACCCAACAGTTGGTAAGCAGTAATGTAACAAGTTGTTAACGCCAATATAAAAGAAAAGAACACACATCCCGACCATGTGAACGCGGTCAGTCGGAAAAACAACGTAATCACGGGGACGGTCCCTGATATTCCCAGGTGGCATGAACAGACCATTCAGCCTACAGACAAGTAAAGGAGAGGACTTTATTTTAATAAACAAAAGGCCCAATAATGCCATTTTTACTATTCAGATTACAGATATATTTATTTGTATAATTGAAGAGTTTTACATTTAGATAAAAAAAACAAAAACATTTTAGGTTTCTAAAGTTAACGAATTGAAAATATAAACCTGAAGACCTAAAGACGCCTTCAATAAAACATAACTGAATACACTTAGAAATAAAGAAAAAAAACATTAATCTTCAGCAAAAAGAGTTGAGATGCTTTTTTGCACACAAATGCCATACATTTAATGAGGGTGGCTGTTGTTTAGACTAATCTCGTGACATTTAGTAAATAAATTGATTACAAGGTGAGATGTGTCGGGATCTGGGTGGCTCACCACCTCTGCTAAACAACATTTCTGGGGAAACCCTGTCCAGACCTTTATCCCCTTATGAAAGCATTATACATTTTGTCATTTACTGTATGCCACTAAAGGAAATGTCAGTAAATTGTTAACATCAGAGATGTTGGCCTTATTTACAGTTAAACAAATTAATAAAATACATAACTCTAAAGATCCATTAATTTACTTTCTAAAATTAAGAACAGTATAAAAGTCCTATCCCTCACAAGTATGTACAGCATGTCTTTGCCAACTGTGTGTTCTTGTCCTCGTCTCTGTACCTAGTCTGCGTCTGAATACAGTCTGTCACTTCTGTGCTCACGTGCGTTTGCGTATTTTCATGCATTTGCGTGCGTTGCTGTCAACTTCCCCAACCTGGCTGTCTCTTCCTTCTTGCTTCCATAAGAGAGGCTGACAGTGATGAGGCAAACAAATAACAAAAACACTGTTGTCCCCCTCAGGGTAAAACTCTCCCAGCATCTCCATATGGTGTGTCAGTCAGGCCTACCCTGATGCTACCTACAACTGTTCTTGCTTCCTCCTCTTTCCCCCTAGAGTAATATGTGGGCAACTTTTAAAACACAAGAGATGGGCAATAGCTCAATCTGTATGGGTGAGGAATTACAAATCAGATTATTCAATATGGATAAAACTGTGGGGGCAGTAATATTAAACCATATGTTATGTTGACAAATTAGAAAGGATTGTTTCATTTTCTTTGTTTCTTGTGTCTTATGGTCTTTACACTTTTATTTTTTAAGAAGGCACTAGCTTCACTCTGTCCATGATATGCACATATACCACAACATGAAGCCTATTTATGTGTAGCTCTACAATACTGACACCTTAGGTCACCTAATACAGTAGCTAGATCCGATTATCTCCAAAGCATAAAGGTATACTGTACCTAATATCCCAAAACTGGTTATTTATATGGCATTTCATTAAGGGCATTAACACTCAATGGACAAAAAAGATACATTTAAAATATGGCTACTGTAAGAACATTTTTGTGACAATTTAATCAGTAAACAATTCTTTATGTATTTAGTTCTGTTGTTTAAATTGAGTAGGTAGTCATTATTGTTTATATGCTGGACAAAACAGTTAGCCAGTGTAGCTAAAATGCACATGTCGTTTTGCAAAATTCATCAGAACAATCTTAAAACGTATAAGCCTAAACCTATATGTGACCCTAAATTTGCTTTACATGTTCATTAAATGAAAGAAATATTCTAAAATGAAAACTAACAAACTTTGTACAATAAATTTCCAGTTAAATATTCCAAGCCATAATAAGTAACTCTGATTCAACTTGATAGCTCTTGTTAAAATACAGTATATGTAGTCATTAAACCATAACCGAGTAGCTGTTATGAACAAAGAGAACTGTCAAGTAGTTATGATATTAAGAAATCTAAATATTGTGATTTCAGATAGCATTGTTTCCCTTTAAGTATATATGATTTTAGTATGATTCAAGTATTTGGTTACGCTGCTAGCTCATTAACTGATAGTATAACAGCGTGCATATACACATATTCCCTCAGTGTTGTTAGCTAAAATCTAACTGGTGTTCTTCTACCTGCAGGTGAATAGCCGCTCCACTTCCTCCTCAGGGTCTCTTCACAAAGGAACGTGAAGTGACATTGTGTTCCTGTTGACTTCCAGCCTGCATGATACTGCTGATCAAAAAGGCTTGCTGTTCTTTAAAGGAACCAGCCATAACTCCTAGATGACAGAGGCACTGGGTAATGCACATTATATGCAAAGCAATGAGGTGGACTCTTATCATTTTGTAATATTTAATTTGAAGTGTTATGCATGTTTTTTGTTTGTCAAGAGTGTAGATGTGTTAGTTACCAAAACACACATGAAGATATGTTCAATTGAAATGAGGTAAACCTGTTTGAGCTTTTTGTGAACATAAACATTTAGGGGGGTTGTTTGTGGAAATAAAATGAGAAGCTACCACCACCAAACATTACAAATCTGGATGCCACTAGAAACATTTAGAAATATTTCAAAGATGTAAACTGTGACCTGAACATTTTACATCCCTATATATGTTTCAGTTTGTTGTTTTTATGTAGTCTACAAGCTTGTTAAATGTTCTCTTTGGGTTTTAGGTTAGTACTGTATTTGATTGTCTCAACATAGGATATGCAGTGGGGCAATTACATATAAATTGCAGCTTGTTTTACTTTTCAGTTTTAAGCCCATATTCACAAAATTATTAAAATCTGTATCTTACAGTAGAAAGTTGTCCATGAATGAATTCCATGAATATGCTATGACAAGTATAGTGCTGGTAAAATCAAAAGAGGAAAAGTTCCAGAAAAAGTTTGCTTTTACAGTGTTCAACTAAAAATGAACACTGATCCCTCTATAAGTCACTATGGGGGGGCTTAATTAGAGCTAAATCGGGCTTTAGCACTATTAGCTCATCACCCCACACACATTAAGAGAACAGTTGTGAGAAAATGTGATATAAAAGCTCTTTAGCCCACAAAAAGTGGTGGAGTGACTTCAACTCAAATACAAATATTTATCCTAAACATTACATTTGCTACACAGAGACTTGTTGTACTACAACACCTCTCCATACTTTTGACAGAAGATGAGTATCTTAAGGAAATTAGATTTTCTTCATGTAAATTCACTCTTGATCAATATATATGCAAATATACCCACATAAATGCTGAATGGCATCATCAGTGTATCTTCTTGTCTTCTTCTACAATCTGCAGTTTTAGTGACCAAGTTAACTAACCGCTCACTTCCAGTTTACAACTTCTATAGATTACACCACCACACCACTTTTTTTTGTTTTTGACCGGTTTTACATCCATGTCAAACTGCGGGAGCAGCACCATGGTCTTCATCACTCAACCTATATCTACTGCCAAACCTCCAGAATAGAATAATCAATTCATGTGCGAAAATCACAGAAATATACCTATATTGGTGGCCATAGTTGTAGCTAGTCTGTCAAACACATTTATGTGCCGATTTGCAATGAAATGTGGTGTCCTGCTTTACGATTCCAATTTTGCAATTTAAATGCAATAATTTGTCTTCAGAAATATAGAGTAAACATCTGCACTCACACTTCACATTGTGCTAGTGATGTAGCAATTTAATGCTGTGACTTTTAGAAGTAGAAACTGTAGCGATAACAATTTCTACTGACGTGGCCCTGACTTACATCTGCCAGTCAATCTACTAAGGAGATTGCAAAATATTTTGTTTTTGAAATTCACCTTGTTCTCAAAATTGTTATTGTGTTTTCTGTTTGCAGATTTGTTTAGCATGTCTATATTTTAGTTCTGATTCAGTGTATTTATCTCCCATAGAGAAATAGTCTATGCATTTGATAAAAAGCCATGACCTTATGGATTCTTGAGACCTCTTGAGAATACATAATTTATTATTGGAGTATTGACTTTGATCTGTGCGGAAAATCTGTTTTTTGATAAATATTGTAAATGATTGTTTTATTTAATGATATTTTTGTTTGATAACAATTGAATTGTAACACTCCTAAGTACTTGATATTTGTAGTAACAACAGAAAATGTAAAAAAATAAATAAATATCAGTGACACACTTGAGGTCAGAGTGCAGGGTCAGTAAGGAGTGATGCTTGTGCATTGAGCCTGTGATCTAACAGCTGTCTGTAAAGAGAGCTTAGCAAGGAGTGACAGGAAACCATGAGACAGCGACGTTTATGCAAGCCTGAACTTTTATTCAAACCTAAAACTTAAATTTGAGGTCTCACTGAGTTTATTTTTGTGACTATGTAAACATAACAACATGGTTTAACATAGTTAAATAATTATGTTGGTATCAGAATTTTTATTTTCACCAGTTACACATTTTGTCTGACTGTTACAATATACAAATAAAGTTGGTCAATGTAGATTTATATCATGGCATTACTGTTGTTTTTAATTCCCATCCTCCCCACCCATCACATACACCCACATATTCTGATCCACATTATTTTTCTATTAAATGCTCTTTGCTTGGATTTAATGTCTAATTTCACAAAATGTGCCTAAAATGCTAAATAATTCAACCTGAGATGGCAAAATCCACTCTGGTTCAAACACCACTAATAGATATATGCAACCTATGATGAGGCATTGCACATACACATTGCTTCATTTTAAGGGGTCAAAAGCCAGAAATGCCTTTTTGTTGTTCATTTTGAGCTGTCACACTTAACACAAATTATTATTTTAGTAGAATCAAGACAGTAACTTGTATATAGAGAATACATAAAGATTGAATATGTTGTATAATCTGGTCATGCTTTCTAAACAAACAGGACATCTGAGCTGAATATGCTCATACTACTTTAAAACAATTTGATGGAGATTACCACTCTGCCCTTTGTTGACAGGAGATAAGTATTGTACTCATCCCTTTGTACTTTATGAAAAACAAGATAAATATACTATTATTTGTCAGTATATCAAATCCCTCCTTACATTTAAAACCACAGCTCATCAGACCAGAGTAATGGAATTTTAATTCCTTTTTTTGATCAATATGTTGCTGTATTTTTAAAGGTTACACTTGAATTGTAATTCCTGTTAATTTCTATGTTTTTTTTTTACAAAGTTGCTGGTGCATGATTTATCATTTTAATAAACAATTCAGTAAATTGATATATATATATATGTATTTATTTGTTTAAATCAATGTTAAAGTGAAGTCTGATGTTGGCTTACACATAAAAGGATGATCCCCGACACTTATAAGCATACAGCTTATTACAGTAATAAAGACTAGTATCGGCCAATACCCAAACCCGGGTTTTGATCTGTAATTAAATAAAGTTAATAATAATAAAATCTGGCCTTATTTTTGCTGCAGTTGACAGCTTCTACCAGTAGATGGTAGGCAATGCCAAGAAATAGATGAGCTAAATAGAGGAGCAGTTTTGGTTCAAATCCACCCCTTATTTTTGGGGGGGTTGCTGACAATATTTGACTTCTTAATGTGGCATTATACTGTATTTTTGTTTTTAACCACTTTCCCATTACACTGGTTGCACTAAAACCTCCTCTCTAAGCTGACCCTGTATACAGATTGACATAGTACAAAGACAAAGCTCCCCCCATTCAGATAGCTACTTGCCTGCAGGCAGGATTGAGACATTATCATGTGGTGAATCATAAAGCTTGGCCAAACTGAATCCACAGGCAACTTTTAGCATTTTAGCTTTTTAAATACATCCCAATAAAGCATTTGAACAGTTTTTTTGTGTAACTGTAAACATAATCTAGTCATATCAGGTTGCTTAAACCCAGAGAAGAAAATGAATACTGTAAAATGTTGTATTTGCAGCAACTGTTGTGTAGCACATCGACAAGGTATGAGTACTTGTGCATCTGAGCATGTGTGTGTCTGTATGTACTTGTCACAATGTGTTTGTCAGTGGGTAGTGTTACATCTTGGTTTAGTGACAGCATCAGTTAGTTGCCTGAGACACATAACAGATCATGTTCGCAGCGCCACCAGCAAGAGGGCTGAGAGTTGGTGCCGGCCACAGGGTCCGGGAGTAGATACTGTCAGGCAGCTGGGAGCAGGAGAAATGCAGTGGCATATGTTGTATGACAGGGAAACGACTGGCTGTTGTCGAGCAGAGGGGAGAGACAGACTAGTGGCCGATTGGACTGACAGCTGTCAGGACAGACTGTGTGTGTGTGTGTGTGTTGTTGTTGTTGTTGTACTGCTGTCCATGAGAACCAGACTGAGCTTTAGACCCCGCAAGTGAAGACAATATTGTAAAGTGACCTTATTTTGGAAGGTGGTCTTTACTTTTTACTTACGGTGTGCTTTAAGGTTAGAATTCAGGTTTAGGAGATACATCTGAATCAGGATTTGGCTTTAATGTCAAAGTCAAAGCAAAAAAGTAGTTTGAAGTCAAAGTCATGCCCTTAGTAATATCACTGGAGATTTTGAGGGGTATATCATTGCATGATTATGAGTTTGTATGCATACAAAAAAAAAAAAAATTTTTTTTTTTTAGTTTGTTTGGACTAAATTCCACTATTTTTGGCAAAAAAAAATATTTAAATTAGATTACAAAGAAAGGAATGTAGCATTCTCTGCCAGAGTTACTAACGTATAGAAAATACAGGATGGGAAATTAAATAAATTATAATTAGTTTACAGAAGGGGTTTAAATAAGGCAACTACTTCTGCTCAAGTCAAATAAGTGTTTGTTTGTATAGCCCAACATCACAAATTTAGGACAAACACCCAACATGCTTGGACCATAAATCCAGGTAATGAGAAAAAACAAAAGAACTTTTGGACAGGAGACCTCCTACACAAAATTTATTTTTCTTATTTTCTCTTCTTGTGATAGCTTTAAAGTTTTACCTCCTCAGGCCTCAGTATATTAAAATAATCTAACAAGGTAAAACTCACACTCAACTCAGTCACAAGGGGTCGTAATAAGACATTTTTTATAATAGCTGTTGACCTTTTGTATTAAATGACAGACCTCCTGTTTCTACCTCTGACTGCTTTACATTACATTTCATCAACTATCCATATGTTTGTGTTTTTCTAAAATAGGTATATTTTAAAATCTATATATTTTTTCTTTAGTTATGCAGTTATATTTCCGTATACAAGTTAATCTGAATTTGTTTCAGGTCCTTAAAGTGTATTGCAGTCTCAAGGTTTTCAATACTGAGGCCCTACTGTGACAGTAATGACTAGACAGCAGGCTAAAATTCTGAGCGCCGTCTCAGACAGGTGGACACTGGAGATTTCCCAGCAGTCACAGCATGCATGTGACTGGAAATGTTCTGTATACCACGATTGTTAGAGCATGGCATTACAATTGCTAGGGTCAAAGATTCCTACCTGCACCTGTGCAGCATAGGATGCTTTAAATACAAGCAACCACTAAATGCAATATCATTTATTTATTGCAAGAAATAGTTTGAAAATATCAAGTTAAGGATAATCATAAGCTTAAGAAGAGGTAGTGTTCTCTCATTTATGAATTTCAGGTACTTTTGTTTGTCTTTTTCAAACATTGCAATTAATATTAAAAATGCTTTTAAAGTTTTCATCTTCATCAAGAACATTTCAGAACCAAGAATGAGACCTTAGCTATAGTGAGAAAAGAAGTTTTTGAGAGCATCATAATGAACCTGCTTTAAACACTGTAAAGATGAAGTGTCCAGGTACAGAGAGACATGCAGGAAGAAGAAGGCATATCCATCAGATTAACACACAGTAATTTCTTCCTGGTCTGGCTCCCAGCATCAGTGATTTATCAATGCAAAGCTAATAGCATCAATATGAATCTAACTAAAAATCAATATTTCATTACCTAATTGTTAGTGGGAATGAAGAAGGATGATTGTACGAGACAGCGTTTGAGAGCATCTGGAGTTCACAGAGACATCTGGAGGACAAACTCACACAGTAACTGCACTCTCAGTTACAACACACTTTTAAAGACAAAAATCAATGGGCACGGTTTCAAGATGGTAAAACACAACAAATAGACAAAATCCAATGATTTGTTGCATAATGTTATACTGCACGGTTAAAATCATGTTACAACCTTACATCTTATTAAATAGATCGCCACCACAACACCACACACACATAAACGTCTGAACAGTCCATTCAAAATACTCACGGTCCCACTAAAAGATATCAAAGCCAAACAGTCATCATGGACATCAATCACTTTTAGAGTTGGTTGGTAAAGTCATTTACGTAATTTGGTGACAATGATACAATCAATTCATTGTGAATCCCTTTAGTTACTTTGAAAGAGATATTGATCACACTTTTAATGCTAAATCTTTCACCAATGTCTTGTAAAAGCTTAAATCTGACCTAAAATATTATGTCTTGGATTATTACATTATTTATTTTAGAATGTTTTTATTAATAACCATTTGTACAATCACTAGCTGGTTTCTACTAATCAGGTATGATTTGCACCCGGGATACAAGGTGAACACTGCAGTAGTCAAGTTGTTGGATAGAGAACCAGTAGTAATGTGGCTTCCTCAAAGGATAAGGCCTGAGTGCCAACTACTTACAGGGCAGCCAGGGAGAGCTTAGCTCCTCTTAATAGGACCTCCCAGAAAACATGATTTGTGAAATTTATATATTAAAATATGCTATATTTTTCCTATGCATTTCTATTTTTCTGTATCTACATCATCAGGAATCATGTGTATATTTAAACTATAAATGATGTATGATTCATGCATGAGGGTGATTAATCACTAATTCACTAAAATTACTGGCATGCATGCTATTCTTGCCATCACCATCGAAGTGTGGCAGCGCAAAACAAAAACTCAAAAAAAACTAACACTCTGTAAGTGATGGTTAACTTTAACCATTGTTGATCTAGATCCCTTGAACGCAGGCTGGCGTGCTCGGTTTTTGTTTGAATGCTTGTAGCCTACATTTGCGCGTTTATAGGAGTTTTGGTCTTTGACCTACATCATTTCTTATTTGTGCCAATAAACACAACACAGGCCACGCTTTAGATTTGATGTTGTAGGAGAAACCCTGCGCCAGCACACTGGATACTCAATGTTGTATTGTACATCTTTGGGTGATTTCCTTGAATGAAACATGTCCCGAGTTTGTTGTTTCTGCCCTCAAGTTCTTCTTTACATGTTATTTCCATGTGTCAATAGGGGGAAATGACATTAAATATATACAGTGGGTACGGAAAGTATTCAGACCCCTTTAAATTTTTCACTCTTTGTTTCATTGCAGCCTTTTTCCAAAAATCAAAAAAGTTCATTTTATTTCTCAGTAATGTACACTCAGCAACCCATCTTGACAGAAAAAAAACAGAAATTTAGAAATTTTTTGCATATTTATTAAAAAACAAAAACTGAAATATCACATGGTCATATGTATTCAGACCCTTTGCCGTGACCCTCATATGTAACTCAGGTGCTGTCTATTTCTTCTGATCATCCTTGAGATGGTTCTACACCTTCATTGGAGTCCAGCTGTGTATGATTATACTGATAGGACTTGATTAGGAAAGCCACACACCTGTCTATATAAGACCTTACAGCTCACAGTGCATGTCAGAGCAAATGACAATCATGAGGTCAAAGGAACTGCCTGAAGAGCTCAGAGACAGAATTGTGGCAAGGCACAGATCTGGTCAAGGTTACAAAAAAATTTCTGCTGCACTTAAGGTTCCTAAGAGCACAGTGGCCTCCATAATCCTCAAATGGAAGACGCTTTGGGGACGACCAGAACCCTTCCTAGAGCTGGCCGTCCGGCCAAACTGAGCTATCGGGGAGAAGAGCCTTGGTGAGAGAGGCAAAGAAGAACCCAATGGTCACTGTGGCTAAGCTCCAGAGATGCAGTCGGGAGATGGGAGAAAGTTGTAGTAAGTCAACCATCACTGCAGCAATCCACCAGTCGGGGCTTTATGGCAGAGTGGCCCGAAGGAAGCCTCTCCTCAGTGCAAGACACATGAAAGCCCGCATGGAGTTTGCTAAAAAAACACCTGAAGGACTCCAAGATGGTGATAAATAAAATCCTCTGGTCTGATGAGACCAAGATAGAACTTTTTGGCCTTAATTCTAAGCGGTATGTGTGGAGAAAACCAGGCACTGCTCATCACCTGTCCAATACAGTCTCAACAGTGAAGCATGGTGGTGGCAGCATCATGCTGTGGGGGTGTTTTTCAGCTGCAGGGACAGGACGACTGGTTGCAATCGAGGGAAAGATGAATGCGGCCAAGTACAGGGATATCCTGGACGAAAACCTTTTCCAGAGTGCTCTGGACCTCAGACTGGGCCGAAGGTTTACCTTCCAACAAGACAATGACCCTAAGCACACCGCTAAAATAACGAAGGAGTGGCTTCACAACAACTCTGTGGCTGTTCTTGAATGGCCCAGCCAGAGCCCTGACTTAAACCCAATTGAGCATCTCTGGAGAGACCTGAAAATGACTGTCCACCAACGTTTACCATCCAACCTGACAGAACTGGAGAGGATCTGCAAGGAGGAATGGCAGAGGATACCCAAATCCAGATGTGAGAAACTTGTTGCATCTTTCCCAAAACGACTCATGGCTGTATTAGATCAAAAGGGTGCTTCTACTAAATACTGAACAAAGGGTCTGAATACTTATGACCATGTGATATTTCAGTTTTTGTTTTTTAATAAATATGCAAAAAATTAAAATTTCTGTTTTTTTCTGTCAAGATGGGTTGCTGAGTGTACATTACTGAGAAATAAAATGAACTTTTTTGATTTTTGGAAAAAGGCTGCAATGAAACAAAGAGTGAAAAATTTAAAGGGGTCTGAATACTTTCCGTACCCACTGTATATATTTTTTTGACCTGAGGTAATACTGTCACTATAATTATTCCTGTTTTAATCTTGAAGTTGTAAAACACACATGTATTTGGTCATAAGACTGTTCGCTCAAATAACCCAATTTCCACTCTGTAGTAAGACGTTATTTAAAAGTGAAAAACATGATGAATGTTTACATGATAACTGTAGTTAGATGAAGCACCTGAATATACTGTACTATACTAAGTTTTCAATTACCAAGACATCACCATATCTAATCTTTTCTAAATACTTATTCAAGGCATGTGAGTGGTAAGACAACTGTATAAACACAGTATAATTAAAGTGTGCGGTTTCACTCGTGATGTACCTGTCTGAGTCTCAGCAACCTGAGGTGAGAAAATTAATTTCATCCTGTTCTTGAACTGTGTAATTCAACATCTTGCTACACATTGCCTATTGTGCTTCCTTCAGCAGTTCCTGAAAAGGTAAGAAAATAGACTATTTGCAATAAGTCCTTAAAGTCAGGGACAACAGAAAATTGAACGAGTGTGACATTGAAGAAAGCAGGATATCCCTTTTGTGCCACAGTTTCAAAACACATATGCCAGAGCTATAAATGAAATAAGAGTTTGATTGGTTTAACAATATCTGGGTAAGAAGGGCCCATTTCAAACTGTGCATATACATTTAGCAGAAAAAAGGTTGGGACTGTAACATAGCTCTCTGAGCTTTTTCTTAGCTCCTTGTATACATGCAAGTTAATAGGCAGAGACTATTTTGTTATGTAAGCTATATTCCTAAAAATGATGTAGACATTCAGATATTCATTCTCTTGACCTGTTATCCTACAGAAAATTAAACAGTTGTTCATTGCAATTTAGAGCATGTACACTGTACAGTCTACTCCACAACACTGCACTATTTCATCGCAAAGGAACTCTGGAATAGAGATGCATTTGGCTGTTAAAGGAACGATGGAGAAATAAATAGCATCTCTAACAAGATAAAAAAAAAAGACCTGACTGTGGACATGAATATGAGAGAGTCTGTCTGCATCATCCAAGACCTTGAAGTTATCAATACTTGTTAAAAAGACTAAGAGAATATTATCTTGATCATGCCAAAATAAATCTCTCAGCTAAAGGTATTATTTGTTATGTTGAAGATCTCATTGCAAGCCGACACTTGTTAATGCTTTTGTAATTTATGAAATGGTTATTTACAGGCTTTGAATCTGTAGCACAGAGTGGAAAGAGGGGTTTTGGTTTAATTGCTCTAGAGCAAAGTACACGACAAGGCCCAGGGACTGGAAAGAAGCCAGATCTCTCCACTGTCGGGCACTAATAACACATCACAGTGACAGAGATGCGCCTCCTCTCTACCTTGCTGTATTGATCTTCCATCTCACTGTTAATAGTGCTGTTAAACACCAGCTCTTGGCTCTTTACTGTGTCCAAGCCCACTTAACAATAAAACTCCCCCTCCGTTTACCTTTTAAAGTGCCTGAGAGGTAGCGAGACCGCTGTGGGCAAAACGGTTGGCGGTGGGGTTACGGATTCAGGATAATAGATTAACATTTGTAGTCCCTAAAATGTGTCTTAATTAGTTTAAAGCAAAGTTGTATTGTATAAATTTGTATTTTGCCAATAGTTTGGTTTAGTAATACCTGCAGTTCCAATAGCATTCCCTTGACATCCTTAGCTGTACTCTGCATTTAGTGCTAATAAGCAAAAGTTAGCATACCAACACGCTAAACTAAGATGGCAAACATTGTAAAGATAATACATGCTATTGTGAGCATGGTAGCATGTAGTGCAAAACATCGCTGTGCATAAACATTACCTCACAAAGCAGTTAGCATGGCTGTAGACTCTTGTTAAAGAACAACTATTCATGTACATTTAAGTTTTAAAGTCTCATTTTGTGCGTTTAAGGAAACGATTGTCCATAAGGGAGTCCTAAGTCTTTAGTTAAGGACTTGTGTTTTATTAGTTGAATGGTATAAAACATGACAAAATGCACACACACAGACACACACACACACACACACACACACACACACACACACACACACACACACACACACACACACACACACACACACACACACACACAAACACACACACACACACACACACTTTTAAAAGCATAGGTAAAGCATAGTCTTTGTTGGATGCAACCCAAATTCAGGGTAAAGCAATTTGTCAAAATTTGCCAACCTTTGTCACAAATCCACATTGCAGAAAAAACAAACTCTGCATGTGTCTGCCTTGAGCGCGCCGAGATTAGAAAGACAAAAACTGATACATTCTTACAGGGGGGTGTCGTGTTTGTGCTTTGAAACTTTTTTGATAGTGTTTGAGCATAGCTCCTTTTAAGCAAAAAAACAACAACATTTGAGTAACTAAAGAGGAGCATAAGTGCGATGTTTGTTGTTTTTGATTTCACTGCCGCCTCAGG
Organism: Etheostoma perlongum; assembly: GCA_026937815.1. Taxonomy (NCBI): domain Eukaryota; kingdom Metazoa; phylum Chordata; class Actinopteri; order Perciformes; family Percidae; genus Etheostoma; species Etheostoma perlongum. Next base: position 12,754,998 of record CM049384.1, on the reverse strand, counting down.
AAGGAATTTCTAGCTTTGGTCGTGAGGCTTTGAAAAGAGTTTTCTTAAAAGGTGTGCAATTTTTTTCTAGTCTCAAAACAGCATTTGATTTTTATTTATCCTGCTAATGTCACGTATCAGGCGCACACACAAAATGCACACACACTCACAGACATACTTAAATCAGAGAAAGGATAAGACGGAATATACAGCATATACCACTGGGTAGAAGCGGAGCTTCTCACTGGTGACGGAGGACAACATTGTCAGCTCATCCCTGAGTACTTCCTGGTTAAAAGTTTACTGAAAGCCACCGAAAGCCACAGAAACAATCGGGATAGATAACTCTGCTGCAGTTTGAACAAGAAACATGACTGAAATGAAATGATCTTTTCCACCTCTATTTTGTGATTTAAGAAAAATTGTGTCCTTCTGACCCAACTATAAAACACTATTGAACGTCCACATTCCAGGTCTTAACAATAAACACACATTTTCCCCTGATACATGTTATTCATCACAGTGGTGAGTTCTGGCTGTCCAACTCAGATGCTCATTCTGTGTTCCTGTTACCAAATGATTCATAAACTCTGCTGAGTCTGCACTTTGCCTGAATGTGTGGACGTTTTTCTCCTGAAATGTTCACCATAATAGCTCCATTCTGAATTATACCATGTTGCCAAATTAGTCATCCTAATTTGACAAAGAAAAGGTGAAAGGACAGAGAATGGCACTTAAAAGAGCTTCAGCTGTGCCATCCATGCACTTCTTTATGTATTTAGTTCACTCTAAAAGAAACCCTGCACATCTCTCTCTGTCTCTGCACACACTGTCGGTGGAACTGCAAATCAATACAGCTGGTTTTCAAACTGCATTACATCAATCAATACCGAAGCTGTAGCAGCTGTAGATTATCTTTGTTTCTTTATCGATCGTAATTTGAAATGACTCAACTGAGAGATGATAGGTAAAGTGAAAGAAAAGGCCTGGCTCTCGGATCCCTCAACAGGACACAGGACTCATCATTTCAATGTTCCTTAAAGTCGCTTCCTCTGAAAGGCCAGGAGGGAAAGAGTTGAAGAAATATTCACTGCTGTCAAAGTGTCACAATGTAAGATGGAGCCATTCACATTTCATCACTATTATCCTTTTGTAAACAAACACATTTGTTTTGATTTACTTGCAATTATCGAACGAAGGGTCTAACATGTAAAAAAACATTTATGTCTACAAGCACTCAAGTAGACAGCTGTTTAAGAAAGAAAACATTTAATAAAATGTAATCAGATAAAATGAATCCTCAGTAGTATTTAAGGTTAATATTGATCTACTGTCAAGCATGCACAGTAATAAGTTTTGTAAGTGAAACTTTTTCACCAACTAATAATCAGTATCCTCAATGTACAAAAACTAATGTATCTATCCTCATAATAAAGACATTTATGTTGCTTGTTCACATGATCTTACAAGTGTGTCCATGTTGCACATGAAAACAGCTTTGTTCTACAGAGCGGGTAGTTCTTCTAAATAAACGTGATGAATATGAAATCTAATAAACTTGTAATTTCTTGTCCTGCATATTGGATTTGTGTCAGAGGAAAACAAGTTAGAAAAAGTCAAACACAGCAAACTTTGTTCATTTTCATCTAATAAATATATTTTGCAGTGCAGTATAAATGTCATCTGATTCATGCAGCTGTTTCTAAGAGACAGTGACAAATCAAGGAATGATGCTGAATAGTCAAAGGCTATTATTGTTGTCTAAAGTGTGTGTAACATTGTGGCTGTCTTGGACGGCTCATAATACAAAGCAAGCTATATCTACTCCTGCCTTAGGCCCAAAACCAATGTCCACACTCACACACTAACTTTAAAGGCATGTTCCCGGTAAGTCTGCAAGGGCTTAGGGCTGTCCTACTGTCAAATCGGCAAGTGCTTGAGGGCTCTCTAGCAGACATTTTGAGCCCTTTATGCACACTTTACGTGAGTTCTCATTTCTGCAGAACTTGCCTGAGGTAATAACCCACAATTCATAGCGTTGTGACGTTAAACACAAGGGAAAGCCCGGAAGGGTTACCAAAAAAAAAAGAAGCTAAACAAGGAGGACTGGCACATGGCTGTTCAGTCTGTCTTATTAATTTACACCGAACAATAATGATTTAAGATGGTACATGAAATCTTTTAAATTATACTGGTCATTCAAGCTAAGTATAGAATAGATATATTAGAGTATGTTGTTTCAGTCTTTTCTATTTTACAAGCAGCTTGCATGTCATGTCGCTTTAATGTAAAAGGGTGGAAGATTATTGTTTGTTTTTTAAGTGAGTGCTAAGATGTCTGGCTTTTAATACATCCAACTCAATTAGAGTCAAAGTTGCGCAACAATACATACAAAGAACATTTTTCTTTTGGGGTTTCAAATGCTGTTGTTTTTTTGTTTTTTTTTGCCTAATGTTATGGTTCTTCAGATGTGGTGAAAATGCAAACAGGAAATGTGTAGAAGGGACTTTTAGTTCCTGCTTTAATTCTTGACTTTGGTTCCACTGGTGCCACAGTTCCTGGAGCTTTATGGTCAAAAACGCTTGCAACTTAATTTTTAAAAACATTTTTTTTACTAGAACAAACTAGTTGAATGTCAGGTCACTCCCAGTCTCAACACTTTCACCTGCTCCACACCTAACAGTATTTAGGATCATGAGTTACAGTAAATTTACTAAAATCATTGTACCTCTAGCAATCATGTTTGCATTGTCCAATTTTTCATTTTTTCAAGGCTTAAAAATCCTTTAATAGATAAGCTTCTGTAAAATATTGTGAGGAAGCCATGAGTAATTGGGCTAACAATATATTTCAAATTTAATTGGGTTTAAATGTTTGCACAGAAGAAACGTTATGCTTGCGACCTTAAGAATCACAATTTTTGTAACATCAAAAGCAAAATTTTTTTTTCAGGGTTTAGCCTGTACCAGACACTTCTAAAGCTTAAATGTTGTTACACTTCCTGTTGGTCACCAACAGAGGTCGATAAAGGTCATGGATGACTTCATGTCCTGTGGAGCACATCGCGATACAGCGCTGAACATATTAAGGTAATGTGATATTTACAATCTGCCGTGTGTCTTGCACTGGTTCCAATCTCTCTCCAGCTTTCCTTCAATTGTTTCCAGTTTAAATGCTTTACTGCCCTCTGAATACCCTTCTCTCTTTGTCCCCCCCCCCCCACACACACACACACACACACACACACATTCTCTCTCTCTCTCTTGCTCTCTTTCTGGCCCCGAGCAAAGCAGGGCAGCTGCAAAAGGCCTCACCAATGCGGGCTGACGAGAAGTGACAGCTCTCTGTATCACTCCCTGGCACTGACAACTGACAGATGGATACCACTCACACACACCGCAGGGGAGAGAGAGAGAGGAAGAGAGAGCGCTACAGAGAAGGAGAGAGCGAAGGAGGGAATCAGAGGTCGAGGAAGGGGAAAGCGCCAAGGAGGATGATTCTCCAGCATTATTCTCTTTTCATGGGGCTGTTGTGTGATTGAGTGCTGGGTAGAATAACAAGCTTGTGTCAGGCCAACCTGAAGCCCTTTTCTCTTTCCAAGACACAAACATGAACAAGTGAGTGAGCGCAAGCACATGGACACAGTACTGCAAAGAAAAAAAAAACATTTCAAATAAAATTACAGATATGAATATCTTACTTTTTTAATATACTGTATTACACTTTGCTATGACCCTTATTACCACCAACCTAAAGATTGGACTAAACTTTCTAGTCATATTTAATGATCTATTTGTGCTCAGGTTTTGCAGGGTGACCTAAAAGTAACTTAAAGTGATAAGCAGCAAGGTATGACATTGAAAGTAACATTCCTGTTCTTCAGTATTTATTTTAAGTATGTGAGGTTATGTATTAAACACTCTTTGTTTTCTTGATCACTCATATGCCAGACGTTTTAACATGTTGTCATAATAATGTGAATATATTGCCTGATTCATGCCAACACATTCAACGTGTTAATGTGGCGATATTTACAGTCCTCAGTTCTGACAGTATGATGCATCAGAAGGCAATTTCTGATCCCTGATATCAACAAAATCATTTTCATGTAAAATGAAAGAGGCTGGAGTATAACTGTAAATATGTTAATGTTTGCGTTAATTTTCTGCATTAATGCTGTTTACATTATCAAAATATTATTAATATATCCACTGTAATGATGGAGAGAGATAAGATATTTCTGCTCTGCTGTTGACAAATGCTGATGGGCTTGTTGGCTTGCACCTGCTTTTATGTCAGTGCCAATAATGCAAATGCAAAATGGAGCAAGGATAATGGAAGCAAAGCATTTCACACACCACGTCTGTATCATCATGCATCAACAGTTCAAGCCCAGTGGTGTCAAACTTCAGCTGGCATATTTTGCAATAAATGATGGAAATAAAGAGCATCCGTCTACAAAACTCCATCAGAGCTACAGATCTCTCAGCACTGCAGAGGGCAACAACATGCTGGAAATATTATATTATATTTTTTTCCTTTGGCAGAAACGTTTGTATAGAAACATACATTTGGGATTAAATCACTCACCTTACAAACTGAGCTACAACTTTGACAGTTTTACATTTCAGTTTAAGGAAGAGCCAAATGAAAGGAAACCAAACTAAAAGGATGTAAAAGGTCAGTGATTCCTACATTTTGAAATATTGACTATAATGTAACACAATGTACAAATTTTCTCTTGTTAAAAAACTGTCTCCTGTCCAATCTTCATTATGGCCAGAAAAGGTTTTCGGTAGCCATCATGCAACTGTGTGTCATTTTGTATTTAGTTTGGTGTAGAGCTGAAAAATAAATAAATAGCCTAGTTGATTAACTGACTGGCAGAAAAATATTTAGAAAATTATTTGCAAATAGATCAATCACTGATATATTGTTTTCAAACAAAAATGTTCTAAATAGTTAATGTTTGCTACTTGACTTTTTATGTAACAATTCTAAATGTAACCATAGACCATAAAGGAACTGGGATGAATACATTTCACAAATGTATTACATTTACAAACTAAACAAGCAATTGAGGAAATAATCTACTGTTTGATAAAGAAAACAATCATTAGTTTCAGCCCTAGTTTGGTTTACTATTATTTTGCCACACTTAGGGCGTAGACATGAGCATCAAGACGTATAGGGCCACACTTTGCTATGATAGGGTATTAAAATATTTAATTATCTATTTCTGGCAGGCTGTATCAATTGTGACCTGGTGAGATGTCGGGGGAAAGTCTGCTTGCTTTTGGCATGTTTGGAATTCTATGAAAACCCACACCATCATCAAATGCATTTTTAAAGCAAGGCCATTTATTGCAATTGTGCCTGGGTTTGGTTTATATTCCAGTTGTTTAACACATTAAAAAGTTTAAAGTAAATGGTGCTTGACATAAATCGTGTTGTAAGATATACACACACACACACACACACACACACACACACTGTGTTGCATATATGGAAGCAAACTAATGACATGGACATCGCTAGAAAAAAATAAAATCAAGCAGTTTTCACAGTTTGTAGAAATACATAAATCATGTGCCTGCAGATACAAGCTTATTGCCTCAGCCACAAAACAAATTTATTTTCACCTTGGTTGTTTGGCTTGGTCGCATTCACGTGCGATTTAAAAGCCAGGTGGTGATCATGGCGACTGACTCAACTGTGCAAGAAAGTGGAGAGTGAGAAATGGGGAAGATGAAAGGAAGTATTGTGACAGTAAAGGAAATCCCTGGGGAACAACGCTAAGCAGACCCAAATCAAAGTGGACAGACTGTGCATCACAACACCAGACACTTGTGCCTCAGAAATATGAATATTACCTTCTGCATCTTCTCTTAACTGTAAAATCTACCTAAAAATGCAACACTTCTCACTGAACACAATATTAAATTAAAAGTCTCCTCTCAAATCCGTCACTGTGACTGCCGTAAACCTCCTTCTATTCTAAGAAATCAGATTTTACACTTAACTGAGAGCCACACAGGGGGAAGTTGGCATTCAAGAGCAACATGCTCATATTTGATTTTAAGTTGGCACACACTAAGCATCCGCACTGAGTCTGATTGAACTAATAAGCTCATGCCTGAAACCTTAAGTGACACTCTAAAATAGCAACAGTGTCAAGTCTCAAATGGGCAATGCCACACCAAGGCGATGATGACACAAGTATTGTACATAGGAGGTGAAAAGTATGGTAATGTTGTCAGTGCACCCTGAGGCCTGGAGCCATCACACAGCAAAACAAGAAGCTCCACGGTGTGCTGTCTCGTTACCGGCTGGCACATATTCTGTCAGTCTTCCTAATGCCAGACTGCTGCTCTGATTACTTCCTCTCCACTTCTTGCATCCCTCGCAGAATGCTTGACCTTTTGTAATTACGTAAAATTATATTTATTTTTGTTATTTCCAGAGGGTAAATCTCAGGAACATGAAAACTTGTGATCATGATAGTTTGAGTCTCATGTGATCATCATGACTACAGTCTCTCATGAGCGTGATTGCTAGTGTTGATAGCTAAAGGCTTGTTTTCTCGGAGAGAACGGAGTCTGATGAGTTTGATTCTCGGCCAGGAGAGGAAGGGGGCTCTACTGCTGTCAGGAAACCCTGGGAACATTTAAGATGTAGTCACATTATCGCTTGTGTTTTTGATCTTGTATCAATGTGTTCTTTTGCAGAGTATTTGTTTTGACAACAAAAAGAAATACATGATCTGTAATTGCCCTACAGGATGGAGGATGATTTCTCTGATTGGATGCCCCTATCGGCCAAAAAACAACTTGGTTGAGTTAATCCGTCATCATGGTTAAAATAAAAGGAAACGATCACATTTAAAAGAAACTAACCTTGATAGTCCGGAAGTAGACAGAGGCCGAGGCTGGCTTTTTTTTTTGGGCAAGACACTCCATATATATGCCCAATTTTTGCTTCTTTTCTTTAACTAACCAAATTGTGAATAAGATGTAACATCGGGCCTTATTATTCTCCGGCTCTCTTTTATCAAACATTTTACCAAAATTTCCAATAATATTTCAAAATGACTTTCCAACAAAAACAGCAAGAAATATGCCTTTATCCATGGGTAGGGTATGGGCCTTTAATTGATATGGGCCAGTACATTATGAATATGGCCCATATATAATTAAAACTACATTGGTGCTTTGCCTGGTGGAATGTCTGGAATTGGATTGTATTAAGCCACACCCCCGCACATGAATGAAGGCATATTTCTTTCCTTTTTATAGTTTTTAGAAATTATTTGGTAACAGGATCAAACCAAGAGTGGTATTGTCCGTACATCATTTTAAACTATAAAACACTCACTTATAAAGCACATGATGGTGTGATAAGACGGTACCAGCTGTGGCTTTACCTCTTTACAAGTCAGTGGCCCGTCATGACAGAACAAATGTAACCGATAGTGGAAACACTGAATTTTATTAACATTGATGGAAAAAGTTCATTTAATGTACATCAGTTATATGCCCAATTTCTGACCTGCTTAATAAAGGTCAGACTCGCATGGATACTGATCCCAACCTCATACTAATTCACTATGTGATTAATGTACACTCGGTGGAGGAGATACTATTCTACAGAAAAAAATCCACTAGTTTATCTCGCACTCTTTTGCCACAAAAACCTTTTTTTTAAATATATATATGCTGTAGTAAGATCTGTACATTTTCAGTCGCACACACGCACACACATACACACACACATGCGAACACAGAAGAAATCTGCCATGAAACTTAATCACAAAAGGTCATGTTGGCAAGTAAGGAACAGATTAAATTTGCATAGTATTAGATATGGAAAATGATTTCTGTCAAATCAAACTGTAGCACAATTATAATATGTTAATTACTTATTTCATTACGGAAGTTGATTGCAGTTCACAGATGAAATCATGCGGGCCGAGACACCTGGAAAGAGGTGATGAAGCTTGAAACGCGTCCCTCGTTTCCTTCCTGCGTCTCCGTCATCGTGTCTCATCTATTCTCGCTTTGGCGCATTAATTGCCTGAACGTGCCACAAAAAAATGCTTCAAAGGGCACAGGACTTCTCGTTTGTTCATCAAAAGGGAACATGATGAGTAGTGCATCACATGACCTACCCACAATGCTCCTCAAGGGAGGAGCACAATCAAGTGTGTGAGGCAGCCAATGAAAGCATGGGCTGGAAAAATTGAAGCATTTTTCCTTGAGCAGGCTGGATAAACAAGATCAGATAACATACGTTGCCATTATAAGATGGAATTGTTTGTAATAGCAAAAATATGATCTGTGTTTGTGCCTTTATTGTCTAATGCAGAGAGTGAAGATTGAAGTTTAAGCTTGAACGGAACTGTATGTGTTTTGTGATGTTTAATCCATATGAAAAAACAACAACATTTAAACTTTCGCCTGCTTTTGTTTTTAAAAGATTGATGGAAAATGTTTGGATCGTTGACAATTTTTTTTGTTTGGTTTGTTTATTAAAGCGGCAAACTGAACATTATGAATTTCAGATTTCATGAATAATCCTTTGGTTAGAGTGCATGCATGAAATTGACTAAACTGGCCATTACAGGTATATACTGCAAATAAATAAAAGGAAGCAATACATGTGTGAAGAAAAGACAGCTTCAGTTTAAATTAACTAGTCTTTGAACTTATGTGGAAAAGATTTATTATGTCCAAAGTTAATATCTGTAAATGTAATATCTACTCATTAAATACAAAGCCCAACATCAACTATTAAGTGTAATATCTATGTGGTAATTACCTAAGAAAGCATTTCCAACTATTGAATAGGAATACAGTGTAGTAAATGGAGTTGGAAAGATCTTGTCCTGGTACAGTATACAGCAGCAGCAGTAGGCTAAGACATAAGCATTAATTATGCATCAGATAATTAAAAATTTCATAAACTCTAAATAAGCATCAGATGGCCATGAGTACATGAGTATACTGTAATCTTAAAATGAGAAATGAGTGCAGCTGAGTTTAGCAGCAGCATAAAGCCCAGATCAGGAGCTCATCAGTTGAATGCACCTGCTGTATAAAGCAAGCTGACATACAACCCACGCTTTAAGTTTTAATGTTTCTCAACTGCTTTACTGAACATGAGGTGGAGGAAAAGGGTAGAATCAAGAAAGTGACAAAAGTTTCCCGGAAAACCAATATCAAGAAAAAATGCTGCAAAACAATATTTATATTTAGATCCCTAAATCCAACATACTATTAAATCCTCTACTGTAGACTCAAGTTTGCATTTAGACAATAGCGAAACTCAAAAACAAAAACAGCAGCAGCCAAGGAGGAAAAAAGTCACACAACCTATTATGAATACTCAAATGTGAGTTTCCTTTTTCATTGCACCACATTCAGTGCATGAAGGCAACACAATGCAGATAGCATATAACAACCAAAGGACAATATCCATTGCCACTGCAAAAGAATAATGCCAAAGAAAATAATCCACAAAGTATGATCTGATCTGACCTGATGTAATCCCAATTTGCCGCGATGAGTGAAAAAACTCCACCCCTGGTTTGAAGTGTTTAGTGAAGCCTTCAGCTGATTTCAGAACCAGAAACAAACGTGATATGTGTACACTGTTTGCAAACACGATTCCTCTAGAAACACTCCATTAACAGCCGCAGCAAGAGTTTGCCGCAGCTTTACAGTGTATTTAGCACACCTTTCCCGCAGGTGAGCCGCTTGGCAAACGAGTGGGCGGGGCTTTGACGGGTTAAAATCATAGATAGATCGCCTTCATCAGAGGTTTTTGATTTAGCATTATAATCTATGTTGCAGCCAGGATAGTTTGTAATGTGAGTGTTGAGGCGCACTTACAGGCGTCCGATCATTAAACGTAGCCTATGTTTCTGTGGGATGATATAGATGTTTTACAAGAGTTGGTTCACAATGTGCTTGCTGTTGTTTAGCTTCTGTTTGATGTTGGGGGTGAACGTACTGTAGCTTACACTAGCCTCTCTCACCTACAGCCATGGAGCCTCCCATTGGAGCTGGTGAGCTCTATAATAAGTCTCATGATGGGGATAAAAATGCAGGTGTGATGTTGGATGAGCAGAACAGATCCTCGACAAAATAATCTCACATTAAGGTACATTTAGTAGCTGTTCTGGTGCTTGCATACCTCCCTTAAAATCCATTCTATGATCTTTATTAGCAGATGGAGTTTGTCTAACTCCCACAAAAATACAATTTTCCAAATTTCACCACTTTAAGGACTTGTTCTTGACCATATGGGCTCACAAGTTTTAAATGTTATTCTTGACTTAGAGTTGACCAAACAATATCACCTCAAGGTCCATTTAGTAGCTGTTCTGGAGTTTTCAATCAGAGCCGATTTGCCCCCACTGCAGCGTGACACATTGTGGTAATGCCCATTTTTTTAACGGTATATGTCAGTAAGGACAGAATCGTGGTAAATGCAATTTTTTAACAGTATACAGTATGCCAGCAAGGACAGAGTATGCTCAGCTGCATGCCCATGTAGTATGTATGGTGGTGTGGAGAAATCCATCAGTACTTGAGGATTTGTAAACTACATCCAAACATCACAAACTCTTGAGCTATAAATCATTCTACAAAGCCTTCGTATTTTGCCAAATTGGATACATTTCTGGCATAATTCATTATCTAATCAGTGTCCAGAAAAGTTTAAGCTAATCTGAAACCTCTTTGCCTGATTGAAAGACTGACATGTCGTGTGTGAGTTGCTGAAAGGCTGAAATACTTTGCGATGATGGCAACGCTAAATGACACTAGCCTCTGACAAGTGGCAAATGAAGAGGATTAACATGAGCTACAGAATGAATATATGTTCAAACCTCATTTGAAGTGGCATCTGTGACATTGCCTTGCCAATTTAGAGAGAATTCAATCTGCCTGCATCAACTCTCTAAAACTGTGATTGGACTTGTGAAGAGACCAATTTGTTTCTAAATGTGTGCAGTCAGGCCTCTTTGTGACTATGATACGATATCTGTATTTATTCTTGAGCTTCAGCTGTATTCTCAACTCCATCAGCACTCAAATTAGCCTTTCTTATCAAGTATTTGAGGGAAGATTAGAACATAATACAGTCTATCATTTTGAGAGGCAGGGTTAATGTTTGCTCGGATGTTTGAGAGGTTATCAGCTGTCAGTACAAATTGCCAGAAAGTTGATGAAGTCTGTGTTCATCGGCAGTTAATCCAATGTACCCAATTTGTATTCTGAGATGAATTATTTTTGATGTCATCCCTTTTTTGTCATTTTCATGCATGTTTATGCGCTCCATGAATGTAACTGTCACTGTCAGGGTTTTGCCATTTTTTTTTCTCAATGCCTGCTAGCATTAAGTTTTGTTCAAAAAATATATGCATCTTTTATAAACATGGTACATTTTACCCCACAATGCTGCTATACGTCATAGTAGTTTTGTTGCAAAGATACTGAGTAGACACAACCCTCTGTGACCGAGACACTCGCCCACGCGTAAAAACAGCACCTCTGATTCATAGTTTAATCATTTAATAACCATAACAGCTATTGACTCACCAAAAGTTGTGTCTAAAACCTGACGAGTTAGCGGTTACGGAGGTCATTTCCGGGTCCTTCTAGCCTCTACAGGTGATTTTCTATTGAGCCTAAAACTTCCAGCCTCTTTCGGGGGTCGTTGGGCTTTAAATCCAAACTGTTACATCCAAGATTGACCCACTTTATGTCCATAATTCATCACGTTTTGGCTCATTTCTGCCGCTAGCTCACGGCTCCGTCTCTCCTCTGTGTCTGTTTACGGAAATAGAGGCACCAGCATGCCCATATATGGGAGACAACGTCACCCTCTTGTATGGAAGGCCAGGGGTACATTTTTGACACGCATTTGCTTGTGTAGCATTTCTGTGGGTGTAATATCAATAAATATGACATTATTATGTTATTATTGGCATAAGTAAATGTCATGAGAGCAAAAGCGTCTTGACTTTCTTTGAAAAATGTATGTTCTGTATGTGTATTCTGTCAACTGTATGTTATAATGATTATTTCTTCACAGTGTGACTCCCAAGACATATGAGAAGTGTTTTAGAGAGTAACATGGCTTATTTATTATTTATCTGTCTGTGATATCAATACATATCTGGAAGATTCATGTTCTGTTTTATTTATTTATTTGTCTTTACAGGCCCTACAACCATTTTTAACATGCAAGTGACCTCACTGCAACCCAAATATTCTAATAACCCAGTTTGTCCTAAAAGAATGATGTTCATATCTTGACTGTAGACAACAGGGTTGATGTTTTACAAGCTTTTTTATAAAATAAATCCAGACGGACAATAAACTGTAAAAATGGCCTTAGGTCTAGGAATAGTTCATTTTGGTAAATACAATTGCTTACTTTCTTGCCAAGAATTAGATGAGGAGTTGGATGAAGCTACAGCCAGCAGCCAGCTAACTTAGCTTAGCATAAGGACAGGAAACAGAGGGAAACAACTACCCTGATTGTAGTCTCGCTTTGCCAGACCCTCCTCCACAGTCAGAAAGAGAGTTTAGTCCACATAGCATTCCAGGATGGGAGACGAACATGCTCTGGTTAATTGGCATTTCTTTAAACCAATTAAAATCATCATGAGTGGCGCTAACTGCTCAAAGCATTTTACACACTACAGGAACCATTCACTCACACACACACACTGTTGGCAGAGGCTGCCATATCAGGTGCCACCTGCTTATTAGATAAACATTCATATACCAATTCAGGGTTCAGTGTCTTGACCAAGGACACTTCAGCATATAGACTGCAGGGGCCGGGGATCGAACCTTCGACCTTCAGCAGACGGCCCCTCCACCACTTGAGCCACAGCCGCCCAGTCTATATCTAACTATTCCTCTAACAAATACCAGACAACCAGATAGTTACTAAAACAAGTCAGCATAACAGACACATGTAATAACAAAGAAAACTTTAAGGAACAGTTCTTTGTACCAACATTAATATAGATACAGTATGTGAATGGCTGCTAACAGGCATGTCATGCAAATGCTGTGAAAGGGCAAGGCTATAGAAGCTTACAAATAGTATTGTATAGCATTTTATTTTAAATTATTCCACATGCAAATTGCAGTTTTCTGTTACTTATATTTATAACTTAAAAGTGTCAGTGTATTTATTCAGGTGTTGCAGGAAGCTGCATCAAATCCTGCGTTTGTCTCATGGTTTGATTATTGTGATGAATGATTATCATCTTTCTTGCTCTCACAGGGCAGCAGAGTATAGGAATGACCAGTTTCTTAGACTATTATCTCTCATCTGTTTTTGCAAATGGCACTTTAATGCTTCAGAGGAGATGTGTCTGAATAAAATTAGAATAACTGGATGTGAAGGAGGAGGTTCACTCTAGTGGGGCCTTGTGTTAAAACAAATTGTGTGTGCATGAGTGTGTGTGTGTGTGTGTGGGGCGGGAGACAGGAGTCCTGTGTGTGCATATCTGCGTGTGTGTTATGTGTGTAGGAGAGCTTGTGTATGTCATATGATAAATGTTCTCTCTCTTATAATCTATGTGCTTCAAAATATGATGTATGTGAGGATGAACTTTGAATTATAACCTAAAGAGTGACTCATTAATCTTCTGACTTTGGAGGGAGTGGACCAGTGGAATCTATTTTGTGTGTTTATGAATAATGCAATATTGCGACTGGCCAGCTGGATCTGGGCAGTAACATTCAGACATATATAAGTCGACATACAAGCAAACAGCTCTGTTTGCTGGAATGAAAAGGAGGTAAATGCGTGTTAGCATTCATAAGGAAAGTCAAGAGATGCTATTAGGGTTTCACTACAGCATGTGCCACTTCTCAGTGTCCTGGAGACCATGTTGATGCTTCACTTCCTGGTCTATTTTATCACTCACATAATATCACACATACAGACAGCGTTTAATTATTATTCGCACAAGTTCAGCAGAGAACGGAAAGGTGTGGCTCCCCAAAATCCTTGCATTCAAGATCATCCAGTATAATGTTGTCTACACATTTCAAATGTTAACTAAAACTTCGGTGAGCTCCTGCCGTTTCTTCTAGTGCAATAGTCAGGTCAAATGTTTTAATTTGTAGGGAATATTGGTTTTAAAACCAAAAACTAGCGCATGTTACATGCAAATGTTTTCACGCTAACATGTTAAACTAATGCTAAACCATCCATGTCTGCTCAATGCCATCAACAAAAGCTCATCACCATGAACTGTCAACTATGTTTGTGGGATGTTCGTTTGCTCTATTTCCACATAATCTATATCTAATATCTATCTAATAGCCCATCCTGTTTTATAACAGATGTGTTTTTTTTATTAACAATAAATCTGCCAATTAATCTTGATTAATCACTTTGTCTTTAAAATGTCAGAACACTTTAAGACTTGTTGAAGAAGTCCTGCACACTGTCCATTATGCAAATACTACACCTATAAATACTTTATTTCACATAGTTTTTGTCACACAGACCTTCCTCAGGTGCATATATGCATATATGTGCATATCCACAGGTGCAAGTATTCACCTGAGGAAGGTCTGTGTGACCAAAACATTGTGAAATTAAGTATTTGCATGCGTAATGGACAGTGTACAGTATAACCTTTACCTTTTCTGATGCACCTGCCCCAAAAAAGAAAAGTGCAAAAGCGCTTTTTTGATAGAGTAGAAAACTGTAAGAAAAAGGTTATTTTTCATAGGCTAATGTGACATCCAACCAATAGTCCAAACCCCAAAGATATTCAGATTACTTTCATTTATGACAAGAAAAAGCAGCAATTCCCCATAATTGAGATGTTAATACAATCAAACATTTGGCTTTTTTGAGGCATTTGTTTTTTGCTTGAAATATGACGGTTAATCTTTTGGTCACCTAATCCATTAATCAACTAATTATTTAAAGTCTGCTCCTTACAATGTAACACAAGCTGTAACTCTGATTTGGTTTATTTTATTTTAAACTGAACCAGACACAGTGAAATACATCTGTACATCTGTTCAGATCATTTTAACAAAAAGCATTTAGTCATTTATGCATCTTCTGGGTCAATTATTGTTTTCCACAGAGTTTGCAACATTATGCACAATTTTCCATGGTACAATTTTAAATAGTCATTTAGGCTTCTGAGGCCCCAGTGGTGTCTTCAACCTGAGTGACAAAATCCTTTTCAAAGGGAAATGTAGAAAACCTACCAAGTTATCAGGTGAGCCCAGACACAATGTAAGAGGTGATTTACTCTGAGCGGGCTACATGCCACCAGGGCTTTCTTTGTTTCCCTGAGGTCTGATTTGAACTTAAATTGCTACTGTGAAGACTCGGCTTGGCTTCTCATTATGTTGCCCCTCCTACTGCTCCAACATTAAGGAGCATCATGTACTCTCCTGTACTGTATCCTCAAATAGTAATGCCCTCATTCTTTTCCACTACGCAACCATCTGTCAAACTGCTGAGGACGTTTTAAATTCCAGGTCATCATAAAGCAGATGAGAAGTAAAAGCTGAGAAGCACAGTTTAAAAAAAATTCTAAAAATGGCGATATTACAGTTGAAGGACATTTTACAGTGTTTGTTGCCATAATTAAACTGAGCAAATTATTATATTTCAAATAAGAAGCTACAGCCAAGATATGGTTTAGTTTATCTTAGCTTAGCATAGCATAGCATAGCATAAAGACCTGAGATATGGGCAACACAAAGTGACTTCCTGGAGTCTTGTTCTCACAGGGATGTTACCAGCAACCAGTGGACAACTTGCTCAGCTAAGAAATAGACTTTGTCTGAATTAATGAGGCCTGAGGTACTGAGGTTGTGACTCTACATTAAATACAAATATATGAAAAAAACTGAATTTTCCCTATACATTTCATTCATTATCATCTGGTCCTCTGCATGCCCTGTCAAATCATCATCATTCTTTGGACAGCTTAAATACTTTATTATTATCTATTACCAATATTCAGTAACGGGAGATGACACACACACACACACACACACACACACACACACACACACACACACACACACACGCACACACTATCACCACTGTGCAGCTGGCCGACCCACCACAATCATCTAAAACAAGATAGAGAAGGATATAGCAAGCAGGAAGGTATACATTAACAAACTTGTAACTGTTGGCAGAGTGCTTCTCACCCTTCCTGTGTGCAGCCAGGGAGCCATAACCAGATGCATCAAGCACACATTACATTCCTATACCCTGAGTATTTACTCTGCCATCCAGCCAAAGAGATTAGTTTAGCTGGAGAGTTGATTTATGGACGACAGAAAGTAATCCCTTCTTGTCCTGTGAGCTGTAGTCATGCCTCCTCCTTTGCCACCGTGCCGAGCTTACACAGTCTGAAAGCCCTTGATAGCGTGTTTGCCCTAAGGTGTAATGTTTGATAATATAACTACTACTTCTGTCACCAGGACCCCCCACCCCATCTGCACCTACAGCCGAGCCTCCACCCCCCACATACATTACAGCCCCACAGTGCTTTGAGATTTATAAGGGAGTATTGGCATAGGGAAGAGAGAGAGAGAGATAGAATATGCATTGATTGAATGCCCCAGATAGTCCCATCCAGTCCCGCCCTAAAGAACATCAGTTATTTTGCATCCTGACACAGCGATTGATAACTCGTAAATGTGTGCGGGGATGACAAATGCAGATGGAAAGTGACTCTGACAAAAATGATAACGGCATCTGTCTCAAGGGGGTGACGGAGGTGGAGGCGGGATGCTGCTTGAAATATTTAATAATTGATACAGAGTTAGTGAGATGTTATTTGACCCTGGAGGAGTGTGAATGTCATCAGAAAATTGCCAAGACTTTGAAGTGAAATACATTAATGATGCTGGTGTGTGTGTGTAGGTGTGTGCATCTGTGCATTTGTGTTTGCAGACAAGGTCAAAATGCTATGGCCTTTAATTGCCACTAAATTATATCAGCACTACAATCATTGTCTTCAGGATATAACATTTCATATTTTTGAACTTCTCAAGGCAGGGAGAGTTGTAAAAATGTTGCTTGAACAAGTTTTATTGGGTAGCACTGAGGGCCTCAAATCAGTTTTGCTTCCTACAAGCAGTAAAAGATAAACTATTGTGCAAGAAAATGCTCAGAGATCTAACTTCTTAAGTATCGTCAGATTCGTAATGGGCAGGATTTGCGTTATATATCAATATTTATGACAATATTTATGATTTATGATGTAAATTACCGTATCTAAACGTGTATTTAATTTGTTTTCTGCCCAATTATCCAATCTTGCAATACAATAACTGCTCGTAGTGACTACAGCATTATTAAACTTGTTTGTTTAGGCAACACTTGGGGTTAGTGATAAGTAAGATAAGGTACAACGTGTTTATTACAACAGAGTCTCACGGCACGTTACTTTTAATCTATTAATTCGTGTACACGGACATGTTTATGTCATTTTTTTGGTGGTGAGCACAAATTTTAATCTAATGTATTTCAATTTCTCCTTTTTTCATGGTGCATAGGACATAAAGGGAATCATCTATATGGAGATACAGAGGTTTAGGAAAAGAACAACGGAGAAAGGACATGTCACACGCCGGGACATGATCCGCGGTCTCTGGGGTTACACGCGACAACAATGCGACGGTCGTGTTTAGGAAAAGAACAAAGTAATCACCATATGCGGGGAGATGATCCCCGATCCCCGATCCCCGGTCCCCGGGGGGAAAGTCCTGTGTTTTTTTTTGTGTTATTTTCGGCTTTTCATACTACTCGTTACCGTATATAATAGGAGGAATAGAAAAGCTTCACTTACACTCAAGTAAAATTTAATTTATTCTAATTCATTTCTTTACAGGAAACGTCTTGGAAAATATTAAGAAAGTATTGAGAAAATTGAGGGCCCAAAAGAAAATCAAAATCCTCATAAATCCTCATACAGTCAAGAGCCAAAGTTGAATGAACCCAGGTTCTCCTGGCAGCTATGCATACTCTTGATACACTCCATATAGCACTATAATACTGTGATGTGATTTGGAATAAAGCAGCATCCAAATGTCTCATGTTAAAACATCTCAATTCCTCTCCATATGGCAAGTAGTGCACCCCTGTGGTGGACACAGTGGGACACTGACAGTTTAGACCCCATAACCCCTCATACCTTCAGCTACACAGCCCTCAAAATCTGTCAGCTGTCTAGTTTGGTATTAAGACAAATCAGTTTCAAAGGTAAAGTACGTGAAGCATTTCAATCCTCTTACACAAGTCTGATGTCTGAAAAGAAACAGACAATTAACAAAGTGCATGAGATTAAGGATCACTGTTTAATAAGTCCGTTACGTAGCCTCAGGGAGGAAACAGAGACTGATAATTATTGGTATAGGTCAATTTAATAGTTTTATTAGTACAAGAGAAAATGAAACCTTGAAACTTTTCTTTTCCTATTTTGCTTATAGTTTCATCATAGAAAAATCTAATCCTCTTCAAAGCTTTATACTGCAGGCTAGACTTTCATAAAAGTATAACTGGAAATAGACAGAAGATTGGAATGGCCAAACAAAAGTCATTATTACACCCCTGTGATGAGTCTCTTGGATAGATATGTAGTGAAAATGGAAATTGTGATACATCTTTGGCTGCCTTGCATTAAAGCAATGCCAGGCAAGACTACATCTAGAAATGAGGTTGTGCATCACAAAAACAACCAGTCTCCTGACCCTCAGCCCTAAAATAGGGCTTTACCTGAAAAATGTCCCTTGAAGAGACCCAAGGGTGCCCCCTGGGCTTTACCTGCAAAATGTCCCTCGAAGAGACCCATACTAACCACAAAGAAACACAAAATGACCTTAAAAGAAATGTAAAACAAATACAAGAGGATGCAAAACAACCACAAAGAGACACAAAATGAGCACAAAGAAACATCAAATGACTGTAAATACACACTGGACTGTAAAGAAAGGCAACAGCATCACAAAGTCTGTGTTGGGAAGATGGTGGGGCCTTTTGCATGTCTGTGCCCAGGGGCCCATTGTCTCATTATCTGTGCCTGGATGTTTGTGCAATGGATACAATACTGTACATGCCAGCTTCTAATGGAAGAGAAATGCACCTCAAGGGTACCTGGCAGCGCCCAGGAGGTGAACTGGAATCTCTCCACCTACTAATCCACACTTTGTACTTTGGTCCATACTGGGACTTGAACTTGAATGATTGGGTTTGTCCTCTCTTGGGAATGCAAAAACAGGTGCAAAGCAGGATGTTACAAATGCCATCACTTTAATAAATGAACTTCTCCAAAAAAGCTGCACTAAATTCTGATTAAAGCTGGACTGATGTTCCTCAGAAGTTAGTTCAAACTTTCTTTTTTTTCATGTTTGATAACACCTACCTCCAGAAAGAGGGATGAGGAGAATGAAGAAGCAAAGGAGAGGGAGACGGCAAGAGCAGAATGTGAAGAGACATTAAAACATTTCAAATCAAAGGTGCGTCAGAAGAGCTTGTCAGTGCATTACCGCCAAGATTAAAGGGGTCTCGGTGTCTTCTGTCGGGTTCAAGGGAGACTGCATGAGGATTTGGCTCAGACTCTTAAATACCTCTGTCGACTAAAATTCAAACAAACACTTCCACAATAATTACTAGTTGACTTTTCTTGATTGCTAGAGGAGAAGGTAACACATTTTCAAATAAAATTCCTACATTGTCAACATAAGTACCCTGTGCTGTTTATTCAAGATGGATTTTTTTTTAATTACTATTATTCACTGATTAGGACACATGCCATCAAAAAACATAATACCCCTTTGGAGTGTATGAGGAATAGGGTATTTAGTTCAGGTATTAGTTGGGAAATGAATGTGCCATTGGTTGTCAAAGTTGTTTCTTGAAGCTATCCTGCTTATAGCGTTGACATTGTGTGCTTAATTTGCCGTTTTTGGCTCTTTTCGGTCTTAATGCACACACTGAAAGTTACTTATACAGTACCATATCTGAAAGACCTGGGGTTTCTCTTTCTCTTTCTGTTGGTTGTGTCTTTAAGCAAACAAAATCCTTCATACAGCTCTCTTCATGACCTCTGACCTCGCTGGAGACAGACAAATATTATAATATTACTGCTCTCAAATTTCACATTGAATACTTTAAAGCTGGGGAGTTTAGAAGGAAAACACACTCACACACTGTGTTCTCTTAACCAGTCAGTAGCTCAGTGGGAAGCCGTGGACTGCTGGCGTCCTTAATAGCAGAAGCTGTCAACACAGACAGGGTGGCTGAACTCCAGACGGCCTGTCAGACGTCCAAGCAGCTGTGACCGGTGCTGCTGAATGCAAACATGAGTGGCCATTTGTATGAACTTGGCAGGCTGAGAGGTGACTGTCAAAACCTGGTTTGAGAAGAGAGAGATGCACATACGGTGTAGAAAAGGTTCAAATAATGATGGCATTTCATAGTGTTTTGACATTATCTTGACTTTTAAAACAACAGTCTATCTCAACCCAAGGTGCACTGTGGTTAAAAGCTCCAGAACTAGCCAGTAAGTGGTCAATTAGTGCAAGTTACTAGTTCCTGCACTATCACTAAAAATTGACATTGGACATAAATAGTGAGATGTAATTCTTTTACTGGACTGGTATTTTTGTACAGAACCACAGATTGAATGTGCAAATGTATGCTTATTATCAGAGTATTTTATTAAGAGATGCCAATACCACATACAAGTCTAGTTAACATATTATTTTAGGTAATTTCCTTGAAAGAATAATGTAATTGGGTACTAATTATGTGCAAAAATAGAAAGTGTCTAATAAGTACTCTACCAATAATCATCCAAATTAATTGCTAATGTAAACTAGAGAGTCTTAAAAGTCAATCCACAGCAGTTCAGCTAATTGTGATATATTTATTTTTATAAAGAATAACTTTTTCAATTTTCAATGCATAAGGACTAAATCAACATTTATTTGGGTTTATATGGAGTGGTTCTTTTTTATGGTTATTCTCAAGATAAATAATTTCTGATTTAAAATAAAGCATTTACTTTGCTTAAAGCGTACTTTATCAAGAATTTTAAAAAACATAACACTTCCCTGTTACCTTGTTGTCTGTTCTTACTGAACAATTGTCCTCTGACTAGATTGTTGCTATGGAAAAGATGAGGTGCACATTGGCATGCTTTGACTACATTTTGACTGGCTCTTTTCATCTGATATCTACTGTATGCATATACTGTATGTATTTAGATTTGACTACATTTGAATACTTTGCACATACCTCTAATATGCAGTAATTTATGACAAAGCTATAATGTGGTATAAGTAGATAATTTATAGTCTATGCAAGTTAAAAATGTAAATTATTACTCCAGATGGCTTATTCTTGCCTCTAATGTACAGCAATGGGAGGCAGTTGAATTATATTTGGTTTGACTTTCTTGCCACAAGTACACAACACAGCCTGTTATGTTTGAAGCTAATAAAGCAGAGTGCATCATGTGGATAAAACATCACAACATTTTTACTGAAGAGACTTTAATTTAAATGCTTTAATAAGAAAGACAACAGAATATTCCAAATGTCAATTTTTGTAAAACCATCCAAAACAAATGGATGTATCTTTCCCACAGTAATGAAAAATGGCAGCATATGATAAACCCAGAGAGATGCTAAGCTTCTTAATGAAAATTCTGCCCTGGAGAAGAAAACTGTGCTTTCTTTAGTTGACCGGTACAAGAACGTAAACACATCACAACAATGAAGACATAAAGAAGCAGGAATAAGTTGAACAAAACTGTGCAGACTCAAACAGAAATGGCTGAAAATTGATTTCAAGTTCTGTCAGTGACGATGAAGAACACAACTGCACACAAAAACACAATATCTCTCACAGACTGCCTCGAGAAAACAAAACTGTACCATTAAAAATATAATAGGATTATCGTTTCTGTTTGTTTGTCACGGTGGATCAAGAAATTACAGTTAAGAGAAGAGCTTAGAGCCACATTGTTATCACTGCTTCAGAAAACGAGGCGCAGACACAGACCATTTGCATATTCATTTACTGCTTTTGAAATGCACCTTTTTAATTAGTCTAGTGTAACAATCACTTAATATCTGCAAACACCTTGACACCGAGAGCTGCCACAAACACGTCCTCAGATGCTGCACACTTAACATGGGTTCATCAAGCAGCAGGGAAGTTACACAACACTGATGTGTGTCGGAGTGAGTGGGAGGAACAGAGCAGAAGAAGAAAAGAGAGAAACACGATGAAGACTAACAGTCACTCACAAGGTTGTGGGAGCTGTGTTTGTTTAGTTGTTAGTGCAAGGAACAAAAACAAGAACAGGAAGCTGTTCTGATCTAGCCTGATTTGGATCATCCCAGTGTTGTCTTGTTTGTTGTTTATTTCCTGCTAGGTGGTGGATTCAGAGGTATGACAGGAAAGACTATTGGTTCTCGCCTGCCACAGCACCGGCCCATCCCCTCGCTTCCCTGTTTCTCTTGTCATAATCATCCTGGAGCACAATGGTGCCTCGTGTGATGGGGGGTGGGGTGGGGGTGGGTGAAAAATGTGATCCAGCTGTGTGGAGCTTCGGGCAGAGGCAGGCTTGCAGCACCCAGGAAAAGATGTTTCTAATTATCTGAAGTTGGCAGGAAGAACCACCTTAATTTTCACAATGTGGCTGCAGCAGCTTAAAGAGGACAACAAATTAGAAAACATATGTATATGTGTGCAAGAGTAAATACTGTTTACATTTATAATGTAATATGAATGTATTAGGAATAGTTGTTTTGTTTTTTTTAAAGAAAATATGTACACCTGAGCTTGCAACAATAGTGATGACACAATCTGGAGTAAACTACCTACAGAAACATAATGAGAGTTCTGACAATGTTACAACCTTTCCTCTCAGGAGCTGGTAAAAATGTCTTGACTGATATCTTTGTATGGGACCATACAATTAACACACAAAACACTTGCCTAATCTGCACCTGTTCTTTACGATTTATCTGCACAAAGTGTAATGCACTTTGGCTTCTAAGCTCAAACCCCTAGTCCTGTACAGTGCAGATTTAAAATTGGAAGTAGTCTAATGCAAACTCATCAGCGCAATTTGCTTTATTTTCTCTCTGTTAACCTCTAGTGTGAAATGTACTCTCTATTCAATCTCCATTAACTATTCCACAATTTACATGGTAAAAACTTAACAAGTCTATGAAAGGACCGCATTAGATTCCGAATCAGATCGAGGTTGTGCAAATGACGAAACCAGCAGGGGAATAATATAACACTGGAAACCCAAAAAAGGTGACAGTAGAAATTGTGCAAGAGCTGAATGAAAAAGGTAGAATATTTAATGTTATAGAAAATAAGAAAACAACCGTCTGGTCACATGCTGTAAATATTGTTTCTATATGTGTTTGGGATTGAGCATCGTTTCTGTTTGAATTTAATTTATACCTCTCAGGGTTTCATAAAAAATATCTAGTATGGTGTGCAAAATAAAGAAAGTGAGATAAATAAAGGATGTGTTAAAAAAAAATCCAATGAGTCGTGCCAAGAACTCAGAAAATATTGTTTACACTACACAGTATTTGTTTAGATTTTTTATTCAAAGGATTTTGTTGAAGAAATGGCAGCTTGACATACTGGTGTTGACTTACAACAGGGTTACATAAAAATAAAAAAGAAGCCAGACAAACTTTCTGGTTTGATTTTTAGGTAAACCTTTGTTCGAGGTTTTATGTAAATTTGCTTTAATAAAAGTTTGAATCTCTACACTTAATTTTGTTATACAGATTGTACATGCATTGCATGTACATTTTAATGATTGCTTAAGTGAGTTCTTTATAAAAGTTCAAATTTAATTGAATTGTCATTTCAACCATAAAAAAAGAGAAAGCTGATTCAAGTTTAAAGCACACTTTGGATCCGAACATTAGACACTTCTACTGTTTTATTCATTGACTAAACCACTTTACACTGACATGACTTCTGTGTTAGGACTGTTTCATTTCAGATGTCGTTTTGGGTTGACAGCTGCCACTCAGGCCTCTCTGATGTCTTTCGGAGCTCCAGCATAATTTCCAAGCTCTAGTGGCAGTTAGTGTTATAATGATCATCAGCAGTGACAGGTGTGCAGCTAATGAACAGCAGCAGCATATAAATAAATATACATCATGAAGCTGGAGTCTCTTTTGATGTCATCGTTGGTTTCAAAAAAGCTATAGCTGCAGTGTAATGATGGACCCTTCTCATTTTTATACCCACAACTAAACAGACAAAGACAGCTAACGCTAGATACACTGACTATATATGCTGACTGTGGCTTCCTGTTATGTATTTACCTGTGGGAAAATTTGTCACATTCAATGTATTTAAAGTTCTAAAAAATAATAAAACATGCTGGTCCCATGTTGTAGTTGTTTTATGTGTATATATGGAAGTATATATGATGGCACCATTGAAGTTTGAAATTTATATATTTTTTAATCCTGCATTGGGTGAGTTTCTAATAAATATCAATTTAACCTGGTGAGCCTTGTTTTGGGTCCTTGCCTAATTTTTTAAAAATAAATATTTTACGAAGTAAATCTGTCAGCATGAAACAGGAAATTTAGGTCACTCTACATGCAGCATCTAGGTAATATTAGATAAAACAAACTCAGATTAAAGCTTAAAAGCTGATCAAAAACAATATTACTCAAATATCGAATTAATATTTCTTAAAAAATGATGAAGCAAGTGGGACAATGTCCTCTCATCACTTTGTGTCTTTAAAATTTTCAAATAAATAATGCTTTAGACATCCCCTTTCATTTCCATTATTCACGCAGATGGCAGCTTGGCTCCTCTGACTGGCAGTTAGACTCAGATGTCATGACAGATGCTATTTCATTTCTCTGTTTCTTGTTTTCCTCTGTTTGGACGGAGAATGATAATGGGATCTATTGGATGGAATTTCGTACGACTTTCTCAGTTTGCCTCATAAGTCTGTTTTAGCTCTATTTTGTTTTCAAACTGCCGCAGTTCTTTGGTTTCTCTTTAAGTTTCAGGATTTAACACTGTGGCTAAGAATGTGCACAACACATTCAAGAGAGTGTTTTAATGTGATTCACTCAGTGGTGGAAGAAGTACTCAGATCCTTCACTTAAGTAAAAGTACTACTATTATAGTGTAAAATACTTATACAATTAAATGTCCTGCATTGGAAATGTTACTTAAATTAGTAAATATGTAATGTATCATCAGAAAAATGTACTTTAAGTGTTAAAAGTAAAAGCAGTCAATGCAGAAAAATCCTCACATTTTAGAAACTGGAAACAATCCAAACAGTTCTGTATTTAATGGTCTAGTATTTTCAGCTGGACTTGTAGGCTGTTATATTGTTGGGTAGTTTAATTTGTAATAAAACATCATATTTTATAATATAAATACACTTGTTTTGTGTGAAAAAAATATAACAATATAAAAAAATATAACTTGTAAAGAAACTTGCAATTAAAGCTGTCAGATAAATGTAGTGGAGTAAACAGTACAATATTTCTTTCTGAAATGTAGTGGAAAACTAGAAAGTGGCATGAAAAGAAAAAAACGTAAGTAAACTACAAGTACCTCAAATTTGTAGTTAAAGGAATACGCTACTCTTTGTTGAAATAGGGCTTATCAGTATTCAGTGGATGCATTGTTTTCGTTCGGCACAACACCTGCAGCACCGCCACTAGTTAGCTTAGCATAGGAATCCTATGTTGCCAGTTAGCAAGTTGTGAGTAAAAGTGAGCCAACAACAAAACAACAACCTACAGTAATTACTTCTTGTGGCCTGCATATTCACAACTAGTACAAATAGCAATGCGTATTAAGACTAGACAATTTCCTAGGCAGATATTGACTTGGGACAGTGCTTTGACTGTGCTTCAACCCAATATAGTCCCAAATGATATGTGCCTAGGAAACCGTCTAGCCTTAGCAGCGGCGCTGCCGGTGTTGCACCGAACTAAAACAGTGCATGCACTGAGACAAAAAATGCATTGGCCCACCTAGCTACAGCTAGGGGAGACCGTGATAAGCCCTATTTCAACAAGCCTTCCTTTAAGTACAGTACTTGCCATTGCACTATGAGCTTTGGTTTGTGCCCCCTGCATCAAGCACTTTATGGACTGGTTAACAACCTGTTTACACATTTTAAAATGCAATATGTTGTGTTAATGTTTATGTCTGTGCAATTGATGTCAATATGGGAGGTATATGTGTGCAATGTGTTGTTGTGTCGGTGCGCTTTTGTCAATTAGGTGGTATACAGTATGTGGGCACATCAAGACAAATTCTTATCAATAGCACTGTTGAAATGGCTAATAAACTTAAACTTGAACTTAAAGGAGAATTCCAAAAACAAGCCGGGTCGGTGCAGTCAACACAGAGAACTGTCTACGAGCTTCCTTTCATCTAAAACGGCAGTTGTCGGGGCACGTTTTAGAGTGTCTTTGTGCCTCTTAATAGACACAAAATGGAATTAAAACGTCTGCGCAACATGAACAGGGCCCTTATGTGACAACAAGATGCGTTTTGAACTCAGACATTATTTAAATTTACCTACCCTGTCTCTGTCCTGCTGGTAGCTAACTTGCCCTGCTAGCTGCTAGCTGCCGTGTGTTCAGTTATGTTTCTGTGGTAATCATCACGCAGCAGTTCCGTGTGTTTTTGTAGCTCATCCATTTTGTGTGTAATCAATCTGGTGTTGGTGAGTAGGAGGCTTGGCAGTGTCGATTTGTGTGTTAAATATGTCTCAAGTAGGAAAGCTGCACCTAAAGGATTCATGGGGTTGATTGCTGACCCTAGTGTCACATTAATCAAGCTCAATTCTGAAATTATTCTTCCAATTGTATATAAAATCATTTTCTTTCATCATCAGCTGTCAGTTTGCAAAGCCACTGTATGCTGCCTTTCTGAGCTTTTTGGGGGATATCCCTGCAGCACTGGCAGGAAGCGCAGCCAATTCTCTGTGTAACCAAACCTGTTTCATTCTTAGGGTCGGTACGTAGCACTTTCTGACGTGTTTGATGTGTTTGCACGTCTCGGTGTGATGTGTGTGTACATAAATAACACAACTCTGAACATCTGTGTGTGTGTGTGTGTGTGTGTGTGTGTGTGTGTGTGTGTGTGTGTGTGTGTGCAGTAAGGAGGGAGACATGCGGATGTTCTTTCTGCAGCGCTGTCTTGTTGCCGCATTTCTTGCTGACAGGTCTGATCAGAAAGTGATGACAGCCTATGATTGTCAAAACGCCTGTCGCTGAGTGGCAGCTAGGCTTTGGCGCTTCCTTATTTTCCACTTCCCTTCCCCCTGGTTTTGTCACATCTCTTTCCTTGCAGTGGGGATGGCCTAACTCAGAGTGAAGGTAAGAGGAGATGCGTATAGGCAGAATGAGGAACTCAATCTCAGCGTGTTGTGTTAAGGCCATTGTAAATGTCACACGTTAATACTCCCACGGTGGTGGAGAAGCGAGCCAGATAGTGACAGTGTGGGAGTAAAACTAGGAGTAGGAGAGCCAAGTTTGGTGAGTGTCTTGACAAACAAAGCTCTCCTTGCATTGTGTGCTGGACAGGTATGACAAGAGCAATATGTGTAGTTTCACTGGAAGGAGGCTCTAACCAAAAGCTTCACCGGTTCACCAACAGATACAGTACATCTCACAATAAAGTTCCTCTGAGTGGGGACTGAGTGGTTTACTATTCGATGCAATTTTAGTACTTAAGTTTTCTGAATTAGTCAACTACTATCCTCTACTCCTGCATAGTTTTTGAACAAAGTATGTAATCAAAGTACACGTTTCTCAACAAACATCCTGGCAAAGGTCAACAGACAGGAATTCATCAGTTTTTGAGAAGATACATTTGGAAATGTCTGTCTGAATTTGACATTGATTTGGCATTGAACAAAGTTGTTTGAGGAGCATCAAACGAAGCCTTTATAGGCCTTCTAACAGAGATGACTGCAATATATCTTTATAGGACCTTCAGAAGACTTCCTTTCATTCATCAAATGACAGAGCTGCTATTTCAGCGGATACATGATACAGGTGTCATGATTTAAGAAACTAACTGAACTTCATCGACTTAAGTTCTAACAAACTTGTGGTTTGTTAGAAAAGCCAGGTTTTAATCCAAATGAAGCACATGTTTTGGCCATTATTGACAGGACAGCTGAAGACATAAAAAGGGCAGAGAGAGGGAATGACATGCAGCAAATGGCCACAGGTCGAAGTGGAACCCAGGCCCGCTGCGTTGAGGAGTAAACCTCTATATATGGGCGTCTGCTCTACCAACTGAGCTGTTCAGGTGCCCGTAAAGCACAGATTTTAATAGGCCTACATTTTTCAGAAGCTCTGCAAAAAATGAATAGGCATCTGCTACTGTTAAAGCTTTAGTGTGTTAGTCCATCATGGGTTTTTAATCCTCAGTGTCCTCCTTTGCTACAAGCAACTAAGTGGAGGAGGGGTGGTGCGTGATCACGGTAGGCTTGTATCATGTGGACGTCCTTACTACTTATGGGGGTGACAGAATCTACGCAATATAGCTTTAAGAGAATATTAGGAGTTGAGCACATTGAGATAAACATTTGGTGGCATTAATCCATTGCAGAAGAGGGATGCAACTATAATTACTGTAAAAGCAAGTCAACCTTAAACAATGGAAAACAGGATGAAAATATGGCATTTATGTTTGTGTCAGTCCACACAGATCTGATTTTTTTTATTGCTGCCATGTTTTTTCTCTCCAGTGAAGCCTAAATTTAAAAAGATATATGCCATTTATTCGTCTAAGTCTTTTTCTCACTTTTTTATTGATACCACTTCTCCACCTCAGCCAAGCGTTAATATGTTTTTGTGATCGTTTCAGTTTTTTCTGTATTTACTGCATTAACACAGGTTGTTTATGCATAAATTGAGAGTAAGAATATGCAAAAAAACAGGTGGATGGAAATGAACTTATTGCTGCTTAGCTTACAAGTACACAGCTATGCAGTAACTAAACACACTTCAAATAACAGGGTGAAGACAGGAGTTGTTCTTTGAAGTCTTTACTGGAAAATAAATGTGATTGTACTGATATTGATTACATATCAGAAAAAGATGAGGTACCATTTGGTGTGTATAATGAATGAACACACAAAAGAGGAAACTGGATTCCCAAAAGTATACACTAGCTGTCAAATTAGTAATATAGTTTCTCATGTTAGGAAGAAAGAAACCAGTGAAAGATGAACATAATTTCCCCAGAGAAAGTACAACACAGTAATTAATCTAGTAAACACACACACACACACACACACACCCACAGACACACACACACACACTAGTTGTCAGTTCTCATTCTGTAATAAAGCGGAGTCCCCCTTAAGTCACAATATAAACATCTCATATTCAATCTCTTATCTGAGTTGTAATGGTCTCAGATTAGATCCACCCAGATGCAGACGGCCCCTCTATATGAAAACAGCTGTTTGGGTGTGTTTAGCTCATCAAACTAACTCATATTAATACAGTTTAGAACAAAGTCCACACTTGTCAGCATGTGCCACCCCTCCACCGCCCTCCTGTCATTTCTCTATCACTCTATTCCGACTGTGATCATGATTGTTGGATAACTGTTAATTAAAGAGATGACTCACTGATAATGATTGTGATTTAACTTGGGGCGAGAAAATAAAACAGTGCTATATGCAGGGCCTCTAACACAGTACAAAAGAGAAGGAGGTAAGCCTTTGTGTGACTTTGCACAAAGTTAGTTGTGCTGTGAATCCAGGACACAACTTAGCCTCAGTGGAGATGTTAGGCACGGGAAAAGTGACAGGCCAACATCCATCCGCCTCCTCAACTTGTCTATTTATATGTGTATTCATATTCATGAGCTATTGGACCATGCGCTGTTGGCGATGCATTTAGTGTTATTGGAAAAACTGAATCTCAGTCCTTCCCCCTGGCAACTGACAGAGAAAGATTGCAGTGCCCAAGTGACAAAGGACTGGCAGGGCCTGGTACTAAATCATTATTCTGACGTGGGCAATGAAAGCAGAATCTCATATCTGGAATTGTAAAAATGACTCTACCCTTCACTTCTGGCATTAAGTGGATTGTTGGTTCTTCTATTAACACATCTCTTAAAGACGTGTCGTTGAGTGTCTGTTTGAAGCCAGGCAAAAGAGGAACAGAGATGACGTGATAATTTACAACTCCTTTTGCGTCTCTTTCAAACTTTTACCTGTCTGTCTGTAGAGATACAAGCATTTTGTCCTGAGAGCAGAGCATGCATTCATCAGATGTGATGGCAGTTGACCTCCAGTCAGCCAATAATTTAAAAAAGCATAAAAATTAAAGAGACTTTGTAATTATCAGGGTCTACTGCGACATAGGCAGCCTCACATTTGTGACACTCAGCACTTATGTTCTTTTACAAATAAACTCATTGGTAAAATGATATTTCAGTAAGAAATGTTCTCTGTGAGCCAATAATTCATTTGTACAAAATAAATAGAACAGTAGAAAAATAACCAAATAAAGTAGCTGCTTTTAATCTGTTAATTAAATTAGAATGGAGTTCAAAGGACGGTGATTGAAAATTGTGCAGTTACAGACTACAAAAGATGTATTTATACAGTATATATGTATATGAAACAGTGTGAAGTTCAGTCCATTGTTCAAGACACTCAAGGTGGACTGGGCCATGCAGGATGAGAAGTGAATAGCACCTTACGTTAAAGTAAATGTTCCACAAATAACTGTTCTGTCTTTTAGGTATGAGTATGTGTTACAATAGTTGGTCGTAGGCAATGGTGGATGAAGTATTCAGATCTTTTATCTAATTAAAAGTAAAAATACCACAGTCAAAAATACTCTGTTATAAGTAAAAGTACCAAAAGTACACTAATCATGCAGAATGTCAATTTCAGAATCATACATTATATAACTTATAATGAGTAATTCTTTAAAGTGTACATCACTTTAATCTTGCAGCTGGTAAAGGTGAAGCTAATGTTAATTGCTTTATATACTACTGGGTGACAGCCACATACTGTATGTATACAATTACAATAAGAAAGGTCATATTTTTCTGCCGAAGAGATACAAGTGTGATCACAAATAGTCTGGAAGCAGTCCAATAAGATTGCTTCATGCATGTATTACACATTAAAGCCACAAAAATACTTAACAAACACAACCGTGTGCACTTTTCCCTGGCGTGAGCAGGCGTCATGCAGTCCATGACACTAATGTTGCTGCACTGCAGCATTTGATCATCACTGACACGTGTCCTACTGTGCCTCTAACTTGAACACAGTCCAATTCAGAGTGAGTCATCAAAATGCCAGAGGGCACAGGTGACAAAAAACCAACATATAAAAATGCCACTTCGCCACTACAAACACCCCTCGCTGCTACATCATTAAAAAATAAACTCAGTCCAATCTTGTGTCAGAAGTCTTGTTTTCTCTAAAGAAATTGAGACAATAAAGACAGATCATTTCATGACACCTTCAAATAAGGTATAATTTGTGTTTCACTGGATTCAAGAATGTTGTTAAACTTATCTGAATCAGAAACAAGCAAAATCAACCATTTTGTTTCATATATTTAGAAAATATGTCTTTGCAGCACATAATTATCACTTAAAACTTATTGCTCCACTTCTCTCATTGATTTCAGCTTCTTTCTCTCTCCCTGCTCCTTAGGTCCCTGTACTTCCTTCCTCAGTTCTTCCTTCAAGCCTCTGACAGTAGTGCTGCACATAAAGACACTGCTACCTTTGCATAATGCGGATGCTCCTTCTGTAGGTCGAGTGAAGCTCTTTCGACATGTGTCAGAAGCTTGCCGTGTAGGCTTGGACTAATGATGGCACAGCGACCAGCCCACTGCCCCTCAGCATATGCCCAATCTCACATATGTGTGTGAATGTGTGTGTGTGTGTGTGTGTGTGTGTGTGTGCGTGCACAGGGGGTGGCAGGGTTCGTCATGCTGATTAAAAGCAACCCCCTCCTCACAAAGCCCCTCAGAAAAAGACAGCAGGGAACATGAACCACTGTCAGATTGTCCCAGATGAGGACACAGGATCCGTGTCACCTGAATTTACCGGCCTAATATGACAGCCAAGTTGTGATCCCTTGTCTAGGGAGTGTCACGTTTGCAGAGTTTGGGCTTATTCTCATGCAAATGATGTCAGGTTTGGACAGAATGTGAATGAGACTCGTCACACTGTCCGCGGGTCTAAACCCAACCACATGACAGTGGTTTCTCCCATAGCTCAAGATGAAATAAATACGACATTTGACATTCAAACCTGGCAACCAATACCAAGAATAGTTGAAAATAATGAGGAATTTGCGAGAGGAACCACAGCACCACATGTGTAACCTATTTACTTTTTCTTAGGTCCTAAATAGCACATAGCCAAACTCCAATAGGAACATGCAGAGTCCGTTACTAAACACATAGAAGCACATGCACCCTACTACCCCGTTAGAGAGTTACCCTTTATTCAAAAAGCTGATTCAGAACTTGTAAATGACATAAAATGGAAGAAAAGTTTATAGCTTTAGCTCAAATAAAAAATAAATAAGAGTATATATTGGCAAGAAGATGGAATCAAACCTATTTTATGGTGATGAAGAAATCTTACAAATTGAAAATAGGAAGTAGAGCTGCTTAACCCTGTAGGGGAAACCATACTAAAGAAATGTCTCTTTTGCAGTACATTTACTCAAGTACTGTACTTCAGTACAAATATGAGGTACTTGAGTAAATCATTTTATGGTACTTTATACTTCTACTTCACTACATTTCAGAGAGAAATAATGTATTTTTTACTTCACTTTATTTATTTTTCAACTATAGTTACTTTTCAAAATGTACAATTTGGCGCATAATATAGATATGCATAATATAACACTGACAGGGGCCAATCAACATAATGAGTATTTTTTACTTTGATACTTCAGGTACATTTTGTTGTCATGTTATTTAAATACTTCTTCTGCCACAGCTCTTTTCTAAATTCCTCATTTATTGTTTGCCCACTTTTTTGCAGTAGGTCCACTCCATCAAATGATTACATGAAATAATATATTGGTGAAATTAAGTCAGCCACAAAAACAATGCATTTATAAATAATGTCTAAATATTTCAGATACTTTGACACAACAGTGTCAGAGCTTCACATCACACCTGTGGGCTTTACAGCAATGGAAAAAGGCTTTGATAGATCCTAAAAGACACTCCATCCATTCAGCACGCTGGCAGCCGTCATTATTCTCAAAAGAATCGACTTTGTCACTTCTCCATTCTTCAAGAGCATCTTCCTCGGCCTGATGAATTATGTCGTCTGTATCTTCCAAAACAAGGCTCATTCCTGACAGGTACACAACACTTTACAAGACAGTTTTGACTGCCTGCAGATCTCAGCGGGGACAAACGTGTCAACAAGCAATCGGATTGAACTCTCTGTCCATGATGAGATGTCTCGGGTGATTTGAAACCTTCAGCTTCTCTTCAAATCCTGCAGTGAGGCTTAATGTTTTTACGAAAAATTTAAGGTGCTATATTGTTTTGCTGTCAGAATGTCTGCAGCAAAAAGAAATGAGTCTGCCACTTCAGTAATAATTATTTTTAAGGTGAGAAACAAGTAAGTTCACTTCTGATTGACGCCTTACAACTTCAGACACCATCAAGGCAGAGTCCTCACCTGGGATGAAGTGATTCATACTAATAATCAAAGAATGAATGATCAACACCTGAATATTCTTTAACATGTAGCTTGATGACCAGACTATTGACTACAGACTGAGTGTAGCAACCAACAAGAGTAAGAATAAGAATTAACAACTTATTACAAGATTTTTGATTACCAACATTTGTAACAACAATATTAACATTTAAAAAATAAAATACTTGGCAACTAGAGTTTTTTGTCCAACAAGAAAAAACTGATTAATAAAGCATTAGAATTGAATTGTTAATCACTAATGAGTCTATAGCCACGACCTTCCACTTCTGGGATTGCTCCAGTGGCGCAGGAAATTCCACCGGATAAATGTCTTTTCGCCGACTTTCTCCGTGTTGGAATTTTAAACTCGGGTCGATTTATGAGGACTATGGTTTCTGCTCCTCAGATCTCTACAGGGTAAATCCAGAGAGCTTACTTAACTATCTGTCCAATCTAAGTTTTCAAACATCTTTTGAACGAACACGTTCCACCAAAACAAGTTCATTCCCGAGGCTATTTTGCAGTTGTTCCGTGCGGATCTTAGCACCCCCATGACAATTGTGATTGGTTTAAAGAAATGCCAATAAACCAGAGCACGTTTTTCTCCCATCACGGAACGCTGTGTGGTCTCGCCAGACCCTCCTCCGCAGCGCTGTGGAGGTAGGTCTGGAAATGCAATACTAAGGACAGCCAGTCCTGGTACCAATCCTATCCATTTTTTATTGTTTCAGTTTGATTTACTCACTAAAGTCTCTGTAAACAGTATCGGCTTAGCGTCCAGCGGCTGTGGTCCAGGTGAGTGAAGCTCTGAGTAGATAAATGTTATTAATGTCATGAAGGTCGCTTTGGTTGTTACTGTACACTCACAGTAATTACACGGTTTAGGACAGCAGTGAGACCTGTCTTGTCTATTGTTGCCATCGGCAGCTTGAGAGGCAGCTCATCTCTGCATGGTTTGAAATTAGATATAATATATGAATACATTTTAAAAATTTGTATTCTCCCGGGAATACAGTAATTTAGATTGCTGTTTTTTGCCCCTCTACTTCTGAAATCAATCCTACACTCTAGCTTATAGCCAAGCCCTAAAAAGAATTACAAAGACAGAAATATGGCTCCAAAAACCTTTTTCCCATTCTGAAACAGCTTACATGAAAGCATTTTGTTGAGCCGCATGTTCTCCACATTAGACGATAAATGTCTCTAGATATCCTTCCATCTAGAGAGCACATGTTTGTAAGTGAGGTCTTGTTGTAAAGAGCTGTGATCAACACAAGGTTGTCCAGAAAGCAGTGAGGGGGCACAAGAGAGCATAAGGCTAATTCACCAAATCCCTGCTGTCGGCACAATTACACACAATATGCTAGTCGCAATGATTCAAACACTGCCCGCACCATCGTGTGCATCGTGCTGACAAGTAACACTTCATGGATGTACAGATGTTACCACTCAGTAGCAGAGCAGCTTACTGTGACTCAAAGCTTTCCATTGTGGATATTATATATGGATAACATCCTGCATCACAACACCTCTTGTCATAAACACCCTTTTGTTTAAGTTTAGATTTGTGCTGCTGTCTCGTGAGCCTCTGCTCTCCTGGTAATGGTGATGACATGGAGCCAATTTATTTTGTGTTTGCTCTTAAAGTGAACGAGAGTCACGAGAGAAAACAAACAACATGTTGATTGCCTGACAAAGTCGTACATGGAGCTTTTATATTGGCTGTGACATGACAAAGATGGCTTGTTTTAGAGACCATGTATGAGACATCATCATAATAAATGTATTGACCGAACAATCCTGAATCGGACACCTCTATGTAGTTACTCTACAAAAACAGCTGTAAAGTAGATTCTGTGTAATCCTATGTAATGGTGTAGTATATGAACTACATGTTCAAACTTTGAATTTATAAGCCTTTTACTTTTTTGCCTGATTATTAAGGCAAAATAGAGGTGTCATTGAAGGTTGAAGGTCAAGGTTGCAATTAATTATTTCCTTACTTGTTGTACTTTCTTTCTTAGCCCTTGTTTACAACAGCCAAAACACACTTTAAGTATTCATTCATAATGTTGGAACAAACCTACTGTATCTGTGTTTTTAACTTACAAAGCTCATCCACTTGGTTAGTAAAATAAAACATGTTTTGTTTTGACAAATTCCAATGTTTCCAATGTGTCTATTTGCCACATTGACAGTCTTCACTGCAAAATTCAATTCAAAACAGCACATTTAAATAAAAAGTGGAGAAAGAAAAGTCATGCACAAAAAATAAACTACAAAAATCCTCAAAGTTAAAAGTGGATTATGCTCTTTTCTGACTGAAGTTTTTCCTGAAATGTCAAAGTTTCTTTATAGAGACAAGAATTAATGAAAAATAAGTCCCAAATTGTTTCCTATCCTTTTTATCATGTTTCTGGTAATCAGTCCTCCTTGTTCCTTTCTGTACATTAGCTCCTGCATGCTGTAGTCTATCATAGTGACTTCTATTGTATGTGACTCACTGCTGCTTCTTATGTTTCCCTGCCACCCAGAACATGCTGTGAGGCACTGGAACTCTATTGTTTCTTGGGGAAATGCCTTAGGCTAGTGTTCAAGAGCTGTGTGGGGTGGGTGCATGTCGACTTAAATACCTTCAGTAGAGACATGCCATGGCCTCTCTTATCAGGTGTCTCACTAGCTGAACTATAAAGCTTAGCTCTATGTTAAACCATAAAGTCAAATCCTGTTTTTTCTGACAATGTTTTATTCACTTTTTTTCCCTTTAAAGGATTATGTCTTTATTTGAAATTGCTCATACACATTCATTGAATTGGGGGTCATCATAGTATTTTACTTAAAAATCCCTCACATTCATTTACCAATATATGAAAATGTGTCATACTAACAAGATGCCATGTAAAAGAAATATGCAAAAGATGTTTATGCTCACAAGCTATCAGGCTGGATTAGAACATTTGTGCTGAGCATATACTGTATATGCTACAGTGTATTTTTGACCATCATCCTACCAGCCTGTTAAAGTAGACCTTTTGCTCTACCCTATAAAAGCAAAAATGTAATAATTTTGCTTACTCATTAGTGGAGCAAGCGATGTCTGCTTCATATATTTTGCTAAATTGCCTTTTCTCTTGTAGCACCTGCTAGCCCAGTACTGTAGCAGATCAGCATAAACACAGAAAGCTACTACCAAAAAGGAATACTTTGACAATTTGGGAAATATGCTTATTAGCTTTCTTTCCGAGAGTTAGATGAGAGCCAATTTGATTTGATTTGAGCCAAGCTAGCTTGGATGTAAAATGATTTAACTACCCAGTATACATATACTGTATATTATACAGGTTTTTGTTTTTTAATTACTCTGAAAGTTAAAAATGACAGCCCCTCAATGGATTCCTGTCAAATTTGAATGATGAGTTTCAACCGTCCATATTCATACATATGGCCTCAATGTTAAAAGGACGTGGCTCATTCTTTGGAGCTCTGAGCTGGCTCACCTCCCTCCTCAGCTTTGATTCAGTAGCACAGCAGTGGACTTAAACCTTGCAGTCTGCTTCCCCTTTAAAAGGGTATGAGGGTGTGCAGTCTGGAAGAAACTGCTATCATCGTCACCCAAGGGACTTAAGCTCTGTCTGGTACCTGTGGAGACTGAGCTCGTAGCCCTGTCAGAGTTAAAGATCACAAGCCTGCAGCGTGATCTTTGAAACCTGTTGCAGGAGACACGGTTTCAAATACACTTCAGTTCTTATGGAAGTTGCTCAGATTAAGAAGAGCTGTGGCTTAGAGTTGAAAAGCTGCAGCTCCCTCAGTGGGACCTGGTGGTCCAGCGTCCGGCATCAAGCCCCCTTTGAAGACAGAAATTTAGGAGATTTGATGTGGCTGTTGCTTAGTCCCAATAAAGCCAGCCAAGAAAGTGGCTCTGTTGGTGCATCACAATTACATCCTACCTGAAAATGGGAGGGGTGAATGCAAGTTTTGAACCTAGTGTTCCTCCACAAAAATGCTCCGAAATTCCTGTTCAAACTCGCCCCTTTTGAGCTTTTCAATCTCACAGGAAGAGTTCCATCATACACACATCCAGATTTTTTTTATGATCCTAACAGTAGAGTCAATGATTGGAAATACATTTCAGTGCAATCTGGAATAAGATCATGCTCTACCTTGTAGTATGGTGACCACTTAAATGGGATGCTTGCAGCGGGATGAATTTCCTGCTGACTACTCAGCAGCAGACATCCTCAAATCATAGCTTAGTCAGTTTCAAAAATCTAAGAAGCTGCTCCAAACATCCATATTTTAGTAAACTGAAGGGTATTTCCCCAATGTTGTATTGTGCCAACCTCTGTTACTGTTTTACCTGGTTAAGGATGCAATTTGTTGACTGACAGGTGGGGTTAAGCCCTATATAAAATACAAGTAGATGATGATGTTGATGTGGAGAATAAAGCAACAATTCACAATTACATATAAATTGCTTTTTCAGCATCACAGAATTTACTTTAGGTATTGTCATATAGTTTGTCCTAAAATGTATAAATGCAGTAGAGAAATACTGTCTGTTAAAAGTCTTTTACGAAAGTCTTCTTTAAAAAACAAAAAAAAAAAAAACATTCATAGCACGTAAAATAAGCATTTATAAGAAGGCCAACAACAAACATTATTGGAAAAAAATATTGGCAAGAGTTTGCAGTATGATATTGTGTTTTAGGTCTGTCTGGATTTTACACTCTCCCAAAATCACTCAAACAACACGACAATTTAATCCAGGACATGGAGTTTATTTTACAACTGAGGATAACAGAATGACATTCTGAATAATTGGGTTGATGATAAAACCTGAAAATCTATCATTTGGTGAGAATTTATTTTTTCAATGTGATGTATGTACAAGACCATGCATCAGAGCAGATGCCAGTAAAATTCAGTCATTTTATGTAAACCACATTGAAGGACCTACTTTTCACTGAAAAATGACATTGTAGTCCAACAATATTCTGTAGTTTTATACATATTTGTCTAGAAAATAACATTAGAAAAATGCACACAGTACAAATAATGTTGAACTGTAAAGAGCAAGATATGCTGACATACATATGTATACATACTTGCTGATTATTCATACAATAACTTTTAAACTTCATTATTTTACAACTGTCTTCACAATAATAAAATTGGTACCCTACTAATGCAAATACTGTACATGTTGAAATAACCAGGAAATTATATTTTACTAGAGAAACAAATATTCTAAACATTTTGTAAGAATGTTTGTGATTTAATGACAAATACAAAACAACATTATAGTAAGTCCCCAAATTGCCATATTAATCAAGGAAATTAAAACTCAAAAGGGTGATGTGTTGTCATTTTTACCTGCACATTTCTTCATCAATTTACACTTCCTTAAAGTGCTGATGTCTTCTTAATATTTTCTTTCACATGGCTACTTTGACAACCATATACATATACATGGCTATACCTGCAATTTGTTAAACAAGGATTTCAGTTTTATCATCCTGGTTGAAATTTCATTAGCCATAATATGCTCACTGTTTTACATTAAAAAAAACATGCACAAACTGTCCCATAAATATGCAAGTTGTGTTGAAATATATTCATCTTAAAAAAATCATTCAAAATGAGTGATTAAAATAAGAGTGTGATTCAGTTTTAAAACAACAGATGGACTTTTCCCAAAGGCTCAGATAAGATGCAGTGCATTAGGAAAGCAAGAACCAGTCAATGACTATATAGTGCCATGGCTGCTGCAACAATTTTGTATGTTTGTGTCACCAAAACTTCAACTCATACAATGTAGCTTTGAGCCTCTGCAGTGCAAGGTCCTGCCATTTATGGATAACTGACTAATTACAGAATGTGGTATTAAAGCTACCATGTTTTCATTACAATATTGGTTTTAACAATGCTCAATACAGTTGTGGCACTATCTGTTATGACTTTAGCTATGGATGTAGCTTAGAGTTATAGTGCAACAGTAATCTGTCATGCCATCAGCTTTAGCTTCATTGTTTTCAAACCTTTCCAACTTTTTCACAAAGATAAGATGGTCCTCTGGCGACTTTCCATGTGTTTTGCAAAGGTGCAATTTGATTGCATGTTTGCTCACAAAGGTCCGATTGCACAGTTTGCACTGACATATCGAGCCAGTGTCTTCTTCTGTAAGTCCAGAGGAACTAAAAGTATTGTCCTCTATTCTGTTGACTGCTTGCTGCTCTATTAAATCTATGGAAAGCTTTGAGAGGTCCTTCAAGGTAAACCCAAGGTGGGACTCCAAATGGTGAATGTAGGAGGAAGGAGTCCTGAACTGGGAAGCACAGTCATTGCACAAAAACAGAGGTTGGCCAGAGTCAATATTTTTTAGGAACTTTGTGCCACCTGTCCGCTTTAACTGATATTTAACATTGGCCAGCCAATGTGAGATAGTAGTCATGGAGAGACCAGTGAATTTACAGATGTAGACACGTTCCTGGGGTCCCAAGTCACTGATCACAAACTTTCCGTCAGGAGTCTCCCTAAGACTAGAGACAAACTGGGCCTGGAGAATCAGGAGATGCTGTGGATTCCAGTTTGACTGTCGGCCCTTCCGTCTTTGGATGGGAGACAGCTCTTCCAAGCTGTCCTCAAAAGTACAGCCATCGAGGTCTGATTTCTCAGAGATGGAAGAAGGGGTTGTAGACTTTGGCGTTAAACGGCCCGTCAGATTTTTTACCATGTCTGAAATATCCATCAAAGCATTCTCCCGTAGAGGTGGAGATGAAGACTGTGTGAAATCTTTGAAAGCTGGTTTGCTGTTGTTTATGCTGCCATTGTTGTTTGGTGTAGAAGTACCCTTAGGTGTACTTCCATTGGTGTTTTTGGATTTTGTCAAGTCCATGGGTTGATCATCATCTTCATAGTACTGACTCACAGGCTCTGCTGACTTAGTCTGAGCAGAGTTGCTGTTGATCTTATAAAGCATTGCAAAGGGGTCTACAAAGGGGGTGGCCACTTTTGTAGCTTTCCCTAAGTGGTTGTTCATGATAGACTGCAAAGCACTGAGAGGGTTGACAAGAGGTTGTTCAGGTGAGTGATCAGTGATGATGCTCAGGTTATTGCAGCCATTGCTTACAGGCGTTTTTGGTGAAACAACTTCACTCTTTATTAGTGTCTCTCCTTTAGTCTCTGTCTGCTCTCCTTCTTTGTCTCGACTCTGGTCCTTTACTGCAGTATTTGTCACTGCTTTTGAGCGATTTTCTGGATTGGGTGAAGCATGCTTGTCCTTAGGATTTGGCAATGGAGATTTTGCAGACCTGCACTTACTCTGTACAGGTTTTTCCTCTTTTTCACTCTTTACAGAAGTTTTCCCTGTCACTTTCTCAACTAGCTCCTCCATGGCCAGCACATTGCTCTTGTGACTGGGAGGTGGAGAGGGGCTATTTGGTGAATGGATCAGAGTGCCTAAATCAGAGGACAGTAACTTTAAACTGTTGCTGCTGAACAAAGGTTGAACTTGTGCACATGGTGGCAAAGTAGACTTTATGGATCCATGAAGTTGATAGGCAGCGTGAATGCTGGGGTATCCACCCCAGGTTGGTGTGCCTGTTTGGGCCTTGCTGATTGCACTTGAAACTGTATTCTCTAAAGATTTTAGGATGTCCAAGCCACCTTTAGGCGCCTCTTCCAAGTCTTCTTCTCTTAGATATTGGTAAGATCTGGCCTTTCTAGGTTTATCAGCTTTTTCAGGAGGATCTTCTTTCTCCTCTTTTATTTTTTTCTCTGGTTCCATCACATCCCTTTTTTCCTCCTCTGCCTCTTCATCATTTGTTTCTTCCTTTTTTTCCTCAGGGCTAGTTAGCTGCAATGGGGAGTCAGGTTGTGACTTCCCATTGGGTGCTGTTAGTTTTGTTGTAGTCGGTGGCAGAGGAATTGACTGAAATTTCTCCTCAATGACAGGATCAAAAACTAACTGCTTACCCTTTTTGGAGGCGGAATTGGTTACTTTGAGAAAGTGTCCTGTGACCATCATATGGGCTGTCAGTTGTTGCAAGGTGTCGTGTGAACTGCCACATTCCATGCATTTCAGAATTTGTGCCTTACGTGCCTCAAACTGCCAAGTATAACTGGCACCATTTTGGTAACCGTATCGATTGTTTGGAGTGACATAAGGATTGGCCACTTTTTGGTCTTTGGGAGACTCTCCCAGGAGTATGCCAGAGGAGACAGATTCTGGCGAGCTCGGGGACATTAAGTCTTGAAATGCTCTTTTTTTGGTTGGGGGTACCAGCTTTGAGGTAAGAGCTGGCATTGGTTCTTTTAGAGGCACTTTCTGATAGTGTTTAGTTTTGATCATGTGAACACTAAGGTCTTGCAAGGATTCGAAAGAGTGGCCACAGTACATGCATTTAAGAACTTTCTGGGCATCTTCTTTGCCTTCCATTTCTAGCAGAGAACGCTTACGTGGCTTGGACCACCTCTTGCTTCTATCATCCTCAGTATCTTTATTGTCATCACGGTAGTGGCCCGTCTCGTTCATGTGCACCGTCAGGCCAACCAAAGTGTCATATGCACCACTACAGTCCTTGCACCTGAACTTGCTGGCACCAGTAAACACAGGGCCATATAGCTTATTGTTTTGCCTGTAAAGCTGCACAGTGCTGAACAGGCTTGGT
This sequence comes from Etheostoma perlongum, assembly GCA_026937815.1. Classification (NCBI taxonomy): domain Eukaryota; kingdom Metazoa; phylum Chordata; class Actinopteri; order Perciformes; family Percidae; genus Etheostoma; species Etheostoma perlongum. The sequence continues at coordinate 12,712,543 of CM049384.1, read as the reverse complement.
TCAGGAAGGAGCTGGTATGGGGTATGCTGCAGGGTTTTGGCCAATGCTGCCTGGTGCCAATCATAAGATAATCCTCCTGTACTTCCAGAGCTTGCACTGGTGCCACTGTTGCTGTTGCTTGACACTGCTCTGGTAGTGGTACTGCTGATGGTAATATTAGTAGTGGCTGAGGCATTGCTCGTACTACATCTGCTCTTCAGATGGATGCTGCCTGGGCTGTGACTGTTAAGGAACCCATTGCTCTCTTTGTGATTGCTCCCATTGTCATTGCTAGCTGCGTAATTTTTACTTTGTTTACCTTTAAGCATGTCCAGAGCAATACTGGACCAGGAGGCATCCGAGATCAGGTTTGCATAGACAGATTTCATTTTTGCCAGACTGTCCTGAAGTGAGAGGCCATTAATGGACTCAGTGCTCTCTCCTAGCTTCTCCTCTACCTTGTCCTGATCATTAAAGGAGGACATGGTCTTAACGTCGGCCAGATTATCACTGGTGGTGCTGAGTGGAGAGGCGTACCCAGCGTCTGGGTTGGTACAATTGCTGAGTGGAGAATTTTGGCAGCTGTAACGATCTCCTGCATCCTCGTCATCATTGAAAAGATAGTCTGTATCTTGACCATCCAGGGAAAGGCCATCATCTTGCAGATGTTCCTCTTCATCAATCTTATCCACTTTAAATTCGTCTTCAGGTCCATAAGCTGGAAAACACAAAAGATCAGATTGACATTAGAAATTGTTTCTAAATATATTTTTTATACATTAGAATGACAAACTATGCCTCTATCTTTCATACTGTATGAAGGTGGTATGTGCAATAATCCTAAAGAGATTTTTTGTCAATTGTCCCAGCAGAGGACACAGGTTTGTAATAATAAAGTGGCAAACATCCATATCTTGACAATGACGGATAGTCCTCTTCACTGCGCTGCCTAATGAAGCTATTGAACACTACAGCTCAGCAAGGGTAGAGAGCAAAAATGAGACACAGAAATGTTTCCGCTTAGTTTAAAAACTAAAAACAAGCAAAATTTCAAATTATACAGAGAACAAATCCTCAGTGAAGATGATACTTATTAATCATGTGGTGAGATCTGTTAGATCCCAATAGAAATGAAGATATTTTTGTCTCTTCACAATTGAAAAGTAAGAAACAGGGAAGAGGAAAACATGCCTCACTTATTGCACTGTTAAAAGACTCACTTTGATGTTTCGTTCACAAAAATTAATTAATAAGATGAATTTACTGTATAGGTGCAAACATTTCAGTATATTCATCAAATATAAAACATTTTCCCTTGTCAACAAATTGAAATGCTAGAGCAGTCTACAGAGAGTATTTCATTGTCTATTTTGCTGCTGTATAACAAACATAGATCTTTTCCTGACATTGATTCACTCTATTCTTCCAACATCCCGCACATACTATGGATTCACAAGTAAGAGATAGTGGAGGAAAATGCCAGCTGCATCAGCCTTGCCAAGCCATGGTTGGCTGGAGTCAACTTGGCATCGGCTGTGGAAGTCCTCCCAGCGTGATGCTAGGAAATGGCCAATGGACATGACAAGCCGTGTTGTTACTGCCTATGTTCCCAGAGTACCCACAGCTTCAAGTGTGCCATTTTAAAAGAAAAAAGAGATTTAGAATATCAATGCAAAATGGCAGCCCACTCTCTGTAACTGATTTTTACAAATAACTTGTTTAGAAAATGATAAAAATCTGCATTACAATTCCTTTTAAAATCCAGATGACAAAGATCAAACATTTATAAATTTAAAGGAATAATTCTCTACAACAGAATAACCAGATTATGAGAGAAATATTAAAGAGAGGCAGGAAGAGGGACAAATAGAGGGTTAAATATGCTAAGACAGCTCCCCCAATCCATTCCTCGTAAGATGCTTGTCTGAGGTGCCAGAATCAGTCTCCAGTGAGGAGGCAGATGTGCTGTCAGCTTCAAACAGCATGTAGCTCTCTATCCCATAATCGGAATGGACGTAATACCTGATGTTTGTGAGGTGCCAGTTACTGCTGCCTGGGAAAAGCTGGAGGTCCAACAGCTGCAACTCTCAGCCTCGTATGTATGTGAAAGTGTGTGTGTGTGTGTGAGAGAGAGAGAGAGAGAATATACATGCTCAAATGTACAACCTTCCTCTTCTTAATTTAAGTACTCCTGTGCCAGTTTTGCTCTTAACTGTAAGCTTGTAATTATACACAGGCTACACGGAAATCCTTTACTTGAGTTAGTCACAAAATTAGAAGATTTTAATAATTTTCTAATGCAGCTGCCCAGCTTTTTTTCCAACCTGTCTAGTCCTCCCTATCAAAATGCAGCCCACTGTATTGGAATAAATTCCAACTTGAACCTATTCAAAGTCAATGTGGTGAAAGTAGTTAAAGACAAAGCAGCTTGGCTGACAAAGTGAGGGACAGCAACTGCCAGCAGTACACACACACACACACACACACACACACACACACACACACACACACTAAATGTTAGTCTTTCCCTGCCATCCTCCGTATGTTGCCTTGACAGGCATCAGTGTCAGGAGTGTGTCAGTGTCAGCCCAAGGTGTCAGTGTCCACGCAAACAAGCTCGAGAAGTGGGAGGGGAAAGTAACAACAACAAACAAGTCAGCCATTTTTTTTTCACCCCCTACTCGAGCTTCTTCTTCACCATCTGTGTCAGAAAAGCTGCGGGTGCCACCGCCGGCTAATAAGGCAATCAGAGATGGAAAAGATGCTGACACGGCGGCTTTCGAGCGTCACACAGAACAAAAGAGGAAGAGGAGAGGGAGGGAGAGAGGGATAGGATTAAAACGGGGGGGGGGGGTAGGAGAAGGTGTCTGTTGTGGTTGTCAGTCAAAAACTTAAGCCCACTTTGTGCTGTCAGGGAGGATAGGGAAAAGAGGGGTAGTTTTGAAAAGAGAGAAGAAAAGATATGTTTAGGCCAGCGAACAAGAGGTGTGTGTTATGTGTGTGGTGTGTGCACATATTTCACGTGACCGGGAAAAAAGTTAAACAACATCTAACGAACTATGTACGAAATATCAGGAGAGAGAAAGTTGTGAAACTTCTGCTGTGTATGCGCATTTGTAAGCGTGTGTAAGATGGCTGATCACTTGTGTATGTCAAGTGTCACGGTGTGTCAGGTGCATGCAGCGATGCAATGTGGCCGGCGGGGTGAAAACGAAGACATCTGCGTCTGAAGAGGAGCCTGTCACTATTGTTGTGCCCAGAGTCCAGGATTTTCTGCTGGAGACAGGTGACACCACAGTAGGGCATCCCCCCCAGTCTCTCTCACACCTCACCCCCTTAACTACATCCCTCCTCCAAGGCAGGAAGCTGTGTGAGGTCCACACACACACAAACACACCTTGTGTAACATTTGAAAGAGCAAATATGACTGTTAAGAAAAATTTCCTTGCTACCAAAACTCATGTAACACACACGCAATGATCACGCTAACATGTACACGTGTAGGCATTGACATCAAACCTCAATACTTGTCTTACCAAGTGAAATATGTCCATAGCAACGAGTACCAAATGTTGCCATTGGATGTTTGGGCAGATTCATAATCTTCTTTTTTTAATTCTCGTATTGGATATTTACTGATTTTAATCATAATTTTGCTAATTTGAAACCGAACTGTATTTAAGTAAAGTATGTGTATGGCTGCTTTTGCTAAGAAATTTAGCAAGTCAAGTTTGCTGATTATGACTTTGAATGCACAATAGTACAACAATGTTTTTATTATAGATACAAATCCAGCAACACTTGGTGTCAAACATACTGAGAAATTCTTAGAGAAAACACCATGTGTATGACATGGCACAATCAAATTTAGTTTTTTACGCCCTCTCTTTCTGACACACACACACACACACACAAACTGCTCTAAACCTTCTTCATTTATTCATGTTGTCTCAGAGAAGAGGGCAATCCTGGCTCTCATTTGCAGTGCTAATGTGCAATTCCGCCAGCTTTCACCCTGCTGATTTACCCTGCGTGGCTGAGCGCTGCATTCGGAGCGGGGCAGCAGGCGAGGCTCCCTCATACCGTTTAGTGGCCCTTCAAAATGGGAGCTCTGGTGAAGCAGTCTTATTTTTCTCTACCGTTTCGCTTTGTCACCGGCCCCTCCATTCCCTGCCACTCACCTCTGATGGCTTTGGACAGGCCTGATCAGTGTGTGTCATTGACCTGTACGGCGTGCACGAGTGTGTGTGTGTTTCAGCAGAGAGATGGCTGTAAATAAAATGACATTATTATTTCCTCTGTCCTATCATGTAGAAAAGCCAATTATGGTAATGCTTAGTATGTCAGGCAATCTCTGTCTCTCTCTCTCTCCTCGCTCTCCCACGTCCTATTCATTCTTGCTCTTTTCTCTCTCTCTGGGATAGTCGTGGCTGTGGTTTCATAGGACCTGACACTTTTTGGACTACTCTGAAACTGGCAAACTACCAAACTAATAAAGCTTTTCATACAATTTTGCTCATTAGACATCACATTTCTGCCATCATACAGTTTATCAATAATAAATAATTTGAGATTTGAATGTCATCCAAATTATTGGAAATTAGTTCAATTATAAATCATAAGAACCAAGGTTTTCTTTTTGTCTTTCTAGTAACTGAATATTAGTTTGTTGCTTGATTTGAGGAAAGCAACTTTGTATGGCTAAATTCAAGTGAGTGTTTAATATCGCCACCGCCTCCCAACTCAGTACAAAGCTACAGTATATAGATTAGGGTTGCCACGGATACCATGTATTAGCAATAATTTAACCCACAGCTTGCTTGACCAGACATGTAAAAACCTATTTAACTGCTCCCCTCCCCTAACCCACATAAAATAGTCCACCATATGGCACAATAGCTCATGGGCTTCTAATAGCTTGTGTGTCGTACAAATCTACCTTCTCAGCTTCTATGACTCTTCCAGTTGGGGAAAACAAAACAGCCAGCACAGTCTGCTCTTCATGCTGGTAGCTACATGTGCAAACAACATTTTAAATTGGACTTTTCTTCTTCTGTGTTACTACTGAGTTAGTATTTATAGAAGATAAATTAAGATAAATTATCTTTTCCTAAACGTGACTGCCCTGAGGGCTTTCACATATGTTTCCAAAATAATTTGCAATTACTTAAACTCATATTATGCTAATAGCCTTTTTAAATGTGTCACATAGACATACATGCATATTACCTCTGGCTCAACTTTATTATAGCCACTACTAGAAGGATATGTGTGACTGAGAAAGACCAAATGGTGGCTGCTCACAGAGTAGATCAGTGATGAAAGAAATCAACGAATATGGAGAACTGCAGCCATTTTCTTCTGAAGAAAAGGATTTCCAGTTCTTAATTGCTTCGCACATCTCTCCACTTCTCCTATATTCTCTTTCTTTCTGCCCTTGTTTGTTCAGATCTCCAGTGAGCCAGTTTCGACACGCCATGACAGTGACTGTGGTCTATAAATCACCTTTTCCCTGAACTGTCAGTGCCTGCTTGCTCTGAGATGAAACAACATCCATTAGATCATCGGCACGGCAGATTCCAGATTCCTCTCTGCTTTTCAGCCAAAACCCCCCACACCCAACAATTGAACATTGCTCTGGTGCTGCACACATATTTCCAACCATCTGGTTTGTTTTCAGGCAAAGTACAGATAAAGCATTACTAATGCTAATTAAAAATGATGTGAGTGAGAATTACACAACCTATGCCAAGCACTGATTCAATGTAGGCTGCATTAGACAGATGCCATTTGTTTGATATTTTTAAAGAAAATATTGTCATTTCTTTACCATCCATAAGAAGTAAGCGTCTTCAAAATTCAGATTTAAATATCTGTATTGTTATAGTTTTGCACTTTGGGAGACTTCACACATCTTTAACCATTTAGGTTATTTAAGATGTTCTATTCTGGTTCAATCAGGGAAGGCCGTTACATGACAGAAAGGTGTTCTGTTTAAATCAGAAGAGAATGAATCACAAACTAACAAAATAACACAGTTTCATAATTTCTTCATAGATGCCGTCTTTTGGATTCACCTGCATTCCCCGACAGTGGAGCTTCCCCCAACTAAACAACAGCTGCTCCCATCGCCTAGCAACAACCGGTTGATGGATGACCCCAAAGATGGTTAATTACCATAAATCACTATGGTTGTGTAGAGAATAGAAGCAGAAAGTCATCGTAGAAAAAAACATAAAAACAGGCCTAACCACAATTTAAACTAGTGTGTCTGGTGTTAACTTTGTCTCTCAGGAATTTTTTGAATTGCAGTTGTTGTTGGTAGATTCTTATGCTGGCAAGAACTGGTAAACCAGATCAAATGTGGCATTGGATTTGACTATTAGGGTCGTCATGAGCTTTTCTTGAGAGAGGCCAGTGTTTAGACTGAATAGGGGCTGTAAAATGAAACCTGATAAAATGACTCATGGGACAAAACCTGTCCTAAAGGAGCAGGGACAAAGAAAACAAAGTGGGCAGAGGAAGGAAGAAAGGAAACAACAAAGAATGAATGATGGCAACAATGAGTTTAGTGCAGCAAAGAAGGGAGGGCAGGGGGGTGGAGGAGAAGAAGCACAAAGAGTAGGTGTGTTTACCATCTGAACATAGGTGTATATTTATGCACTGTATGTGAAGCTGAGTGTCCAATAGTGACAAAGGGAGACAGTGAGATATGGGGAAAATGAGAGAGTAAAAAAAGTAGAAAATAAGAGGGCACAGGGCCAAAACAGGGTCACAACCTAACCAGTTCAGTCTAGCCAAGTTTGGTTGTACAATAAGCCATCAATCAACCTTCTCCACGCTGTCAGACCGCCCCTCAATTCACAGAGGCCATCCACTTTGTACACTGCTGAGGAACAAAACAGAGAAGCAAAAGAGACAGAGGGAGAGAAAAAATACATATACACAGTTCCCCAAATTGGATCTTTTACTCTAAAGACACACTCACAACAGAAAATGGCACAGTGAAATTCATCCATGTGTCTTTGCAAAATATTTGGTTGGTGACTAGCTTAAGATTTGCAGAGTTAGTTGGTGACTGTAGCTGGAGATTTAACAACTTAAGCTAGCTAGATGGAAACACACTAGCGCTAGTCGGTCACAATAGCTCTCAGCTCACACCCTGAGAAAAACTCAAGCCGATTGGTGTACTTTTCAATGTCTTGCCAAATAAGTTAAAGGCCTTTTATTTTTGTAACCAACCTTGAGTGCCTGGATATGTTTTTATGACTTTTTTGGTCAATCCTCTTCCTACTCTTCTTGAGCTCTTAGGGCTTCTTTCTACTCTTTACAATGGGTTGTTTACTCCCCCTGGCATTTAATTTACAAGATTTAACATAATTTCATTTATTTATTCAGTCTCAAGCTCACTGAGATAGCAAGCATGCTAACTATTAGCTAGCAAGCTCATTAGCTCAGTCGCTAACTTTCTGCTAACTTGTTAGTTCTGTCACCAACAAGACAATATTTTCACACAGTTCATTCAAAACAAAAAGGGTTTAAACCATTGGCTCATGTCTCATAATTGTCTATAAACCAGTTCTCTTTTATAGAGGAGTTTTTACTCTGAAACAGGAGGGAAATTATAAGTGGATAGTACAACAACATAAGCTATGTTATCTTCCTCCATTTTGGACTCTCAAAAGGTCAGTACGATTTGGTATGTCAACAGCGCAAATTCACATTACAAAGTTTACAAGTTGAAGTTGACACAAGAAATTTACAAAAGTATGCAGTTTTAAAAACTAGTGTCAACAGGTCCCCCCCTTCCTCCTGGATCAATATATTGCTTCAGCTCCTTCCTACCCATATCGCCTTCTAGGTAAGACTTTCAAAAACAAAAAAAAACAGCAAATATGCATCACAAGCCTGAAAACAAGAATGCAGAGGACTTGGTGAGAACATGATTTAAGAGACAGACAAAGAAATCATAACTTTAAAAACCATAAAGTCACTTCAGGGAAATTAATAAGAACCACAAACCCTCAGGGCAGGAGGCTGGTCAGGACAACCAAACGTCCCCAAACTTTTAACTGCATGTGTCACCAGGGAAATTCCAGTAATTGTGCGCCATCAAAAACGCTATCCTTTATGCATCGCCACAGTTTCTTTTTTCCTTATGCCTGCTCAAGTGACGAGTTAGTGCTGAAGTCTGGCGCTCCATTAAACAAAGTTCTACTGTTTCATTTCAACACCAGTTTAGGATTTAAAGCGTGATGAATAGCATAGTGGCATGACAAAATAATATAACAAAAGCATACGCTGTACCACACAGCAGTTTGGTGTGTGTGTGTGTGGAGCTTTCTTTTCTCCCTTTGCTGATGACCATGGCAATAAAGTGACAAAAGAAGAAATGATAGGAGGGAGGAGGGATTAGGGGGCTGAAAAAAACGGTCCCTGGAGAAAGTCAGTAAATTATGTACTGGGTTCTAGTGGACTAGTATCAGTAGCCATCTTAGCCTGTGTCTGTGTGCAACTTTGCATGCCTGTGTGTGTGTGTGTGTGTGTGTGTGTGTACAATGGCTATGAACAGCTTCACAGTCAGACAGAAAGAGGCAGGAAGAGAGGAAGCAATCCTTCAACAGAGCACAATATCAGACTGTGGACAGACAACGAACGGCTGGAAGGTTCTGGAAACGAGAGAAAAGCATGCCTCCTTCACATTTCAGCTCCAAGCTGCCTCCCAAAGTGCCCTCTAACACACACACACACACACACACACACACACACACACACACACACACACACACACACACACACACACACACACAAACTCTATATCCGCAATCAATCTCGGCTATGAAGACACATCCATCTTCAGTAATGTTAATGGGAGGGTTTCGGGGGTTGGAGGGGGTTGAGGACAGGGGTAAAACAGAGGGTATATGACTGCAGAGCTGACCTCAGAGCAGTGTGAGGTAATACTGGTTGTGTGTGTGTGTGTAATAAAGACAGAGTAAATGAATAAAAAAGCAAGAAAACTGCTATGTTCATTTGTGCGTAAGGTAGTGTATTTGTCTGCATGTCAGGGGGTCAGGTGTGTGTGTGTGTGTGTGTGTGTGTGTGCGTCAGTGTGTGTGGGTGAGAGACTGATGGCTGTCAGCTTGCATTTGACAGAGAGAATAAATTAGGCTTATGAAGACAAATGAACAAGCTTTTGAAAGAGTAAACCGAGGTGGAGGGGGATCACGACAGAAAGAGGGTAGAGGGAAAGGAAGGAATGAAAAGACAATGAAAAAGAAAAGAGGGATATTGTAAGTATGTGGTGGCATGGATATAAAAGGAAGGAGATGGAGCGGTGTTGCCAACTAAGAGAGTTCCTTTCGGCAGCCAGTGACCGTTCATTAAGAAGGACGGGCACACAGACAGGCCTGCTGCTGGCAACAGGAGAAGCTTTGGCATGCAGCTTCTCTGCCTGCAAGGGAAACATATATGTGGGTGTATGTGTGGGTATGTGTGTTTGTAGGTCCAGTGCCAGCACGTTAAAATCAAGAAAATACATTTTTTGATTTAGTTGAGTGTTTAACAAGACTTTTCTTTCTTTAAACAAAGGCAAAAAACTGCTTTTAAAGCCACAATGTAGCTTGGATATAAAGTGTGATCACTGCGTTTGTATCTGTGCTGGAAGTGCCTCTCAGTGTGTGTTTCCTCCACTTGTGTGTTAGTGTCAGCGTGTATCCATGTGTGTTCTATCTCCACAGATTTGTCAGTGTCTATCCCATGACACACTCCCCTCGTTGCGAGTGGAGGAGAGCTCTCGGGGGTCTTTGTCACACGGCGGTCTGTTCTTTTCCTGAGGCTTGGCCCCCATGTTTGATAAATGACACATGTCATTCTGTCAGCCCCTGCCATCCGGGCTGGGAGGCCCCGAGCTGATGTATGACCGCCCAGGCTAAAGGAAATCAGAGTGTTTTGGCAGCACCCTGAGAACATGGCCTCTTATAAGGGGTATGTGTCTGTGTGTTTCTGCCTGTCTGTCTGTGATACACAGTGCATGTTTAATTGTGTGTATGGGCCTATTAGTGAGCGTCTGTGTACATGTGCCTGTGTCTCTTTGTGTGTGTGTGTGTGTGTGTGTGTGTGTGTCTCTCTCTCAACCTGTCAGGCAGACGGGCAGAGGGAGACAAATCATCGCCATGGCCGCCCCAGCTGTTCCCCAAATTTGGTGCGAGGAGTAGAGCAAGGGATAAAATCCTGCCGTTTGAGTTTTAAACGGCTGATGCTTCCCAGAATCCAGAAGGAGTGAGAGGACAAGAGAAGCTGAGTGCACACACAAAAATACACCACATACACACAGTATGTGGTGTATTTTTGTAATATTTTTGTAAATAGGAATCAAGCCAATCCCAGAAGACAGAAGACTAACAGACAGCCGGAGTGGTTTTCTTGAAAACAAAACAAACGTGTGTACACACACACACACACACACACACACACACACACACACACACACACACACACGACCACTCATTTTGGACAAGGCATTGGCACCTTAACGAACATAACAAGGCTGACAGACAGACAAAACAAAACCTTAACCATGTTTACAAAAGTGTTAAACATAAAAAAGCATCTTCAAGTCTGCTTTCTGCATATACCATTTTAATCTTCACCACAACTTGACCCTTAATCCGAAAACTATTCCAAACCTCACCAGATATTTTGGTAAGAATTTCTCAAAACGACGTCACTAAACTATCTCCAGGTTCAGACGGTCCAAACAGCTCCCTGGTAGAGGACAGTCCCACCTGGAGGTTGTGAACTCTGTTTGACCCTGTTTGATTGGGCAGAACTCCCTCCCCCTTCCTCTCCCACAGAAAAGAAGCGGGAGAAGGGGGAAAAAAAATGCATCATTAAGCTGTGAGTGATGAGTGGCAGCCATGGGTGACATCCTTCCCCTCTCTCTCTCCCCTCCACTATCCAACTGCTTTCACTATCTCGCTCTCTTTTTTTCTTCTCCATTGCCTTGATACTTTTCTCTCTTGCTTTATTCACCTCCCTCTCCATCCCTCAACCCCTCAAGTCATTTCTCTTTCACTCCTTTGTTGCTTTGCCTCCTCTTTTTCCACTCCCTCATCCCTACCTCCCTCTCCCCCTCTTTGCTCTCTGGTTCATTTTTGTCTGCTGTCATTCTTTTTTTTCTCTTTTTTTCACCCTTTTATACCCCTCCACACACACACACACACACACACACACACACACACACACACACACACACACACACACACACACACGCACACGCCTCACTCAGTCCTTTCTAGCTCTCTCTGGCCCCGGTCATGTAGACACTCAGCTCCTCCATACATAATAGATCCCAAATATCAAGAGGAGGGGTGCACACTTTCACCCGCTCAGGATTGTGCCATCAGCGCTGCTTCCACAGTAGCTCCACTGTCTGGCACTGCAAGGCTAAAAATGTCTGACTGTAGTTTTAAAATAGTTTTAAGGCTTCCTAGGAATATGTGAAAACGTCTTTTTTTCAACCAACTTCTATTCCGACAGGCCTGTCCAGTTGTGTGTGTTAATTTCCTATCCCAGGGAGAGCACTTTTAACAGCTTAGCACAACTTTTTAAGCTCTTTTGTTGTTGTCTTTTTGAAAATAGGATGATGAGTTTTGAGATTTCAACCAGGGATGCTCCAAAAGTAGATGTCTTTCAAATAGCTTTAGATGCAAGTGTCCTGAATAGACAATAATGCGATATTACAGAATACTCTCAACGAACACTAAAACGCTAAAAAACTGGTGAAAAAAAGCAATTCTTAGGTATGTAGTGATTTTATCTTTTACAATCATACAATCCAGCATCGATGCACAAATTCTGTTTGAAAACTGTAATTAATGTTCGCCACTCTCTGGCTGTTACATACCGTGGTGAAGTAACTGGAGGAGAGAGAGTAACAAGATAATTGACTGAACTTGATGTTAATCAGCGCAAGGCATTCTGCTCCTTGATCTTTTTCAGTTTGACCAAGTTTAATTAACCAATCCTGACATGCACATTCTCCCTTCTGACAAAAGCTGTGCACACAAAAGTATTTACATAACAGATTTTATCCAGTTCTTCTTGTGAAATAAAATAACCTGATAAATCAACATGGTTGTTAATTATGTTGTTGCCATTTTACAGTGGATCCAACCTTTCCAGGCCTACAATGCACCTCCTGCTTCTCACACTGATATGTTATTATGACAAGTTTTTTAGATCAGAGCAAAGTCCAGAGCTGTTTTTTTTCAAAAAGCTTTCTCTTGTTGGGTAGAAGGGTGGATATCATACCAACATGTAACCTAAACTTTGACTTATGAATTTGTATACTTCTGCTGTGTTAATAAATGATGGTTCATCGTTTCCCTGAGGGATTCTAATGTTTATGCGTTTTAATCAATGTTTTATATATGTATACAAAAAAATGCATTAAGGTGTTTCAAGCCTCAAATGGAATATTGTTTTGAAGAAAAAAAAAGCCAAACATTTCCAACTTCCTGCTTCTTCATTGTGGCTGTTGGTCTGACAAAACAGGCAATCTGATGACATCACATTGGGGCTTTAGTAAGATGTGATAGCAACTATTTTTCAGAATTTTATAGACCAAACAATTAATTAAATATTCAAGAAAATAATTGTCAGATCAATTGATAATTAAAATAATCTTAAAATTGCAGCCTTAAATCAAATTGTAGCACACTGAATCACAATCAAATCGAATGAAATTGTATATTATCAGTATAATTCTAGTACATTTAAAGTATATTTCTAGCTGATAGTTGCTGTCCAATGTCGTAAATGTCAGTATTATATAGTATATATAGTTACAGAGTCATCACTTCCAACTTCCAGTTTAACGTGTATGGCATCATTTTCTCTAGGCTCATTTTCTGTTAAAACTTGACATTAGTTATTGTTAAACCAGAGATGTTTATGAGGCTCCAACTATGAGGCAAGGCAGGGAAGGAATGAAGTGACAAACTGTGAGAAGATGGAGAATATGTAAAAAAAAAATGAAATGACGCACACACACTGGGAATGTGTCCATTCTTGGACTTTAAATGTGAGGCCGAACAAATACCAAATATACTGTAACTATTCTGGAAGATGACAGATACATTACACAGACCTTCACAACAGCCAGCGATACGCAAAATATAAAGTACGGTAGAATCAAATAATGGACATAAATGGACCAGTTAGACAGGAACCAGAAGCTTTTCATTGCCGATATTTTGCAGGAGGCAAGCACAAAATGTTTAGTGTATTCTTCACAATTTCAATTATTTACTTAAGTAAAAGTAGTAATACAATAATATAAAAATACTGCAATACATTAGTCAAAGAACTGCATTAAAAAAGTAACTTCAGTAAAAGTACAAAAATGCACTACAATATATATGATGCGAGAGTCAGCAACAGGTTAGCTTAGCTTAGCATAAAGTCTGGAAACAGCTAGCCCAGTGGCTCTGTTCAATGGTAACAAGAGTAAAAACCACCTTAATCTAAAATGTAGTGAAGTAACTGTATAAAGTAAAAATACTCAAGTACGTCCAAATTGTACTTAAATAAAGCACTTGAGTAAATGTATGTAGTTAAATTTCACAACTGGCTACACCAGACATTATTCATTGTTATAATAACGTCACAGTTCAATGTTGTACAGACTATTTACAGACTAGACAAACATGATTTAAATGATTTCTGGGTGGTTATTTTGATGCAGGGGCAGTCCTGTCATTATGTACAATTGAGAGGCAGATGGGCCAGAGACAAGTAAACAGGACAGTTGAGTCAGAAAGGTGATCAGAAACAGATGCTCAAGTGGACAGTGAGTTAGACAGACAAAGTTGGTTTCCTGTGCAAGGGACAAAAGGACGAGACAGACACACTAACGGGAGATGTTTGGGTCTACAAGAGCCCTCCTGTTGTTCTCTCTGAGACAGACGACTTAGAAGGACAGAGCTCAGCTTACACCCCCCCCCTGATTGTCACTGTCTGAGACAACACGGCAGCTCAGGAAAGATTTGGGAGGAATTTTTTGGGGGTGTAGCATGTGGTGTTATTGAATCAACTGGGATCCAGAGACATATTCTCTTTAAACTGGCCATCAAGCTGACGACTGTTAAATGATTACTTTGTGTAAAATTGTTGTAAACGGTTTTCTTTCAAATGTAAAAGTCAAACAAAACTGAACAGCAATAAAATACACTTGGATTATTTTCCTGCGCAACATGCCTTATGGGAATGGAAATGTCTCTTGAAAAATATGTGACAGTGATGTGTTTAGACTTCAAAGAGGATGACAAGACCTAACTACCCTGTGACCTCTCAGATTTTTACAACTCAGAAGTGCAACTGCAGGAGGTCGCTGAAATCACATTATTGCAAAAATAGTTTTTTTGAGATATGAGAACAAGGCCAGTGAGCCTAAAAAGGTATATTAAGCTCTCCTTTTCCAATGTTGGGTTCAGGTTCTTGTAACCAGTTCACTGACTCTTGAGCATCTGGTACGAGGGAGAGCAATAGATGAGGGCCAGAGACAGGGAGGAAGATGAAAGAAAATATGAGCAGTGTGGGAGAGAATTGAGTCAGTAAGATAAAGATTGATGACAGATAGGAAGATTAGAAAAGGCTTACAGGGAGAGAGAGAAAGAGGGGGCCAGTAATTCCAAAAATGAAGAGAGAGAGAGAGAAAACAGGCTGAGAAATAGATAAAGGTGAGGGGAGGATGGCAGTGGCACTACACCAGGCTGCAGCAAGACCTTCCCCAGCGTCCGCTCTCAAGGACAAAGATCATCTGTTAACTAGGAGTGTAATGGTACAGGACTTTCAGAACACTACAGGATTTTCGGAAAGGTAAACAGTATGCAATCTTTAACAGAAAGGATTAGCCCTGATTTGCGTGTGGAACATACAGGTACTTCAGTTCCGAGTTCCCACAAGAACATATTCAGTGGTGGACCAGAAGTTTTTTAGTCTCTGCCTTGCACTTTGAGCGCTTCCACACTCTACGCTTATACCGGCCGCTAAATTACGAATCCTACTATGGCCACGCCAATACCGGCCTTCAATAGCACTCGATTGGTTGGGGTTAGGCATTGACAGCTCGAGTGGTTAAGGTTAGGATAGCCGATTGGACAGGGGATAGGACCTGTACATTTAGGCATGGACGTCTGGCCAATAGTAGTGTGTGAATGCTATTGAAGGGCGGGTCTTGGCCTGGCCACAGTAGGATTCGTAAATTTGCATACCGGCCATGCCTCCCGCTAGCTAGCTAGCGTCATGGCCAATGTAGAGAAGCCAGAGCTGGAAGACACTCTGTCTCCTATTTCGGAACACTTCAGTTCTCTGGTGAAATACAAAAACAAGTGGATAAGACAAAAGTAATGTGTCAACATTGCTCATTAGTAATCGGGAA
Source organism: Etheostoma perlongum (assembly GCA_026937815.1). Lineage (NCBI taxonomy): Eukaryota > Metazoa > Chordata > Actinopteri > Perciformes > Percidae > Etheostoma > Etheostoma perlongum. Next base: position 12,697,119 of record CM049384.1, on the reverse strand, counting down.
TGTTGCTGGCAACCTGTCAAACTTGGTAACTCACTTAAAACGGCATCACGCAAATGTGAATATCACTGCTACAAGGAAAAAGACAACTGTAGGGCAAAGAGAGCTCCCCTCTGCATTTAAACAGACTTTTGCTGGTAATTCAGATCGGACCAAAGCATTAACAAATGCTACTGGTGTTTTTATAACAGTGGATCTACAACCATATTCAGTTGTTGAAAACACAGGTTTTAAACACAACACGGTGAAGGTGTTTAAGGCCTTCTTGCCAACATTTCAGCCATAAAGTCATACCAGCCCTTTATGAAGAAGCAAACACTAATTTAGGATAATAAATGGAGTGGAGGTGGTCATTTTGAAGGCAGACTAACAGGTCTTTGAGGGTCAGAATTCTAGCTGATAAACAGATACTTATTTGCGGCTGTATCATACAAATAAATAGTTAAAAGAATCATACATTGTGATTTCTGGATTAGATTATGTCTCTCACAGTGGACATGCACCTACAATGACAATTTCAGACCCCTCCATGATTTCTAAGTGGGAGAACTTGCAAAATAGGAGGGTGTTCAAATACTTATTTTCCTCACTGTATATATATTGGAGAAATTATTTGTAGTAGTTTGCAGCAGTATTTTTTATTACTCTATTTTATTTATTACAATTCATTTAAAAGTTAAAAATGTAAACTGATTATTTACTAAAGTTGACAATAAACAACAAGCACATTGTGTTGCTTCTTTACTTTCTGCTATCTTTTGAATCTGAGTATTCTGCTAAACCAACTTTTGAACGTACACAAGGTGACAATTAGAAGGTCTCGACTGAATGCAAATTGTGTATTATTGTATCAGTCATATGACAATTTAGTGGTGAGAGTAGTTTTGGTATCCAAACTTGGTATAATTTAAAACCTGATTTAATTGTCCTTAAAAGATAAAAGTACTAAACTTTGACAATCAAGAAGGAAATGTATGATTCTTTTTGTTGTGTACTTAGCTCTAAGCATAAAATATATATTTACCTGGCAACAGCAAAGCAAGAGTATGTGTTGGCGTGAGTGTCTGCAGTATAGCAGGTATAATCAGCGGGTAATAACATAGTGGGAGTCGCTGCCCCACTGTAAATCAATGGGCAAAATAATTGCTAATACAATGGTTATCGATTAGCGTGCCCGCCATGCTCTCATTTTCTGGGGCGACCGTGGCTAAGCGCTAAAGCAGTGACAAGGGTAAAGTGTTATTTCTCAAAAAGGCACACAGACAGACAGCTGAGCAGGAAAAAATGACTACTCTTAATTGACATCTGTCAGAGCAATGGCAGCAGTCACAGCTGCTGCAGGAGAACGTCTACCCAAGTCCTGTTCATCTGTCACTTTTAATACCTTTTCTTCACAGACCTTCTTTCTCTCTGTTGTCTTCTTCCCCCCCTCATCCACACGCTCTTACCCACCCGGCTTCAACCCAGATGTTCAAGGCTGGTTAACAGAAGTAGCACAACTTCAGGGCTGGGTTGCAAAGGGCCTCCGGTGGCAACTCACTAACCTTAACGTTTTTTGTTTTTTTTATGTTTACTTTTTGAATCAAAGGCAGTTTTCCAGTCTCAGCATTTGACTCAAGTATCAGCAATACGGGGAGCAATAGATTCAATAAAAAGGAGTACCAAGAGTAATTTAAACTTCCCTGCGCCTGCTATGGTGGCCATATATATCTCCAGCCTTATCTCTAGCATGATCACCATGATTACTGCAACAAGCCCGCCTCAGTGACAATTTATAATACATCAAGTGTAGCACAAAAAATGAAAAAGAAAAAAGAGCGGAGAGTAATTTCTGAGATCACCTGGGTAAAATGCAGAAACAAATATCCAAATCATGGCAGTCTTTTTGGTTTTGGAATAATTAGATTACAGAAGACAACACTGGCTAACTTTGTCTCTCCAATAGCTGCATCTGTCTGTCCGACAGAGCATTAATCATGCAAGAACACACACAATACATACAGATACTCTGGTGTAACATTACAGTACTTAGATGACAGACATACAAGACTGCTGTATTGCAAAAGAAATATGGGAAAACGACAGTACACACACTAGACTTGAGGCTCCCCTGAGTACATTGCTGACTTCTGAGTGCACCCTAGACCTCCCGTCTTCTTGCCTTAAATCATCACTTTCCATTTTTATCTTTCTTTTCTGCATCTTTCTTTCCTTTTCCCCACACGTTTTTTTTTGTGTGATACTAAAACAGTTTGAATTATCAGAGAAACTGTCAGATAAATGTTTGAGGGAAGAAGCAATTGCAGCTGGCCCACTTTGGGTGTCTGATTGCTCACAATCCTTTGCTGCTTTGCCAAAGCTTACAGAAATAGTGGGCTGGAGCAAAGTGTGCAGCTTCAAGCATATTTGGAGTTTCCTAAAGTTGAGTCCAAAAGAACTGTTCAAAATAGAGGTGCAACGATAAGTCGATCATTGGAAGATTAATCAGGAAATATTTTTGATTGAATAATCATTTGTCATATTTTGAACAAAGATTTTTTGTTTTCAGCCTCGTAAATGTGATGTCTTTCTTTGTCACACATAACGGTAAACTGTTTATATATACACACACACACACACACACACCAAGACCTCAGGCATGTAACTACCTTCTGACATTCTATGGACAAAATAATATTCAAATAATCGAGAAAATAATTGGCAGATTAATTGATAATGAAATAAATTGTAAGTTGCAGCCTTATCCATACATCCTGATGACCAAGATGAAGGCCCACAGTCACATATGATTTGTGAAATCCATATGTTTGTGTTGGATACAAGGGTGAATAAGATTGCAGCTAATGTAAACGTATAAAGCAATCAATAGAATTTATTTTTATAAACTGTGCCTGTAATTTCACCCTCTTCTCCTTTCACCCAACTGACTATTTTACTCAATCAGTAGCAACACTTTGTGTGTGCGCTTCACAATAATCAGCAACCGGAGCTCTAAAGCCCTCAAATCAGATGAATAATTTCATTCTTGTTATTATCTTTGTGAATGGAAAACAGATGCACTAAAAATCACAGACAGTAAATACATGCAGAATGTGTTTAAGAGGGAGATGCTAGTGAGTGTTATTGCTGTAAAGAAATGACCTTGTTTTCTTGACTTCTTTGTCAAAGCTCCTTGTGTCATGCTTGAGTGAAAATCCAGGTTTTCCGGCTTCCTCTGAACCTCATTAAGCTCTGGGATAGTTTTACCTTCGCAGCCGCAGCCCTGAATGCCTTTACATCGTCACCCTGCTGACCAGCCTAATTCCCACATATTTTCAATCTGACCCGCTCTTTTCCATAAGAGCAGTCATCGATCTTCATTTGTCACTTAACCTCTACGAAGATGAGGACAGAGAGTGTAGTTGAGCTAGCATGCATATTAGTGTGCATCTTTGATTTCCTGAAGGCCTACTGGGTCTGACACCCACATGCAAATGAAACTGTGAGTGTAGCGGCGTGTGGGATAGCAAATAAACTCCTTCAGTCAAAGTCACTTGTTAATGACACTTTACATACACTGCCTTATCACAGGATCAGAATATTTTACTGTCATACACACACGCACGGAGGGTTGTGCAAACTGCTCGTCTTGCTTAGTGACTCGTAAACACACAAACACACCAACATACTCTGTTCTCATTTACTGACTCTTTTTTTCCTCACAGCGCAGCAAATGTCATTAAATACTTTATCCTAAACATCCTGATAAAACCAAACATGAGGTTCCAAGGCGATGGCTTCTTAGTTGACAGGTGCCGTGAGCAAAATTTCTGCAGAGGAAATACAATGCAAAATAACAACAACAACACGTATATATATTAAAGCTGCTCTGCTTAGAACTTTGTTCCTGTTCTGTCAAACAAACCAAAAAGCTGTTGCTAGAAAGATCAGAGGGATAGGCAAAGTATTAAGGAAATCTTTCACATTCAATGGGAGCCATGAATGTGAAAGCCATGTTCAGCTATTCTTTAAACTTTTTAAAACTACTTGCACTGCATAAACTGTACTGACTATTACTACAGTGTACTAAGCATAAGTGTACATCCAGACTTGAGACTACGACCATTCATAAACTCGTAATAGGGCTGTTTGTGTCCAGCATGGTTTTGGCTTCACAAGTCACACATTTCGGTTTGTCACGTCACACTGCAAGCAACCTCTGCTGTTGGGTGTACACTGGAACAACTGGGGGGGGGGTATGAGAAGTGGCTAACACCCAGTGGATTATATTAAAGGCAGCTGGCAGACTTGACACCTTGCTGAATTTGTAAGCATTAATCGGCGGGGCCCTGTCACTGATCCGTCAGCTACCTGGATAATTAGGGACCACGGCTAACGATGCCGTCGGGAAGAAGGGAAACTCAACTTCTCCCCCACCCACGAGTCATAATTAAGAGACTCCTTTTGCATTGAGATAGTGATAGTGGCAGTAAAGGGGGGATCTGTTTAGGCAGCCGCTGATATCAGTGGAGCAGCTCACAAGGCAAGGCACTGTCTGTGCATCCTGTTCAGTGTGTATGTTATTGTGTCTTCAATATGGACAAATGTTGCAGAGCGCTTTAATTAAACACGTGCTGAGCAGACAGATCATTAAAATGCAGCACTGAAGTCCGTTTATTGGAGACACTGAATCAAACAGCATCCACAGTCTCCGACTGAAACCTGAATGCTTCATTTATGTTAAGAGTGCTAAACTTTTTAATTAATGACATCAGTGTGTGAGTGGCCGAAACTTAGTCAGTTGCCTAACATTTCTATCAAGAGGAGACAGGCAAACTAATTACGGTCCTCAGCTATAAAAGGAACACATTTTCACACGGTCATGTTTGACAGTATCACAGCATGTCACTTTCTCTCCCTTCATGACCCGTACTAATTCTGTCAGTGTAAAAGCTGCTCTCTCTGCTCTCAGTGGAGATAGGAATCCAGCACAGGATCAAATATTTCCAAAGTGAAATATCCAAGAGTGAAAGGAAACTGAATGGATTCCACATTCCCTTCCTAATTCAATCAAAGAACAGTGAGTATAAATACATCAATCCCATACACTTATGGACCTGTATCCTGGTCCATTCCATTGTGGATTGGACACTAACAGTTTGCCACGCCTCTTCCTGTGTCTCCATTAAACTACATTTTTTTGCAAGATAGGTAATAAAATATGATATTTTCTTCCAGGTAGACCTTTTTAGCTTCTGAGGAATAAATTCAAAACAGTGTCACACTGTAATCACACTTGTTGAATGATTAGTTGACAGATTCATTACTTAAAGTGACAGTGTTTGATATAAGATATTGTGGCTGGTAAACTTAGAGTGAGAGCAGGCGTGCAGCAATACCATTAATTTCCCAACAGCAATCAAAACTGTGACCTCAGTATCATGGCATATACAGAATTATGGCTTCTTTGTACATCTTGTATTCTATACAAACTAAACTAATTACTGCTTATCTATCTGTAATATGTACAGTATGTTGTTATATCTAAATATGCTAATGCTACTGATGCAAACAGGTATTATGCAGTTTTCTATAAACAGCAATAGAAATAGATGCTGATTACTGCAGCTACAATATTTTTTTATTGATCAATTAGTCTCTAAAACATTAGAAAATACTGAAAGATTACGCTTAAAAGTTCCCACATCCCAAGGTAACGTATTCAACTGGTTTGTTTTGTCCGACCAATGTCCCAAAAAAAATATATATATACATTTTACAATTATATTAAACAGAGAAAAGCAGCAAAAACTTCTGTCTGAGAAGCTAGAAGCAGAGAATGTTTGGCTTTTTGTTTACGTGACAATTGATGTTAACAATTATTGATTGTCAAAATTGTTGTCGATTAATTTTCTGTTTATCAATTTATCATTTCAGTGCTAACTTTGATTGCACATAATCAAAGGCAATACTGGCACAATAGCTTACGCTTTACACTTTGTTGTTGCTGTCTTATCCTGGAATGGTCAACATGAGAATTCATCCAAGACAGAGAAACAAACCTCGCTCTGATTCGCAGTCCCAATACTGTTTGTCTTTTTAAATTTCACTACCACCATGACATTTACTTGATATCACTACATTGTTTTCCTTAAGGCCCTATGAAAACTCACAAGACAACAGCACTTCAGTGAGAGGAGACAAGAAAAAAAATGACGACAAATGACTGCAGCAAAAGTCTCTGCTGCTCAAATTGCACTGCACTGAACTCAACTGCCAAAACTAACAGATGCAGTAATGTCGTTCCAAATGAAAGAACACTGATGTATTGTCACTGGTCATAAACTAGATAGGGTACAGCGCCATTACAGGGTCTAAAATCATCACTGTGACTGATGAAACAGAGCCTACTTGAAATGGCATACAAAGAGCCATTACAAACCTCTCCCTCCCTCCCTCCCTCCTTCCCTTCCTCCCTCCCTCCCTCCCTCCTTCCCTTCCTCCCATTGAGGAGCATATGCAACATTTTGTTTTGTCTTAATGCAACTCCAAAGTGACAAATCCAGGTTGTGGAAATATCTGGTAATGTATTATAAAAATAGCTTGTGTTTAAAGATGTGTACACCAATTCACTGAAGAAGCAGTCTCACACACACACACACACACACACACACACACACACACACACACACACACACAGTTCAGTAGAGCTGTTAAAGTTGTTGGATTGACCATATGTCATGCATGGAAATAACATAGACACCAAGCCTGCCAAGCTGGGATTGACCATTACTGCCTGTGATGTATGTGTTTGTCACAAAAACAGACAATTAAATCAATATTCAAAAGCTGAGCCGGAATGGGGCCAGTTCAGAGCTCGGCTGAGTGACCAGAAGAGGCTGGAACACAGGAGCACTTTCTTTTTTGTATGCTCTCTTTTGGGGATTTCACTGCTATTTGTGGCAGAGGTATAAAATGACACTATTCACTTTCAGGCTTGTTCTTCAAACACATTTCTCTCTATCCATCACTAAAGCCTGGCGTCAATTAGAAATTACAGCCCCACAAAGTTCAAAGTCTTTCTGTCACAACCTTGATTAAGTCTGCTTAACCTCACATTTCCACCGCCTGCTTAACATTCTACAGCTGTTTTATTCGGCTTTGGTCATTACTGCACTACTTCAAAGGCTCCTCTTTTCTCCCCGTCATTTGAAAATGCATGTCAATCACACACATCGCCCAGGGACATCAAATGGATTCAGGCAAACATGTGATTCTCTCTCAGAACAGTTCATGTCTGGTCAACTTAACTACAACATGTTGGCATGACTGTCAAACGGCAATACGTAGGTGACCAGACAGACTGTGGCATAGCATTTCTGGGAAAATTAGTAATTATATACTTTAGCTTATGTCATTTTTCTAAGAAAATATAACAAACTAATGCCTGTTAAATGAAAATGTTTGCTTACCTTTTACCTCTTTAGGTACTTGATATGACAGATGCTAATCTGAAACACACCTAAATACTTACATTTATTTTATTTTAAGCAAGGTTTTGGTACCAACTTGTGATTGTATATACAGATGTATATAATGTTGTTGTTGCAGCCTGCCTCATAAACATTTATGAGAGATTTATAACATTTCCTATTTCTAAGATTTGAACACAGAGGTCAGGTCACGAGCTTGAAGTGACCATTAGAGGTAACCTCCCCACTTCACTCTGCAGTTTTGGGGCTATTTCTGTAAGAGATGCTTCCCTGTGATCTCGCTACGCCCCAGCACCCCTCCTCCCTTGTTCCCACCCCCCTTTGGTATTAATCGCAAAGTATTTATCCCGGTTGAGAACTTTTCTTTCAATTTGTCTTTTCTTTGCTCCTCAGCGGGGGCAAAAAGTTATCCTTTGAGGGAGTCCAGTTGCCGGGGCGCATGCGTGTCTCTATGGTGAATGATTTACTGATGTTTATCAGGACTGAATAGATCAAAGGCAGTCGCATGACAGGCGATCAATCAAGCATCAAATCAAGGATGGCAATCCCAGAGCGGAACACAAGCTGAAAATACGCCACTTTTCTTTCTATTTTTTTTCTCTTGCTTTTTCTTTTTTTTTTTTTTTTTTTTTTACTGGCACCAACACATCAAACACGTGAGCCTGTAAAAATGAGATAAGACAAGCTTTGTTTGGAGAACTTGATACTGGCAACCTTAAAGCGTTGAAACTGAAGTGCAGCTGAGCGCATTCATTTCTCAAGAGGCAGAATTGGCATAAAAGCGTGGTTGCCTAAATGAAACAATACTGTTGCCAGTCAAACACGCCTTAGATTAGTAGAAATTAACTTATGTGCTGTTGGAAAACTATGTAGAATGACACTATGCTTTGCTCACCACTGAATGCACATAGCCTATTGACTATACTAGGCTACTATAAGAGGTTCTGCTGTCCTTGTACTGTGTCCAGCATCTGGCCTATACGCTGCTGTGTAAACAGGTCTGCATATTGAGTCTAATTCCTGGCTGTTTATCGTAACTGTGGGGAGAATAAAGTGCGCGTGCTTGTGATAAGGGGGTGTTTGTTTGAAGAGCCGGGGCTTACCTGCTGACCGCCGCGGTGCTTGCTGCTTTCTCCTCGGCATGCTGCTGCAAGACTTTCCGCTTGACTTTTCATGCAGAGATCAAAATAGCAGACACGCTGGAGAGGAAACCAAGGGAGGAAATCAAAGCCAGAAGCGTTTCCTCGAGTTCTTCAGCGGGATGTTAGAATTAAAGTGTAGATCCCTCGCAGGGTGAAGCAGTCTCTTTTAACCAAAGTGGAGGTTTAATCTCTACTGATCATTTTATAATCGATATGTCCGGTGAGAAAACGAAGATTACAAATCATGTGAAGCAAAAAGGGGGCTCGTCCGTTAACTTCTGTCGCACAGAAAGTCATCGCAGGCTGGCTCGGCGAAAAATTGTCGGAAAGCTCCGTGCGGATCTCAGTCTATCGAGTGTAGAAATGGACAGCAACGGGAGCTCCTCGCCGCGTTTCCATCAACACCCCTCAATGCAATAGTTCATACCTCTATTCACAGCAAAAGTGAAGAAAACGGAGCTCCTCTTCTTACGTTTTAACTCACTCGGCGATAGAGACGAGTCCAAACTGCGCTGTAGTGGTTCGCTCCCTCCGTCAGACCAAGTGCCAGCTCCGGGATCCAATCTCCGCTACAGTCTTTGGAATGAAATCAGGAAAAAGAGAGGAAAGAGTAACACGTTAGCCGGGCTGGCTGTGTGTCAATCAGTCAAGTGTGCGCGCGGAGAAAGCCCGCAGCCATCAGCTCACACCCCGTCTCCCTGAAAACACCCCTTGGATAAGGAAATACTCACATACAGGCTACGCCGTCCGTCCGATTGTCAACACGGACACTTGACGAATTTCTCAGAAAGTCATCCCAAAACACAACGAGCAGGCCCGCCCTCTGAACCACAGACTGTAATATACTGTTGTTATTGTTTCCTGCTTTTTATTTGTTATAATTCATCTAAAGAGTGCAACGAGCGTCCCTGGATATTCTCCGCAGTGCAATGTGCGCACATTGGTGATGCGCGGGGCGTTCAGACAGCTCCCACTGATAGACAGACACATCCAGCTGCCTTTCCGGCCTCTCCTTTACTCCACCCCTCCACAAGCGTCACCCTGACAGTCAGAGCCCACCTGTCAATCTGCTGCTGGAATTGTTCACTGGGATGGCTTTCATTTCAACGCCTCTCCGCACATATCAGCTAATACAGGAGACGCGCGTCCTGTTCGTGAACGTGCAAGTGGCCGATTTGCAAACTTACACTCAAACAACAGAATGAGAGGTGCCTCAAAAAGTTGACGTGCAGCCTGTGTGTGTGAGAGAGAGAGACAAATTTCTACAAACAAAATCAGATTTGGTTTAGTCACTGCTGCTATATTTCACAGCCAGTTTGGATATAGTAGGCCTATTAGGTGAGGGCTACATCATAATTTTCATTTACAATACAAGTCCTGCCTTCTTAATTTGCAAAAGAATACAAATAAACAAATACAATACATTTGCTAAAATCATCAATAAACTATTTAGACTTTGATGGGCACAAGGATAATCTTTGCTACAACTAAACACAGCGAAACTAGGCCTTGGGATTATACCCTAAATAACTCATTTAAAATTCTTTCAACTGTGAAAACACAACTCATTAAGGCACATGAAGTAACAAAATCCGTAGTTTCACTCAGACAGTTAAAGTGTGCAGTGCAGAGCAGCTCTTAGCTTTGCTCCAAAGTTTTCAAAAATGTGGAGCTTTTCGGTGACCTCTTTAGCGGGACAAAGGAGACTGCAGATCAATTCGTTACACCTTTTTAGCGAGGCTTGTGGTTAAGGGGAGGGGCTCTGAATCCACAAGAGGCTCCATTAATAGCCTACACTCCATCCTAACTATTATCCACCATAAAGTGTTTATAAAGGGCACACAAGTAGGCTAATGTAATCTCAAATGAGACAGCATGATTTATCCGTTTACTGCTGGAGAGGATAGTGAAGAAGATAGAAGAGAAACATGTCTAAAGTTCGTTTTTATTACTGAGTGATAGAATCACAACATAACTCGGATGGCATAAGAGCTGGCTCAGTTTAGACTGGATGCGCTCTTCTGTCGTTTGCGGCCAGCCATACGATTTTAGGACATCATCCACCCAGGTACACCGGCTTCAGTCCGGGCTACGACCGAAGGTTTGGACCGGATCATTTACAAGAAACTGGATTACTACTTTCTGCAACACGTCCTGGTTTAACTGATTCTGGTGAGTTTTTGAATTTAACCCATCCAACCTCACGTTTTCTTAGTGAACAGGCAACAATCAGCCGGGTGTCTCCTCCTCATTACGCACAGCAGCGAAGCTGTTTGGTGAACATTTGTGCGTCTTTACGCATTTTGAGCCACTGCCTGGTTGCAAAAACCGATGAACTGAGCAGAGAGGATGTCTGAGCTCGTCTATTATCTGGTAAAAGAAATACCAAGTACCGCCCCAACATCTGTCTATCCCTGTCTGTCAACGCGGCCTGCCCGCTGATTGATGGAGCCGACTTACGTCACTATTATTTCCATCCCGAAGTCTATACACATACAGACGAGCTGCAGATAATATATTATTGTCCTTTGTCTTGGAGATGCTTTACACTAATTTAAAATGTACTTATTCAGACTTATCACACTTAAAACCTGATCATATAATCATGAAACCAATGCAATGTTTAATATAATGCCTTATTTTGCAGCCCATGCTGGTTTACTTAAAATAATTGTAAATACTGTAGTTGGATATTAAGTAAATGGTTTGCTTTTCTGTGAGACAAACTCATGCAGTAAATGTTGAAATGTTGAGTGACTAAACGCTGAGAACAACATGAAGCTTCTGTCAGCATATACAAGTTAAACTATAGACTATATTAATGTAGTCATTTTACTTTGTTGGTGTTAATTTAGTGAGTAGGGCTGTTTTAAAGGTTGCATGTTTTTAGGGAGCAGTGACACCGTAGAGGAATCACAGAAGAGAAGCTTGTGCAGGATCTGATCCTGGGCCAGCAGGGGGGGACATGTGGTTCAAGAGGCAGGGGTAGTAACCATCTGTGCATTGAAATGTCTGCATGAACAGGACTTATTCAGAATTAGAGCATGTTCAAGCTAAACATTTTCAGGTTTCATGTTAAAATGACAACGTTTTCTATTATACAAACACTTTTTCTGTCTGTAGTAGCATACATTTGTTTCACAGTGTCTTTCTCTTCCTTTCATAGTATCTTGCTTATTTCTTTCTTTTCTTCTTTGTCCCTTTAGACGGCACATATACTAGTGACCAATTTTTTTTTATTTCCACAAGTGTCATTTGATGTGTATTTGTGTGTATCAGTTGGGGTTTTATTTTATAATAATTTAGTAAATACTCATCCCTGAAAGTCACAGATATTTAAACTCTACAGCAGATTAAAAAAAAATATATATATATATACTGTTTGGGAAATTTATAACCTATGACCAATGTGTTTGATGTACAGTGACTTTTCTTATGTACGTATTTCTCCGAAACAGAAAGCCACACACAATCAGGACATCATGATCCAAATTGCTTGCTACAGTAGTTACACACCACCCGTGATGCAACCACACATGTCCATGTGCATGTATGACAAAAGCCGAGTGCACAAACAGTTGTTTCCCACCACCCCCAACTTGTATACATGAAGCTCCTCTTCAATATACTGTGGCACAATGACAGCGTGATGACACGTCATCCTGTTTCCTTCTCTTCTGTGTGGCGATAGTCCCTCAGAGCGGGTGACAACATCCATGTAGTCGTCACATATTTTGCATGTATTATTCTCTACTTTCTTTTGTCTCGTCTTTTTTTCTCCTAGGTCTGATGTGATCATTAACAAAGAGAAGTTCTTTTTACGATCGATGATCATATTGCAAAAGAGATCTGCAGGTTGTCAAATGAGGTGAGGGACCTTGTTGAAACTCATATGACCAAATCTTGACAAAAATACTTTTTTTTTCATGTAAATTCTTTAACTGAATAACATTATGTGGTTCCCATAAAGGAATAAAACTAAAATATTCTAAATTACATGCCATCAATATACATTTACTCCTATAAATGTGACCAAATAAGTGTATAGTGAGTGAGGAACATCATTATTCATATTATTAATGTGTCAAATATAAATGTCAACTGTAATGCACATTTTTCACATGAACTCCCAGGGTTGCAATTCCAACTTAGCTATTTTCCTTTGGACCATGTATGCCACCTATTAATTCTGCAAATTATTTTTAAAATCTAATGAGAGGTTTAAAATAAACAAAAAACCAATAAAATAAAACCACGCTTTGAGGTTCGTGTTCACATTTAGCTGAAATCATGCAACACAAAGAAATATACAAATTTAAAAATGTCCGGAAATATTATTATCACAGTAAATATGACCTTCTCTCCTTGTTTCTTCCTCTTTGTCTTCTCTATTCTTCATAATCTTCATCTTCTATCTCTATCCTCCCCTACTTTATCATCATCATCACTGTCACAGAGAAATTCCACACTAAAATGATATAAAATATGTGTCGGAGCCACACATTAGCATGATTTAATTCATGTAGCAATCTTGTTTGACACGAGTAAAGCTGGAAACCAGTTTTAGTGGAAGTGGTTGCTTTGCAGTATAGACATTTTTTTGCACTGAAAGTATACAGATTACTATATAAATATGCTGTCTTTTAAATCTTTGCTTTATTTGGTAAAATTGATTCATTTAAGTTCAAACGTAAGGATTATATTTAGCAAATATCAACCAAAATCATCATGATATAATCCCAGAATTTAATTCCTACCTCTTAATCTTCATAAATAATTAATGTTGTATTGCAGATTTTGGCCTGTGGCTAACCACCCGGACAATTTGCAGCCATAAACCTCTCATGTCAAAAGGTATGGGCTCTTCTGGCATGCAAGTATGAGTAATGCACATCAAATTTGCTGTGTGTTTGGGGGGGTGTGGTGGGGGGTGTCTAACATGGTGTTTAACTTCTCTGTGAAATGCTTTCTGACGAAACTCTTCTCTTATATATTATATTGTCTCAAGATCTGCAACAGTGCCAGACGTCTAAACTTATTCTTGGTGGACTGAAATAGAGTTATCTTTTCCCTTAGTGTCAATCAAGTAAGTTAACATTTGGAATGACGAAGGCTTACAGCTTATGATAATGCCTCTCTTCATAATCTTGAGTAATCTTCAATCAATGATGGGTCCTATCAGATTCCAGACACTCATTGACAGGCTGAACATAAGAATATATAATAAAAAATTAATAAAGAAGAGGCTCTAACTTTGACATGAGCTATATCTCCACATCTATCAGATAAGACTGCATAATTAAAATGCCAAGTTTGAGTATGGAGAGAGAGTGAGAGAGAAAGGTTTTGATATTTTATTGAGATTTTTTTTTTCCATGACTTGTTTAATGTGTAGACTTAAAAAAATGATTGTCGCTGTAGTTTTGACAATGCAATTAAAGGTTTGTAATCCCCACCTGAGCTTTTTTTTTCCTGATTTTGTCAGTTTGGAAGAAGAATGTGATGAAATGCTGTGGAGCGGTGAATGATGCAAGTTTATGAAGGATACAAGTCTCTCGGGGATTCAAGGTGTTATTTTATAGAAACTAGAAAGCTGAAAAGAGTAGACGCAACTTGAGATTGTTTACATGAACTATGAAATAATTGTTCAGCAGAATTTATACTGAGCGTCAGAAAGCCCAGTATTGTTACTTCTTTTAAACATGAGCTACATATAACCACAGGCAGAACTTTATCTGAGATTTCACATTTAAAAATACCAGCCACGCACACACACGCACACACACACCCTCTATTCTGCCTTTCTCTTTTGTTTTCCTTTACACAAGCACTCCAATTAGCATTTTTCTTCCATTAAGTAGGAAAGAGAAACAGCCAAATGTTTATACACGAAGCTCCTTTTTCTGACAAGACTCGTTGAGTTCCCCATGAAAAAAATGCAACAGACTCAATATTATCCTCAATGTTAACATGATCTTCTTCACGTGACAATTACCAATAGCTCTGTCTGGGAAACTGATGTGACGATGCAACCACGAGTTTTTAAGAGAACAGTTGTCAGTCTGCATTTGGAGCAAATAAATGATTCAAATAGCTTTTTATGAGAGAACACAAGCAAAGAGGATTAATTTCTTTTTCAGTGACATCCTGTAATCAGCTAAATATTTTCATTTTGTAAATATTTCCACTTCTTAGATAGAGGAATACGCTTCCATGCACAGTATGACCTTAACACCAGGAGCTCCCTATAACCTTTTGTGATAAAACACACCAGAGTCTCTTGAGGATTACATGCAAAAACTGTATCATAATGTTCCGATACACAGTAAGACTACAGTTAAGAGTCAAGCTTTTTTGCTTTCAGCGTCCTTACATGTCAAAAAGTGGATCCTAATCTTTTATCTTTACTCTTAAATTTAAAATCTGTGAATCTCAAATTGCACAGATCTCTTGCTGAGGGCTTTGGCTGCAGAAATCTGTCATTATTGCTGGTGTACTGTACATTAAGGAAGAAAACGCTCTTAAAAAGGTGCTTTTTCCGACATTAAAATGACTTGTGTGCACAGCGCCTGTCGATCCATGCAGTTTGAGGCATATATTTATGAATAGGAACCTTTAATTAGGGCTTGTGTTTCCTCCCTAGTCACATTGAGGGATGGTCCTAGCCGACATTCATTAATGATAATCACCAAGAGCGATGGCATAGCTACAGGCCAAGTCTCAGGGGACCCGACACTTGAAAAGAAGCATTAAATTACACAGAGGGACTCTTTAATTGCAAAAAGGAAAATATATAGCCATCATTGTTAAATATGATCTTTTGTAAGCCTTTACGGGTTCAAGGTTTGTGTAAGGGTTTCTTATCCTCAAACTCTTGCAAAGGAATCTAGAGCCACATTTCTGCAGTAATACACCACAGGGCCCTTTAATAAAAATACTTATTTTTACCCCTGTTTTCTTTACTGCATACCAAGCAAAAACTGTTAACATATCACTGTTTTAAACATTTGCATTTGACATGGAATTCAAATGCAAGTTGCATATCAAACTGTTCAACATTGTACATCGGCTTCATTGCTGCAAAGCAGGATTGTGTGAGATGGGAGCGGACTGTCATGGGACCGATGGAAAACAGCCATTAGGAAACACTTATACTACAACAATTAGCACTCTGCACCGTTTGAGGTCGCCCCATGGTATGTTCACATGTGTGGCCCTCATGCCAACGTGATGGTTCTGTTAACCACTTGCTACTGTAGGACATCTGCTCTGTTTGAAGTGTTGAGAGCCACTACCACCGTACGCATTATGTTAAGGATGTCATGAATTACATTTAGTTAGAAAAGATTCAGTATTCCATTAAGGAATCAATCCTAAAATACTTTTTGAAAACAAGGAAGGCGATAAACTGGACTTTTATTTTATTTTAATTTATGCATTTATATTTTGCCATTGTGTCTTCCTTCTTCATGTTTTACCCATCACCTAACTTATTTATTTATAATTATGAAATATTTATTTACTGTTGTTTGTACTCTGTACACTGGATTTTTCTTGTTCTTGTCCTCATGGAGAGGGAAGGGGAAGCAAAAAAAAAAATGTACATACTGCTTACATACTTTGGTATGAAAGGATCTTGATAAAAAAAAAGAAAGTTGAACATGAACACACACTGACATTTGCATACACACATTTGTACTCATACACACCCCAAACTCCTGACCTAATTGCTCACTCTCACTCAACTAATTAATCACAGCTGACTCAACATGGTGACAAGGTTAGGTAGGTGACATTCTCCAAAAATCTGTCTTTATGCTTCCCTTTTCTTTCTTTCCTTTACCCTTTCTACCCTTCCTTGTTCATTTCTTTGGTTTGTTCTTTTTCTGTTTTTCCATTTCTTGATTTTTTTTCTTCGATTTTTTCTGAAATTCTTTTCCTTTTACTTTTTTCCATATTTTAGTCCTTTATTTCTTCCCTTCTTACTTTTTCCCTATCATCAGGTAATGTCTAGCTTGAATTCAAATGGGAGATTATAACTTGGCCCACATCTATTTTTACCTGTTATAGGGGGGGGGGGGCTTTGCAGAGGTGAGAGTGGGCATGCTGGGAAAGAAGGAGGGTTAGGGGCGGGGTCACAATGCTCCATTAATCAAAAAGAATGACACTCATGTCGTCCCTGACAACCATCCTGCCAACTGTACGTCTGTTCCCCTCCTCCTCCATCCCACTCAAACAGGACAACTTAGTGATGGGGAGGGGGAAGACAGAAAAGAATGAGAGAGAGAAAGAGGGGAAGGGGGGAGAGCCAACTTTATTAATCAAGCATCTCAGATTAATTGTTATGAAGTGTCACCCGTAAATTCTCCATTTGGATTTAATAATCTTGGAGGTAGACTTAACAATCTCTGTCGTGATTTGAGTTTTATTGAAGAGGCTGCAGAGAGAGAGGGAGAGATGGAGAGGGAGAGAGATGCAGTGACACAAATAGCTTCTCAGCGGACAGTCCCTCTCCGCATGACAGTTATGAAATACAATTATCAGCCAGATCTGCTTAAGAATTCATCAGCTGCACCCCTGCCTTCCAAGGAAAGAAAAAAAAAATCCTACATACAAAGAAAGTCTTAACTGATAAGACTTCTCTTTTCCCTGCAGCCCTTAAACTATCATCTCAATTTTTCTGTCTCCGACATGTTAAGTCACTGTACAGGTATGGTACACATATTGCTTTGAAAGGCCTTATGTGCATTATATTAAAGCATAAATCATTAGGTAATCAGGGAATATGGTACATGACACCACATGCAAATCACTGAGATAGTGAGCAGTTTGTTTGAAATGTATTACCCGTTGGTTTGCATCAGGGTCAATAATAGCAGTTAATCTCCGCATGCAGAGAAAATATACTGTCAGCGAATTGTACAACTCCCTGTCAGCTCTCAAAAGTACCAGAATCATAAAAAGCAAATGATTTCAATCAACTGTCGTCTAATTGCAGTCATATCTTTTGAAATGGCCGAAGAACAGCCACTATGTAGGTTGACAGTATGCATAACATTAGCATAGCTTTGCATATTGCAATGCCACTAATGGTAGTTTTATTGGAGGCTTGGGTTTTCCTGCTTTTTTTGCACGTTGGCATTGTCTTAAAGGAACAAGGACAAGGCAGTCCATTCGATAATTATAGAAATGGTTTAACTCAACCATCATTAAGACAATTTAACAAAATGGGACTAATTTCTACCTCAAAGTGCAGCATTCTATCTGAGAACAATATCTTGTCTGATCCAGCAAAGCTATTTCCTAAAGAAAAGTAATCTGTCCAGCGAGGATTGGTTGACAAAAGACAGATCTGAGGGATAGAAAACGACTGTCTTTGTTCAGAATAATAATGGAAAGGCTTTATGTGACAAATTTTTGGAGAAGCTTGTTAAACATGTGCCTTTAACTACACGTTTCCCTCCGCCAGATATCATCCTGATCAATGATGCCCTGGCTCTGTGAAAAATTACGATAGCTGGAGCCGCGGTAAATGTTTTAGCTATCAACACTGCTTCATCCCCCGTCACCAAACACCATGGCCAATCCTTCACTGACACTACATCGTGGCCTCCGCCTGGTTAAATCCAAACCCATCTTCTCCCATCAGTAATTGCAGTTGTCTGCCTGTGATGTGTGACTTGTGAATGATTCCCTCACTCCAAGCTCATCTGTTTAAAGTGAGCGTGGAGCACTAATTCAATGAGATGGTGAAGAAGTTTTCAAATAATGTGGTGACACTTGAGAACTGCAGGAGGCCGGACCGCGGGCAACCCCTCGGTGTATTTACATGCACCGTAATAATCTGATTAAGACCGGAGGACAGCTACACAAATTACTACAACAATCAATGTTAACTCTTATTATGAATTAAGGTTGTAAACAGAGTATGTACAACTCCATGAACTGAAGATGATTAAACATATTTCTTTTAAATTACTCTTGTCATTTAAACTCTTAATCAACAGAGTGGTTTGTCTGAAGTGACGCATTTAAAGGAAGCGCTAACACTGCATTTAATACATTGCATTAGAGAGTTCTTTGAATTCACCAACAAAGTCCCTGCATTTTCTTTCATTTTGTTTTCCTATTACGGTATTCTTGTATCTCACATCATTCTGGACATTAACTATCAAACAACTAACAAACGTGTGTTATTAGATAAGCAGGCTTTGTACATGCCTTAACAAACATCAGTCTGGGTATTAACAGTAATTGGGTTATTTGTGTATGAACAAATGTATTGATTTCTTAAATCAGTAGATAAAACTCCCATTAGGTACGTTTCCATCCACACTTTTTAGTTCATGTTCATGTTTCATTTTGCACATAAAAAAACAATGAGTGGGAATGCAAAAAATATTGCAAAAACGTTTTTTATGCAAAAAAATGAAAGAAATGTGCTTAACATGCTTAAACATTTTATGAAAGCATTTTAGAAACTATTGTCTACCACAGTTCTGCCTCATTCCACCTGGAAATCGAGCACCGTACACTATTTTCAACAGTATGATACATTGTTTCTACTGAATAAAAAAAGAAGATCCGACTCTCCACCCCCCTCCGTTCATTGCGTCTGCCCCAGTGGTCAAGGACACCCATATCAGTGGATGTCAGGGTAGGCTCCATCCATCAGAGGACTATGGGTAATGGAATCAACCGGTGACAATGATCATCAGCACTGCAAACAATGGCCCATAAACATCCCTTGACAAGTGGTCAAATGCAAGAAAGGGGAGTTGGGGGGGTTGGGCGAGGGTTTGAGGGATTGTATGTGAGCATTTGTGTGTTTGTGTGTGTGTGTCCACATGTGTGAGTCAGTCAGACAGAGAGAGAGCGGCTGTAACACGAGGTGAAGTAACAGAGAAATGGGGAGGAAGATATCTCCCTGGGGATGATGTGGTGGGCCAACATGCTACCTCTGAAAACAAATGTCCCCCGTGGGTCGGAGTTCAGACATGCCTCAGCTCATTTTAAGAGTTCGCTTCCCCATACTTTCTCTCTATCTTCCATATTGTTGTTCCTTTAAGATGGGTTTTTATGCGATTTTTGTTTTATCAGATTACTAGCAGCCGTGAGGGCCAGGGATAACCAGCTATTGCCTGCTATTTATTGAAAATTCTTTCAATATAGGAAATTAAAAAAAAACAAAGAAAACTTCTTACCCTGACAAACACTTCTAGCTGTAGCCTAAAATTGCTTGCTTCTGCCAAAATACTCAAAGCTAAATGTGTCCAATAATTGTTTCCCTTCCCTCCCAGTTAGCACTGAATGAAACCCAATTAGAGAGAAGTTGAGGATTTCAAAGAAAGCAGAAAGTAGTTTTCAATGTTTTCAAACTTTCCAATCGCAAGAAGTAGTTGCTGCTTTTGTCAAGCTGGGTGTTTCGTTTCGTCATTCGTTTTTGTGTCAGATGGTTTCGGTCTCTGCAACACACACACACACGCACACACACACACACACACACACACACACACACACTTAATTAGCCATCATTTGTCTCAGCTTTCTCTCTTTTCTGCTGTTTATCCTAACGTCAGGAATGACACTGGCCAATTAGTGCAATGAAATAGTTTAACCCTATCTCACACTTGAAAAATTACAAACCAAGATATTTGCTCGGAGCTCAAGGACTAGTATGTCTGTGTCTGTGTGTCTGTGTGTGTGTGTGTGTGTGTGTGTGTGTGTGTGTGTGTGTGTGTGTGTGTGTGTGTGTGTGTGTTGAGGTGTAAGAAAAAAAGACTTCAAACTAACAAAAACTGAATAAGAAAGCATAGCGAGTATTTGGTAAAGATATTTTTGTCAGTTTTTCTCTATTAGGTCAATATTTTTTGTGGAATTTTATTTTAGGCTCATCACACAAAAGAAGACTTTTATTGGCACACAAAATGTGTGATAGTGTGATCGAGAGAATCATTATTTTATGTTTTGTCATAACTGGCAGATTAAATTGACCCTATGATTAGCTCACTCTTCAAAAATCCAGGGTAACAGTTGGATAATTGGTGCCATAGTTATTCACTAATTGTCTTCAGGATTCAAATTAATAATTGGCAAAGCTTAAGCTGAAGTGCACATCTAAGCACTCTTTGTCGTTACTTGTATCTTCCAAAAAACCCTCGGCAAAAAGGCAGCTGAGACGATATCATTAACAGTCTCTCCAAATTGAAACAGTCATCAAGAGTGCCTTTAAATGTCTTGGGAAGCTTTTTGTTGAGTGCAAATGACATCTCGCTCATTTTGCTGGTGGCTACATGACTGATGTGTTGAATAAGACAGTCCGTTTTGACGCTTTTGAAAGCCACGGGTTTGAAGTATATGATTCTGAAGTGCCAGCATATGCTTAGTGAGATAAGTAATTTGACACACAGACATCACAGACCTGCAAATCTTTCGTCTGGCTGTCTTGAGTGTCCACGTCGGGCGCTTTTTCAAGAACACTTTACAACTGTCACAACTGACTGTCAGCGCGCAAATGACACACACACAAACGAGCTCATTTTGAACACAGATTAAGACAGCTGTCATATCAAAAAAAATATAAATTCATCCAGACTAAAAATACCATCAATTTGATCTCAGGCATTTCAAAAAAATTAATTTGCTCTTTAATAACCAAACAATCCTCCTTTTTAGTGTTTATTAGAGTAATTAAATTAACTAATCATCCTTGGGAGTGAAGCTAGATTTAAAGCAGGAATCATTGAAAACAACATAGCAATAACACAGACGCTCAGATGACAGAAAAGCTTCCCCTGCTGTTATTTCTCTCTCTAAATAAGACATTTGACTGAGCAGCATAAAGACACAGAATACAAATAGACACATGAATGTATATATATACACATGCTTACACACAAACAAATGCACATTGACACACATGCCAGCCGGGGGGGGGGGTCAGAACTGCAAACGAAGTCGCTGACATTGTGGCACTTCTTTGGCAGCGTTGTGCAGGTGTCGTCTGCACACAGGCTTCTGAATAAATGGATCTGAAATGATTTACCTAGGGTATGTGCCACCTGAGCACCGGCTAATGCACCGCTCCCCGCATACACACCAACCACAGCATACACACCCACACACTTCTTTCCTCCCTCACCATTGTTCGCAAACACAGACAATCTGGCAGTAGCATCCCATTGTGTTGTCCTGACTCACATTATCTAAAAACACAGATATACCAATGTGAGTTTTTATTGTACAGTTTAGACTCATTTTGTGATGTGAGTTATACCCATTTGTTTTCAGACATAATGGGAAATATGACTGAGGTCACACTAAGAATAGCCGATTCCCTGACCTCAGCTTCTCCAGCAAAGTCTGCAGCATTATCCGCGGAAATATACGCTACTACATGCTAACAACAAGAGACATCTCTACCGAGGCAGCAGCACACAGGACGATTGGCTTAGGGCAAGACATCCAGATCACAGCGGCTGTTGTCACCTTGAAGCCACTTGGAATCATCCTGGAGAAGAGTACATCTGTTTTTGTGACGAAAACGCAGCATATGTGAGTTAATAAATACACTGTGTGTAAACTGCTTTTGCTATAAAGATTGTTCTTTGTGTGTTGTTTCATTCTAAAAGGATATTACTATCATCTGATGAATATGATGATGCCTTTATGATAAATATATTACTAGATTTGCGCCCATGACAGTGCAACACACTGGACTTGTTATTTAAGAGCCAACTCTTTTAAGGTTGTATGGTAAATTATGTGGGTGTTTAACGTTTTGGAGTGACCTGTTCATTTTACAAGATTAACATAGCATACACATTAACATTTGTAATACATCACAACAACATGGCTTTCCCACCAAATGCACAAGTGTAACATTTAGCATTCTGAATTTCAAAGGAGAGAGCAGCTGCTTAAACCATAGTGGAATGCAATTTCTAAAATCCTTACCCCAGAATTCACAGCTAAGTAAATTAAACTTTGACCCTGAATACCTTCATAGTACACACCCAAGGGAATTATGTCTGAATTAGACACAAAGTTATGTTATCAATTTAACTGGCAAAAAAATTGAGAAAAAAGTCCTCCCGGTACTTGAAGAGACGTTTTTCGCTTTTTTAACCTACGTATTCATTGACAGCCTGAGAAAAATAGCAATGCGTGTTATCAATGCAGCCAATGAGCAGCCGACAGGAGCTGGTAGCCTGAACAGTTTTTAAAAGACTATTTTTGAGAGTCTGCTCTTAAGACTTTGCTCTAGTTTTCGGAACAATTAGGGCAGGTAACGAGATAATTGCTTGGATTTCGGGAGTGTCCCAAATTTTTTGGGACGTCTGGTCACCCTATCCATGAACATAACATAGTCTACAACAAATGTATGGTCTTTAAACAGCCTTCAAATGTTTGGAGAAATAGTTACCACAGTCACTTTGGAATCAAATGTAGCCGGTGTTGCATCATTAGAAAGTTCAAATTCAGTTTTGAGTGAATATTTTACTCAATATGGAGAAAGAACTAACAGAAAGAACGAGACGGAGAAATGTTTTTACTGGCCAGGTATACAGAGGGTTAACAGTTGGACTGTCCAGCTGTAATGGGAGACACGTTCCCAGGCAGATGGGCAAAAAAGTTGATACTGACGCAAAAGGAGAAAAACAACAAAGTCAAGAGGTTAAAAACTGAGGCATCACAGAGATACATCATCATCCCACCTCTCTGACACTCTGTAGGGCTTGACCTTACCAGGCGGCTGGGTTGTCAGAGTGGCGTAATCACGTAGTATAGGCAGACCTGCCCTGGTCTGAGAACACACAGCCCTGACTCCAACCGCCCAGCTAATATATGTGCATGACAAGGTTTTTGTTTTTTAATTGGTCATTTATTATTTCAGTTTGTTTAGCCTCATATCACAGACAGCACAGTGTATATATGGATTAGATATAGCATTGAGGTATTAGATATCTTATCTACACTGAACAAATATACAAACTGAAAATAATATAGGCTACTTATATATAAACATAATGTTAAACAGCACATCTTTTACATTACAGACTACCATGAAAAAGGCAGCTGGTCTGCGAGGAATCAAATGAACTTTTATGACTAAAGCGGGAGTACAGTTATCATGTGAGCCTGTTTATAATGTCGCAGTTGTACTTCCCTTATGTATTGTCAAGTCACGAGTTATCCCACTAAATCATACACTGTAATCACAGAAAAACCTTGATTGTGATAATGTATTTTAAACACACAAAACCCCTGATTTAAAAAAAAATAAAAAAACTGGAATTGTATTAATTCCACTGCCGGCCACAAAGTCCAATTTAAAAGTGAGACTAAGAACATGAGTATCTTTAAAGCCATATTAAAAAATAGTACTGACCTTTCTGTGGTTGTGTGAGTGGACATCAAACTCAACTTTTTAAAGTCTCAGCCATGTAGAGTGCTATTAACATATGCCGGTCTTAATAAATGATCTCTGTTATATTATTTAAAAAAAAGAATTAAGCACAACTCTACAATTTTATGAGCCTGTAAAGGTGAAGGCCATGCATATTAAGTTTTTTCATGCACCATGAACTTTTGAAGCATGCTACAATAGGTTATATAATTAATTTCTGCAGGGATCCCTGAGCTATATATTCTCAACATGTACCTCATTCTTAAAGGGTGATAGTCCCTTGGTGTTGGAGAGTGTAAAACTAAATCTCCATTATCATATTGCAGCAAGGTTCAAAGTTCAACATTACTGACTCCCACGCAGTAAATAACCTTGGAAACAGATTAAATGACAGATACAAAGAGATAAACCAAATTAGAACAAAATATTAAAAAAAAAAAAAATTACAAGAAGCAAATGATGCAACTGTCATAACTTATCATCAAACATTTTTCTGTTACATGACCTGTAGCAGTTTATAGGAGTAGGTCAACATATGCAGTAGTGTGTAAACCAGCATGGTAAGAGTATTAGCAGTTACTTTCCGGTCGTTTCTGTCATCAGTGAAGCAGAAAACAGGGTTGTAGATTTAGTTTATCCTTTTCCCCACTGACAGACATTATACACTTGTCCGTCTTACAAATCTGTACCTGCACATTTAATCTATTTGCATTCAAATGAAGGATAGAGAGAAGCTGGCTATTTGCTCAGAGCCCATGTCACATTGTGGTTGTTTACTGTAATCATCTGGTTTACTGATGGAGTTAATTTAAACCTGCATGACATCCTCTGCGTGCATAAGAATGCAAAATCATTTTGCTCCATTTCTTGTGATAATTGGTTTCTGGGGCACTTTTTCATATCTTAACATCATTTGCTCTTCTCATCTTTTTCACACACAGATATTCATGTGAAAGAGGTCTGACAACCTTCGGACTCAAACTCTTAAATCCAGTTAACATTGAACAAGGTGATTATGATTATAAGATAATCTGTTTTATCAGTTGAATGCCATTATTATATACATTCTATACATATATTACTATGTGATAAAGTGCATCAGCGCTAAAAATACCAACAATAAGTCAAACCCTTGTGCATACTTGCTGTGTACATTTTAAATATCGACAGACCCAATAAAGTCAATTGGCATCAGGCTCGACCCTCTGAGTTACACAGCAGTGGTTGGTTGAGAGTGTACAGCATACCAACAGACCAAAGGCTTTTGTTCTCCGAACAGTGATATCCTGTTGTGATTTTCATTTGAGTCACAGTGTGTAATACTTGCTAATTTGATCATCACATGCACACTCACATGCTTTTCCAGCCCTTCTGATATAGATGTTTTAAGCCCAGTTCTTCATGGTACATACTTTTTAATCATGCCACTTTAGATCAATTAATGAATTTTAATTAGAAAAAGTTTTCTTTTTTTTGTTTTAGGTGAAACGTATAGTTTGTTGGTCTGTTTTATGAGAAGTCCCCTTCCTTTGACTATACCAGTCTCTGTGCGCACTGTACAGACAACAATCACCTTGAGAACTTTAAAACTGATGAATAGTCTAAATCTGCTGATTATGAGACAAGACATGTTATGGTAATGAGAAGCTCCTTTTTTATGGGATTTATAAACAAAGTTATGGGATGCATCTCTGCGTTAAGATTTGACTAATCTAAAGTAATTATTACATGTAATTTAGTTGACACTTACAATATGCTATATATCAGAGGTCGCACACCTTTGGAGCAACTAGGGGTGTCTTGCACAGGGACACATTGGTTGATGTATCGCAGTGGGAATCAAACCCAGATCTGCCACACCAAAAACATTTGTCATATCCACTGCGCCATCACCACCACCAATAATTCAAGTCACTCTGAGACAAAGTGGTGTTACGTTTGCAGTCAATGTGTCAATTGGAAACAGGAGGTGGGGGCCGACTTTTAGGACAAATATTGAAGGTCTTGAAGGAGAAGTGCTGTTCCTTGTGAAGTGGCGTGTATTTTTACCACAGACTCACATTTTACACTTCTTTGCCCACTATTACCAGCTCTACAACCCAGATAACACTGAACACAGGTAAGGCTGCACTCTGGAATGAGCCTCGACAGTTGAAAGACGTCAATACAAGAAGCCAACATTTCTATGTACTTGACCCTTCCCAACTACTTGCAGTAGACACCAATATTGCTTGCTGTTGCCACTCAACGTGTGACAGCTGAATGGACACGGAGGGAAAGTTGGGTTTTGTTTCTCGCTCTTCCTTATCTACCTCTTACAACAGAAAAAAAACAAGCAAATCCAATGCACTTGGGGGGGAAAACATCACGCAGCAATAGCATTCACCAATAGTACTGTCAAACAACGCCATCTCTCTCAGATGTTAAAAGCTTTAAGAGCTGAGGCCTCTGTGACATCCATTGCCTCTGGATGTCAAAGATGGTTGAAGACTTGAGAGCAGGCCTCTGTTTTAAAAATACTATGTGTGGGTGTGTGTATGCGCACGTCTCAGAGAAGCAAGTGACATTTGAGGGGCACTTTACAGAAGCCGGCGGTTGCTAGGGATCTTCTGTATCACCTAAAGAGCCTTTGTCAGTCATTGGAAACCTGTCACCTTTCGGGGGGCCGATACGGTAGGGGGAGCCGGCTGACAGGTAGGAATTAATGAGAGGTGTATGACAGCAGACCTCAGTGCTCTTGCGTATGTGTGTGAGTATGCGTGCGTGTTTGAGAGTGTGTCCACATGTGTGTGAGTGAGGTCCTTTGTCTCAAGAGGATGAACCACCTTCTTTGTCATCCTGATGCAGGAAGACTATGAAGAGCAATATGAAAGAGAGACAAAAGACTCAAGATTTCTTAACGTTTTGAAAAAGTTTTTGTTGCCTTTTTTTGTTTAAGTGCTTGATTTGTTGGCTTAATGAAAGTACCAGAGAAAAGAGCAATGTCATTTCAATAGCCAGTTCTTCATAGCTGTACTGATGTGGGATTCTCACAATAAACACTTGTGCACATACTCACAGGGATGCAACAGGGTGGGAAACAATCACACAACATGTTTTCACCTCTGGCTCCCTGGCTACATGAGACCACAAGTACAGAACAATTGAAGCTCTTCAAACATGGTGCAAAATTACATGTGTCCCTCTGCTTTTGTGTGTGTGTGTGTGTGTGTGCGCACGCGCTTGTTGATGTAATAATCTGTGTTCCCTTCTGCATTACACAGTTCTCTATCGCCGTAAATGAGTTCTGTCAATGTTTCTGCATCTCAGTTACACAACAGAAATAATAGGCAGCGGCGTGTCGGAGGAGGAGTACAGGGGCATCACAGCCACAGAGCCAGAGAGACCAAAGACTGTCAATGCCACACCTCAACCGGTAAGATGTAGCATCGCCATCACTGTTTGCGAATGGTTATTTCAAAATCAATGTTTTTAAAATTAAAAAGATATATGATTTTGATCACCGTGGCCACTCAGTAATATCAGGGATATCAAGTGAAGACAGAAGTCATCTTTAATATGAATCCTCCCGATCATGCAAATCACTGGTTTTCTTCTGAGGCTAAATAAACTCTCAAGTCATGCAGTGCTGCCTGTCGTGACAAGGTATACAGTAGACAGCAATGCAAAAAATGCA
Source organism: Etheostoma perlongum (assembly GCA_026937815.1). Taxonomy (NCBI): domain Eukaryota; kingdom Metazoa; phylum Chordata; class Actinopteri; order Perciformes; family Percidae; genus Etheostoma; species Etheostoma perlongum. Next base: position 12,669,423 of record CM049384.1, on the reverse strand, counting down.
TTTATCAGCTACAGACAAAATTTTTCCTTTGCATACGCCATATTATATATGATATGATTGTGCTACTTGATAGTGACACAAAAGACAACCCATGACACAGACACAATCAAATTTTATGTAAAAAGGCTCTAAACATGATTTCCCTTAATTAGTTATTCCTATATATATGAATGGAAGTATAAAACAGAGTCAAACTAAAGGAAAATGGTGGTCTACAAGCTAACCGTAATAATTTGCTAGTGCTAGCAATTAAATCCACTGATTCACTTTGTTCTGTGCAAAAACTCAAATTTCAAGTTAATGAGTTTATAGCAGTCTGAGTTTGTCAAAACTTCCAAAAATATTCTACCTACACTAAACAGATTATGGTATGAAAGACTCTGACAATCATTTAACTGAATGTTGTTGGATGAAGTTAGTCGTCTCCCTACATATTATCTAATATAAATTCTGCTGCCTCTGTCCTTCAGTGGGGGTGATCTTTAGGGTGCTCTCTTGTTCCTGACTCAAACTGATAAATGTTCCCTGCAGCCGAACAACTTGTGTTATGCTACTCACTTAAATTTCATTGGAATTTTAAAAAATATTAAAACATTCTCTTAAACATCCAGGATTTCTTATGGAGCATGCCCAAAACATGTTTAAGGATTCAATTGGCTTGCTAACAGGCTTGACTGAACTTAAACATCTAAATGTACAGGGCATGTGTGAGTTTATGCTCTTAGAGATAAACAATTAAAAAAATCCACATTTCTTTTGACGACCAAAGTCAGGCGGCCTCAGAAACAAACCCAAGGACAAGGAGAAGTGAATAAGAGGAGAAGGTGTTGATGTGTGTGTGTGTGTGTTTTTGATGTGAGTCAGTAAATTCTGATAGCAAGATGTTGATTTAAATAACTGAGTCTCTAAGGATCTGACATAAAACTGAGAGAAGAAGAAAGAGATAGAGGGAAAAACTGAAAAAACAGCCTTCACCGAGTGAGTTTATCAGCTTGGCACCTGCTACTGGAACATTCTTGATGAACCAAAGGTTGTCTTCATTAAGCGCATTAATATTCATGACGCATGGTAATTTTGACACAGAAAAGGTCTTGGTAACCTTTTCGCGTGTGAGGAAATTTTTTTTACTTCTCAAGGAAATTACAGTCCAGCAATGACTTAATTAATGCTCGCTTTCTTGGCCACGGTTTGAGGGCCCGTCAGTTTGGTGCAGCACTGGCTGTCAGGCATGCCGAGGGCTCGGGGAGAGAAGGATTGAGGAGAGGAAAAAGACAGAAAGGAGAAGAGAGGAGAAAAGAGAGCAGACAGATGAAGTCAACATGCACTTGTCTTACCCACAGAACATGGTAATAGGTTTACCTTTTGCCTTTAGAGTTATTCGTTTCTCTCTCTCACACATTTTAATTTACCCTTTTACCCTTTCTGGCTCTCTGGCTTTTTGATTTATGAGAACAAGTAGTTGACCCAAATAAATTAGAAATATTAGATGTGTAATCCAATTGAAACAGATTAAACATATACTATGTACAATAGTGTTGCCATTTGTTAATCACTAAATTTATTTTCTCTAATTTAAACCAACCGTACAAGACTCTCATGCTTCATTGCGTGGTTATGACTGACACAACTAGAGGATCTATTGAGTGAAACCTCTGTAGAACTGTCTAATGGATAACAATGGTACAACAATATTCATGTCCCATTTCTCCCTTTCAATGCACGTGCACGTGTGTGCGCACGCACGCACACACACACACACACACACACACACACACACACACACACACACACACACACACACACACACACACACAGTTTCCAATATAGTGAATCATGGCATGTCCTGCTCTAACATTGGGCAGTAAAAAATGTGAACATAAGGTAGCATTTCCTTTATCATGTCCCATAAAAATAGCAATTTGCCCAAGCCCTTGTAGCACAATATGGAAGGCGGTGTGTTTGGATGATAATGTTGAGATGACAGATCATTCCATACAGGGAGGTTTCTCTGCTGTCTGCCTGCCCCGTGCCATAAATCGCAGAGGAAGACCAAAAGAGAAAGAGAGAAAGAGGGAAGGAGGGAGTAGTTGGAAATAAAGGAGGGAGGGCGTAAAGAGGGACAATGAGAGAAGATGAGCTGGGGTCAGGGATGCTTTGGAGGGTAAACCTACTGACACAATATAATATGTACAAGGAAAAGAAAACATTACAGAGCTGTATACAGAAACAAACCTGGACACAAAAACATTTTTCTCAGTTGGAGGTGAAACATCCTTAAAAAATAAATCTGATCAACTGCATTTGTTGCATTTGTTTTCTGTTACCTACCATCAGATTCACACGTCACTAAATCCACACATTCTGTGACATGTTACAGTTCATCACATGCATTGTTTGGGTGGTATTAAAATATTGTTACTGTAAATATTTTACTCATCAATTAATTTATCTACTTCAAACAAACGACTTGGGCTCCAGTGGGCATTTGTGAATTTGACAGTTTGTTGAATATGTAAATGCAGTTAAGTCAGATCCTGAGACTGATAAAGTAGCTTTGTCAATGCGTGTGTGAAGCACACTTTTTTTTGCTCAAGATGTGTGGATGTGCGTGTCTCTTCTGTTGTGCTTTGTTGCTTTGATCACCCTCACTCGGCTCATCGCTCACTGTAAAACCTGTAAAATGTGTGTGTGTGTGTGTGTGCGTAAACTGTGTCCTAACTATGTCCAAAGTTGAGTTTTATTTGTGTCAGCGCTACACACTAACAGTATGTCTCTCTACCTGGGCTGCTGTGGTCTATACAAATCCACTTCTGCAGAATATAACACAATGTTTAAAAATGTATTTTAAATTCTGCACACAGACATGCAACCTGAAATACTGCCACTAAATATGATAGTATATTACCGTAGCTACAGAAAATGCTTGTTTCTGGTTGGCTGGTAGGTGTAAACTATCACGAAACCTCAAACAGTCCAGGCAACCTTTTAACCATTGATCTAAATCACTGCTGACGGTATATTAAACCGCAAGTAACTATAGCAACAATATGCTATATTACTAGCTGAACTAACTTTGGGTTACGGCTGAATGATATGGAAACAATTTTTTTAAAGTTGATATAAATATACTGTATATATGATACAAATTAAGTAGATAGTAGCTTTTGTAACATTTCCTAATATTAATATGAAATGTGTATTATTATTACCTAAAACAAGGAGGTTTTGTTTTCTGTTTGTTGGTTTGTTGATCCGTCTGTCAGCAGGAAAACAAAACTACTGGCCAGATTTAATTAAACTTGGTAGAAGGGTGTAGCATGGGCCAAGGAAGAATCTTAAAATGGATATAAATCATGTGGCAAATACACAAATTAATTTTCACTTTAGTTAACCTTGCAAGATTGAGCATTTGTGCTGCATTTATATGTGTCGGAAAAATCTGAAAAATTTGTTGCTGACTGGGAAAATTCACACTGCTTAAATATTGTGATATTGGTTATGTCCTGTGCTCTCCGTGTGGCCCTCTAGTTGTGTATGTTTCAGGTAATACACTTAGTTTGTGGCATTTCCTGTCTTGTATTAAACTGACTTCAAAATATACAACACTAATCTGTTTTGCATCGGACCCCAAGAGGCCTAGCCCCATGTGAGACTGTGTCATACACTTGGTGGCCAAATGGGGCTTTAAGTAGCTAAAATGTTACCATGCAACCAACACCTTGTGATCATGTTATAATGAAGGAGAGCGTTGTCTCTTTCACCTCACTTCTAAAACCAAAACAAGGGAATGTGATGTGGTTATCAAGCGTATCAAACCTTGGGCCTATTTTGTGAAGTGGGCTGTCCATTCTTAAAGGATTGCCATATGAATGGTTAGAAATATTTTTGTTTCTGTGATGCGATTAAGGACATTTTTCTATTGCGGTCAGCATTTATATTGCTTTTATTGCCCGGCCTTTCAATTTGTTAAACCGAATACATCCAACTAAAATAGACATTTTATAAACAGACTCCCAAGTTCCCTTTGCTAACTGGCCATCTCATCTTCATCTCATTCATTATAATCTTGTATCAGAATGCCCCATCATGCATTATTGCAAAGGTAATAATACTGGCAGACGGTGTTGAGGACTTTGTTTTTTGCTTTCTAACCCACAAATGGAGGAACTCTTTTATAAGGCACATCTTTAGCCTCAGCAGTTCATTCAAACACACAACTGTTACGGCACAATGGCCTACAAACACTTACATTTTACTGTTTGTGGGACAGATACAGTACATTAGTTTCACAGTTATAGGCCCTTGATGACAAATAACACTGAATGACAAGTGGAGTACCTGCCTTTGTGCCTTTTTCAAACATGGTACTCAACCCTTAATCTGTCCTGCCTACTGTCTTTTTTCCACTCTCCATCTCTCTTTTCCCCACTCTCTACCTTGTATCTGTCTGCCATTAGGCAGATAGTTGCCGGTCTCATCTGTATCATGTCTCTGACCATCCCCATAGGAGCACCACACAGTTGCTTGCTTAAGAATTCAAGAGCCACAGCCCCATCCCACTCACCGATCCCATGGATCAAACTGACACTTGGTCAGCATCAGCACATTATGAACTATGGCCACCTGCCACTGCAGACACACATTGTTCCCTCTGTAGTAATGTGAAGAATATAGAGGGGACGGGTGAACTCAGCCTGCTGACAGCTTATTCTCTCTCTTATCTCCTCTGTTTGCGCCTATGAAAAGTGGACGGTAGGACTGCATTGGGATGCGAGAGTGTGGATCATCCTGTAAGCTTGGGTTACCTTTCCTGTATCCTGACCTTTACCCAGAATTCAAATGGTTCAACTAAAGCTGAGGTCAACTTTGTTTGTAAAGTCCTTCAATATTACTTCAATAAAAAAAAACAGCTGAGATGAAATGTTCACAGAAGCACAGGTCATATTTAAAAGAAGCAGGATCAAATGTTCCATGCATTTTTAGGTTTCTTCAAAATCCTAATAAATTCTGCTCTAAAAGATAGTTGTCATACTCATGTAGAGAAAAAAAACTGATCCAGATTAAGACCTAACTAGGGCTCCAGCTTGCATCTGGCTGCCCCCAATCATTCAATCAGCCAAACACATATAGTAAAGCAGAATTTGAAGTAACAGATTGTAATACCGCTACACCTTCCAACCCCTATGAACACAGTTTCTTTGGATTTTCATCATAACGATGCAATCACCAGTAAAGGAGATTAAAGTAATGACCTTATTTCCAAAGATGAATCGGACCAACACTGATATCAATTTCTTTTATTTCCTATCTCTCAAAAAACCAACAGTCTGAGCCAGACAAATGTGTTTGTGCTTCTGCTGAAAATAAAGAGCAGTCCCTTCAGGATTTTGCAATGTCAAGATCACTCCAATTCACTCAAATTCAACCAATCACTGTGACTTTGGTGTGACTCGCAATTTTGACCAATCCCTGCAACTTTTTTGCAAATTTGACCAATAACTGGAATTTACCATGACTTCAACCAATCCCAGCAGTCGTGGCCATATTCATTTCCTAGTTTCTGACGAGACGTGTGTGTGACTCAAACATCTCACATTTACCAACAAATGCACAGCAAAAGACCGTGCAAAACATTTCAGACCATCCTGCCAAACTGTTTACATTTTAGCATCAATGTACGCTGTAACGACCTTTCACTATAAACTCGCTGAAAGCTGCTGCTGTTTCAGTCCTGTCGGCTCTCTGCAGCGGGCTGGGCTGCTGGAAAAAACGGAGATGAGACGTACAGTGTGACCTAAACTGAGGACAGCTACACTCGTTATTGTAAGTGCAATGATAAGTTAAAGTCCAATAAGTACTTTATCAAACCATATGAATGTGTGTCCCAGCCGAGTCCAGGATAGGTAATTAACTAACATTGTAAAGATCAACAAGCCATTGATTCATATGTTCAAATTTGAGTCATTCTATAAATTATTTTTTTGTCTTAACGAGGGACTGAAAGAGGATTCTCTGGACTGGACTCGCCACAGCCCCCCTTTAGGATGCCTAACTTCTCTTCAGACCCAAAATCCCATTGACACCCTTCATGTATGACCAGGTGGCATCCATTCATTAAATAATGAAACATGTGATTAAAGTGACTGATGTCCAGCCATCTATTCTCCCAGGTCTCCTCTTTAATGCCGCCATTAGGCTCTTGTGTCCAAACTTAGCTCATCAAACGGCCTCATTTATGGTGAACTGGCAGTGTGCAGTCTACTGAGCCAAGATTGAAGAGCAATTCACATCATCCACATTTGGATTTACAACTACTGATTCATCTGATAGTGACACTCCAGTGTCTAACCACAGCATGTAGTCAGACAATGGAGGAGAATGAGAATTTTGGATTTTCTCAATGTACATCTCAGCTTGTGCATACATCCAGTTTAATTATCTTCTTAGTCACTTCAACTGTACGTGTTCTCTTTGCAAATACTTATCCATTATTCGCCTTGTTTTTAGATACTGAATAGTTTGAAAAAATATGTGCTTAGCAAAAGACATGGATCTAACAATATCTGACATTTGTAAGCATCACTTACTGACTTTACCATGCAGCTTAATCAAACCCAAGGTAACAATGCGCTGATTGATGGTACCTATTCCTTATGAACATTGTAGCTTTGAGCTGGGCGATATGGCCAATATCTATCCCAAATCTTCTATCGAGATATAGACCATTTCATATCTCGATAATGATATAGGCTATATCACAATATAGCATGTTTTCTGGTAATTCAATAGTCCATATGAAATAACCAGATGGTAAAGTTTTTGTTTTATATTTATGTGGAGATGAAATATGTGACAAAAAGTACTGATTATGTTCTCAATTTTTTTAAGAACTTGCAAAGTGAACACAGCATGCATAAGAATGTATAGTGTCATCAAATTATGTAAATATTGCCTTGCCATGTGGGGCACAGGGCGCGAAAGAAAACTTCACGACTGCGCATGGGCAAAGGGATTAACCCAATAGCAATAGCTCTTGATGGTGAAGCCTGTATGAAATAGAACTCGCTTGTGTTATTATTGTTTAAAGGTAACTGTAATGATAAACCTGACAGGAATCCTATTTTTACGTTTGAATTTCTTTAGATGGAAGGCCAACAACATCCCATGTGGTCTCCAGAGCAGTGGCACCGCTCTCTGCCACGTGGTGACATTACTGTAACCTGGCATGTCAGTCCAGTCTATCAAATGCGGTGGCTAAGTGGAGGGGGGACCCAAACGTGTCACTAACAGTCGGGCATTACAGACAGCTAAATGTGCTAATGGCCTAGCTAATGCAGTGGTATTCACTGGTGGGTTGACCACACATGCACACAGTACGCATGCATGAAGTGATCCCTACATTTACCTCCCACTCATTCTGTCATTCAGTCACATATGAGGTACTATGATATTCACTCAGACATTAACACAAAAATGAGAGAAGAGTTAAAGACACTCATATACTGTAGGGCATGCCCACTCAGATATTCTGTCAGTCAGAGGAACATACAGATAGCTTTAAAAGGAAAGTTGAGAGAGTCTATCATTTGATCATAATGTTATTCAGTCTTCACCTCTTTTTCTTTCTAAAAAAACTAAATCTAAAGGATCACAGGCTACTTTACAGTAGAGTTGAAACAACTAGTCCATTAATCAATTCCCAGCTTCTCATATGTGAGGATTTGCCAATTTTCTCCATTTTCATGTGATAGAAAGCTGAATTTATTTAGGGCCCGAGCGCTGAAAGCGACAGATTAGTGAGGGCCCATCCAACGCTGCTTGCAGCTTTTATTTGGTTTTGGAGTGCTAGTTCGACAAAACAAACCTTGTGCTCTGGTTGTGAGAACGCAGTGAAAAATGCCCATCACAGAGTTCCCAAGCAATGAATTGATTAATAATTGACAGATTAATTAATATTGAAAATATCCGGAGTGTCAGCCCTGGGTCACAAAGAAGCTTCAAAATGTGTGAACAAATACTTTAGTGTTTACTTTAACGTTTTACAGAAGGACTGGACCACAAAAATCAATATTTTCGGTTTAACATTTTGTCCTGTGATTTTCACACAGTCATAAAGCCTTTTCGAATAATTGATAGGTCCATGAATATGTGTACACAATGATCAAAGTCAAGATTCATAACGGGCATGCATATACATGACTTACGCAGTTTAGTCCTGTCTCACTATAGATTACCTCACGCTGTTGCTGTTCTAAATACAGCTTGCTCCCGGTCAGCTTGCCTGGTTAAGTGAAGATGAAGAAAACTTCCCTGCCAGGACCTGGAGATCAAAACTTGACATCCTTGTATTTGTTACTAGGTTCTACCTATGGCATCTCTCTGTGGGACACTGTACACTCTTGTGGAAAGACAGTAACACTGATGCAAGGCTTTGAAAGCAGCAATTAGCACTCCTGGTGGTATGCTGGTGTTTTTTTTTTTTTTTTTCTTTTACCTTCCTCATTCTCTTCTTCAACTTCCCCCCTGGGAAGAGCTGTTAAGAGATACAATTAATTTTTTGACACAAAAATGAAAGTGTTAATTCACCTGTGATAATTAGAGCTATTCTTACCGCATGTTGATGAATGTAAAAATGCAGTGTTTATTTATTAAATAATATTCGCCCTGCCGTCAGAATGAGAGCTCTCATAATTGTGTGATCACGACTTAAGAAGGAAGTCTCAAAGAAAATAGATTATAGAGCTGCCCAGCAGTAATGAAACATTGTCGAGACATTTTCAGAAAAGTAGTATCAAAGTTTCACTTTGATTTTCCTTTTTTAACCCATTTTTAAGATTGTTTGACTATAAGGCTCATATTGATTCTGTAGAGCACACTGATGAGATGTACTGTATGACCAACAGCTTTAAAATAGCCTTTACATTTTGAGTTTTCTCAAACAAATGACAAATTACAATATTAAACCATTACCATACTTAAAAGTAATCCCAAAATTACACCATTTGCAGTATGAGACTTAGATTGAACATGCTATGTATTATGTGACAAAGAAAAAATTAAAACCATTGAAATCAAGGTGGCGCTACCGACTTTGCCATTTCTATGGACTAGAAGAAAAAGTAAACGGCAGAACTGGCTGCAACATTGCCGTCAATGCTTTGATTTGATTACCTACCTCGTCGGTTCAAGCCTTTCATTCACCATAAAAGAACTCCTCTTGACCAAGTAAGTTTACAAGAGAGACTTGCAGTCACTCTGAGAGTCCTGGCATCCGGTTGTCCACAAACTCTTCCATGCTTCCTGTTTCTGCTTTGTTGCGTGGCGCTGACAAAAATAGAGTGGTGTGCGCCCTTTGCTCGCACACTCAAAATCCTGGTGCGCCAGCGAGATTTACGTCTCTTTGGCGCGCGCAATTTCGGGTGTGGCTAGTTCAGAATGCCAGAATGTTTTAAAGCTCAAACCATAGCCAACCGAACCAAATGTTTTGGCATATTTGGTTTAGAGAATTACTTAATTGATTACTTAATCGACTGATTGTGCCAACACTCTTCACACTGTGAACAAATGTGGTCAGAACCCTTGGCTTGTGTTGCAGCAAAAATAATTTTCCTCTTCAGAAAAAGCAGCTGCATCATGGTTGCGTTTTTTTTTACACTTCCTTCTTTGCAACATTAAAACAGATCAAACTATAACATACAATCTATACAGAGACTAGCTTTTATCTAACCTTGGTGCCCCTGTACACACTTCCTATTGCTCCTTCACAAAAAACCCCGTCTCCCAGATCTTGTCAGCAGACAGCTGTTGATGTGAACCAGTACCAGGAAGAGTTCAGCTAAAATGCCTTAAAGCAGCTATAATCTATATTATTCTATAACAATGTATCAAATGACAATGTGAAAGGGGTTGTGATGAATCTACAAAGAATTATCACCCAAATCTGCAGCTTTCCTCGGCTTTACAGAACTTTTTAGTGAGTTTCAGTGTTTGTTTGTTTCATTGTTCAGCTGTACGGCTGCAACTTTGCATTTTTTTTTGTTTTTGTCTGTAGCAGGCAGCCGTTTTAAGCGGAAAAGCTCTAAAAACCCACTGTACATTTCCTACTCAGCAACAAATAGTACATGCCAATCTTGTGAGAATAGAGCCAGATAATTCCCTCAGATGTTGGTAGAGACCATACACCAAGAGCTAGAAGAGAGTGAATATTATAATATCCAAATGAATGATAATGTTGCTCAGTATCTGCTGGATGTGTACTGTAAATAAGAAACTGCCTGCCAACAAGTTCACCATATCAACTCCAAAATGTTGTAAAAAAAACAGTTTATACAGGTTTAACACAGATCAATGAAATGAAACATATCAAGTGAGAGTAGGAGTAAAATAACTTGATTCTTATGTACAGTATGTTACACCAAAGCTACAAAAATAAATTATTAATGAGAAATATGGAAATCCTTTGTCGCTTAACCTGCAGTACATGACCATGCACATTAAGCCAATCAGGGCCCTGATATTAGAGATCAGAGCAGTTACTCCATGCTTTGTCGGCATGGTGGGAATGCATATGATCATAGAATGCCGCACCATGGCTCAAGCATGCTATACTGAGCCAGTGGAGGAGGGACATAAATCTCCTGAACGTATCAGCCCTGTATCCCCCTGTATCCACTTGACACAGAGATGAGAGAACATTCCAGAAATGTAAATCACATTCCTGCTTTTCCTATTTAAAAAGAAACAAAAGCAAAGAACAACAATACTCTCTTAGAAATACTTCTGTGGCAACCTTTCAGCCTAACCAAAGAAAAGGTCTTAAAGCACTTTTGACTCAGTCAGCCAAGACAATCACTGTCCAGCAAGGCCCGTCCCGCTCCATCTTGCCTGGCAGACACATAAAGGCAGCCATCTTAAATCACGTCTCACGGCGCACATCTAATGACTACTGAGCTCCTGCATATTTCAACATTAATTCATTAGAGGCGGGGATTCGGGGGAAAGAGGGAGGGGGGGGATCAGCGGCAGCAGGGAGAATCCTCGGCGCACTCTGATTAAGGCTGTTATGTTTTATAGAAGCCATTTTTCAATGCCTCCTCTGACAGCACTTGGTGTTATTAAATTGTGGGCTTCAAGGAAAGAGTGAGAGAGGGAGAGAGAGTGGGAGGGAAGGGAAGAGAGAGAGAGGGAGAGAGATCATGGGAGTAAGAAAAGGGGGAAAGACAGATGGAGGCTGGAGAGAGAGAGAAAGAACGATTAACAATAGCGAGGAGACAGGTTGCCAGGTCTCCTTTGGCTGCTGATAAAGTGAACTTCTTGTGATTTGTTTGTGTGTTACCTGTGGTTTCTGGGGTTATCTATATCTCATAGGGAATAGATTTGTGTGTGTGTGTGTGTGTGTGTGTGTGTGTGTGTGTGTGTGTTGTACTGTACATAGAATGTGGCTATTTTCTCTCTGTCAGTTGTGATACAGGGATTGAGTGAAGATAAGCTATAGAGGACACTATTATGTCCACTGAACAACCTTGAATCAGATCTCTGGAGTCTTTCACATACAGTACATTCACATACTGTACATGAAGTTACAGAATGTTTTCTTAGCTTAGATTTCTTTTCACATTTGTTGTTTATTGGGTGTTATTCTATTCCCACTGATAACTGGCCAAACAGCATAACAGAGAGATACTATACCGTATATCCAGCACAGGGGAAGAGTAAAAATAATAATTCAACCAGTGAGAACAAAACAGTAAATGTAAGGCTTGCATGGTGATAGAAAAGCACTAAACAATAGATGTAGGATATAATTACAATCACAATCAGAAATACTTTATTGATCCCGGAAGGGAAACTGTGTTGCGGTCACACAAATAGTAAAATATAGTATAGTAAAAAAATAGAGTAGAATATAAATAAAGAAAAATAAGGAGGGTAGATATGTACGGTATTTACATAGTTAAATGAATATTATGATACAGTATTTACATAATTAACATAATTAAGGAGTTGCAATGGTGAAAAGTAATAATAATAATAATAATTTATATTAATAGTAGCAGTTGAGTATTGCACACATTTCAGGCCAGTGTTATTGCACAAAACAGATAAGATTGTCCAGTATCAACCTCTCTAAGTGTCTGCGTGTCAGACACTTAAAGGGAGGAGTTATAAAGTTTGATGGCCACAGGCAGGAATGACTTCCTGTGGTGCATTTTGGGAGAATGAGTCTGTCACTGAAAGTGCTCCTGTGATTTAGCAGCAAGACATGGAGTGGGTGCGAGACATTGTCCAAGATGGCATGTAGTTTAGACAGCGTCCTCCACTCTGACACCACCCACAGAGAGTCCAGCTCCACCCCCACAACGTCACTGGCCTTGCGGATCGGTTTGTTGAGTCTGTTGGCGTCTGCTACCCTCAGCCTGCTGCCCCAGCATGCAACTGCAAAGAGGATAGCACTGGCCACCACAGACTCATAAAACATCCTCAGCATCGTCCTGCAGATGATGAAGGACCTCGGCCTCCTCAGAAAATAGAGACGGCTTTGGCCCTTCCTGTAGAGGGCTTGAGTGTTCTTGGCCCAGTCCAGTTTATTGTCTAAGTGCACTCCCAGGTATTTGTAGTCCTCCACAATGTCCACACTGACCCCCTGGATGGAAACAGGGCTCACTGGTGCCTTGGCTCTCCTTAGATCCACCACCAGCTCCTTAGTCTTTGTCACGTTGAGCTGTAGATGGTTCTGCTCACTCCATGTGACAAAGTCCCCCACCACAGCTCTGTACTCAGCCTCGTCACCCTCGCTGTTACATCCAACCACAGCAGAGTCATCAGAAAACTTCTGGAGATGGCAGGACTCTGTGTGGTAGTTGAAGTCTGTGGTGTAGATGGTGAAGAGGAAGGGAGAGAGGAAGGTCCCCTGCGGGGCCCCGGTGTTGCTAACATAGTTGGCTTTAGATTTCTTTTTAAGTTAAAAAAAAAATCAACTGGTTGATTACAGAATTTTGGACTAAGAAATGTTTTTAATCAGATATGTGAATCATACTGTAGAGGGGGTTTCAGAAGCTTTTATTGATGTTTGATACCTTTCTGCTGTGACATGTCACTATTAAGATCTATTATACAGTGGCTGCTGTCAATCCTCTCCTTTCTTCGGAGGGTAAAGTGCAAACTTTGAAAAGCACCCTTTGTAAGCTACATGCATGGCATAAGTGGAGTATCACTTTAAATGTTTTATGGAACTTGTCTAATAATGTTCCAAGTTAGCTGCTCCTTTTGATGCAATAACATATTTGTTCAAGGGCTGCCCAAGTTTATAGCAGTAATAGGGTGTAGATTCACCAAAATCCATACGCTTTTTCTTCCTGTGAGCATAGGTGTACAAAGCAAATTTAATTCCAATATAATCCCTAGTTTTTGAAATACTGCTGTTTAGAGGCAAACTGATGAGCCAACTCGTATGCACCGACAAAAGAAGAATAGTGCTTCTTCTCACACTTGAGATAAAACACGACAACTTCTGTGCAAGCCCTTCTCTCCATGTGCCCTCTGTTTGCTTGAATTAATAGGCAGTGGCAGTTCCTCATCAGCCAGGATCTCCTTCAGTTTACAAATGGCTGCTTAGTGCCAGGCTTGTCAAGAAATTGAGTCATCACATCCTGACAGCTGTTGCTTTTCTCTCTCTCACACACACACACACACACACACACGTATGAATGTGTAACACAGGCATCTATATGAAAACTAATACTATTTGTATGGTTTGTATTATAGACATATATATACGACATGAGGAAAATGTGCGATAACGTTGAGTATCAGGATAACGATATTACATGCGATAAATAAACAGATATTAAAAGTATACTCATTGTTCGTCTGCTTTCAGTATTCTGCTAAAATACAGCAAATTGTTTGTTGAATTTTAAAAAATTAAAAAAGAAGTGTAGTTTTCTACTGATATTCCCTTTCAACTAACTCAAAAAATCGTGGAGTGTCTTTTGCAATACGTCACAGCCTTTCGCGATGTGTTTTGTGTGCAAGTTGATATTGCGAGAACAATAAAAAAACAATATATTGCGCAGTCCTAGTTTATATTCTGACAATCAAATTGCCCTTTGTAGATATTAATAGCTTAGATTCAATGGAAACAAATCAGTTTATGTGTGCACATAAATGAACATGCATACTAAAGCACAACACCATTACACATAACAATCTATTGTGGACATCTTGCTGAAATTATACTCAATTCAAGTTTGTTTTGCTTCTAAGCAAACTAATAGGCAATAACTTTTTATGCTACCACTTTAATTGGTCTTGAATCTTTAGAAGTTTAAGTTATGTTGACATCTATTATATCACTACACATTCATAGCAATCTTCTCCAGATCCTCATCTAAAAACATTGGCACATCATCTGCATATTTGGATGCCATATATGCATGCTCTGGCACTCCCAGACTAACAATATCATTTTCCAGGACAAGATGGACTGGTATCTGCTCTTCATTTGGTTATCAAGTTTCATTATGCATGGCTGTGAATGGCAAAACTAAAACTATTTTCATCTTAACTTGATTCAACCTTTTTGCATACAGTGCGTTTAAGAGCACAGACAGCAAGGGGCGCTTGTTTTATCTCTGGTACTCTGTGCAGTCACTTTTCTAAGAACAGTCATATAAACAAGGTAAGTGCATAAACTGCACTAGGGATGTAACAATTACCGATGTAACGGTAAACCACGGTAGAAATGTTGAGGGTAACAATTATTGTTTTCATTTATAATATCCTTATTATCACGATGGATTACCACGGTGTGGAAACGTTGTGTTTAATCCTTCCCAGCTTCATCCAAAGCTCCTGAAGTTGCCGCGCAGGAGAAGGTGACAGAATGTAGCAGCTGTTAACGGACTCCTTTCTATATCATTTTTCTTTTCTTTCCTGTTTTCGGACTTGTTTAAGTGATGTGGGTAGCCCAGAAGTTAAAAATATTTTGTAGCTTGCTAAACTGTCATGGGTTTTACTACCTCTTTATCTTCAATAAGTGTCCTCCTATGATGTGGAAGTTTAGCCTTTAGTCTCTTGGGGAGAGAGAGAGAGAGAGAGAGAGAGAGAGAGAGAGAGAGAGAGAGAGAGATTATTGCCTTTATAATATTGCTGTGTTTCTCATTGCATAGCTGATAGATGTGCAGATTAATATTACTTGTGCAGCCACATGTTGACATTCAGGTTGTGTTAGGGCAATTTGTTAGCAAGGTGCAATCGCCAGTAAACAGACACATGCTTAGCAATTACAGGTGTATTACACGGTTTGCTCCGTTATAGATATATCCTATGTGCTGTAATAGATTTGGTAAATAATGTTCATAGTAAGTCAGATGCTTATTATTGTGCATTATTATTTGCTTGTATTTCAGAACCACATCCAACTTCACGTGTAACGTCAAATACACTTCATACTTCATAGTTAACTTCATGTTGGAGTTAAATCTTCCTGGATCTCAAAGTCAGACATATCTGGTTCAAGTTCTTGCCGGACCCCCTCCATCGGGCCAGTGTTTCAGTAGCCAGTTTTCAATAGTTTTTACAAGCCTATTGCCTATATTTTTGTAATCTAATAAACACTGTTACACTATTTGAAACTATTTCAGCTTGTGTAGGCACTGCACTAACAAAGACATTCAAACACACACACATACATACACACACGCACCATGTTATAGTACTATGTCCTTACACCTGCTTTATCGCTGTCATCTCTGACAGTTAAACAATGCATCGGTTTGGTGCCCACCAGCAAGGTGGAGATATAAATGGTTTAATTCCCAAATTACAATGGCTGTGATTTGTAAGGGAAGATCATGCTCCAATCTTAAAAGCAAAAAGGCAGCACTTGAATTGTGCTACCAAGATCATATCCATGATTCCTCTCACTGTGGGTCTGTTTATTAGGAGCTTTTTTCCAGAGGTTGAAGTATGCAATCATGAATTATAAACAAACACTACTTAAACCTGGTTGAGTTATTATGACATTTGCCAAATCATAGCCCAAATAAATTAAATGTTGGAACAGGCTGTCCTTACTGTAAGATTTTGTACTCTGAGTAGGCCTATATAAAAAATAGAAATACAGGACATCCAGCTGTATTTGCGGTTGTATGGCAAACAAAAACATGAAGGAACATTAATCTCTAAAGAATTTTACTTTTATCATGGGACTTGTATCATGGATATTTTCCCAAATTCCTTGGATTTTTAAGTGAAATCAGGATGGTACAGAAAATAAATTAAAAGAACATCAAGTTTGAGGTTGATATAGATTTTTTTTTCACATGTCATAGCTTAAAAGATGACTGAAAATAATAAATAAAAGTAATCATTAGCTGTAGCCCTGCCTTGTATTAGGTGATGTGTCATTGTCCAATAAGACACAACAGGATTAAAACTGATCAATAAGATGGACTAAAGGTGAGGAGGTTAAAGAAAGAACGAATGAGACCACCTAATGTGAAATCAAAGATTGAATGTTTACACTGTTGAGAGGATAGAGAGAGAAAAGAAGAAGAGAGGGGAAAATAAAAGGCAATACAGAGTGTCAGGAAAAGAAAAAGGCTCTTACAGGCTAAATGACGCCTGATTCCCTAGATATTTGGGCTCCCTCTGGGGAACATATAGTTGTTGCTTGGCACTGACAATTTGAGAGGCTCCTGGGAGAAACAAAAAAATAAACTGAATAAGGCAGATAAACACACAGGCATCTTTCTGTGGTGCAGAATGACGGTCCATCCATTTTTCTAAATTCTAAATAAAAATCCAATCAAAAATTCCCCAAATTATAGAAAAAAAATATAGAAAACCATATCAGTCTCCAAATTATCAACAGAAAAGGACAAAATAGTAGGAAAGAAAGAATTTTAGCACATAAGCTTTGTACAAGTGACAATGCCAAAATTTCAACTAAGATTGCCAACATTTCTAAAAGACAGGAATTTAAATATCTATCATCTTCAGTATGCCAGTAAGCAGGGTTGGAAAATTGGTACAATTCTGTTGGAATTGTCATTTAAAGAAAAAACAAACAAACCCAATATTTGCTATTTACTTTAGAATGCCAAATACTAACACATAATATAAGACTAAAGATCTTTCTTGCTTTCTTTTGAAACGCAAAGTGATGTTTCCAGGACATATTGTTGGCGATGAGGATCAAAAGAAAGAGCCAAACCGAGTGACACATGCAGCATAATAAAAATTCATTGAATCTACTCCGCAGGCCAAAATGGATGGTGGCAGCTAGGTCATATTGCATCTGTGCAGATGGGGTCAGGGATCATGTAAAGTTGTATGAGAAGACAGTGTACTTTCATGCATCATGTAGCAGATAAAGATTTTGGGGGCTGAGAGAGAGTGGAGGTTGGGGGCCAGCTCACTGCAAACAGCAACAAGGCCCCTTCGTCTCTGGAGCCACCATCTGCCTGTCTTAGGTTTTCAAACACTGAATAAAAGGTACTGTATGATTTTCCACAAGGACATTCAGGTTTTTAGTCAGTTATGCAGATTCTCCATTCAAGATGAATTGGCCAAGTTGTGATTTGCTAATATGAACAAGTAGACCAGGGAGTCCTGCATTAAAAAAAAACTAAAAAATATGTCTGTGTGACTGTCACAAATCTATATTCTGCTTACTGTCAATAAATCCCATTAAAACCAAAATCAACAATGCCTCAGTCCCTTCAGTGTCTGTGCCACTCAGCCCTTAGCCCATTCCTTCCTACTGAAGATCCATAACAAATATGTTGAATCATTTCTAAAACAGGCTCAGTATTTCTCTAAAACAGCTGGACTCTGTCATTTTTAGCAAACATACTAACACAGGAATAAATGGCGCAGTTGTTTGTGACTATTTTCAGCTGTGGATTAACACATATTTGTTGCACTTGTAAGTATTTACAGCTTCAGGACGGTGTTTGTGGAATTAACTCAAAATACATGGATCCAGTCTTCTTTAAATACACAGAAAACTTTGCTAGCTATATTACTTTAGCATTTAATTACCACTTGCATTCTTACCCTGAAACAGTTGAACATCACTTATGTATCAATAAAAAACACAACGTAGGTAAATAACTGTTCTTATCATCACTGCTGTACTACTGAGAGAGAGAGAGAGAGAGAGAGAGAGAGAGAGAGAGAATACACACACACACACACACACACACACACACACACACACACACACACACACACACACACAGGCATCTGAGCAGCTGTAAAGTCATTCATTTGACTTCCTCACTTTTTATTCAAATAGCCCTGACCTATTTGTTGTTCGATGCCAGCCCTTATTTCATATGATCCAGCAACAAGCCTAGAGCGATTATTCCAGCACAAATGGCATGGACTTGACATGGGTCCAAAAGCGTTCATATACCTCTCTGGCCTGAGGCCACAGTTTGTCATAACACAAGGAATTATGTATTATGCCTGCGCCCGGTGATGACATCACAATAGCAGGATGAAATATAAGCTCTGATATGGCTAGCTGATTGTGGAGAGCTGCGAGGGCTTTCATTAAAAACAGCATATCGCTCATAAAAAGATTAGAGCTGGACAGCTGTTTCCTGATAGTATGAGGCTTCTGTAGTGGCTTCATCACAAACAGGCACACCTGAAAAATATATAATGCTCCAACATTTGTACACACCATGTGTTTTACTGCTGTGTAGCTGGCAATAAACAACAAGACTATGTAACCCTGAAAACCCTGTTTTACCAATTAACATTATTTTTTGGGAATTTTAGGCCTTTATTTTAATTGGACAGCTGAAGACAGGAAAGGGGAGAGAGGGGGGAATAACATGCAGCAAAGGACAACAGGTCGGAGTCGAACCCGCGACCACTGCATCAAGGAGTAAACCTGAGCTCTACCAGGTGAGCTACCCAGGCACCCAACATATTATTTATTTTTATTACACACAACATAAATAATATTATTGATAGGGATCCCTTAAATTTAAATATTAAACAATTAATGTGGAAAAGATATGTATTGAGTAAAACCAATGGATCAGCAAGGTGATGCAACTTAAGTTGGCCTACATTTTGCTATATAACAATACCTCTGTATTGTACTGTACTTCTACTTGAGTTATTTTAAGTGCAGGACATTTCCTTGTAATAGAGTTTTTTTTTTTTTACATTGTAGTATTACTACTTTTACTGAAGGATCTGAATTCGGCAAAAAAAAGATCATGGCAAAACAAGGCATTGCAGTATAACAGAGAATATGAGGTGAGAATTGGTGCAGACTGCCATTGTTTCCAGTTAGATGTGCACACTTAATCAACCGGTAATAAATAGTCTAATTTAACAAATTGGTTATATAAGACTTTGCAGTGTATTTGCTTCTGTCCAATACCCACCAATGTGCTTCTCTTTGCTACGACTCAATTCTCTACAACCCCCTCAGAGAGCCGTACATGAACATAATGGAACAAATATGTTATGTGGTAGACAAACAAGAGGAAAACAGTAAGTGATGATTGTTTAAGCATAAGGGAGGCGTACAGGTGCCATTTCTAATTTCGTGGGAAAGGCCGTAGGAGGACGGCCTTGAAGAGCACAAAGCAGCTGGAATCAGCCTTATAAACTTGCACAACATCAAAAGCTCTTTGGCTCGTTTCATCAAAGGCGTCTTCGTTGCTCGGCTCTTGCTGTCTGCAAGCGCACTGTGTGTGTCACTCTTGGTATGAGTTTCAGGAAATCTTGGCACGAAAGAAACATACTCACACATCCAAGAAAAGTGATATTCCTTTAACACAACTGTTTACATAAGGAAATGAAAAATGAAAGAAGGCAGTCACACAGTTATCCACGCTCCCAAGTAAAGAAAAAACTAATATTTTCCTTTGTCAGGGGGAATGTATTGGAATAGGACATTTAAACACCAGTGTGGGCAATCAGTTCAATCTGTGACAGGTTTTAGACTTAATGAATGTAAATCAATTTCATGTTTTCTTTCCTCATCAAGGTCAGAGCACAATAAGCCAAGCTAACAGAAATATGTAACAACAGTGTCACACACAAACTCAGATTAGTTTTGGTGTTTGGTTGATTTATTCAAGTATAAAATCCAAATATAATGTTCTTTCTTTTTTTACATTTAGGGACCAAAAAGATCAGTTTGGTGTCATCAAGGTATGTCATGAGAATACTTCCTAGTAGGGCTGTAACCTCCCAGTCGACTGGTCGATTTATTGGTTGATACGTTCTGGCTCGACCAAAATTCTGATTGGTCGATTTTTTGCCGTGTTAATTCATCAGGTGGAATCATACACTGTATATTATTGACGGTCTATGGGTGGAAGCATAGACCGTTACGGTCTATGGGTGGAAAGCACTAATTGCTAATGGGGGTGTTTTCAGAGCACCCCTGTTTCACAGGTAACAGTCTGTCTTCAGAACACCCCCCCTTGTTTTCACCTTTTTTGGATTAGCCCAACCCACCGGAGACAGATTGAAGAAAGTACTAGAAAGCCTTCGTCTGATGGTTTGCTGTATATTTATTTAATTGTGAGTGTTTAGTTTCAAGTCAGTCCTCCTCTACCATGTCAAAGACATCGGCAGTGTGGCAGCATTTTACAAAAATAGATAACGGAAAAAAGTTGAATGCAAAGTTTGCAAGTATCAGTTTGCATATCGCAGCTCGACTACAAACATGGCGTATCACCTACAAACGGTAAGCTAACTTTTCTGCATTAGGTTGCCCTGTCTGTTTTGAGTAGGCTATATGACCATATCAGAGTTGGCATATTTCTTCATATTTTCTTCAGATCTCCCCTTTTTGGGAGGGATTGGTTGGAAAAGGGAACTGTCACACTTGGGGGATCTGTATCTCAGTGGAATATTGAAATCCTTTATGGAAGTGGTAGAGCAATTTGGAATCCATAGGTCAAAATTTTTTAGATATTTACAACATTGGCATTTGTTTGTCAGAATTTTTGGATCCAGTTCTTCAGCCCTGAAGGCACCAGAATGTTTAGATGAGGTGTTGTTGAAATATGGAAAAGGTCATGAGGCTTTTGGGTATTATTCTATGCTTATGCAGAACCTGGGGGATGGAGCCAAGATTGTCCTCAAAAAGAAAGGGAAAGGGATTTACACGGGATAATAAAGGAGTGGGACAGAATCTGTAGGAATATTAAAACTATGTCACGCGATGTGAGGGTGCGCCTCATTCGACAAGCTTATGATGTTGTCATTTATATGGTGTGTACACATGTATATATGGTTTATTGTCTATTTTGTTATTATTCTGTTGAATGGTTTTGAATATTGTAGTTACTGTGTCATCTTTTCTTGATTTTTGTCTAGGTGGGTGGTGATGATGAAGGGGGGTGGGGGAGAGGGGGACAGATCTGTTCATGTTGTGAGTTGTATGTTTTGTATTTTGTGAAAAAAAAAAAAAAATCACAAAAAGGCACTAAATCCATTTACTGTACTGCATCTTACAAGTTGTATTGGAAATTATGCCAGCGGGACAGATATGACACTTACTAATGACACTTACTTACAAAATAACTCCTCCTAATAATTTCTACACGACACATCTACATCGATTATTTGTGCAATGCATTTACTTAATTGATGGCGTCGACTATGTTGACAAATCCTCCCAGCCCTTATTTAATACCTCAAATTAAAACATTCTTCACAAATCTTTCAATTTCCACTATCTTTTTTGTTAGGTTTTAAATTATAATACTCTGATTTTTGCATCAAACATCTCAATTTGTACACTTACCATTGCAAAAGGTAAACACGGAGAGCAGAGGAATAGAAAAAAATAAATTGCTTATGTAGATAGTGGAAAACCGACCAAAATTGAGAACAATGATAAGGCAGAGAAAAAAAAAGAAAGGGAACGGAGACAGGAGACAGAGCGATGTGGCCATTACAGGTGCGCTCATCACTGAGCGTGGTGTGTGTCGGAGAGAGAAAAGAAAGTTCCCTCTGCAAGACAATGGCTTTGGACAGGCACACAATAGCTTCATTAGAGGGTTCACATTATCAGGTCATGGGAGATAGAGGGGAAATATCGGACCAGACACATTCAAACGATGCCCGTCTCAGAAGCCTGCCAACCTGGCGAGCGTAAGCCTCAGCTGTGACAAAGGCAGATTTTTTTGTTGATGATCTGATGCTCCTTAAGTTGGACGTGAAGGGAAATGGTCAAATAGGTAAAGTTTATGTTGGCGAGAAAAGGGAGATTAATGGTTACTCTACAGCCATGTTACATTTCATTGTAATGCCATGCTCTCTCACTGTCCCCTTATCCACTCCCTTTCACAGCTCTGATATAAGGTTACAGCTTGTAAACAACATAGCAAAAAGTGGGCTAGTTCACAAAGGGGCGAGTTAAGTTACATTAATAAAACCAATTTCCAAACGTAATAACCGACTGTTCCTTGTTTTGTCCCTCATGTGAATTTTTTTCTCCATGAAGGGCCCAAATTTCTTTTCCTGGCCACAAGACATAAAGAAAAACACCTAGCAGCAGTTTACTAGATGCCTAAGCATTAAGAATGGAGAATAATTACACCAATAGGAAACTAACAAGAAGAACTAACAAGAGAAGTGAACTCTCTCTGAGACAGCATCTACAGTATGTACACCGACCAAGCTACTGATCAGAACGATCAATCACCGGCTTGTGCACTTGTTCACCAGCATCAGGGGAGCTGTCATACAACACTTACAATTAATTACCAAAATTAGCCCCTTAACCCCCATGTGGTGCTCAAGATTGTACTCAAACTCCCAGAAATGATGGACAGCATGAAGGAAAGCATTTAGAGTCCTATAGAGATGAACAGTTTAGGCCAATATCCCAATCCTGCATTAAGCCATCATTTTTCATTTAATTACCATTTATATAATTTCCTTCATTTTTTCAAAATGTAAATACCCCACAAAGAAGGAGCAAAAGTTGCCCCCAAATACTTCTAGAATTTCTTACACCTATTCGCTAACAAATACACTGATACCAGTATATCTACAATAACCTAATATTGGCCAATTGATTGGCTTGGATGATTTGCCACTTGTGATTATATTTGTGATTAGCTCTACCCTGACAGTCATCAAAAGACACAATGCACCACTACACGGCTGGTATGTGCTTCCTTTAAAATCGTTAATCCACCAGCACATATAAATCAGGACTTTGAGACTGTGCACAACGCAAATAAACATATGAAAACTGAGAAAATCCACTCATGATATGCACTGAAATGAATAAAAACACAACAATATTATCAAGAAAGACATGCAGTGTAGTGGTTGCAGGTAGGAATATTATATTGAAAGTATCCGTTACCTGATTTCTAATGCAAACCCTAACAAACTACATTTTCATCATCAACAGCATTAAAGCAAGTGTTGTTAGCATATCATGGTACTGCTACAGTGCATAATGAATCACATTTAAAAGAAAATCCATTTCCCTCACAAGGTACTGAAGGTGACACTTCTAAGCAGATAACTGAGACTTCCTCTCAAATTGTTTCTTCAGTTTTTTTTGTCTCTATACAGTATGTGCATCCAACACACACATACACAAACAGCTTCCCCTTCAGCAGGGAACAGCCTACAAGGTTGCAGCCCCTCCATGGATGTGCCCATGTCATGGACAAAGAGTATTCTAATTTCAACCAAGTTCACTCTCACCTGCATGCTGGTAATAAATCTTGTTCGGTGACAAAAAAAAAAGATGTCCAATTAAAGTTGAAATTGACACAAAAAGAAGTGAACAAAGTGTGTAGCATTATAATCTAAAGTAATCAAATATGTTTTTGATTGTGTGCACCCATATCCATTAAAATGCAGGCCTTGTTTCATTGTTAAAAAGCAATCTAACCTCCTGAGAATATTAGCAAACTCTTGCATATTTCTTTCCAAACCTGAGACTTGTGATCCATTAGGTCAAGTTGCAGTTGAAAGCAGTTTTCACCTCAAACAGAGATCACACCCACAGTTTCAACTCTGGTCTCTGCAGTTGTGACTTTGTTTGCAGCCATGTTACTACTCAAATGTGTCCCAAATGGATGTTATCTGAAACGGATGGTAGATTTTTAGTGTGATGGCAATGCATAAATGGTGTATGACACTCCCATCTCTGAAGTTTGAAAGACACTTATCCAGCGCATATTAACCATTAACAGAAGTCATGTATTAACAGGTACTTCACATGCACACAGGCACATGCCATGCTGTTAACTCTCTAGCCGATCAGACAGAGTCTTAGCTGTTAGGCCTGAATCTGCACACATGTGAATGAGGTTTATTAGACTAGTGCTCCTGTAATACTGAAAATAATGAAAGTGAAAATGCCAGAGATGAACGAACCGGTGCTTAAAAAAATAGCACATCAGCCCAGGGCTGAACTAGGGTAACTAGCCCACCAAAATCCACCAGACACCAACCATCCTTGCACTCCTCTTTAACACATGTACATACCAGCAGGGTTCAACATAGGTAGAACGGTATATTTGCTTGACTCACCAGCCAAAAAACAAATCTTTTTTTTTTATTTTAACATTCACTAGCCATTTGGATGGTGGAAAAAAAGTTTTAAAAAAAAGTTAATTTTGAACCCTCCATACCAGCCCCTAATACTCTCACTTAGCTGAGTGGTAAGTAAGATAGTATGACAATATGTATGTTAGTAGCCTACTCACTGAGTCTAAAAGGCTGCCTGGCTCCAATGGCATGACGACTAAAGGTTGAGGGTGGCATGGCTGTCATCAAGATGTCTTGTATAATAAACAAGTGACAAGTCTGTAAATTAAACTAAAGCAGCATTTTGTACACAGTATGCAGCTTATGTTAGTGGAACGTGGATAAATCCGAAAGTGATTACTATGTTTGTAAGTGCTTTAGCTTGCTAAAACATAACTAACATTAGTTTACTAACAGCTAACTTGTACTCTCTGGTAGACAAAGGGTGCTAAAATAATTGTTTGACATGCTTAAATCTCATGTTTTTTAGCTAGCTTGCAGCACTTTGTAGTGTTATTCTTGCCGACACAAGTGGGCCAATGATGTTTCTCTTTTCTCTTTATGAGCCAATCAAAATATAGTTTTTGACGCACTGCAGCCACAGCCCATTCAGCCCACACAAATAGACCGTCCCACCTGGAAATCTCCTGGTACTCCCGATGGCCAAACCATGGTTGCATCACCTGTCTCGCAATATTTTGGATCCAGGAGAGACAACGTGGCCCATGTACTGTGTAAGCCTGAGTCAAGAACTGAGTACACTATGATGTCTTTTCATGTATTGCTTTTGTTTTTGGGTGAATTCATTTATGTGTTTTTAAGGTTTTGTACTCTTTACCTATTTGTGACAATCTACTATCTCAGTTCTATAGTGTTTTTTTTCTGCCTTAGTCTTTTTTATGGTTATTGATACAAGGTTATTTCCTTCCATTTTTTAAAAGTATTTAGCAGGGGAAGAATTCAGTTGTTAAATCATTATGGGAACTTTGCAACATGTTATTGTATATGTTGGCTTCTTTGTGTGTTAGTGAGAGATGGTGCAGGAGGGATGGGGGTTGAATAAATTAATGAATGCTGCTTTAGCTTGTTGGTATTATGATTTTGACCAATCAAGAACCGCTACAAATTTAACACGGATCACCGGTACCCATCCCCATTGAGAAACACCTTGTTGACACCTAAATAGCTAAGTAATGCATAAAGGCATAGTGGGAGAAACAAGTGTCTCCACTGTGCTTTCTTACCAAGGTCGGGAATCTTTAGCAGGAAAAGTTAACCTTCTCCTTGATTTCATGTTGTTTATGGAAGTAAACCAGAAAATGAGTAGGGGAAATGCTATCAAGCAACGGCCAAGCAAAGTGCATCACTGTGCACATAAGGCCACGGTATAGGGTCCGTATCTCCACGTACCTACGTACATACTGTACCCATGGCATCAATTTAACGCAGAAGCATAAATTGGCCTTTAGTCAGTAGTATACAGTGGATTTGCATAGTAAGTGTTTTGGGGGGCTTCTGTAAGTTATTTTGGGGTAAAATATTTCGGAAGAAAGCTACCAGCAGCAATACCATAGACCAAGTCATCGTCCTGTTCCACACAGGGCAGTTTTGAATGGGCACAGCACTAGTTTCTTTAAATAAAGGCTTTCACTAACAAACAAACCCTCTCTTTCTCTCCCTCTTGATGTTCCAGTAACAGAAACACACCCAGGTATCCCCAAGCTAACAGATACATTACACTGATTGCATGCTGCCTAAGAGTCTTAAGTATAACAGTTACAAGTCCTAAGTGAAACTCCTTGAATGATTCAATCAGAGGAGTTCATCATTCAGACAGCCTAATGCAGCAAGGCTTTTGCCATTTACTGTTTATGTCAGTGGTGATATTCATCCAGTTCTAAATGGAGCCGTCATGATAATGCTATGAAGGATCACGCTAACCCCCATTTACCAATCTCTTCGTCAAATCCCAAAGGGTGGAGCTTTGATTACTCCCGCAATTAGCGATGTCAACCTGCTCTACGAATTAAGTATTCAGGTTTGTGTTTTCAAACCAATTAGCCTCCTCTCTTGCTATGACTTGTTGATTAATTATAGATATTTAGTTAGGAAAGAAGAAATTAATTATTAATCCAAATTGAATTATGTGGCATAATTAACCACAAAACATTTCCGTTTTTTCCCCCCCATCTCAGTATGTTTTCATTTATATAATCTCAGACTGTTTGTGACACATGACAGAACGGAGAAGTGACCTTGACTCATGTGAAAAGGCGTTGAACGCATTAACAAGGCGCTAATAGCTTTTGTGGGAGTGTTTGCTGTACTGTCAGCAAGTTGCTGTAAGTGCTCAACGTTAACACACACTCTCAAATCCAAAATCAATGGGCTCTTAGAAACCTGTTGGACCGACGCACTAGAAGACTCTATTCATCACTTGTTTATGGCTAAATGCTATGAAGTGAGGTAATGGCATTTATGGGTATTTACAGATGCCACGAGTCCTTAAATAATATTTATTGTGTCTGCCACTCTGCTGCTATTGTAGCCAACGTCCTTGCACAGATGATATAACAGATATCTGGTCATATATTGAAGGAAAGGTGTGATTTATTGCAAGGTTACAGAGGTTACAGAGTGCCTTGCTAGAAAATAACAATGTATCATCAGCTTTTGTTGCAACAGCAGGTCTGAGCTACTTCACCGTGTAATTAGCATTGACTGACAAGGTATTAAATATGAAGTTTGTGACTGAAATGCTATAAAACTCTGATGCTGAGCATTGTCTGTTTGTTGCCGGGCAGATTTGCTTTGTAGCCTTCATCGTGCAATGAAGGTCCGAACAACTCTTGACAAAGAATTCCTTTTACCTGCGAAAAGCAGAACGAAATAGTGCAAATATCTATCATCATCGAGGCTGTATGGGAATATACGACAGCCAGCTGATAAAACCAGTGTGAAACAAGGCTTACACATTTCTTCTGCATCTGCGATAATCTAACTTCACCGGTAACTGCACTTTTAGCAGATTTGAACTTTGTGATTGATGTAGTTGGTGTTGTTCCACACCATCAGCATAAAAGTGTAAGGGAAACATAAGGGGGAAAGACTGTGGCATTAGCTGCAGATTTGCTTAATTTCTGTGTATATTGCTGCATTAAATAGCACATTTCAGTGACCAAGAGACTGTGATGAGATAAGAAGATTACCACACTTATCATAATCACCATTGAACAGCTCTGAATTTGCATGAACATACAATTTATTGCTCTGGGATAAGGCTTACAATAGCAGTGTGGCACATTTGTGCATAACCACAGGTAAATCTGAATGACAGCTGTAAAATGTAGCATGCTAATGGAATGCTAAAATTCATGCAGGATGCCTCTGTAAATGCAGATTCACCAGGCTCCTTTACCAAAAATGTTTATGGATATCTGATAAAGCTTAGAGCATATGCACAAGACAAAACACCACATTATGTCAGCTACACTGCCTATAAAGTAAGAGCAATTGACACTGGGGAATTAGGTTTAGATAGATAGATAGATAGATAGATAGATAGATGTGAAACATATGAAACAGCAGTTAACTTACATTAGTATGTCTTATGGTGCATGAATGAATCTGTATTCCATTTGATTTTTACTGTTTTTACAGTACTATAATGTAATGCAAATATACAGGGAACATACCAAAACAGTAAGGGCAGATTTACTACTGTATGTTGTAAACTTTCAAATTTAATTTGCTGAAAAACGTAAGGTTTATAAATATACAGGATAAAAACGGCAAAATGAACAACCTGAAGTTACCTTATTGTAAACCTTTGCAATGAAAGACATTGTATTTCTCCACTTGTTCTTTCTCCATTTATTTCATGCATAAAATGGGTACAAATCACCCATGCTCCCATAAAGCACAATGATTCCTGAAAAGACCAAGTTTGGTCTTTGAAACTGTCGGAGAGAGATATACCCTCTCTGTAATGAAAATGTTCGGTCAAGCCAATTAAAGCCAAGCCATTTTGTCTTTGTGTCTTTCCTTCCTCTGCAATTAATTAAATGTGGTTATAAAAAGGCATATTCTAGTGGTCTCAATGCCTTCAACAGACCTCCACTGGTCATGTACTAAGGTTGAATTACAATGCTGTCAATGCCCCTATTATGTGAGAATTAGGTTTGAGCTTGTCCCCTTTACAAAATGCTATTGTATAATATTATTATGAATGCTGCACAAAAACGACTGACTCCACTGAATGTTTCAAGTTGTGAACACTATTGAAACCAAGTCACATATTTTACCATTTTATTAATTCCACCACTTTCATGAATCTTATTCTGTTCACCTTTTGTCTCTTTTATGATCAATGGTGATTAAAACATAAAATCTATCAGACCACTGGGGGTTAATAAATAACTGTATCAATTATTATCATAATTATTATGTAAACACAAAGACCAAACACTGTTGCTTTTTGCTGGAATCTGATGTTACATACATAAACGCAGCTACAGAAAAGTTTTTAGAAAATACTGATTGACCTGCACATATCATTCTTGGATATAGGCAGGTATAGTGGTATGCATTTTGCTTTTTTATAACCTACTCATTATTTTATGCTGTACACAAATGTATGTCATAAAGGACAGTTTGTTCATAAAGCTTTGCAATAAAAACACTAAACTATCAATTTAATAAACTGAAATACCCTTAACAAGTCCGTTTACGTTGTGTGTTAACAACAAAGTTGCTTCTGAAAATAGATAAAATTTTGCATATATTATGCACTATAATTAAAGCATCAGCACTATAAAAAGTGCCCTTGATCGCTAAACGGTAGAGCTTGACCAATTTTGTTTTTAGGCTGACCAAGATATGCATGTTTCAGTTGAAAAATAACTTGTCAGTCTAACTAAGTTACCTTAAACACATTTTGGCATTTGTAATTATTGGCCAAGTTATGATATACTGTACCTATGATAAGTTTAACATAGTCTAAAATATTCAGGCTCTATTAAACACAAGACAATCTAAAGTCATCCTTTTTTATGGGTTCAAGAGAAATGATTTCTTGACAACTACAACTTTAAAAAGTAGCACCAAGTTGCTAGCATTACTATGTTAGTTTCTTTTGTATGACTATAATATAATATCATTTTATCATTTTAGACTAGTTTGAAAGTGAGTGATCGCCACAGAAAATCCTGAGGATGCACATATTAATGGTAGTTTGCATTTGGAAAAGTGATGAATCCTGACCAAATTATATGGCAAAACCCAATCTTAGATGGACACAGTAACCACCAATATGCTCCAGCGCTTTCAGGGGTCTCAGGTGGAGAGGTGTGTGATATGCAGGACTGGTGGGAGTAAAACTAAAATGATGTGTTAAACATGAGAAAATTCCACATGTTTAAGTAGCACAGTGTTTACAGCTACAACAATGGTTAAAAAAACATGGGCCCATTTGAGATGCATATTTGATAATACATATTTCATCATGTACAATGAGGATATAAGGGGTGTCCTTGAATGTGGATACATCAGCCTCAGTGTGCTGGGTTAGTCATCCTTCCCAAGGTGATGGAGTGTCTGGTCATGGATCATTGACATTTTAGGCTCTTGTCATCCAGTCTATCCTTTAGAGTTGTATTGTATGTCCCTTTAATTTAAGCATCTGACACAACTAATTTATATAGAGCAAGGGGGACTTTTATAGGTACTATAACCACTGGGAATTCACCTGCAGACTGTCCTGGTACAAATGCCCAAAGGCAGAGGAAAAATATACATAAAGAAGAAGAGGGTGAAAGAAGCATCTATTTTAAGCCCATACAATCTTAATTTGCCATTTCAAAGGCCTTTGCATTGCTACATACAGTACTGCAGGCATTAACGTATCCCCTTTTTATTAAGCATCAGGTGCCCAGCACGGACAGGAGTGCAGACCTCCCAGTCTTACCACAGGGCTGTGCATTATTATTAAAATCATTTGTCTGGATCTCTTGCTGGCGCAATAGACAATGTGAGGATGACATGTTAATAAATGACCCTGGGTATCTCTT
The DNA here is from genome assembly GCA_026937815.1 of Etheostoma perlongum. Lineage (NCBI taxonomy): Eukaryota > Metazoa > Chordata > Actinopteri > Perciformes > Percidae > Etheostoma > Etheostoma perlongum. The sequence goes on along the minus strand of CM049384.1, from coordinate 12,638,803 downwards.
TGGCATAGGCCTGTTCCTCATCTGCCCCCTCAGTCTCATCAGCATTACACGTGCACATGTGCACAGACACACATACAGTACATTCAATCCCCAACAGGGACAGGAGGTGGTGATTTGTTTTCCTGAAGGTACCCACTCTGTCTATTGTTGTTTGCACTGAAGGGGACAAATTCAATTCATTCTTATGACAAGAAAGCTGTGCTACACAAGAATAAAGAGAGGAAGGAGATAGGAGGCAGGAGGTGGAAAGGTTTGCGACTGTCCAGGAGGAAACAAACAGATGAGGAAGAAAACAGAAACTTGCTGAACGCAACAATAACATATAAAGTAGAACACAATGGCTGAGAAAGTTGTGCTTGAGGGAGTTGAGGGCGACAGATATGAAAAAGTGTCCTTGTTTTTCTTCCTCATTTTGGAGATTATACAGTAAAGAACTGCTGTGCTGATTTAAATAAGCAATGTCACTGTTTTGACACACCTGGACTGACTTCAAATCACAGAAAACCTGAATTTCTGCAAGTCCCGAAGAGAGACTACCATGTCTACAGGGTCAGTAAATTATCAAATAGTTATTCAGAGCTGTTCATAGTTAAAATACTTTTCTGCTATTATTACTTAAATCTAAACAATTTATAACCACAATTAAATACTCAACCAACAATAACATTGTATAATCAAAAGACCAGTGACCGCTTACAGCAAGGCAGCATAAGCTATCACTTCTTTGTACTTTTAGTGTTCCATCTGCTAGGGCTGCCCAATTAATTGCAATTTTATCATAATCGCAATATTGAGTACTGCAAGCTAAAATATGTGTCAAACCATTCTGAATGAAGTATTGTCATGCTGCAGAGATGTCCCGGCCTACAAATTGTATTCTACAGACTAAAGAAAAAAAATCTTTGTTTTGTATAGATCCTTGCAAAAATCACACTATAAATCATTTTCATGTTTTAGATTTTAATATTTTTCAATGAAAATGAGAATAATGATACAACAATTATCATTCCCTTTAATATTGTGAATCAATATTATAGGACACAATATCATATCAGTCAAAATAATCACAATTGGATAATTTCCTCATATCGTGCAGCCCTACCGACTGCTCACCAATTACGTCCATAATTTAAAGCTAGGTTAAAGCTAATATAGTTAGCCTAAAGAAATAAGGGGTCCGTCTGTCCCAACTAACGTTACGGTTTGGAGCCGCGACTTGCTTTGGTGTGTAACACATTAAAGTTCAACAAAGAATGGTTCACTTTAGAAAAGATCCTTTTTCATTTTCTTCTTCTATGTAGATGCTTACAAAATCACCGCAGTAGTCAAGAATGATTTATTATTTCCAAATAGAGGTATTTATGTCATCTGTTAAAAAACAAAAAACAAAAAAAAACGCTATTTTAGTTTTTTCCAATATCGTGCAGGCCTAGTCCACCATCCCCAAGCGGCCGAAGAAGCTGAACGGCTTCGATGGCTTGGCTCTTTGATTACGTAACTATCGTTCTGCCTGTGTAGAGTGCCTACCTTATTGGTCAACAAAGTTTGGGTTTCCACAAAAAGGGTTATTGCGCTCCGATAATGTGTTAATGTATGTGGGGCAATGGCTTACATACACTGTCCCATACTAGCAGCTTAAATCTGCTATTTTATCTGCTTTTATATGTTTGACTGTTTTAACTGCTCTTTAAATGTTTAATTTCTTATACTGCAATGTAACTTATTTTCGTATTTTATTTTGACAGTAACTGCTCTTTAATGTTTAATTTCTTGTACTGCACTGTAACTTTTATTATTTTAATCGTTTTTTTATGTAAAGCACTTTGAATTGCCCTGTTGCTGAAATGTGCTATAAAGATAAAGCTGCCTTGCCTTAACATCAGGGGTCTACATAGATTTTGATTGAATATACTGTATATTGGACACATTGAAATAACTTTAAAAGCATGTCGTTGTTTAGCTCAAAAGATGGATTTTGCTCAGTTATCATGGAAAAAGCCACTAAAACCTAAGTGTACAGTTAAGTTATTTTTGTTTGCCAAGTCATCCATAGTTTGCATTGCATGCATTTAACCAATGTAAACTACCAACTACCAGCTGGCTTTCAAAATATAGCTAACTTTCCCATTTTAATAAAGATACTTTATGGAGTCCAAAAGAAAAATTCATAAAAAGCAATGACAATGTTCACTTTTGGTGGTAACATGCTTTACAGCATACTGGCTCTCCTCTTGGTAATTATTCTGTCTCTTGTTATTTGGATTTTCTAAAAGGGAAGTTCAGGTTTTTCTTACATCCTTTTGCTAAGACATGGTGAATATCATTGCTCATTCAAACCCCACAATTTGTTAAATATGAACAAGAAAAAACGCAAGCATTAATTACAAATTTCATGAAAACAATTCTTGCTAAATAAGGTATTCTTATCTAATATTGAGTTATCATTATGAGAGTTTAAGGAAATCGTAAAACACATCTGAATGGTGAACATGAAGCAAACATGCCCTTCCCTTTTAAAATCTTCTCCTTCTAAATCTCCCTATGATGCCTCTCCTGTGAACTGTCACATTAATAATCCTATGCTCATATTCAAATGTTCTGTCGTGAGGTAAAGAAAGATTGAGGTGCCTTTTACATCGTGTGGCTAAGATTGAAGACATGTCCCATTGACATTGTTAAAAGTTTATGAAAATATATGAATCCTCAAAAAGGCTGGTGAGGCTCCCAACTCCTGCACAGTTTCAGGACAAAATCAGTCTTTTAATCAAAATGATTGAATACTAGGGATTTGGGTTCAGGGATGTGAATAAAACAAGTGGGCGAGAGTGTAGAGTGTGTGTGTACTTCTCATGATGGCGGGGCGTGATGCGGTCAGACAATAGATCTTACTCCACACAAGCAATACAAAGAGATGTCCGATTTTGCTTACAGTCTACGTGCACTTGTAGGGATCAAATTTCCAAATTCAACCGAACAGAGAGTCAAACGTCTGTCAAATGAAGACATATGGTGTCACATCTGCATGCAAAGCCTTGCATACAGAATGTTACATATTCGTTCAACCTGTGAGCATAAATGACATGAGGATAACTCAGTGGCACACATTTTGTGTCTTTGTATTCACAGAGATGTCCATATATACGAAAATGTTTGGCTTGGCCGTCTTGTGTTGCTGTAGCGGTTAGCAAACACTATAGTGCTTTGAGTTTCTTTTATCCATTGTTGTAGTTGGTGAGGATTAAAAATGAAAAGTAAGGATTTAAAAAGCAGCTTATCTAATTAATCCTGAAGAGCAAGTCCTATTAGTCCTTGCCTCTGTGTTATGACTTTTATATTAGATGGAGAAATACCAGGCAATTGTCATCAATTCAGGTGCAACCTAATGGTCATAAAACAAATCATTCTGTATTTCCATAAATAATTTTTAAGGTCCATTGTTTAGCATTTTCATTGTAACAGTGTGGTAGGAAAGTTTGTGTGGAAACAGATTAAATCTGTAAGAATTCAACCCAACACGGAGTCAACGCCTCATACTCCTTCAAGTTACAACCTTTGGTAACTGGCTGGGATTGGCAGAATGGACTCCTGTCTTCTATCTCATTGTGCAAATGGGATTCTTCACATTTCATTTTAAAATGAGAACAGCACAATAAATAGGCTACCAATCTTTTTCAGTTTCTTAAACATTATCCTGCTCACCTCACAAAATGCTACAACTTACATTACACAATTCTAATCAAGTTATCACTACATCTTTAAGGGCCCTAAATATGGGTGTGGTGGGGTCCCTGAACAAAGATACACAATAACATGCAAAAAATTGTATGAACTTGTAAGGTGTGGTCCCCCTACTGAACCTCTATAAATGAAATGTTATTTTTAACAATGGCTAATAACATCTTCCACTTAATAGAAAAAATGAAAAGGGACTCGTTTTAGCATACATTCTTTAAAAGCACATGCTGCACAAGATAAAACTCAAACACTGAATTTGTTCATCTTTAAGAGGTAATAAAAAGACCATATATTAATTGAATTAGCGTTCAGTCTCAAAACAGGAAGAACAAGTACGTCTAAATTCTGAAGGTACCAGGTGGACTTGCTGTCCATCGGGAGCTGGTGATATGGAGCTCTAATGTGGGACTAGGAGAATGATGGAGTGCCGCGAGCCTACAGCAGTCGTTCCATCTGTTGTGTTGCCACTCTGTTCCATCATAGGCGCATTTACCCTTAAGGGAGTCTTCAGAGGAAACGGATACTGACCTTATGCACCTGTGCTTCCCTTGGTAGGGGTGGTTCCCTAACCCAAGCAGTCCCTGTCCTCTACCTGTTTAATCTTTCCATTTTCAGATTATGATTTAGAGCAAGGACAAAGTGGTTTTCTGGAGAGTTTACCCATTTCGCATTTAGAAATGATCCATGTCTTACTCTCTTCCTGTATTAATGGGAAGGAGCTTAAAAAAAAAAAAAAGATGTAAGGGACTCTTCATTTACATAAAAAAAAAAAAGTTACTGCTTCATTGTCACGGAAGATAACTCCAATGTTCCATCACATTCCTTTTCAAGCTTTCATTATAGTGTGGGTGTTCTTGATGAGTGGTGGACTGGAAATTATCCAGAGTCGGAGCGTCAACATGGGATGTCAGTCCGTTATGGACTGTCATTCAGTGCAGACAGATTAATTACTTTGCTGTCAATCAGGCCATCAAATTAAACAAATTTGGAGAGTAATCAATGGCAAACAGGAAGATGGAAAAAATAAGTCCCTATTTTATCACTATGGCAAGAATACATTAAATGGTAGATGCATTTTTTTGGATCCCTTTACAACTATCCTCATTTGCATGCAATGCTACTCAACCATCCCAATTAGGGGTACAAAGGAGAGAGTAATTGCAGATTAAAAACTAGAATTCTATATATAATCGCATGGATCAAAACACAATTAAAACTTCATCTCAACCTGTTATAGTTCACTGACGAGCCCAACCCCCCTCCCTGATCTTAATACTTTAAATCATATAAGGGAGGGTCGTTTGCCGACGGACAGATGAAAACACCTCTTGTACCCAACAGTAAATTAATCGCACCAATTATTCAACACCAAGAGACGTTTAATGCAAGCCTTTGGAGAAACGAAAGCCGGGCACTCAAATCCTCTCATTTGTAATTGGCTGTCTACTTCAATAATTGATTGGAACAAATGTGAAATGGATGAGAGGGTGTAAGTGTTCTCCATCATACGCTTTCCAGTTCAGGAAGTTCATGGACGACTGCTCAAAAAGGAGTCCCACTGCACAGATTTAGCTGATTTTTATATCATCTGATTGCTATGCATGTGAGTAGGTAATAGTAGTGAGCCATTTTATTAAAAGGCCATTGGAAGGACAGTTTGTCCTGATGTACACAAGTAATGCTGTAGGCCCTAGTGTTAAATGTGAACAAGTCACAGAAAATAAAATTGTCCACTGTACCACTAGACTTTATACAAAGTCTGTGAGTGTGCATTTATTAAGGCTTTTTGAAAGCTGTTCTGAAACATCTCCAATCATCATCTACTATAACAGACTCCTTCCTCCAATTTTAATTCATCCAATACTTTGGTTTATGACCAAAAACCTGCAACTAAAACGTGCACTCTCAGCTCTACTTTGTGTTTGGTGCTAATAAGGGCATGTTAGCATGCTAATGTTTCCTAAATAACTAACTAATATGGTGTAAATGGTCAACATTATGCTTGCTCAATATCAGCAATTTTGCATTGTCATAATAAGCATGTTAGATTGCTAATGTTAGCAGTTAGTTCAGGCTCACATAGCCACTGACATGGCTGTAGACTCTTTGTCTTGTTTTTTGCCTCTGATGAGGGATCAATTCTTAAGGTACCTTGATAAATTCATCAGTATCAATAGGTACCGATGGTATTGTAAACACCAAACCGACCTAATGATTTGAAAGCTTAAAGCAAAACATACCGAATTGTTACAGAGATTGCAGACTTGCCTTAGAGAAGGTGCCTTAAGGAAGCTGAGAACTATTCTGAAGTAGCTCAACACCATCACACGAACCAATATGACTGCTTACAAGAAGTAATGTTTTTAAATCTACTTGGTCCAATCCATGAAAAATGTAATTCTTCTCTGCATCCGTTTTCTGTGTGCCTGGGTGTATGTTTTTCCATGTGTGTCAAGATGTCTTCACAACCACTGAGGACAAAGTCATGAAATGAAAACCAACATGCCCAGTGGGGCTGTGAGGCAGAAAAATGAATCAATGAAGCTAAGCAAGAATGACTAAAAGGGACATGTGGGATGTTGCTTTCACTGTCTTGTTGAAGACAACAAAACACAATGCTATAATATGCATGCAAAATGGAAACACGTGCATGTAGCATAGTCATTGTCACTGCAACAAGTATAATGTATAATGAAAAGGATTATGAATAAGCAGAATGTGGGAGGTGGGTAATGATCTAATCATTACATGATTAGTGATTGTTGTAAAGGAAATATAAAAATTATGTTGTGTATATAGCATGTACATTCCATACATGTGTAAACACGTTTTTAGAGGTTAAGTAAGGTAATTCCCAATATTTTTATTTATTATTTACATTTTATGTTTAACACAATATATATTAACTGTTTATTAAACAATATGATTTATTAAACTAAATTAATAAATGTATCCTCAGATTTATCTTATTATAGACCCCTTTGGTGGTCACAGACTAAGTCGTTTGGACCAATCTCATCTACTGTCACTGTAGTGTACAAGAAGAAAATATGCTGTCGCAGTAATGCATGATGGGAAATAGAAAGCAGGGGCTGAAATGATTCCCTTTCATGCTGAATAATTGGACCGACAACGCCTCCACCTCCCACCCAGAGTTTCTTAGCAAATCCTCCCCACGAGCCTTTGCTGCTGCTTGCTGTGGCGGGTCCCATCTACCTGCCAAGGGCTAAACAGTAGTCCATCCATCACCGCACCACTTGACAAATACATTTCATAATAGAAGTTTATTTTTTATAGGAGGCTGAATCAGAGGCCTTCCCATGCATACAAAAACGTGTCAAAGTTATTTATGGGACCTGCTGAGAAGCACAATATGCCATATCAAACTCCTATTTTCCCTTTCCTACCACCACATCGCCTGTCAATATCACTGCAGCTATCAATAATGTGGAACACCGGCAGAGATAAAGCCCTGTGGAGCTGTGGGTCAGATGGAAGAATGTCCTCTCCTGCTGCTTTAGGAAAATGCACACACACACACACACACACACACACACACACACACACACACACACACACACACACACACACACACACACACACACACACACGTTTACAAAAAGAACCTCATTGGCATATTCTGTGCTTCTCATAACAGTATTTCACAGACATTCAAATGCTAATTTCTGATGTATTAGTTCTCAAAAATAGCACCCATGAAATTCACACACTGACAAGCACATGCTTGCTCAGCTACTTTCATTTAAAACATAAATATTCCAATTTCAGACAGCCTTTATAGACAGCAGTTGATTCTAAACATATTACAGGTACTGTATTTAGTGAGCAGTTTTGCTGATTTTGGGTTATAAATGTCAGTATATCCAGGCTGTACGCACAATACGGTCCACCCAGCCTGTGATGCAGTCCAATGTTTACGGAGGTCTTTTGAAAAAGGTTAGGATGAGTGAGAAGAAGAGCAATTCTTTAGTTTGCACCAAATGGTCATCTGAAAGCTAAAATATCTAAAACATACAAAAGCAATGACGACGTTTTTACTCAATGTACAGTGGGATGATTATAGACTTACACTGTAATGTCAATAGCATATCAAGTATTGCATTCATGAAAAAATTAAAATCAATGCAGCAGAATCAAAGATAGCCTAATTGTATTCCCAATTATTTTTCCTTGTCAAAACTTTATATCTGCATTACCCACGATGCAATGTGACCAACGAAAGTTTGGTTCAAAATGTAGGTGTGCCAATCTAGGGACAGCTAATAGAGACTCTTGCTGCTAGCCTTAAGCAGAGATGAGGAAATAGGTCTGCTGAACTCACTTCTTTCCAACTGCAGAACCCCAGATTTTTTTTCATTTTAAAATCATAGTTTTCAGCCCCAACCAAGTGACATCACTTGAGGTAATTTATCAGATGTTGTGCAATTTCCCTCTTTATACAACTTTTCCCAGCAACTACTGTATACATACTTTATATGTAAAATTGGTGAAGTTCCCCTTTCAGAGTGGTCATGGTCCTAATAATTAACCACATCTGGACTGTCCTATAAATAGCATGATTTAAGAATGCAAACTGGAACTAACTACTTAAATGCAAAATGTGCAAGAATGTTAAGCTTAGTTCAAAAAGTTACACAAATAGTGGCAAGCTGTGCTCTGAGAGCCACAGTTGCCAAGAACATGGTGAAATTCAATGCATTGATGGACTCATCTGTCTCAAGGTGTCCAAGTCAATTCATTCATTCACTAATGCATGCTTCAATTCCATTCCTAAATCCAAGTTGAGCAACATATTAATTGAAATCGAACGCTGTGTACCAGTTCACCTTGGACACTTTAATGTTAACAGCAAGGTCCAATAGTGTCACTATGTTAATGATCCTGCTAGATCACAGCTTTGCTGAGCTTGGTACAACAGGGAACAGACATGAGGGGCAATATAGGGAAGGGCAGTGGATCTACGTGTTTTCAGGTAGGTAGGTAGCTAGAAATAATGAGGTGATGATAATAACAAAGCATACAGTAGAAAGTGACAAGACCTTCATGATAATTAAAACCACAAACGTCAACTAACATATTTTAAATACTGTACTTTAAATACCTTTAAAATACCTTCCTGATACTGATTGAAAACAAGTCATTTCACATCAGAATGGACACATTTCAAAACTTAACACTGTAAAGTTATCACATTCAAATAATTTGCAAGAGCACAGTCATTGTAAGTATGTTAGCATGCTGACGTTAGCTTTTCACTAAAAGTAGCTCAAGTTTTCTCCATTACAGACAAGTACTGCTTTGGATTGTTGGATTAACAGACCCACTTGTTAAGAATAAGTTCTGTGTAACACAAATTATCTGTGATACAATTAGTTTTTACACCCTTTTAAAAACACCTTTAGCTCATTCCTCAAGTGTGACATAGGTCCCTTGAAAGCTATTTGATCAATGGGAAATTTGAACTAGTTTATCCCTTTTGTAATTAGTTTCTTATTTATACAAGTGATATATTCTACTCAATCTGTCAACTGAAAGAAAAGATTAAGTGACTAAGGAGGTGGCCATGTGGTGAATGTGTCTGCATTTTAAAATATAAATCCACATAAGATGATGGGCTACTTATTGTTGTGTTCTGAGAAATGAGAGCTGCTTACTTAACCAACTGAATGACTGAAAACTCAAAACTTGAGGTAACACCTTTCCAAAATTCACCAATTGCCTTTAGACAATCAACTGAATCATTCTGTTGGATAACAGGGATTGATTTATTTTATTTCAGAGGATAGTTGCAGAGAAAGCTTTTGGGAATCATTGCTTTTCCACCCAAGGCCTGAGGCCTGTCAGTCATCTTGACAGACATGTCCTTTCTGGGTAAGAAAATGTACCAAATAGGGTCCCCAGATAAAAGCTGACAAACCAATCAAAAACAGACAGAAATTAGACTCTCCAACTTGAGAAGTGCCAGTCACAGTGATTGGCAAGCTTTGCAGGTGACTCTATGCCAAGCAACAGAAAGAGATGCCTGCTTTAGGTTATAATGCCTGAGAAAGAAAATGCTACTAAAACTAATTTAAATAGTTTTGTCTTTTGATTCTTCTTAAGGACTCGTCTACTTTAACATTTAAGACATAGTTGTGGAGATACTGTGACCATATCTCAACAGAGAGAGCCTAATCTGGTCACTGGTCAGGGAGGCCAAGATTAGGTAATGTGCATATTTATTACCATGTCTTCCTCTTCTACCAAAACAAATTAAGATATTTTACACGTCAAGGAACTGGGCTATAACCCTCATAAACAGTACCTCACTTTAATCCACTCAAACCCATGTTACCTTTAGTCAGAAATAAGATTCCTTTCAGTGTAATCTCATTTGAGTGGCTTTATTACACTACTAATTAGGTCAGGGAGAGTTAAGTGTAGGAACATGCCTTCTACATAAGACATAAGTTTCTACATAAACCTAGTACTTTTGACTGTGCCAACACAGGAGGAAGGAGTGTGGCGGGAAGGAGAGGAACAAGTGTTGACAAAAGGAGACAAAAGGAGACAAAGCTAACTAGCTACTGAGCACGCTTCCAACCCTGTTATTAGCCTGTGTTCTAGGGTAATAAAGCCCGGTCCACCCGGTTACACTCCAGCCACTATCTCCTTATCATTCAGCTAGCTAGGCAGCCGTGTGGCGGAGCTGTGAGCGTTACAATATTTCCCCCCTCTTTTTTTGTGCTGATCCAAAAATTTGTCTGAAACGTGAGTGTTGTGATCTGTTGCACCCCTATAAAGAATAATAAATCATTCACAAGAGTCCACAGATAATAACATGCTTTTACTGAATCTTTTACTCTGATGAATGAGCTATTTTCCAAATTTCCCTTTTAGATTTTGAGTACAAGGCATATCATCATAAGGCTGGATAATTTCTTTCATTATGTGAGTTGCTGCAAAGGCTTCCGCTCTAATCAATAAATGATCTGATGAGCAGTTTGGGAAAAAAGTGATTCTTTTTTATATTTGTACAAAAGTCAAATATTGAAATTTGCTCTGACAGCACTGTGCTATCCCATTCTACTCCACTTGCTCTTTAATTCACTCTAAACAAATAAAACAGTTTGCTGTGACAGTATAGATATTTTGTCATTTTAATCTAAACTATCTTAGGTTATAGGAGCTCTTAAGTGATATGCCCCAAAATAATATGGTTGAAAGAGTTAGATGAAACAAGCAGAATGGGGTGAAGCAAAGGGCCACGCTGTTAATCATAAAAGACGGCTGCTAATGACAAAATGTAAAACATCAAATGACAAAACTTTTTCAGCCCCCTGACTAAGTTCCCTGGCAAGGGGGCTCCAGTTTTCTCCCTAAAGCCTCATGTTAGTGAGCGGCTCATTTAATGATCCACAAATCCCCCTACAGTGCTCATGACAGACCATAGACTTCAGTTGCTTTTATGTGGTAATCCTTAAAACATGCTTGAAAGAAACAAAACATTGGATGCTGATGGGGCCAAGTCAACTTTTTACTGATTATCTGAGTAAGTGTGTATATGTGTTTTTGTGTGGAGGGGTGAATTTGGATGGTCGGTAACAGCTTGACATGAGTTGGGTTGCAGCTAGGCTGTCGTCACATTATAAAATAAAGTCATGTTGAAGGGAGAGAAGTGTATGTCAAGCTCATTTTGCTCTCTATCTAATTCTGTCTGGGCCTATGTAGTTTGCAGTGACACTCAAACAGCTCTAAATGAGCACTGATGCCCTGAGTGTTGATGTGTTATGCCATTTGCCGTTTGCCTCATTCATAACTTATGATATTACTCATGGTAATGGCGCAGGCCCTTTTGCCAAACATAATGAAACGTGATCAGTGAAAGGAATCTCAAAGCTGGCTGTCCTTTCTGTCTCAGTGAATACATTTCAGTAAGTTGCTGCAAATAAAATTTTTGAATTCCTTGATCTCATTGCAAAAACTAACTTTTTCTGAGGCCCTTTTCAAACAGCTAAGTAGATTCTAGCTTTACAACATTAAATAAACTGCAATTAGTATCTGCTGTACATTACAATATGTGTTCTTTTGCAGTAGGCTGGCTTTTGGGGAACATACTTATGAATAACAGGAGTTTTTCTCTTTAAAATTGTGTGCACAGACCATAGAAAATTTGAATATTTGAAACATTTGCATCAAGTTGCAGTAACTGAATTGCATGTGTTCCAGTCAGTTAAGAAATGTAAATAGCTAAAACTATTTTATGTGGACATTTTTATACGTTGTCACTGTGATTGCTGGTGCCACCTGTTGGATTAGCATCAGACAAGACAAATAAGTGAATGAAAGAGCATACCTATTGTGGTTGTGCTATTGTGCAATTCAAGTTTTTACACTGTGCAATTTTTACATCACATAATAAGAAAATACTAAACTGGAACTTTAAGTCAGGTTAAGAATACAATAACAAAGGCCAGTTAAGGTTTAGTAGTAGCACAGCGATTTCTTTCATTGTTAACGGGTTGCATCCTCTTCCGGTAACACTGCAAAGCTATTTTGTCCTGAAGCATTAAGTTGTATTTCATTGTTCATACAGCATTACAATTACTTGGATGTTGACCTCATTGCGGCTGTTTATGTTTACAAGCTCTTTCACAAACACAGTTTTACAGCACGCTTTATTTACTGCAGCTACAGCAGGTTTAATGTATATTGTCTCATAAAAACACACAATAAAAGCAGCCGCACATTTACTATTACTCTCTGGTGGCTATTCAGTCTTGTTGCACGTAAGAGGCCCTCACAACCAACAGCTGTTCAAAACAATGTATGTTTTAGAAGAGAGTGTTGGTGTTGCCTACAATTTATACTTTGCAGTTTTACTTTGTTGCACCTAATCGATTTAGAAGTTGTGTTTATGTGCATGTTTTGGTGTATTTAAGCAGATTACATTAACATCTGCATAAAAAATTTCTTCTTAAAATGTTCACACTTTGATACATATTTGTAAGAACACAGCTCTACTTTACTTTTGGCACTACTTTAATCCAAACCATAGGTGTTTTATGAGTTCATCTAATACTGACAAAGCCTAAAAAAGACAATTGTCATCACTATTTTATCTTCTTGAAAAAATGTCATCCGCCAGCAGTATTGGGAGATCCAACAGACTAATCCTTAGTCCTTTGGTAATCAAAATTTCCATTTCCTATCATTTGGGAGTTCTCAATGCAGGATAGCCTGTGCTTTTATCCCAGGTGGGGGTTTAAATTAAAGTGAGGCACGGAAATTAAAAACCCAGTCTATGTCTACCTGTCAATCAATCGTTCATATGGAAAGCTCTGCTGCTTAGACTCTGACAAAAGTGAGCCTATTTGATCCAGGCTTTTCAAAGAGGAAGAAGCCTGGATGGCCATCAGAAATCATTTCCTTCTCACCAGGACATTTAAGTGCTATCTTGACAGCACGCAATCATACACAGGTTAATGCAGTATCTGTCTTATTCATCTTTTTACTATTACAACTCCTTTTGATTCTGTATTGGATTTTTTTTCTTCAATCAAAACTTCTTAAATAACTTTCAGTTGGCACTCAAGTGCGGACAGTGGAATGCTTAGTTTGTCCTCTACACCACCTTAAAATCTGACTAATGGGAGATAATGTAGTTTCAGTCTTGTAGTCTGGGCGGTCCAAGTTCTTTTCTACTGTAAATAGGTTTGGCTATCGTTTTGTTTTTTTACAATATCAGTGCTAAGGCTGTACTTTTAAACTGGTGCCAGAACCAATACTTTTAAAAAGTTTAGAGAAAAAAAAAGAAAAAGAGCACAAAACAGTCTGGGGCATTAAAGAACGGCTTGTTTATTGCTAACGCCAGATGGTCAAAATTAAATGATTTATTAATAATTTAATAGAAACTTATTTCACCAGTAAACTGCTGATAAACGACAAAAACAACCCCCACATGGGAAAAGGGTATTTTACAAATACTTTGAATGGACCACAAGGCTTATGCTACCACTTTCAAGTGAACACACCAACTGTGGAAAACAGCAGTTACAGAGCAGACCGTTACGGCCCGGTATTTACAGTCACACTTTACACTGCTTAAGGTTAGCAGTCATGTTAACCTCATGTGTTTAATTCAGCTACTAGCTAACAGTTGGCAAACATTACCTGCTGTCAAGTGTAGGGCAAATTAGCGTCACGTGCAGCAATGTTTCTGTTGCCTGTAACATTAAGGAGCATCAGAGAGCAGGGCAGGCATTTAAGTGGCACCAAAATCAGCGTTGCGGCAGATACCAGTTATCGTTATTGTTACAATAATTTCTTAGGTGAATCATGTCTGTGTATTGAAACCAAAATGGGTCACTTCTAGATTTCGGATGTGAAACAAAAAATCCTCGTGCCTCGAGTCTACATGATTGGATTGGAGAAGGGTAAAAAAAAAAAAGAAATCAGTCTGAATTTAAATGTTTGACTCTCCCTCAGTGTCACGCTGAAGTAAAGTCTGGGAAGAGTATACATCCTTTGAGATCACTGGCACACAACTGGCTCAGAAGTGGAATTGGTGTAATCGCCACCCTCATAAAACATGCATAAAAGAGTATTTAAGAGTCAGCCTACGTCAGTATCATAAAGATGCACTGAGAAATATTACTGAGGCCAAGTAAGTTCACTACATCTACATCTACCAAGAAAAGAAATGACTCTATTGCCAAAATATGATACAAAAAAATCTGCACATTGTAAATAATGTCACAGCTTTAAAAGTTTGGATTGGTGCAGGGGAGCGCACACGATGCATAATGTATTTTCTTTTAAAAACACAGTTTTGGACATGTTAAATAAAAATTAAGATGCACAAATTATCTCTGCAAAAGCCGGAAACAATTACATATCTCATTTCAACTATCTATGGTTTACATTACATTTTGGAAACGGTGCATGACTGACCACTTCTTATGCAAGAGTCTGTTTGAATAAATTATTCTTATGTCCTTAAGACAGTTAAGTCTACATCAGTGAATCTTTCCCTTTAATATGTGTCATGCTATTGCAATCCACGTAACAACCTATATAAAATAAATTTGGTAGAAACAGCCAGACAGGTGATTTTCATTGACAGATTTTAAATGGAAAAGACTGGAGCTAGCAAGAAAGACATCTGAATCTTTGAGTTGTATGGGATGTCCCTTTAACACTACACACAATAAATAATATAGCATGGTCTAAAATGTCACAAACAATGGTCCATATAGAGTCAGTTCCTATCAAAAAACACTTCATACACTCAAAGACAAGTAGAGAAAGCTCTGTTGTTGTAATTCATTTGTAATATAAGTAAACAAACCCACAGTAGCTGGCTGTTCATTTGGTCAAACTTTACAACATACACAACCTGATTGTTGCACAAAAAAGGCATAATACAGGAACAGCATTCAATCCTTTTGATGCAAAATTCATTTTTATTTTATTGTGGAGCACTGCATTGAAATAATCAAAGTTTAATAAAACTTCCACTTGGATTTGGTCCTTCTAAACTACACATGGCAGCACTGTATCTCCTCATACAGCATGGCTTCTTTTCCTCTTTATTCTTTTACCGTCTGAGCAGTGCTGTAAAAACTTGTCTATATTTCCAAATGACACAAGTATTCTCTTTTAACAATGTATGATGTCTTCCATTTTGATCCTGTGGTTATATACAGTGCAGAGGCCTCGCCTTTTAAAGACCGGAGCTGGTACAGATGACACTCATTTTAAAATCAACACAATATTATTCCACTCGGTCAATTTTATTGCTCGGACATCTAAATGAGATTTAAATGAATGCAGAAAGATTAACCAGGACGGTAATCAAATGATGGGGGGGTTTGTCCTTCCCATCTATTTCCCTTGCTGCATGGGAACCATACTAGCCAACTACAACAGAGAACCTGACAGTAGCCTTCCCTACCAACTGCGATCTACTACACAATGCCCTGGGCAACGTAAATGTTAATTGGGCTTCTAATATGCAATTTTGCTGGCCACAATCTGTAAATATCACTTAACATCATTGGCATAAACCAGGCAGCTGTTTAAACCTCTCAGCCTTAGTTTTCCTCATCCTAATAGCGGTTAATGTGAAATGAATGACAAAAAAAAAGAGCCAGAATTTCTTCCTGTTAATTTCAAATAACCTGAATGATGCTGTAGCATGCAAGTATATTTCAGGCATTAAAGAATGAAGAGTAAAAATGTATTATGTTTTTTGCACAAAATGCATTAAAATTTACAGTGTGCAAACTTAGGAAAACTGTTTTGCACATATTGTTGAAAGAATAAAGAAAATCTAATGAGGAAAAATACTTATACTACACATGCAATTGATGTATGCACTAGTGCAGGGGATTGACCAAGTCCTAGATAAAATCAATGTTGGAAAAAGGTACAACTTTTTACAATTACTTTAGTGGCATTAATGGCACAGTAAATCATTATTTATTAGTATAAAAGGGAAATCCATGAAAACAAAAACTGGTCGTCTCGTAATTGTGCAAAGTTAAACTCACTAGAGCCTTGGAATATATTCAAACAGACATGCATTATTTTGACAGTAATGCACTAAAATGGCCTATCAACAGCAACAACTGTTCATCTCCCTCAGACAACCTATGTTGCTTATTACTGTACATTAAGACCTTAAAACGCTGCCAGAGCCCCATTAATACATCTCATTGCATAAAATTTCCATTTGATTTGTATTCAGAATTTTAGATGACCAGTAGAGCACCAGAAAACCCTCATTATTTCATATTCAATCAATCACTCATCGGCGAGCGCCTGTGTTATGCCAGTGTTGGCAGTGTGTGGTTTCATCTTGATTATGGAGATTGGCATTAAAATCTGAACAACAATCCAGCCTCCTCGTGGATGGCCGTTCTTGAACATGTCACAATTTCATTACTATTGACAAGCTGCATTATAATGTACTTATGTGTCCTCCATGTCTTTATCGGGTTAGACTCAAATGCTTCAAGCACTGTAAGTCCTAAAGAATATTCACTTTATTTTGAATGCAATCTTCAGTGTCCTAACTACAATTATGCTGTAGGCTAGATTTGTAAAATTCAAAAATAGCTTAATGCAATAAGCAAACATTAAGCCTAAACTCATTTATATCATTGAAGAGAATTTAGATTCTAGAATCTAAATATAAAAAAATGCAAAAAAATATAGTAAAGATCAGACAAAGGGGGCACATTTACAGAATTGTAGGAATATGATTACTGTCTGGGTCCTGGTCGGTCAGTTACTAGGTTTGGGCGATAACTATCAAATTCTTCTCTGGAGAATATTAATATTTTGGTTGGTTTGCTTAATAATGTAGAAGAAGAGCTACAAGCTCTAGAATGTACTGTAGCACCTACAAGACTTAGAGATGGGATGAGATATTTCAAGCTCAGTTGCTTCTGGAAGCATTTGTTTTCCATTGACAATATAACGTGACAGAGCACTGCCATGCCTTGAATAAGCATGAAAATATCCTTATGGGCGGCCAGATAGATTTAGAGGAGATAGAGGTTTACTCCTTAATGCAGCGGGCCCGGGTTTGACTCCGACCTGCAGCCCTTTGCTGCATGTCCTTCCCCCTTCTCTCTCGCCTTTCATGTCTTCAGCTGTCCTGTCAAAAATAAAGGCTGAAAATGCCCAAAAAATGTCAAGCTAAAGATTGTGGTATTGATCATTTGTCTGTGATTCCAAACTGCTGCAAAACACTGTTGAGAAATAAATTAGTTTGAGTTTTTATGCTATAACAAGTCTATGGTTAGGTTTAGGCACAAAAAGGAAGGAAAGATTAATGACCCGCTATGCCCCGCTACGCCCCCGCTATGCCCTGATCTGAACTATTATTTCTAGTCATAGTTCCACAATCGTTATTGGTACTGCCACTGTTCATGATTTCAACTGCTATATTTATTATGAATTGTATTCCTCTATATTTGTATCAGTGTCTGTGTCCAATCCAGCAGCAACACAAAAAGCCTGGGTCTATCCAAGGTTTCTGCCTAGAAGAAAGCATTTTCTCGCCCCTATTGCACCAAATGCTTGCTCGTAGAAAATTGTTGGGTTTTTGTAAAGTATCTAGTGGTCTAGACCTACTCTATCTGTAAAGTGTCTTGCGATCACCCTTGTGATGATTTGATACTATAAATAAAATTGAACTGAATTAATGTTTAGGTCTAAAAGTTAATACTTTGCTTAGGTTAGGTGAGCTACGTCATTATGGTGTCACTAATAAACAGGAACTATTGTGACTGTGACTAAGGAAACAAACAGCTGTCTCCTGTGTTAAAATACCATATTTAGGGACTTTTATTTAATCCAAAGGTTAAATAATTACAATTAAATTGGAAAATGGATTCCTACTGTTAAGCCAGGTTTATTCCAACTCTGGGTTAGACAATACATATCCATTTGGTCACTCAGGTAATTTAGGACCATTCTGATGTAGGATTTTAAAATTAAAGCCTTGAATGTCTAATTAATGGTATATTTTAAATCTTTTTTTAGGCTGTTAAAGGCAAATTTTTCAGGCTACTCTAAAAATGAATCCTGATGTTATGCCAGCTTCATTCCAAGTCTGGGGGAGACATCACCTATCCAGTGTGTCTCTCAGGTAATATCAAAGCATTCTGATGTACGATTTTAAAATTAAGGGCTTAAAAGTAAAGCTATATTGACATTTTTTCAGGCTGTTAAAGGCATATTTAACTCTCCTTCAGGCTGCTCTAAAATGGATTCCTACTGTTAAGCCAGGCTCATTCCAACTCTGGGTTAGACAATACATATCCATTTGGTCACTCAGGAAATTTAGGACCATTCTGATGTAGGATTTTAAAGTGAAAGCCTTGAATGTCTAATTAATGGTATATTTAAATCTTTTTCAGGCTTGGGAAAAATACTTCCAAAACCAGCGGATCCTCCCACTTCACAAATCTACCAGCCGTCCAAATTGAGGACCTTTGTTTTTGTTTTGTTTTTAAATAATTTTGACAAAAAAACTATCTTAATCTTGAAAGACCACCATGATATGGTTGGTGTGAAGGGGCAATAACATCCACCAAGTCACTGTTGTAGCCCACAAACAGCTGAATTTGCAACAAGGCATCAATGTAAATGAGTAACCGGTGAACTTAAACAAAAATAAAGTGTGACAAGGAAAGCAAACAATGTCATAGGTACATTATGTTTTCACTCAGGTGTCTGGGACAGCACTTTCATCACCACAGCAAAAGTGAAAAAAAAAGCTCTCACACAACAGGGATCTTGGGGTGGAGGACGTGGGGGATGGGCTGTCTTCCCGGCCACAAACTTTTTCAATTTCACTGTCAATTTCCTGGTTAATTACTAGTGCTTTTGATGGACCTTTTATGACACCAGCTCCCCTCCTGCGAGAAGCTGTACATGCTTAGTTGCAAGAGGATAAGGCAGAAGTTGCCACTTTTGACACCAATTCCCACCTCCCATAAGTGGACCTTGTCATCACTGGTGACCCCCGTGGCGTTCTCTCAACAGAATGAGTCTGGCCAGTAAGGCCAGCTGTACTTTATCTGCACCACTAGGCTGGAGATCGGTCGACTGGACCATGACCTCTTTGTGTGTGTGTGTGTGTGTGTGTGTGTGTGTGTGTGCTAAGTTTGGGTAAGTACACAACAGTAGAGTTCTACAGTATTGGATTTAAAAGTGTTCTAAACTGTCAGGCTGGTCAGTAGAAACGTGCATTGATGATATCTATGATGTATAAATAACAGATAAAAAGGAGCACTTCAACATCTATTTCCTCTTAATCTTTACAGATCAGTGGGCTTGACAAATCAGCCAACAAGAAAAAGGCCAGTGTTCGGGGCTTATTGGTCGGCACTGTCTGGATGGCACTCTGTCTAAAGAGATCAGAACACCAAGCACATCTCCCGCGCGAGATCGATGGGCCGACAAATAGATGAGCCCACAGGCCGGGGTCACAGATCATTAAAAGCCATCTATCAGCGGCTTTCAAGGCCTCTAATTCCCGCCAAATCGAATATTTCCATGTAAATATGTCAAAACAGGAATGAAATTAGCGTGGTAGTTTATTGACTGTGATAAAATCTGAAAAGCACCACTGCACATAATTACATACTTGTCAGAGCCATAAAAATTAGCTTTATTATCAATAGAATGGTTTTGTACAACTTCATTTAGGTCCGATGTCTTCCAGATGGGGCTGCTCTCTGCACTTGAGCAGTTTTTATGCAGTCTCCCCCCCCCCTCCCCAAAAACACGCACACCATCGTTTTTTCATCCTTTTATTCCCATGCTTAAGGGAAAAAAAAAGAGTGAATGAGGAGCCGATATCTATGGCAGAGTTGAGGGCCACATCGGCTGTGTCTGATAGAAGTTTTTGATCTCATTAATGATACTGGCCTCTGTTGTGAACCTAATCACACGCAAATCAAAACGTTGATGATGTTAAAGATGCTGAGGGTGAAAGGGCAGCTATTTCATTCCCTTTTAGATGATATTTCAATATATTCTCTCATTTGCTCAACATTGTACGACATGCAAGTAACTGCATTAGTAGTCTACGTATCTCGGGGGAGCTGGTATCTGATGCGTTTCACTTCTCATCTGTCCCTCTACCCCCACTGCTGCCTCAGAGAAGCTGCTCTAGCGTGTCAGTCGGCTGCACTAACAGTTTTACCCCCATCTTTTATTTAACTTTTCCTTATTATTTGTTGCTATTGTTCCATTCATTCCTAACCCCATTATCATATCAATTATCATCTCAGTCACACATCCTGATTTCCACTCATATCACATTTACGTCAAGTCGATAATGCATCCCTGTTGCTGAATTATTTAGTTAACAACTTGAACTAGAAGGGGTTGATTCATATTTAAAACAGACACCTATTCTTAATGGCAGCTTCTGCTTAATCCGTTAGGAAAGTTGACTTGCCGTGATTCTGTCTCTCTCTTGACATGCACATCTCTCTCTCGCGCTTTTTAAGAAAACCCTCTACTCAAGACACAGAGAATAAACAGATAACCAATCAGTGGCACACAAACCTTCCAGTCAAGCTCCTCCATATACTAAGCAGTTAGGATTTTATTGAAAAATTTAGACACAACTTGACAAAACAACAAAAAGTAAAAACGGTAGCCTGTCCAGGCTTACCTTAACTGAAATACTGTAATGTGGGCCTCTAAAAAAAAAACTTGTTATAGCACATGCATCTCACAGGCTGCAGTAAAACCAAAATCTAGAGAAATTAATGTACATGTGAGCACTTTGGAGTGCAATTTGTATATGTCTAATAAGGTTCCATATTTTAAAACGCAATTGATTCTCCTCTGAAGAACATTTTAACCCTTAAAATGTTGAGCAGCCAATGGTCTTCTGGTTTACAAAGTGTAATAACGTGTTGCTGTTCTGGAGACGTTGTCCACTAAACCATCCACTACAATCAGTTATTGAATAAGTCTGAGGCGGAACAGAAGCCACACAGATGGATATCTAACATCACACTTCATCACTGTCCAAAGTTTAACAGTTTTAAGAGCAGCAAGTCACATCATCATCACCACTACCACCACCATACTCCCTGCTCTTTGGTCTGACAATTAATTCAGTGGTTGAATTAAATTGAGTTTCATAGAAAAACAACTGAACCCACAAGAATAAGTTTTGCTTTGCAAGGACAGTTTAATTCCATTTCCGCGGAGATCATTACAGCTGTACTTATCTTAGCATCTGAAATACAGTGGGTACGGAAAGTATTCAGACCCCTTTAAATTTTTCACTCTTTGTTTCATTGCAGCCTTTTTCCAAAAATCAAAAAAGTTCATTTTATTTCTCAGTAATGTACACTCAGCAACCCATCTTGACAGAAAAAAACAGAAATTTAGAAATTTTTGCATATTTATTAAAAAACAAAAACTGAAATATCACATGGTCATAAGTATTCAGACCCTTTGTTCAGTATTTAGTAGAAGCACCCTTTTGATCTAATACAGCCATGAGTCGTTTTGGGAAAGATGCAACAAGTTTCTCACATCTGGATTTGGGTATCCTCTGCCATTCCTCCTTGCAGATCCTCTCCAGTTCTGTCAGGTTGGATGGTAAACGTTGGTGGACAGTCATTTTCAGGTCTCTCCAGAGATGCTCAATTGGGTTTAAGTCAGGGCTCTGGCTGGGCCATTCAAGAACAGCCACAGAGTTGTTGTGAAGCCACTCCTTCGTTATTTTAGCGGTGTGCTTAGGGTCATTGTCTTGTTGGAAGGTAAACCTTCGGCCCAGTCTGAGGTCCAGAGCACTCTGGAAAGGTTTTCGTCCAGGATATCCCTGTACTTGGCCGCATTCATCTTTCCCTCGATTGCAACCAGTCGCCCTGTCCCTGCAGCTGAAAAACACCCCCACAGCATGATGCTGCCACCACCATGCTTCACTGTTGAGACTGTATTGGACAGGTGATGAGCAGTGCCTGGTTTTCTCCACACATACCGCTTAGAATTAAGGCCAAAAAGTTCTATCTTGGTCTCATCAGACCAGAGGATTTTATTTATCACCATCTTGGAGTCCTTCAGGTGTTTTTTAGCAAACTCCATGCGGGCTTTCATGTGTCTTGCACTGAGGAGAGGCTTCCTTCGGGCCACTCTGCCATAAAGCCCCGACTGGTGGATTGCTGCAGTGATGGTTGACTTACTACAACTTTCTCCCATCTCCCGACTGCATCTCTGGAGCTTAGCCACAGTGACCATTGGGTTCTTCTTTGCCTCTCTCACCAAGGCTCTTCTCCCCGATAGCTCAGTTTGGCCGGACGGCCAGCTCTAGGAAGGGTTCTGGTCGTCCCAAACGTCTTCCATTTGAGGATTATGGAGGCCACTGTGCTCTTAGGAACCTTAAGTGCAGCAGAAATTTTTTTGTAACCTTGACCAGATCTGTGCCTTGCCACAATTCTGTCTCTGAGCTCTTCAGGCAGTTCCTTTGACCTCATGATTGTCATTTGCTCTGACATGCACTGTGAGCTGTAAGGTCTTATATAGACAGGTGTGTGGCTTTCCTAATCAAGTCCAATCAGTATAATCAAACACAGCTGGACTCCAATGAAGGTGTAGAACCATCTCAAGGATGATCAGAAGAAATAGACAGCACCTGAGTTACATATGAGGGTCACGGCAAAGGGTCTGAATACATATGACCATGTGATATTTCAGTTTTTGTTTTTTAATAAATATGCAAAAATTTCTAAATTTCTGTTTTTTTCTGTCAAGATGGGTTGCTGAGTGTACATTACTGAGAAATAAAATGAACTTTTTTGATTTTTGGAAAAAGGCTGCAATGAAACAAAGAGTGAAAAATTTAAAGGGGTCTGAATACTTTCCGTACCCACTGTAAAGACAATTTGGACAAATATCTTCACCCAACATGGTCCTTGAAAATACACAAAGAGTCATCCTCTTGATCACTTTGTATCTGCCATTGGCCTTCCAATGTACAATACAATACAATACAATACAATGTTACAGCATCAAAAGCTAGCATAAGGAGCTACCATACACTTTCTACAGGCACTGAATAAATGGTGGAATTAGAGCTTCCTGGTTTTATATATAAATCATAAATGTAATTTGCTTAATCTCCTCTGGAGTGTAAGCGTGCCCTTAAAAAGCATTTTAACAAAATTAATAACAACACACCCACCCTGTTTTTGGTATGTTTTACAGATAGAAAATGCTGGATCCTCAGGTTAGTATGGAGACTAACATTTTGACATGTGAGGGATCTCAAGTGCAAATGTTTAGGAGATCATGCCTCTCACCCTTTGGGAGAACCTCTTTGAGAAATTATGCTTTCGCACAGAGAATGTGTTTGATGGAGGGATCTCATTACCCTGGACAAAGCATGCAAACAACAGCAGCCCAGAGGTAGTGATTATACAACATTAACACACCTCCCATGTTGCCTATCCTGGGCATTCAAAAAACTCTTCAATAGCTTAACCACTTCCTAATGAATGTATTAATGATGTTTCTGCTCTTGAGAGCCACTTTCCAGGTTGTTTGTGCACACTAGGGTCTTTTAAAATGAACCCTCCTTTCTAACATACTTTCTCTTAATGCTTCCCCAATGTGCTATGATATTGACTTTAAAACCTCTCAAATTGCAACAAGTAATGTAGCAGAAAGTATGACATTTTGGGGTCAGGTTTCATGGCAAAGTAACAGTCATTATTATAGGCTGTATGGGTTTTATGATCCTCCTGTTTAACATATTTACAAATGATCAAATCTCTAAAATCTACATCCTAGGCTCTATTCATCTACAATTTACACTACACACTTTGCGTTTTAATAGGGAAGAACCAAAAAAGAAAATTGAGGGGTAAAACTAACTTAAAAATGAAATTTCTTGTTGTGTGAAGTAGTTACAGTATTTTATACGTGCTGCTCATCCTGCCTGTTTAACATACATTTTATGGAACGCTTGTCATATGTGGGAAAAAGTTATTATAAGAGTACAACATAATATGGCTTATGATGTTTGCAGTAACATCAGTCTTCATACTTCATCACTGACCAAGGACCCTGTGAGAATTTTATTTGCAGTCCCATTGGGACAACGGACTATATTGATGTTATAACAAACTGTTTGCACATGAACCAAAGATCTGGTCTCTGTATTCATTCAAGAAAATGTATGACATCCCATACTGCATGTCAAACAAATGACTAGCTCAGTAATATACAGATATACAGCTCATGCACACTATTTACATCACTCTTCTGGGAATAACAGTTCTTAACTAACCTGCTAACAAACCCTTCGTCTCCACTCTAGAAAACAATGACACAAGTGTAAAAGTAAAGCACTGACAAAAATATTTGTCTATACTTCAATGTGTGCCAGCAGTAAGCCATGATGAGGAGCTAACATGTCTCACAGACATTTGTCAGAGTGCAGGGGGAATTACTCTTATTTGGTTTGGCTAATGTTCGTGTTTGAAAGGCTTCTGTCATATGCTTGTCCTTTACATCGGTGACTGAGAGCTAAAACAAACATCTACACTGTGCTATATTTCTGAAGTCACCCTGTATTTACGATCTATTTCCCCAAGATCCTTCTTCTCCCACTTGTCTAATTACCATAGAAGTCCTTTTTTCAAACACCTCCTCCATCTTTCCCAAAGGAGACTGCACATGCAACTATAATTGCCTCGCTCATTAGTTATGTTTTCACAAGATGGGATAGGGGGCAATTAATTTTATCACTTAATTTTGTCACCGATATTTCTACTGCCTTAGTATTGATGTGTCCACTGCGGCCAGGCCCATTTTTCAGGAAAATTAATTGACAGAGCAGTAAAATGTATCAACATATCACCAGATTAGGTGACAAATTGATGCAATGAGGGAATCAATTGTGTTTCTGTCATTGGGGTGCAACAGCGCAACCCAGAACAGAGCCGGACAAGCTAGACCACTGTGAGAGTGACTTCTGTGGCAGGTGTGGTGATTTATGTTTTCATTTAGACAGGGGGCATAAATCAGAATGAGTTACAAGTGTGGTGCTACCTCCCCTTGAGAGTCACACAACCGCCTGTATAAAGCACATACAACACACACAAAGTTCACATATAGGCACAAAAGCGTGAACAAAAGATATAATCATAGACATCTACAAAAAAAAAAATCAATAAGGCAAAGAATACTGACGAGACCAACTGAAGCAATAACAAGTGCTACTGAGGAATGAAAGATGCATATTAGGTACTGTGTAGAAAAAAAATGACTTCTTTAAAAAAAAAGGTGCATTGTAGATTTGGGCTTCAACTAATGATTATTTTACTCTGTGATTAATAGATTGTTTGGTATAAAAATAAATGTCAGAAAATAGTGAAAAATACCTATTGCAGTATCTAAGAAATCTTTAATTGCTTGTTCTGTCCGACCAACTGTCCAAAAACCAAAGATATTAAGTTTTCTATCACAAAAGACAAAGGGAAAAGCAAAAACTGTTTATGTTTAATCAACTAATGTTTTAGCTTGTACTAAGATGTGTTAATGAGTTGTTCCAGCCAATCTTTGCATTGTCTGGACATAAAGTTACAGGTCTAAACAGGGTTTAAAAAAATCTATGTATACATCTGCACGTATTTTGGAACAAAGTAAAAGCAGAAAAACATCCTAGTGGTCTGGTGGTTGAACAGCATACAGCACCTTGTGTCCACGTTGTCCCGGGTTTGATTCCACTCTAGTTCGGTCATGAAACCTGAGGGTCATTAAGCTTCTAAGAACAGCAGTTGAACCAGTTTAGTTTATTGTGTCTTCTACAGAAAATGAAAACCTAGTTTTAATAGCGACATGTCTAACGTGTGACCCTGTCAGCTCATGCCCGCTGAACAACTGACCCAGCAGTTGAGAAACCGCATCCAACTCTAACACATGACCCTGGTTGTCTGCATTACATCTTCTCAGCATAGACAAAATAGTTTGCGTGACAGTCAGTCTATCAAAAGCATTCAGTTGACCCCAATGCGATACTTCAACACATGTTGAGAACAAAACGGCCACAGCACATCACCTACCGTTCTATCCTCTCAAGAGGGCACACATTTTATCCTCAACAGAGGTGAGAGAACGAAATGGGGGTGGGGGGGGTAGAGTATAACACAGCGTCTAGAGAAGCAAGCAGGAGAATTGCTTGGGCGCCGGGACTGTCATGTCTGTATAAACAGGCATTGATTTTTCTGTCCAGCCCTGGCACCTCGGCCATTTATTCTCAGCTTTGTGGTTGGAGCCCAGCGGGGCTGGAGAAATTCTGTTACAGTCCAGTTGGGCCCTTGAGGCCTGTGTGTGAGAATAGATTTCACCTGTAAACGAGGAGGGGGACTGGAGCCACTTAACAAGGGCAGGCTGTGTCACCAGAGGGCAGGATCGGTGAAGTCACACTAGATGGATAATGACACACACCATGGAAAGAAAGGGGGGGGGGGGATGAGAAACACAGAAATAAAGAATGAGAAGAAAGTGAGAAATGTTTGATTCTGTGGAAGAAGGAGAGAGGGAAAAGTGTTTTTACACAATGGGTAGAAAGAAACAAAGCAAGAAAAAGAAAGAAAAGTGCATGAACAGGGTAAACTGGTGTGACATTAGCCTTGCCCTGAATGCCATTCACCAAATAAAACAATTTCTAGTCAACCTCAGACATCATACGGCCACTCAAGTCTGTTTTATCATTGATGTAGAAGTGGTTTGTATTGTAAACAGCTTAACCTGCTTCTCTGTGTAAAGCAAACACATTTACCTTCACAATAAAGAAATAGGGCACGAACAAGGAGACGCTTCATCAAAGTACCACAAATTGTCTAGAGTGGAATCATCTTTGTATGGTTTGTAAACAAGACACAACATGACCAATAGACTAGAATCATGTCAACTCTTATCTGCCCAACAAGAACTTGAGTTTGGCACAACGTTAACTATTGTCATAAGCTCTCAGTCAAAATTTCACCCCCATAAATTTAACAGTTAAAAAGTGGTGTAATAAATGCAGCAGAACCAGAATAAACCAGTAAATTGCTTTTGTTGAAACTCTCTCCTTTCAGTGTTTGATTGATAACTTCTTTTGATGTTGGACAGCATTGTATACAGTACTGTCTCCTCTGTCCACTGCTGATTCATATTCATTTAATTTCTCTCAGTAAAATAAAGGAAGTCCACGAGAACATACACGTGATGTTAGGCATGCACGATTAACAAAAGAAAACGTATTACATTGCAATGGAAAAAAACAAACCTAAAATCTTGATTATTCTTTCAATATTTTGTCAAGTGACTTTAAACTTGGTAAAAGTTTCTCCCACACTAAATACAATGTCATATCTAATCTGGCTGCTCAAAAACTCACCTGAAGCTACAGTATAATTTTTTTTAACAGGATTGATATATCAGCAGGAAATATTTAAGGTGTCTTTTGCATCATGGCATACATCTTTCCTCAAACTTAAGCATACGAGGGCACCTGGGTAGCTCACCTGGTAGAGTGCTCACCCATATACAGAGGTTTACTGCGCAACACAGCAGCCGCAGGTTCGATTCCAACCTGTGGTCCTTTGCTACATGTCATTCCCCCCCCATGTCTTCAGTTATACTTGTAATACAACTTTCTTCTGCCACAAGGCATCGTTTTTCATGCAAATTTGCAACACACAACAGACCTAATTTATTGATAATTATAGATTTCAATATCAATCGAACATCAAAGATATTTTTGTACCTAAAATAATGTTTCCAAAACTGTTTCAATGGTTCATGAACTCGTTCGAATGAGACATAAGAGTAATGGTAATGTAACAATAATGGACAATTCCCCTTCCAACAATGTCAAGATTTTTGTTTCATATCGCATATCGTTACAGCCCCTAATAAATGAAGGCTTAAAATGCCCCAAAAACATCTTTAAAAAAAAAAAAAAAAAAAAAAAAACCTATAGCATATAATAGAAGTAACTTTTGGATCTTCACTAGAATTCAAATGAAGTTATGAGGGTTTGGACCATCTGCATAGTTTAAGAACTAAAATGGAGAATAGAATATGAAAAGTTTTAATTTAAAAGGCAACGTTTACTTCTATAAGGCAAATGTTAGAAACAGCCAGCTTCAACATCAGGAGAACGTGTAATTGAGGAACACACACACACACACACACACACACACACACACACACACACACACACACACACACACAAACACACCACACGCTCTGTGAAGTTTCATTGAAGAGTGACAGTAATGATAGTGTGTGAAGGTTAACTCCTAGAGAAACCAGAGCACTCCTGCTGAATGGGAACCAGGGGGGCAGGTTTGAAAAGTACTTATTAGTCAAACTGGGTAACAACGCCGCCGCCCCACACGGTATAATCAAATCACTCTATATACCTAGTTGCAATACAGTATCTGAGCAACCATCTCTGCAACCTTGACAGTAGGGTTATTTTTACAGATACTTTGCCTGCCTATTGTCTTCCGTACTCATTATAAAATGGCGCCATCAACAAATGGAAATAAATGCAATAAGGAGAGAACGGGGTGGATAGGATGGGAGATTTTTGGGAGGTTGGGGGATGTGAGAAGCTATGAACATGAGCTCCCCTTGTTTTCCCCTCTCTGCCCTCGAGTTAACCATCCAATTGTTTGTGGAATACATAGAGTGCCATACAATTTTAATGACCCCCAGCATGCACAGATTTCCTGATTCACTTCTCATCAGCCCCCAGTTTTTCTTTAGTTCCATGCCCTCCTGCTTGTCTCCTCTGTGATCAATACGTGGTGTCTTGGAATGAGCGGGCTTTTAACATGACTTTGATCCCTGCCACGATTCCTCTGATCTCCTATATCCGACAGGCTCCAGTGTTCATATGCATATTATGTCTAGGAACAGAAAGGCACAATATGCAAGAGGGAAAACAACATTGTCCCTGTTCAAGGAAGTGTTTGTTAACCAGATTTAATATAAAAACCTCCAGTTCTCAAACTGTTGTTGTTGGTAGTTTTGTTTTAGCTGGCACTGCTACTTGTGAAAAGTGCACATCAAGCAAATTAACACTGGTGGCTTTATCCTTAATTGCACATATGAGAAAAACGGTGGCCTAGGGAATGTTGTATGTAAATAAGGTTTCATTTTGTTTTGTTTGCTCCTGGTGTTAAACAGGTACTTCCCTTATTGAATAATATTGTGTATACTAATAGCACTGACTTGGCAAACAGCAGTGGTAATGTTTTTTTACGGATCACGTCTGTGTCCAGAAAACACAGTTTTTCTGTGACAAAGACTGAACTACATCATCTGTCCTGACACCAAAAAAGTGTGTGTCACCAGCTACAACTCAAACAAAACCTGTACATTTTTAAGTATTAATCCATTCCTCATAGCAGATCGACACATGCCCTTACAGTACAACCACTTGAAACAATGATCACTCAATCTCATGTCAGTTAAAAAAAACTCATTCATTTGGTGAACATTTCTACAAAATGACTAGGTTGGAGCAGATAGAGGCAAGTAGAGAAAAATAATCCTAAATGTGGGCCTTTAATACTGTATCTACCACGCCACGTCAGCAGACTGACTAGGGATAAATGTATGTACGTAGCCAGAATCAAGGCCGGACATAGTGGTCAGCTTTTTCCTGGGTTTTGGCAGCTCTTAGGTACAAGGGATCAGAGATGGCAAAAGTACTCACTGCCCGTACTCAAGTAGAAGTACAGATAATTGTGTTAAAAATACTCTGGTAAAAGTAGAAGTACTGATTTAACTTCTTTACTCAAGTAAAAGTAACAAAGTACAGGCTTAGAAAATTACTTAAAGTATAAAAGTAAAAGTAAAAGTAAAAGTAGCCTTACCTAGTAGCTACCTGGACCAGACACATGTTACTAGAGAGCACGCTGAGAAACTACAGTGGACATGGAGAAAAGGCTCTTTATATGCCATTACCTACATTTTAAATGGCTGTCTGCCAATAGGCCTAAAACATATAGCGTATTTATTGTGACAGAGACTGGGACTCCAGGTTAATAAGATTCTGACCGAGTTGCAAGATATGAATTCAAGTGTGATTCTGTAAGAAGTCTGTATATTACCATCTAATTAGATTAAATTTGGTATTGGTAACTCCAGTAAATTTTTTTTTTAACTTAGTGAGAACTACATTAGGACTGTATTTAGAGCTGATTCTGGTTTCAAACTTCGCCCCAGGTGTGTCTGTTGAAACACGGATGGAGACAACTTCTCTCTGTTGATGCTTGATGTCGCTAGCAATGATGATGCAGTAATTAGTTCTCTTTGACCAATCAGTAGTCTGCAGGTTTTCATGTCACCTTTTGATATTGCCTCAGCTCACTTGGAACCTCAAAGGCGGCGATACTAAAAAAAAAGTACCTGTTAGCAGGTATCAGGTACTTTTTTCGTAACGGAAAACCAAAAAGGCGAGTAGAGTTGAGGCCAGTCGAGCATGTACCATGAAATGGAAAAACGCCATTACTGTATCTATATGCTCATCTGTGAATATTAAAACATAACTTTATGAGAAAATCATTCTTTCTTTTTAAAATCTTTGTTATTGTTAGTATTAGTTATTATCTAAATCACTCCCTATGGGGTGGGAAATGATTGCATTTCCAGTGTCTTGAAATGCAATCATTGCATGATGCATCATCTCCGTGTCCATCAAGTTCACATGTTGGACCCTCGGAAATGGTGTAATTGTCCGCTGTGTCTCAGGCTGCTAGAGGTAATGAGCAAGTGATAGCATCACACTCTGCTAGACGAGATGAAAGAAACACCACAATAAAGAAAGGAGAGGCCAAAGCAGTAAATATCCCTGGGCCACACAGTGCAGATACTAATTGCGTTCCCAAACTCGGGCGCAGTAAATAATGAAATTTTAATTTCTGCTCTCGTCATTGCGTTTTCCTCATTCATGTTCAGATTAATGTTTCAAAGAAATTTACTGGGGCTGGGACGAAAATATTAAACTGCAATGTGAGGGGAGAAGTGAGTGAGTAAGAGAGAGAGAAAAGACAGAATACAGAAGATTGAAGATTTGTTCATCGTGACGACTAAATGGCTGAAAGGTTTTGAATTAGGTTAAAAAGGCAAACCAAATCAACCTTATCTACACATCCCGAAAGGTTGAAGAGTGATATAACTATTCTAATGTAATAAAAAAAATAAACATTTTGTAAAACAAATCTATAAACAACATAGGTTGTTCCCTGTGGCATTAGAATAAGTATATGTATGATCAAACAAGGCTCAGGCAGTAGACGGGGGAGTTCAGGTGGTTCAAAAGAACCCCCTGCCACAAGTGCCCATCACTGCCAAAAGTCCATCATATGTGTCTTTTTAAATAACTGCCAATAATTTAATACCCCCCCAATACAAATGATCTAAACCAAGTTGAAGCCCTAATCTTGTTAAAAGCACCATTTCTGGAAATGTGTTAACTGGCACACAACATGCAACATGGCATCATGACTTTGCGTAAATGTACACGCCAACTTTCTTAAGCCAAGTGGCGTGATGTCTGTATACTTTTTGAGCTATCCGCATGTATGTATGTCTACGCTGTATAGACCGGGCGTACATATACACGCCACCTGTTTTCGCAAGAAGAAAGCTATGATTTAGTTTAGGAAAATAACAGGTTTGGGTTTAGGAAATGAATAACATGGTTGGTTTTAGTAAAAGAAGAATGTTTTTATGCACGAAGATTTTTTGCATACAAACATTTCTTCATTATAGCAACTAGATGTCAAATTTTGGGAGTCCTACCTGTAACACTTTTGTCTGGAAAAAACAAACTTTAAAGTCATTTTTCTCAGTTTCACACACTAGCGAGTTAAGGTCTTTTGCCTTTACAGGGCTGAATTAGCCTGGAAATCCAGACCCAAAAGGATTAAGGGTCTGGCATCGAGTAATGAAAGTCGCCCATCTCGAGGGGCGGCACCAAGCATGAGTTTGAAAACGTCACTGCACACAACATGCGGGGTGACATATCCAGAGCCCCATACGCTTAGCTACCAGCGAAGCTAACTGGTACATTAAACTGTCATCATCTGTTTAGCTCGCCTCTGGTCCGCCTATATCAGACACACTGATGTGATTGGTGCAGCTCGGCTACAAGGGTATAGTTAATGAGCAGCATTACTCGATGCCAGAGTAACTCACTGAGTAAATTCAAAATTATGTTGTCATGAGAACTCTGGATTTCCAGGGTAGGGCAGAATAATAACTATACAAATCAGTCAAGATCATGTGCTACCCAGAAAGAAACAGCTAGTTTGCTACTATGATCATGCAGTGCTTTCAGGAAATAACATTGAAACTGTGTATTAGACCTACAATTCACTCCCAACAGTTCAGACAACTGCTCTTTATGTTAATGATTGCCATCATAATACACACCATCATCCATTACATCATGTATGTAACAGATTTCCTCTGCTTCCCTTTCTTTTCAGTGCTGGCAAAATTCAAAATGAAGAGCCATTCATCTAGATCCAGTGGCAAACAAAATCAAATAAATCAACACTTTGCCCAAATATAAAAACATTTGTGTTGTGGGCAGATAATTAATGAGCACAGCTGCACTAATTAAAAGCCATCTGAGTTCCATTAATCTTGGTTGTTGAGTCCCATCGTTTCTCAAAGTGGACAGCCACGCCTTTCCTGTGCAATGCCCGTTGTCCTTGGACTCATTTTTCAGGTGATTTGGAAGAACATTGTTGCTTTATTAGCATCATGAAAAAACATGAAAGCACAATTAATAATGCATTCCCAGAAAGGCACAAAGGAAATTTCTCTCCATTGCAGATTATAGTGAGAAACATGGCATTGTGCAAAGCTCTACTTTGACAGAGGCAGCCTTACGGGTTTGGTTTTTTTCCAGCTATTCAGGCAGAAAGTCTGCTTTTAATTGTTAAAGTTAAACACGTTTGACTTTGGTGATTCCTGAAGGTTCCCAAAATTTCAAAAGCAATCTCCGTGATAAGCTCTGGAGTGTTGCAAACACATTGCCAAAGCATCACTTTTAACACATTATCACAATGGAAAAAAATTAAACGGGGACACTGACAATGAACTGTTTTGTGGCCTGAGGTGAGATTTTATATTTTGGGATACTAGAATCAAATCATTTACATTTTGAAAAATCAACAAAAATTAGAGCGACCTTTAAAGTTTTGATTTATCTTTTTTTTTTTTATATAAATCATCATCATGTTATTTGAGCATACACTGTAAGCCTATTCATGGACTTTTGAAAAATTTTAACATTTTAGAAAATAACCTAAGATTCCATTAACGTTCCATTTACTAGTTTTTTTCTTCTTCTGAGGTTTCAACTGCATCTCATGGTCTTCTTTTGCATATGAAGCTAGCCCGATGTCAATATAAGATAGCATACAGAACTTCATAAAACCCAAATTAATAAAAAGTCAAACTACAAATACAAATGTATTTACATATGAAAGTCCTTGCTAAACCATAAACACTAAATCCAACTAATCTGTAATTATTCTTCCCACACTGTTAAAGAGCTCATCCCTGCTTATCTAATAAAAAAACATTCATTCCCATTTTGAGACATGCCCAGAGATGGATTGGCAATCTCGTCACAGTAATAAATGTTAATCCACAACTTTACGTTGCTCTGACACAGCTCATAAATACTATCAGAAACATAAACAGTGATACACAAGATGACTGAAGCCTCAGCCTCTTTTGCATGCTGAACCTTTGGCAGAGATAGAGGGAGGGGAAGGAAGCATACGGTGCAGTGCTGCTATAAACTAGTTATATGAAAATGGTTGAAATGTTTGTTGAATTTAAGAGTACCTAAGGCACTAATGACTCATCTCATTTTACCAAAGCTGGCTTATAAACCTCTCTGAGCAAAAGTGACAAACTCACCTTGATTAACCCTGTTTTGATGAAGTTGCTACAATGACATTTCTGTTTTATGACGTAGCATTTCTGCTTACATTAGATTTTCCTATGACATCAAATGAACCAGACTTACATGCGTGGCTGATAAGGCTGGGTATCCTTCAAAAATATTCGATAACGGTACTGATACCAGTACCGTGACTTCAATACCGGTTCCTAAACAATACTTTTTTCAATACCAATTTTAATGACGCTGATGACATTAAGGTACTGAACTTGGGTATTAAATGACTAGGCGTTTTCAATAATCAATACTTTAGAGGCAATTTGGTCCGTGCCTAAAAAGTATTGAATTCGGTACCTAGCCCTAGTAGCTGATATCATTCATCATGGGGTCATTCTTACTTATGTAAATGTGTAGGATCAAAAAGGTCAGAAGTACTAGGATTGTAATTATACACTAAAGTCACAGTTTGGTTCATACTCCGGTTTATGGGTCACAGTTTGGTGCAAGTTTGGTACACGGCCAAAAAAAATCCTAAATACATAGGCATACGTTTCTTTTCATTTATTTTCAACAGAGAACTGGGGACTGGTGTAGCATTTTGCGAACTTGAAACTTTGGTAAACTATTTAAATTATAAAAAATTAAAAGGAACATTTCAAACACTTCTGCAATACACGGTACGAACACTCAAAAAACAGTAAAGGCTAAAGCACAAAAGGCAACAGATCCCAATAGGCTATATAACTGAAAAACATCTTTTATGCTTTAAATTCCAAATAGCATAATAGTAAAAAAAAAAAAAAAATGCACCAAATGTATGTTGAGAATTACATGGTTTCTTTCACATGTGCAGGTTTAGCCGTCTCAAAAGCCAAACAATCCTTTTGAAAATTTACCTGGGAGTGTTTTTGCAACTACAGCGTAGAGGATTGTGATGATTATTGCAGCTTCACCAATATTTGCTGCCTTAAATACAGCTCCACTCACTCACCGGAGCAGCCTTTACTGTTGATAGGCTATTACTTTTGACGTGTAAGCAATCAGATAGTGCTGTGGGCGGGACATTGAGTGAGACTACAAACAGAGACAGGCAGCTGCATTAGAGCAAAAGTAACTTCTTTTTTTTTTTTTTAAATTGAAAGAATAATCAATTACAGTCCTAGTTGCATGTTTTAACTCTTCACCAGAACCTTAGAGACCGTTAAGATGAAAGAATTCCTGTCCAATGTTTTAAGAACTAAGCTGTGGCTTTACAGCAGAAAAATATTCCTTTATTGATGTTGTAAAGATTTGAAATACAGTAAGTTGTTCTGATGTTTACGGTTAACTGGTTGAAGGCTTTGTGTTCTATGTCAGTGGAAACAATCTCATTTTCTATGTCCTTTGTAGTCATTCTGCAACATAGTGTGGGGTCTGAGAACATTGCTGTTTGAATCACAAACTCATTTTACCTACCACAAGCCGTTCTTAAAAAACAACCCCAAAATTAGATATATAATTGCTGCTTAAAACCCTTTTTTTCTCCATTCATAATTATTCATTTCTTCATATGCTTGGTGCAGTACATAAAATTGTTGTTGTAATCACAGGGGCAATGACCATTAAGCCTTAATGTGGCTAATGTTTGCCTAATCATAGTTTTATGGACGGCAATAACTTTGAAATAAGATTTTTTAATTATGCTTTAATTTGAGACTTGATATTGGTGCAATCTCTCATTGGAAGAAAGACCCAATAACAGTCCCCAAGGGGACTATTGTTATTGTTTTGCACATTAAAAAGGTAAAAAGGCAGGGCAAAGTACAAGACCTGTTCTTTTTCTATGAACATATTTTGGTACTTGCAGGAAAATGTGTCTGCAGCTCAACTAACATCAGTAATTGTTTTTTTTTTTTTAAAGATTTCAATTTAGCATAATCTAACAGTGTTGATTTTCATAATGCTGTGACATTTATAAAAGGAGTCACAGTGACAAGCCATTTAATTGTTCAAAACAAAGCATTTGTCATTTAAGTGTTTCCCTGACAACCATTTGGTCCTTGATTGGTTTAAATAAGGTAACATAGGTAAGCGTAATAATTGAATTCTAGCATTTAACAACTAAAAATGTCACTGCTAGAAAAGCTAAGCAAATTACTTTGAAATATGAGGGGTGGAAAAACAAGACTTTCAATTCATGAGACATGATGAATTTTTGGAAAGTTTACATCTTGTTATTGTTCCTCCTACCACCCAGTTATCTTTACGGTGCACTTTCTCGGTGGGACATACAGTATTTTTCCCTTTCACGGTCCCAACCACCCAAGCACAGACATTTGAGCGAGTCTATTAGTTCAAAAGGATTATTATTCTAATGTGAAAATGGAACTAATGGTGTGCCAGATGCTTTTTGCACAATTATCTGAGAAAACAAGTCTCTAGATAAGTCATGTGTTATTATTTGGTCATTTTTCAGAGACCCTTCAAAATTGCCCAATTATGTTCTATTAAGGCAAGGCCAACCCCGTCAATCAATGCACCAGTGTTTGCCTGTGCCTTCAAACACGGTCCACTCAAGATTTAATGGCTCTCAGAAGTTTTCACTGCAGCAAAGTGATAATGTTGCATAGACTAATACAGTTCACTCTCTAGATTCTATAATATTTAAGCTAGTTATCAGAACATCTGTTTTGTTCTGTCTTTTAAAAAAGGGACAAGAATGTCATGCAGGAAAATCTGATCCTCAAGACCTGCCTAAATGAGTTAAAAAAAAAAAAAACTATGCAGTTTTTTTTATGGAACGTAGTATTTGTCAGGCAATACATGCTAGGAACACAAACTGTTCTTTCATGCCAAGAACTAGACACCGAGGGAAAGAGCCTACAGGACTTTGTGTGAAAAGGAACATTTGCTTCTTTCCACACTGGTCTGTCGTGATTTGAGTGTCTAGCAATTTCCTTGTTTTGGGGTATTTTTCCATCCTTGCACGAGGACACGTCAAAGGATGGTTTGCAGAACATTTTGCGCATGCACACACACACACACACACACACACACACACACACACGCTCAGACACCACTGGGACAATAGAGCTGTTGACCGAGGCTCAAAACATATCTTTCTACATACCGGCTGTAGTAGACGTACTGACTGACTATTTTTGGTCTTTAACTAATATGTCCTGAACATTTTAAATGGGGAGGAAACAAAAGCTGTGTCAAAAGGTGTACATACTGTAATTCCACACTTCAGTTTCCTTCTGGGGGATTTTTCTTTTCTTTGAACTTGTTGGAGAATTTAAATACAGTATGTAGGTCCCCCAGCACTAAAATGATCCTTTCATACCAGGGCCCCCCCTGCCCCCAAGAATGTCTGACGTCTCTCCACCAAAAATTTTAAATGCAGCCACAAAGAGGCAGAATAATAGAGATATAGATTGAAATTGAGTGTCCTGCTGTTTCTCCAAAAATCTTACAAATACTAAATTATAGAGTGCAACTCTTCTGAAGGTCACTTTTTATTTTGATTGAATGGGACTTTTTTTTTAATATCCTGTCACTTCTGATGCCAAGTCTGTTGTGCCCGAAAGTCATATCATCCCCTGCTGTTTACCGTTTGCCAAAACCTGTGCTAGGTCAGCTCCAAACACATGCACTGCCACTGGGAATTTTTGGAAACCCGGGTGTCACATCCAAGCAAAACATCTGTTGTTTTACCGGCCTGGCCAAACCCATTCTGTCGCAGTGAATTAGGGAAATGGGAAACAGTGTCCCCCATGAATCCAACACAGATGCCTGATTTTTGGCTATTATCATTCACATACACAGCACAGTGTTTTGATAAAAGTTAAGACAATAAAACACACATTTAGTAGAGATATCTTACTAACATATTTTGTTCAGCTGTCATATCTAGCATTCTAAAAATACCATGTGAATGGTGGCGAGGATGGGGTAAAATAAATAAAGTCGTGGCCCTGTGCTGCAATCAATCTCCACCACCTCCTTGCATCCCCTTCTCTGTGTTTCTCTCTTTGTTTTCATATCTCACTGTCCCTCCCTCTTCGTCCTACATCTCCCTCCTCTCCGTCTAACTCTATCTTGCTTGAGTGCAAGCATATGTCTCCAATCATTTCCTCCCAGCCCTCATCCCCTCACCTTCTCCTTCCTCCCAGATTCCCTCTCTTCCCCTCTGTCTCTATCCAAGTTACTCCTTCATCTCTCCCAGTCTGACTCGAGCCGTGACTGGTGCAGTTATCAATCACGAAAGCCAAGCCTTGTCAGGGACGACTGAACCCAGAGGGGCTCCTCTCCCCTCACTCCCTCTCGCTTTTATCTGTCTCGGTCTCCTTCCTTTAACAAATTTGTTCCAGTTAATAAGCCCTCCAAAATGACCCCCTCTTCCTAATTAAGCACAGGCAGCATGTAGGAAAATATGATATTTAATTAATGATGAGATAAACTCTCTCCCAAGGCCCTGTCAGAAAATCATGACACCATGTTTGGCGGTTTGAAATCAAATTAACACGCCAAAAGACAGAAAAGAAAAACTGATGGGTGATTTTTGCTCTCCCCCTTCCAATTCTTCATCTGACAGAGGAACACGGTACATATGGATTTGGATTTTGAAACCAATCACTTCAGTTGTAACTGACTTGTATTGTCATGCTGTCATGTGAGCAGGCTCAGTTAATTATTATTTCGTTATGCTCAGGTTTCAATGACTGGTTCAACATGCATTCAGTCATACATACACCCCATATTTTCTCATTCATATCACTGGACTATTTAAACTCTCTTTTTTTAACTGCATCATTGTACACAGAGCAACGTGAGATAATATGGCAGGATATAAACTTTTAAAAACAAGCCTTGTCGCAAAATGTCCAAAGTACAAAACAAACTAATGGAATAAGAGAAAGGTGATGGAAACAGAGATTATAGCCATTTTGCTCACTTGCTAAATGTTAGTGAAGTCAACTAATCTGCCCTGGTACGACCACCTTTACTGTCATCCTGTGTGATCAAATTTTCAGATTAGAGCACTCTGTGGTGCAGTATAATTTTGTTTCTGGCCTAACCACAACACACACTCCATTCTTTGACTGTGTGGAAATCTGATTGGACCCAATGCAAATGCATTAAAACATGAGTCTTACAGGTAAAGCAGGAGACTTGACATGTTGGTTGCTTTTTAAATGTTAATTTATTATGCACACAGACACACACAGACACACACAGACACATACACACAGACACACACACGATTCTGCCAAAGAAACAAAAAGCCTATCTATTTTAGCCTATTTTGCATCTGTAGTTAGATTTGCATTCTAAAAACTACTAATTATTATACAACTATGCTCATTTTATTATAAGCAAGGGTAAGGCCCCATTTACACTTTGTCAAGGTACTGACACTGCTGCGTTCACTCGCTCTTTGTAAACTCCCAATATCGATGATCATCATAAATCAATATTGTTTATTTTGCTTAGCAAAGAGCAATACAAACTTTTGTGGAGTAGTTTTGGTATACAATATATTATTTAGTTTTTTAAAACATGCAACATTGCTAATATGCAATGATTTCTTTGTGATCATATTTTTTTTTTATTCAGAAAACATAACATTCACGAACAGTTACAAACAATACATTGGGACGCGTCCCAGGGCCACTAAAACACAGAGGTATAACAGGAGGGAGGGAGACAAAACAACACATGCAGAAACAGACATACACAAACACACACACAAACAAACAGACACACACAGACAGACACAAGACAAGGGACCAGTCACATATGTACAACATTGTTATGAAGAAGAGAAGACATGCTGATTTGGCAAATATCCAATATTTAAAGTAAACGTTTTATTTGACAACAGCTATATGGTAACTGCACCTGGCAACACAAGGAGGAAAAAGGGGGCTTTGTCCCCCCTCAGTTGTATTTTTTGTCCCATTGTTTTAACATCATACATCCATAAAACATACAAACACAACAACACAATTACTATGAGGCTACAAGTTCTACTTGGCATCTGCATTCCGTGGGGGGTTTCAACTAACAATGTAATCCCTCCCATCTGAGGCGATATGACAGAGCGAGGGCTACAATCGTCCTCTTACTTCATTAATTAGTCTAAGACATTACCCCTTAAAAACGCCCACTGTGCTCAGACCACTGGCAGTAGCCTAGAGATAAATAACCCATCATTTTCATCAGATGAGGAAACTTCAGCTGATGACGAGGAGTGCGCAGCTCTCAAGTATCATCGCAACACAGCCGTCCTCAGACCCTGATGGTTACGCTGGAGACCCAGTTAAAATATGGTTAAAATATGTTGCCAAAACGTTGGTCTTCTATTTGTTATAAGTGCCCTATCATACTGAGCTCGATGGTGTTTTAAGCCCCTAACGTCTCTCTTCAGGCAGTGCTGCGACCGTTGACTTCAAGGTACCTAACCCTAACCATAACCATTGCTTAAATCGACTTTAAAGGCAGCGCTGCGACCGTTGACTTCATGGCACCTAACCCTAACCATTGTCTAATCCTAGTGCCTTTCAGGCAGCACTGCCTGGAAGGAGACGTTGGGGGCTCCGATACGCTGGTAAGTAATACGCTGAATTACAGAAGCCAGTACAACTTTCAAAATGTAATACAACAATGATTTACAAGTCAAAAACAAAGAACAGACACAATAGATGGAATTAAGAAGCCTGAGCCCATGTGTCTGTATCAGGCATAATGTAAGGATATCTTGGGATACAGACTGGAAGAGAGGAAGAAAGGTCAGCAAAGGCCCTCATTATT
Source organism: Etheostoma perlongum (assembly GCA_026937815.1). Lineage (NCBI taxonomy): Eukaryota > Metazoa > Chordata > Actinopteri > Perciformes > Percidae > Etheostoma > Etheostoma perlongum. The sequence goes on along the minus strand of CM049384.1, from coordinate 12,597,792 downwards.
TGATTTAAGCTCTACTACATACACAAGTAATTTTGAATTCCATAACTGCTTAAATTCCCATAACACTCTTCAGACAGGACTATTTCTGGGTTTTTCTGGGTACAACACTGAAAATTAGATTGTCACTTCTGCTTGAAAACAGTGAGCCAAATGCATCATTTTCACATCATGCCACTTTGCTGACATCTTAATCATTATAAAGACAGTTTAGTTGTAAACTATTTTTACCAAGTTGGGCGCTGGGATCGTCTTGTCGGTTGAGCTCCTCATCCTGGAAATACGACTTGACAATGACAGCTACATTTTAGCTCTTGTTCACCCTCATCTTAAAATTAAATTTACACTGACTACTTTGATATGTGCAGAGTGAGTGTTTACATCCCTGTGGACCGTGAGACAAATAAATAAACCAAAAACTATCACATACACAAACAACCAACAACAAATCTGACATATTTACCATAACAGCCGTTCTGAACTTTGGTCTAAATGAAACACATCCATAAAATCACTGTTTGTTCTGCACCATCCTTTTGAAGTTGGATTTGTTTTTGCTCTTTAATGATTTCTTTCTTCTGATGATGATGGAAGCCGTGCTGACACCTTCTTTTGCTTCATCAAGTTCCGCTGCACAATTACATGAATTTACTTTCAATAAATTACCATCCTTGCATACATCAGTCAAATCATCCAGCTGAGGCATTCGCAAACAATATGCATTATTAATTTCATTGTCAGTGTTTATTTTGTTAACTTGTAACCAACTTGGACAGCCCATTGCCTTGATGATGCATTTAAAAGCATCAGGGTCGGCTTTTAAAAGGGAAATCAGGGGATGACATCCCTCCAAACACCACTTCGCTCCCCGCTGAGGCCACAAAAGGAAAGAAGACTGAACTCCAGCGAAATACCAATCATAAACTCAAAAGATATATCAGGAGCCGCCAAAGCCAAAACAACAGAATGAGGAAGATCATCCACATCAGAAATTCTCAGTGAGTGGCTGTTAGCACTGATTGAGTAGATTTCAATCTAACAAGTTACTCCCGTCTACAATAGTTAATTGAATGAATATATTGTATTCCTAAAAGAGAAAAACAACAACATAGCAAACAAGGAAGTTCAGTTAGAAATGATTCCTCATTAAGCATGGAGCAAAGAGTTTTCGAGCATGTCACTTATCACTTCAAATGAGGATTTAAACTTCTTCAGCAAACATCAAAATGTTGAACTTCATTTACTCTCAATGTATGGGATTCTCTCTATTTATATCATATAGGAACAAGATTAACAGTGAAAGGTCAGTGAGAAATCAGGAGAAAGAAAAGGGTAAAAGAATGACGCAGCCCCAAATAGACATATCTGCTAAAGGCAGAAAAAACACAGCGAGTGAAGACAAATCAGAGCAAAAAAAGCACCTTCTAAAAGTGCCATGTTGCAGCCATCCATTTAGCCCCGAGGGCACCTGGAGGGTGCTGCAATGGCAGCTCTCATCTGCCATCAAACTATCATCCCAGATGACAGCTCTTAGGTACACTCCCAGCTAAATTCCAAACTCTTGCACAAGCTTACATTGAACAAAAACAAGAGAAGAGGAAAAGGGGAAGGGGGACACAATATTGTAAACATTTCAGATAATGACGCATTACAGTAGTCCTTAAATGAACAAAAGATGAGCTGAAAACTATGTCTGTATGAGAAAAATGTTGAGTTGGTTTTCTTCTTTTTAAGTACATAAGACCAGTACATAAGACTTGGTGTGGAAATTATTTACAAATGATAATAGAATTTTTTTTTGCCAATGTTTGATAATAAGTCCACAGTCAGCACCTGATACAGGCATTTACGAAAGAAGACTAAGAATACAAAAAACTGGAGTTTACACAAAAGTGTTCCATGTCACATTAAATGCAATATATAGACTAGGTTGAGTCACTCTTACTGTAAACTAAATGGCTTTTTCCTCTTCTTTCCAGAGTCATGTTTTATGTCATGGCATCATTGCATGATCCTAGAGCGGATGAGTGCCTGGCGCCAAGAGAGACGCATCAAGAGAGCAGGGACTCTGGGATTCCTGCTTTATCTGCCAGGCCTAATGATGGCATCCACCTGCTGTTTTATGGCCACAGCTGGAGCAGTGTAGCTCCCATTTGGCCCAAAGCGCACAATCTCTCTTTCACTTTCTCCATCTCTCTTTGCCTTATTTCTTGTCATGCTCTTCTTTATTCTATCCTTTGCTCTTATCTCTCTGTCACACTTTCATCTAAGTCGTTCACCAACCTGTTCTCCTTCTTGCCCTCTTTCCCTCCACCCCCCCTCTTCACCCACCTCCCTATTCACTACCCTGCTTTCACCATTTCCTTCTTTTCTCTGTGGCTCATTGCCCTGATGTTCTTTTTATGGTCAACAGCCACAAGTTCCTCATCTGAGCTAGTCTGGCCTCATGTGTTTCAAGAGGGGATGAGTAGATGTGGGGGAGAAGGCCCACAAGGTGCCCATACAGCCAAACATCAGGACAATATGTCACACAGCTGCCTGATGACCTAGACCACTCAACCCTGCAGGGCTCGGACTGTGCCTCTTCATCCCAAGCGAAGTTGCAACATAAAAGCAATAAAAAATGTTCATACTTTAAACTATTCATACTTTGTCATCACATGATTCCGATCAAATATGATACATATTCTGCTATCTAAACATGCAACTCTGATAGTAGGCATTTTCCCTGCATGCACAAGTGGATGATGTAACATATGAATACAGTTAAAACAGACCAACACCAATTATAGCCCCCCCACACATGGACTGTCATTTTCATTTAATTTTCATGCACTGATCAATATGAACAATGGATCGGACATTAGGTGCATGTGAAAGGAGTCACTTTTTAGCATGTTGACCGGTATCGAACGGCAGCCGGACAGAGTAGCTACTACCTGGCGGGACACCAGATAGAGCCAAATATTTCCCTCAGGAGTTGTTGGAGACCAAAACAGAGCTAAAAAGAGAGTGTATATTGGACTTGCATGCTTCGGGTGGCCAGAAACACAATTCTAAATACATAAATGCTAATGTTGCTCCATTTTTTCTGGGGTGTACATAAGGGGTTGGAGGCCTCACGATCAATATCGTCACAAAACTTATATCAAAATATATTATTGAGATTTTAAACATCTTGCAATATTCTGCGATAAATTGCAAATTATTACCTTTTCCCAACTACAAATTTTTCCCAGTTTTAAATTATGTCGCCCAAAAGGAAACTTTGTCAACATTTATTTTATCTAAAAAAAAAAGTAGTATAAATTTGTTCATCTTACTTCAATTTTATTGCTGCAAAATGGGATTGTCAAGCAGACAAACTGACCAACACATATGTATAACAAAAGATCGATACTTGGCATCTGCGTATCTAAACAGTATTGCCACAGAAAATATCACAATACTATTTTGTATCAATTTATCCCCCAAAACCCTAATGTACATATGTTAACACAATCACCATATCAACTAAGGTAATAAAATAGCAGTGTTACGTTTGCAGTCTGTTGCACTTCAAGTCATATACTGCAGGTTTGAATTTTAAAATCAGGCCAATACTTGAAAACATAAATGTATTTAGTTAACACAAGAATCTTCACTGTTCACTAAAGCATCCCTTTTCAGCCAACATTTACACAGCGTCAAGATGCTACATCCCCACAATTATGTGGCAAACTGGCATTAGACTTGCATTGTATTGTACAGTAGGTAAGTGTTTTCACTGATTCACTAGGGCAATACATGTATAATGAACATCTCTTCCTAGTAGAACTTCTGCCTGTGTTTTGAGGGATAATCTAATTTCTGAGATCAGCATTTCAAAGTGTTGTTGGGCACCTTCACTATGCTTTGCTATTCCCCTGCTATTATACCCATGGAGGATACTCTCAATATCGACTTTAGCAGAAAGACAGGTGTTGTGCTTAAAGACGAGTGAACAGCAAGAAATAGTTCACCAATCTTTTAGTTTAATTTCCAAATAACAAGCCTCACCTCACCTTGCTTCCCTTTTAATCCCCCGTCATGATAATTTTCAGCTCAATCAAGAAACCCTCAACTGACCAGATTTTAGACAAGTGATCTCTGAGGAACTTCACAGCAGGTGTTTTCTAGACAACTTCTGACTGACTTGACTGAAGAAGATTGGAGTTTGGACTAAAAATAGGAGCAACAAATCATTTCTGGAAGACAAGCTGAAATTACTCAACAGCAGAAGGGGAAAAAATCATGATCGCAGCCCAGGCCCGTCAACAACCCAAGATGTCCTCAGAGAGAGGCACCAGCTTGACAACATGTCAATATCACTTTGAGAGCGTCTCGGCGAACACAGACACTTTGGGAAATCTCATTTACTTCAACAGCGTTACACAAAAAAAGACTGAACATTTGACGAATGCAGAAAAAAAAAAAAAAATCTTGATCTTTGAGACCGCAGGAAGACGATAAAAAACAATAAGTAAGACAACACTCCTTTGTTGATCACTGTCAATGCATTTACTGGACCAGACGGTGTTGTCTAACTTTTCGGCAGCTAACGCCTGTCTGTCGAAGATCTTACGTTCACAGGAAAGAAATTGCCCTCCTTGAGTTTAGCCCCCAGTTCGACTGCCTCTTAAATCTGTCATTCATACACCTCTCAGAAGCTGACAGGATGATTGAACACAAACCCATATTAACAGTGACAACTTCAGCTGCAGTTAAGCAGACCTGAGCAAACAGAGCATCTTGGTAGGCAGGCAAAAAAACACAGACACAGTTCTCAGTCACTCTACAGGCATAACGGACAAAACAGAAAGGATGAAATTTAAGAAGAAACATGACTTGGGTTTATTTATATTAATGGAACATGCCTCAGATAATGGCATCTTTACATTTGTATTAGTATTTGCAAAAGACAGACAAGGGGGAGGGGTGTGTGTTGTGAAAGGGGGCAGTTTTTATTTTGAGAAACTGCACATTAGTGAATATGCATACTGGAGCATGTCTTGCAATTTCCATATTTAGCTCCACACCCTTAGGTGGATCTCTCAGTCTCCAGGGGCGACAGCCACTCTTGAGTGTGATTTGTCCCAGGGGCTGTTACATGCTGAATAAACATGAGCCTAATCCTCCTTCCGCTACACTTGTAAGGGGTCAAAGTTCATATTTACAAGAACAGCAAATCCACTTACAATCAAAACCTGTTTTGAGAGTCTTACATACACTACCTAATAGCCAGCGGAACATTTCAGTTTATTCTGATGGATGTCACATTTGCCAGAATTACAGTACCTTTATAGATATTTTGTATTATAAATAAAATTTTATTATATTGTAATATTTTTATCATGACCAATCTTTTTATTATAAACAATTCAAAGAAATACAATTTTTCTCTGTTAATAATATAATACTATGATGTGTAATAGCAAATGTATTGCGTACTGTACACTTAAAATGGCTTAAGAGTATTTGGATCAGTTATTAACCTCATCTTTGAACATTCTTGTCAAAATGGATATTATTTTCCATGAAAGATTTAAGTTTTCAAGATAACCTTTTGTTCTAAAACAGACCATCCCCCCCCCCCATCTTCTGGATGCAACTAACAAAATTGGAGAGTGATGCAAATAGCCCCATCATCTCAAACACAAACATGGGCATCTGTTTACATAGGGAGATTCATCAGTTTTTATATGTATTTTACGGCAATGTTTTCAGAATAATGTGGTTTGCATCATGGCTGGAACTGGCCTGAAATGTGACTGAAAAGTGTGAAGCCTTATCTAACAAAGCCTCTCGTGCCTTTACAGAATGACTTTAGGATTTAGGGCACGAGAAGTTAATATTTGTTGGTATTGACATTCGAATAATGTAAGGTAGTAATACCAAAGAAAAAACTCCAATCCGTGTAATATCTTAATTTCCTCAATAGACTAAAACTACAAAACCAAGAACTGGAAATGCAATTTATATTTTATGTAAAGTATAATTCATGTACAATTATGAATCTGAAAATGAGCATAATATGATCACTTTAATGTTTAGGCCTTAAGTTGGCTTGAGGTTTCCAATCATTTAAGTACAGATTTATGTGCACATGCTACTTTATTCAAGCATTGATTTTCCATTTGAATTCCGGTAAGCATTGACGAATCATGGCTGGGTAGATGAACACAGAATGTATATGTGCAACTGGGTGCTTGTGGGTTAGAGTCCAAATGTAGGACTAGTTTGTTTATTTATTAACAAAATAAAGCAATTTCCCATAAACATAGTATGATTGACTGTTGCATTTTTTTTTTTTTTTCTAATTGTGAAACATACGGCACAAGTAGAGTAAGCAGACCTCTTTTAATTGTCATTTTTATTGTAAAAATACCTCTCTTACTTTCACCAATTAGGGAATATAAAGATAATTTGTCTTTAGACTTTCTCTCTGTATGAGCTCCATCTCCCTACTAAATCATTCAACAGCACTGTGCTTCTCATTAGCCCGCTTAGCAAAACTTCCTCAAAAATCAAATAAATCAGCACCCGGGACTAGAAATTAAAGTCCTGCCGGCAAGCTCTTGGGAAGATGCTTTCTAAAAAAGGCCAGTACTTAAGATTTAGAGCACTGCAGTCCTGAAGGCTGGCTTTGCTTCACCCTTGGGTTCTGTTACATTAAGGAGAACCCTAAATGCTGGTGTTATGAGACAATCTGTGCTTCGGGATATTCAGAGTATGTCTGGCTATAACAGCCAAGTAAAGGCTTACTAAAGACACCGATAAAGAGGTTTGTTATTGGTGGATTGTCCCAATGGCATAAAGGTGACTCACAAGTCACAGACCATGCAACTGCAGCGTCCCTAGTTTGAGTCCAGCTGGGGACCTGTGTTGCATGGGTAGCAACCATGAAGAGTGGACATGTCGACTAGAAAATTAGACATTTTAAAGCATTTTATGTTATTGTGGATAAAAAATTGCAGCTTTTTAAATGGAAAATGTAATGTATGTGTTACTGCTAATATGAAAGTGCTTTCCAGGCAACAGATTCCTTGTGTGAATAGAAAGTCAACATATCTTGGAACAGAAAAACAGCTAAAACATCTTGACCAAAAAGACCAAAAACAAAAAAGGAGAATGATACTACATCAGCGTGGCAGAAATTTCAGCCATTATAAGTAATATGATAATTAAAAGGGCAGAAGCAATCAATTTTTTTAGTTTCAGTTCATGATCTTGATTTTTTTGTTCATTTCTCCCTCCCTTTCCACCCGACTCCCAGAGTCATCGTTTAATTGCAAGCCAACATCTGACACTGTTTGGGCTTAGTTTGTTTATGGAGGGTGATGGCTAGCCGCTGAGATGCAGGACTCACTTGGGACTGGACCAGTCAAATCTCATCAGGCCCTGGATGAGTAGATGAAACAGCCGTTCAAGGCCCATCCGCACAGGTTTGCGTTCAAAAGACAGCATGGCATGAGGCCTGGGAGACGTAACCGCCCATGGGTCCGTTTATAAAAAATAAATTTAAAAAAAGAGATGGTAGAAAAGAGCAGGGAGAAATAGAAAGAAAAAAATATGATTTATTTAGCATGTTTACTATTTGCTTTTTTCTCGGGGAGCAAACTTTTTGAAAGAAAAAATAGATGTGAAATCCCAAGTGTATGAACTTTAGATTCCTGTGGAATTTGGCTTCACCACTGATCACCTGTTATGAGGCAGAATTTGATTCCTTTCACCTTCATGATGAACTTCCATTTCTTCTTGTATTCCATTTCTAGCAAATAGTTTAACCATCAAACCTTTTACCTTTTAGGAATGCAATTTTCAACTTTCATCTGGGCAAAGCACTACTGTGCCAGCCTCACAGAGCCGCTAGCGTGACTCTTAAGGCCAAGTTATGCTCCTGTGTTAAATCCACGCCGTGGGTACTTACCTAGTCTACATCGTTGAGGTTCCATGGGCTTCCTTTGTGTTGGCATTTTAAACTCTGATTGATTTATGAGAACTATGGTTAACCTTTTTTCAGACCTCTGCAAGGTAAATCCAGACAGCTAGCTAGACTATCCGTCCAATCTTAGTTTTCTGTTGCACGACTAAAACATCTTTTGAACATACAGGTTCCACCAAAACAAGTTACTTCCCAAGGCTATTTTGCAGCAGCACCTCAGCTTTTCCTGGACATTAGCACCGCCCAAGATGATTGTGATGAAAGAAATGCTATTTTATGCCATGCACATTTTTCTTATATCCCAGAATGCTGTGTGGACTAGCCAGACCCTCCTCGGCAGCACTGTGGTGGAGGAGGGTCTGGATAAGCGAGACTAGAACGTATGTAGCTACATGGCGATACGGACCCTACACGTGTAACTTCATGTCGCGGCCTTGCAGACTGCAACATCTCTCTCGCGCTCTCTCTCTCTCTCTAATCATTAAGGATATAAATATCTCTCTCTGTCTCATCACTACTCTCACTTGCTCTACCACACACTCCCCACCAATGACTGTGCTCCCTAAGCATACACACATGCTGGCTGCTAACATCCACGCTCAGTGTAAGTAGTTGCCAATCTTCCAATCATCATTCAGTCCTCATTATTGACGTCTTACTAAGGGACATGTGCTGCTACCATTTTCCACCATCAATGAATGTAATAGTTATTTGCTCAAAGACAATCCAAGTTAACTGTACAACTGTATTCAGCAAACTAGAGAGTATTATTTGTGTAAGATGGTGTGTGCATGCATGAAACTTTGTAGAAGAAATGTCACTTGTAATTAAATCTAAGATTATAATTTATGCACCAGTAGGGCTCTATTAAAACATCATGTAATTAACACATTTTCTGCACATTTCAGTTTCCGATCATCATTCTCATCATAACTGCTTGCCGTTTATTCTTAAATCACAGCTTCAAAAGTAGCCTATTTAAATTGCAGAACACTAGCAGAGGATTCTCAGGAGGACACAGGATTAACGCTAAATGTCCACCATTAAGTGAGATGATAAATATATATAAAAAAATAGGCACTGATGCAAATGAGGGTTACAACGAGACTACTTTGAGGCGACTTTGTGATGCAGCAGCTATTCATCACTGTGGCTGAAGATGCACTCTTCTCTGTCCTTAGCTTTATCTAATGAAGCCCCCATATGCAAATGAGCCTGCCCTTTTTCCTTGATTTTTACTCTTCTGTGTTTAAAGCTGAATGTGGGGAAGTGGGCGTTACAATGTGGCAGAAATGTTACAGCGCAAGCACTCAAAATTCACAGGATAATGTATGTATGGAGGACACAATATATATTTAAGAATCACACTATTGCTGTTGGCTCTATCTGCATGCACTTGCACACAACATTCTCTTGCACAATGCATTGAGTTGTTTTCTAGACAAAAACAGTTGCTTAATTGCAGTACATGCAGTACCTGATGGCTTAGAAACAAAAACATAAAACTGCTCCGCCCATATTGAAAAGAATGAACTGAAAAAGGCTTCGATGAAGAATACAGAAATAATTTTTCACTATATGTGTGCGTGTTTCTAAGTAAGCTGCACAAACATGAATATATATCAAATCAGATTTGAGGCTTGGTTTAAGTAACAGTAGGTATCTGGCAACGAGCTGAGCAACCACATTTCAGACCCTTTTGTAAAGGCAGACATATTGAAATATTGAAATGAAAGATGCACTGCCACACAGCGGTAGCACAAAGATGGACAGGCACGCCAAGCAAGACGCCAAAGCCTCACATTTCTATTTACACACCTCTCTGTCTTTCAACAATACACAAACAGAATGGAAGATAAAGCTGAGCCTAATAGGTCCATAGAAATGTTAATTGTTGTAAATGTTGCGTTATTTATTTGCTTACAAATTTCCTTAGCATACAGGACCAACTAAATATCTCATTACAGTAAAATCTACAAAATTCTGAGGCATTACAAGAAATAACAGAAGTAAATATTCAAAGACTAAAAGCTTAAGAATGAATAATGCAACTACATTACATTTGGTGCATTGATTCTGAGAGACTTTATAAATGTTGGCTTTTAAAAACAGATTTATGTGACTGTTTGCATACAAGAAAAACTCATTATTCAAACAAATATGCCCACATTAAAGTGAAAAGGTCATTCTCAGATCAGGATCTTCTACTGGCCTTGCCAAAAAAAGCAACAACGTGTCAACCAAGATTTCCACTGAGGTTGCACAAAGTCAACTGCAGGCCACACACACACACACACACACACACGCGCGCACGCACGCACGCAGCCTGTGGTTACACAGTGACATGCATCATCTATGTTGAAAAATAGCTTTCCGTAAGTGTAGACTCTAAAAACCTTGAAGTCTGGATTCCGTGTGGACACAGCCACACTCAAACAAGCTCAACTGCTATTTACAAACCAATCCCTGACAACATTATAAGACCTTTGTGCCTACAGTTGTATTGTTTGAAATGAACAGTTAATTGCTTTGAACATCAGTATGATTAATGTATATGTGATTTTGCATTACTGTCTCATGTTACACATCTGCATTGCTATTTATCCTTATTCCTTTTGAATAAGCCCCCACTGCACTTTGAGGACATTTTCAATGTTGAAGTTTGATAATTTCAAAAATCTGATAACATGTCAGCTGTTGTATACTTAAACACAAATATCTTTTTGATGAGGATTCAGTTCATTTGTCCATTAGAGAGTTGTGAACAAGACATTTTTTAGCAGGTCATGTTACAGTATATTAAAATTGGTTCATTATTAGTGCTCTTAGAGGTCATTTAGAAACAGTGACGGCGTAATACAGTTTGTACAGCAGACATATCTTTGCCATTACTGTACTGCAATTTCTTGATATTTATCAGCTGACATATACTGTGTACACATACAGTATACACATGATACATCTATGATAAGAAAATATATTGGGTGAGCGCTAGTTTTGTGATATTGATTTCAACCATATTGTCTAGCCCTATTGCTACTGATTTTAGTAAACTGGAGAGTGACCCTTGATGAAATCTTGGATTCTAGAGAACTAACACATTGGGTTGATGAGAACATAGAGTTACTGACTTAAATGTTGCGGTCTGAAAAACTTTGTTGTCTTTTTATGGGGTCACGTGGAGAAAATATAAACCTTTGACTCAGGGATGCCCGCAGATTGATGATGTAAGAGTTAAACAACAAGAAAGATAGAGAAAGGTCCATGAGAGTAAAACACAGTAAGCATCCGGTGCACAGTAAGCTACAGAGAACAAGAAGTGAA